>CM040187.1:48876280-48951280 GCA_022606455.1 Callitettix versicolor
ATAATGTCCACATATTTGCACTAATTAGAGTAAAAATTACGTTTTGCACTTCGAGTACCTGACAACGGATATAAGCCCTAATCATGAATTTTTCAAGATATAGTTATTCACGATGATAACTAACTGAGATAGTAATAACCGAAATCAATGTCAATATCTTACTTCTGTATAATCACAACTTACGAGCATAAACAAACAAAAAATACAAAAGAATTTTTTTTGTATGTATGGTGAATGTCATTTCGTTATTTAACTAACATTTATTGGTTTTCACATTCGTTGTTTTGAGGTTATAATTTACGCTCTGTTGTGAATTTTCGGCCTGGAATATGTTTCGATGCGACAAAAAGCAAGTTAAATACAAAACAGCATTAAGACGTGAGACCTATTATTGATAAATATTATTGCAGTCAATAATGTATGAAGCAAGATACAGGCTTGTCCGAGGTAATAGGTCTCGGTGTGCGTCTCTGAACTTGCGCAATTCAAGGTCCTAAATTCAAGACTAACGTAAACTTTTCCTTTGCCTTTAACGCCGATCCATCGTCCTGGTTAGCCGCCTCGGTGGCCTAGTTGACAGCTTACTGGGCTTTCACCCCGAGGACCCGGGTTTGATTCCCGGCCAGGGCTTTGCATTTTCATACGCTATAAATCATCCCATCGTCTGCATTAGCCCCAGTGTGCACAATAGTCGGACGTTAAACACCAAAAAAAAAATTTCGTCCTGGTTAGTCCAATTGGCGTAAGGCTTCGGCGTTAAGGAAGGAAACAGAAAGGGACGAAACAAACAGGTGGAAGAAGACGAGGAGGAATAGGAGGATGACGAAGATGAGGAGGAATAGGAGGATGAAAGGTGGTGGAGGAGGAGGACGAAGACGAGGAGGAATAGGAGGATGAAAGGTGGTGGAGGAGGAGGAGAAGGAAGAAGAGAAGGAGGATGAAAACGAGGAGGAATAGGAGGATGAAAGGTGGTGGAGGAGGAGGAGGAGAAGAAGAGAAGGAGGACGATGACGAGGATTAATAGGAGGATGAAATGTGGTGGCGGAGGAGGAGGAAGAAGAGAAGGAGGACGAAGACGAGGATTAATAGGAGGATGAAAGGTGGTCGAGGAGGAGGATAAAGAAGAGTAGGAGGACGAAGGAATAGGAGGATAAAAGGTGGTGGAGGAGGAGAAAGAAGGGAAGGAGGACGAAGACGAGGATTAATAGGTGGATGAAAGGTGGTGCGGAGGAGGAGAAAGAAGAGAAGGAGGACAAAGTCGAGGATTAATAGGAGGAAAAAAGAAGGTGGAGGAAAAGGAGGAAGAAGAGAAGGAGAACGAAGACGAGGATTAATAGGAAGATGAAAAGGTGGTGGTGGTGGTGGAGGAGGAGGAGGAGGAGGCAATGAAGTAACTGAATTGTATTTGTATATGCTAACAGGAAAAATAATTTCACCTGTCTTCGGTATTTTTTTTTTTTTTTTTGCTTACGTACATTGAACGATGGTTCAACGCGCAATTTAAAAAAAATAATAATTTTGTATTCATTATTATTTTCTAAGGACATTTATTTTAGCGGTATTTAAAAACATATAACAAAATCGTTTTGGTCTTTCCTTTTAGTAATTTGTAATTGGTCAATAAAATTTATTTGCCTGTAAGAAAACACAACGTTCATAAAATAAAATTTACAGCCTTCTTAATTAACGTGTTCGCGCCCTCGCCTGACTTTAATAACTTTTTTTGTTTTTCCCCAGACATAATAAATTTGAAACGTTTTGTACGCACAAGTGTGCATGATGTTTTCTGTAGGCGCCGGATAAATTCTTCGGTTACCTGCGTTTATTATCGACATTCTCAGCTATTCTACGTTACTTCATCGGGATCAAACATTACCCAAGATCCAAACTTTAAACTAAATATATTTGTTCATTGGTTCAAAAGTGTACACTCGTATTGACTCCAAGAAAGCTGGCAATACAGATATTTTTATTTAGCGGATTAAAAGTTTGCTGTTTACACAAGATAATGTTGAAGAGTTACAACGAATAACGATTAAATGGGATGAATAGGAGGATGAAAGGTGGTGGTGGAGGAGGAGGAGAAAAAAGAAGAAAAAGAGGGCAAAGATGAGGATGTATAGGAGGAAGAAAGGTGGTGGAGGAGGAGGAGGAGGAGGAGGAGGAAGAAGAGAAGAAGGACGAAGACGAGACGGAATAGGAGGATGAAAAGGTGGTGGTGGAGGAGAAGGAGGAGGATGAGGAGGCAATGTCAACGATAACGACGGCGATGGAGGGTGCAAGTGCGAGTGTGAGGATGAGGGCAAGATTGTATATCCAAACAACAATAAATTAACTTTCTTATTTAATAATTTGTATTACAAAACCTCTGTGAATATCGCACTAAGTGGCCATGTTTGTTTAATGTAGATTTAAGTTTTTGTAATTTTTAAAAGGTAAAATTTGTGTATTCTTTAAGAATATGTATAAAGAAACTATATATATATATATATATATTTATTTATTTATTTATTTATATATATATATATATATATATATATATATATATATATATAGTAATAGCAAGTAATATATGTAGTAAGATAGAAAGGTTTTTATCTTTGAAAAAACAATTATTAACAAATTTGCATTTTAAAAATAACCTATTAGAGCAGCCATAATGGTAAGACCTGGATCACATTTTTATAAGTCGTTACAATATATGTGTGTGTGGGGGGGTGGAGGGTGTTTTAGCAAGCACATTTTCGCAATTGTGTCCTATTTGTTTTGAACTTGGCACAAAAATCGATTATCGTAACAGCTTAGAACAGCTTAAGAGAAGGAAGACGAAGACGAGGAGGAATAGGAGGATGACGAAGACGAGGAGGAATAGGAGGATGAAAGGTGGTGGAGGAGGAGAAGGAAGAAGAGAAGGAGGTCGAAGACGAGAAGGAGGACGAAGACGAGAAGGATTAGGAGGATGACGAAGACGAGGAGGAATAGGAGGATGAAAGGTGGTGGAGAAGGAGAAGGAAGAAGAAAAGGAGGACGAAGACGAGGAGGAATAGGAGGATGAAAGATCGTGGAGGGGGAGAAGGAAGAAGGGAAGGAGGACGAAGACGAGAAGGAGGACGAAAACGAGAAGGAATAAGAGAATGAAAGGTAATGGAGGAGGAGAAGAAAGAAGAGAAGGAAGACGAAGATGAGGAGGAATAGGAGGATGACGAAGACGAGGAGGAATAGGAGGATGAAAGGTGGTGGAGGAGGAGAAGGAAGAAGAGAAGGAGGACGAAGACGAGGAGGAATAGAAGGGTGTAAGATAGTGGAGGACGAGAAGGAAGAAGAGAAGGAGGATGAAGACGAAAAGGAATAAGAGGACGATGAAGATGAGGAGGAATAAAAGGATGAAAGGTGGTGTAGGAGGAGAAGGAAGAAGAGGAGGACGAAGACGAGGAGGAATAGGAGGATGAAAGGTGGTGGACGAGAAGGAGGAGAAGGAAAAAAAGAAGGAGTACGAAGACGAGAAGGAATAGAAGGGTGAAAGGTAGTGGAGGAGGAGAAGGAAGAAGAGAAGGAGGACGAAGACAAAGATTAATAGGAGGATGAAAGGTGGTGGAGGAGTAGGTGAAAAAAGAAGAGAAGGAGGACGAAGACGAGGATTAATAGGAGGATGAAAAGGTGGTGGTTAAGGAGGAAGAGGAGATGAGGCAATGTCAACGACAGCGACGGCGACGGAGAGTGCAAGTGCGAGTGTAAGGACGAGGACGAGAAGGAGAAAGAAAACGAAAACGAAGCAAACAACAACACCAACAACAATTACAACTGAAACAATAACAATAATAATGACAATAACAACAACTCCACTGTAAACAGCAACATAACCTTGATTTATAATGGCAAAGATATATTTTTTTAAAGAAAATGTGAAGTAAAAAAGAAATATTAAATCTCACTTTCACAACAGGAGCGAGACACTTAAGTGCCGCTAGTGTTTGATGTGGATCAGTGGATAATTTAAATAGCATCTAATAGAGATCTGACAGACCAAGTAATTGTGCTTGTGATTGGAAGGCGGATCCAAAGTTTTCCTTTCAAAGCACTGTGTATGCTAACTCTCTAGACATTTTACGTTTTTGAAAATCACAGTAATAGACATCGGATGTCCAAAGATTAATTAAGTTTACCAGAAGAGTATATCACGAGGAAGTTGTTCTTTGTTCTTTGGTAACCTGCTGGCCATGTTCCAAGTTTTGTAATTTTATTTAAACTTTCTTACACAGACAAGCATATGAAGTTTCACAGATTGTCAGTTTCCAAAGATGGGGGGTGGGAAATTTGAAGGCGCTGCGAAACTTCGAACGGAGTTTGATTCACTTCCTACAAAGTTACTGTATATAGACAGAAACACACAGCGCTACAAGTTTCTTGAGTATACAATTATCCTTTGATGTACAAACATCCAATTAAGTATACTTCCTTAACATTGATCACCAATATGGATTTCACTGTTATAACTTTTGGAGAGTAACTGTGAGAAGTATGCAAAAATAATGGTGACGAAAAAAGAGTGCATGATTATAATGGGTACATCCTTTGACATAACAATTATTTTATATATGCTTGTCGGAATGTATGAATACGTGTATTTATATGTACCAGTGAAGGCAAAACGAATAGCTAGATTTTGATGAAATTTAGCATGAATTTATTTTTTATCTTACATGTACATGAGTGAAATTTAGCATGAATTGTATGTAAATTTCTTACATTTTGAATTATTTCGTAAATTTTCTTTCAGTATTATTCCATAACACTATTACAGTGGTTATGGTTAGCGAAAATGAAAAGAATATTATTTACTTTTTTATATATTTTAAGTCTAAAGGAACATCATGTAGGCACACATAATTTATAGTAAGAAAAAAGTAGCAAAACATTTAGTCGTACGACGTGTGTTCCGAAAGTAACGAGAATTTTAATTTTTTGAACAAAATATTTATTTATTCTTCTACATTGATGGTGTCGCCTTCAAAAATAGTCCCCATTGGAGATTATGCACTTGTACCAGTGCTTCTTCCAAACCTCGAAACACTTCTCAAACTCGATCTTTGAGATAGCCTTTAGATCTATCAGCGATGCGCTTTTAATGTCATCTACGGCTGTAAAACGACGAACCTTTAAGGTTCACTTTATTTTTGGAAATAGGAAAAAGTTACACGGAGCCATGTCTGGCGAATATGGAGGCTGGGCCAAAAATACTGTTTTTGGCCAAAAATTCACGAACAAACAATGAAGTATGAGCTGGTGCATTATCGTGGTGCAAAAGCCATGAATTGTTTTTCCACAGATCCAGGCGTTTTTTTCGGAATGCTTCACGCAAACGGCGTTGAACTTGTAGGTAGTACTCCTAATTGACCGTTTCATCTGGTAGCAGGAATTCATGATGCACTATGCCATTAATATCGAAGAACACAGTGAGCATAACCTTCACTTTCGACCGCTCTTGTCGAGCCTTTTTCGGTCCTGGCGAGCCATAATGCCTCCACTGGGATGATTGAGCCTTAGTTTCAACGTCATATCAGTAAACACATGTTTCGTCACCTGTTATAATACATTTCAGTAATTCTGCATCGTCGTTGACTTCATTTAGTGACTCCTAAGCAACTTCCATTTGCCGCTGTTTTTGTTCAAAATTCAACAATTTTGAAACGAATTTTGTTGCCACGCGTTTCATACACAAAACACTGGAAACAATGTCATGACATGATCCAATCGATACGCCAACATTATCAGCGACCTCTCTAATTGTGATTCGGCGATTGTTCATAAACATTTCTTTCAATTTTTCCACGTTTTCATCGGTGTTGATGTGCTGGGGCGTTCAGGGCGTTCGTCATCTTCAACGTCTTCACGGCCTTCTTGGAAACGGTTATACCACTCGTAAACTCTTGCTTTACTCATAGCATACTCACTATAGGCCTTTGTTAACATTTCAAACACTTTGTTACACTTTATTCCATTTTTTACGCAAAATTTGATACAAATTCTTTGATCCATTTCTTTTAACAAACGAAAATCGCCGAACCCATAAAAACACGTCTAACCTTAGTGGCTGTCACAGCCAGTCAACAATCAAAACAGCCGAAAGTTTTATCATACTTCAAGGGCATGTATACCAACATAAAAAAAAATGTTTGACAATCGCACTCTCCAAGCCCACGAAATTTAAAAATTCTCGTTACTTTCTGAACACACCTCTTACAATAAGTTGAAAATATTAGCCCTAGTCAAATAACTGATAAAGTTTTCTGGCACATCTATTATGTAAGTGAAAAAAATGAAACCATTTACTCTATGAAGTAGAATTTTGATAGTAAAATGTTGTTTACAATTAAAAAAAAATGTTTCCAATTTAAAAAAAACTATTGCATTTCTAAAACATCAGTCTGTTGGTTATCAACAAAAAAATAATTGCTAGGTACAAATTTTATATTACGATGAAAATTATCGTTTGTAACCTGTATCTGAAGTATTAAAGTTATTTCCATAAGGAAAATCCTTATTCATGCTAATATCAAAGTTAGCGTTAAACACGACAGCACATTTAAAGGCTACTTTCTAAGCTATAATGATAATATGTACTATTACTGCAAAAAATATTATAAGTTTCATTAAAACTTCACAATAATAACAAATTATTCTTTTAACAATTTTTACATATACTATCTTACGTCAATTGCAATGAACCAATTAATTAACCAATATGATAAAAAAAAATCCGTTCTATTCCATATAAGGGTAGGAATACATTATCTATAAACGTACAAATGAATATCTTGCAACCCCCTTAAATCATATTACTTCCAGAATGTCAAGTAGAGACGCATATTCTCAATATCTTGTTCAAAGAACATAATGATGTTATAGGATAGCGCTAAAGAACAGTAACGAAGGACTTCTTTCTTATACGCTCCTTTAAATCTTTTCCAGTTGCATTTTGTTATATAATGAAATAAAACAAAATACCGAACTAAAATAATATTCGTTAACAAAAGCTAACATAAGCACTTTATATTTTTAAATTACGCTTGAAATAAGAAAATGAACCTTGATCACCGTCAGGTTTAATTTTATTTTTGTATACAGAAAATGAATAAAAACGTGTATATAATTCTGATAAATTTTGCAAAAAAGTTACATACCATTTCGAACGTTTTATTTTAAGTACTAACGGGATTATATTTATGTGTAATTTTATTAAAATAAATTGAATCAACCGCGAGAAAATCCGATATAAAACACTTTTTTACGACCAAAGGAGAGGTTTTGGAACATTAGGAAAATGACGGATACGGTCTAATATTCAAGACATATTCAGTTTCCGATTTGAAATTTTAAGAAAATTTAATTTAAATTTCCTGCGTTATGTATTTACCAAGACGGACAAACAATTAAATAAAATCAACTTTAAGGAGTTATATAAGCTGAAATGATAGGATCAGTCGACATTTCAGAATTGAATTTTCCAATTTTCTTTATAGTGGTAGAGAGTGTCGATCACTATAATTTCTTTACATGTAGAGAATAGAAGACAGATTGTATTAAGGCGCGAACAATTATAAAACCACCTCTTGTTTATATAGCAAAATTGTAGGAAATTTTGTCCAGAGAAAATAAATTAATCTTGTCATTATTAATTAAAAGAGAAGTTCCTTATCTGACACTTCAACTTTCACACTTTACCTTTAATTAATAATTTTTAATTAATTAAATGAAGACAATATTAAAAACTTGTAAATTAATCTACATGTCTATCCATATATTCATAAAACATATTCATATACATATATTAATTATAACGTTTTTATATAACACATTGTTCGTATATGTTTTTTTATAAACACAAAACTACTGAACCGATTTTGCTGACATACTCAAACTTTGTTCCTCATAATAAAAAGTTATTTTCACCGACTACTGTGTTTAGAGACTGGTTCGAATTAAATTTCGATAGATAGTGCGGTTGTTTTAACAATTTGATTTAATTACATTCTGACTTCCATAAAGTGAAGGCAAATGAAATACTTTCTCCATAAATTACTAATACCAAAAGATAAGTCGAATTATTATTTAATTATTTCCAATAAAAAAATTTACAAAATGGTGGTCGCTTATACAATAAAAAATACGTGATAATGAAAAGTTAAAAAGTTGTTTTCCTGTGACTAATATTTTAAGAGACTAATTTAAATTTAAAAAAATATTATGTGTAATGATGTCTTTTTGACAATTCAATTAATTAATTAATTAATTAATTATATTTTTTTACAGTTTGACTATTATAAAGTGAAAGTAAAATATTATAATATATATATATATATATATATATATATATATATATATATATATATAATTATTATTATTATTATTTGCGTATATACCCTGTTGGATCAAGCAAAGCACTCCGACTCATGTCTTGTTCCTTCTAATCCGCCACACCTCCCTCATCCTGTCCCCGTTATCCTGACTGACTGACTGACTGAGAATCAACGTAAAGCCGAATAAATTAATAACAGAAACTTGAAATTTGGACAGGCCCTTTGGAACATTATGTAGGGGTGCACTAAGAGGGGATTTTGCAACATTTTTATTATGAAGCTATTAAACTACTTACCCAGAACAAATTAAATAAACAACGTACATCAAATACTACTATAGCTAGAGATTTGAGATTTTTAGGGTACCTTCTTACAACAATGTAAGATTAATTAATTTTAACTTTGGTTAAAGCTGTTGTGGTTTTACTTTAATTCAAATACTAATAAAATGAAATCTATAAACTCAAAACCATGCTTTATTTATAAAATTGATCCGTAAATACTCAAAAATAAAACAACATAACTAATGAAAAACATGACCGAACAAGAAATACCGTAAAAGAAGGTACACTAAGAAAGGATTTTGCAAAAAAAAAAAAAATGATTTTGACTCCATTAAACTACTTACCCTGTCCTACTTTAATAATCAACGTATAGTCGAGACTATAATAGCTAAAGATTTGGAATTTTCAGAGTTACCACTACATGTAGGGGTGCACTGAAAAACGATTTTTCAGTATTCACCCCATAAAGAGGTAAAAATGACGTAAAACATTTTTTTATTGGAAAAATATGTTTTTCGTCTGACCTTCTTAAAACGTAACGTAGTCACTCTTAAATATAAGTAATGAAGTATGTTTTTCACCATTTCTAAAAACTCATTCCCTAAAGAGATTAAAATGGGGTAGAAAATGTAGAAAGGGGTATACAATTTTGCATTGAAAAAAATATTTGTTTTTGATCGTATATTCTAGAAATATGCTATGAAACATCAGTAATGAAACACATGTTTCAAAATTTGATCGAACTCATTCCCAAAACGAATAAAAATATAACAAATAGGTATAGTTTGAGAAAAAGAGTGTTTTAATTGGAGAAAAATATTTTTATCGGCTTTTCTTGAAAGTAAACAAATTATTTTAAAACACAAATTATGATACACTACATTCATAATTCCCCCCCCCCGAATTCATCCCCTAAAAGAACTAAAATATAGAATAGGTATAAATGTTTGTATTAGAGAAAAATATTTTTTATCAGATTTTCTTAAATTCGAATGGAACATGTTTGAAGGCAATAAAAGGAACATCATATTCAGGTTATAATATTTTTTCATATTCACTGTAAAATAATCACTTGGTTTTATTATTATATTATTATAATATTTAATAATAATATTATTATGATAATAATAATATTATATAATAATTATAATTAACAATAATTATAATTAATAATAATTATATAATAATAATAATATTATTATTATGATCACGCTTTTATTATTATATTTTTTTATGTTTCTACATTATCATATTATTGAAAAAGTTTTTAAGTTTCGTAGGCGAAGCCGCGACGGTAATGCTACACACACACACACACACACACACACACACACACACACACACACACACACACACACACACACACACACACACACACACACACTAACACACACACACACGGACACGGACACGGGCACGGACACACACACACACACACACACGGACACGGACACGGACACGGACACGGACACGGACACGGTCACGGACACGGACACGGACACGGACACGGACACGGACACGGACACGGACACGGACACGGACACGGACACACACACACACACACACACACACACACACACACACACACACACACATATATATATATATATATATATATATATATATATATATATATATATATATATATATATATATTAGTAAGGAAGAATTAAAAAATAAAATAAATTTTAATTAATTTTAACTTTGGTTAAAGCTATTGTTGTTTTACTTTAATTCAAATACTAATAAAAGGAAATCTATAAACTCAAAACCATGCTTTAGTTATAAAATTGATCCGTAAATACTCAAAAATAAAATAACATAAATAATGAAAAACATGATCGAACAAGAAATACCGTAAACGACGAAAAATAATTTCCTGTACGACTGTACAACCAGGAAAGTGGAAAGACAAAGAGAAACACTTTTACCTGAAGTAAATCAAAACAAAATAGAAACGGAGAAATTGGGTTTTTGGGAAGACGTGCGTTGTATTCGGATGACGTCTATTTCCGAAATATATGAATCATCCCCATTGTATTACTTTAATGTCAAGAAAACACACGATAATATTTTATACTGCGGTGCAAATAAAAGCTATCGCTGTAGACGAATAATCGATACTAGGAGTCACAAACTCACCGAGTATTTGGTCACTTATAAAATGCATTCGATAATTCAATACTGTTTGTAATGATGAAAGGTTTTTATTAAGTCAGTTTTAACGCACTATTGAACTCATTTTTTGTTTCCAAAAATATATTTTGGAATAATTTCTGTTCGGCTTATTGGCGGTGGTAATTTATAATAAAACGTAGACCGCTAATAAGCAAAAGATATTCAAACTTTTTGTACTAAAAAAAGAAAAAATTAGTAAAAAGTCAGTTTATCACAAATTAGCTCCAAAGATAGTGTATTAAATGTAAACTGAAGCTTCAATGTATTAAGTTCAAAAGAATGTATATATATTCTTCTTTTCTGCTATGATTATTGTCACTATGTTGAGTATAATGATCTGCCTTCCCTAGCTTCGTCAATTCTACTTTTGTTGACGCGTTGCGGAGAACCTCCATCTTCATAAACTATATCTATACTGGTCACCAATATTATGGCCTATCCTATTTATAATTTTCTATCTCCGCCTCGTACTCCTCCAGGAATAGAGGACGGATACGAGGTGGAGATAGAAAATTATAAATAGGATGGGCCATAATATTGGTGACTAGTATAGGTAGGCCTATAGTTTTTGAAGACGGAGGTTCTCCGAAACTCGTCAACTAAAATAAAATTGACGAATTGAAGGAAGGCTATATAAATACAGATCATATATATATATATATATATATATATATATATATATATATATATATATATATATATATATATATATATATATATATATATATATATATATGTATGTATGTGTGTGTGTGTGTGTGTGTATTGAAATGAATTTCTAACATGCTAATCTGAAAATTGGTAAATTAGATTTTGAAACTTTTTAATTTAGTAATTAAATTAAAAAATATTCTACGGAAAGGCAACGAAATACTTACCCGGTATAAAACTTTTGTTATTTTTTTAAATAAATTAATATTTTAATAATATTCATGTATCTATGATTACTACATGAAAAAAGAGGTATGCCTAATTTTTTAAAATTTATTTTTAATATATAATTTATTTTCCTTCGACTTACGTAAAAATTATAAATAATTTTTTTAGTTAGTACTTTGACTAACGTTGTCGACCAAAATATTTACTAATTTTTTACAAATTTGTGTTGATAAATTACGCCGATTTCACAGTTTTAAAGATACATTCTAAAAATTTTTTTTTTTAGATACACGTAAACGTTTTGGTCCTTTTTTTCTAAGTATTTCTATACAAAATGTGATTTGTAAAAGCCCAAAATCGATATATTTATAAAAAAATAATTTATTGGCTTTATTTTTTCTGAAAAATGGACAAACTAAATTTCACAATAATCTGTCAATTAATTGTCAATCGCTCCACTGTAAAAAAAAGTAGGCTACGTATTTGCCTGTCCCTTCTACTGTCTGTCTGTTGCCCTTCTGTAGAGTATAAATAGTAAATCAACAGAATTTAAAGCTGCATTATAATTTAACATACATAATGTTTATGGCACGTTCAGTAGTTCTAAATATACGTTTTTAATTGAAAAGTACAAAGTAAACAATTACTTTCATTTTTGATGTGTTATTACCTGTTTGAAATAGACAAATAGTTGCATAAGCTTATATTGTGACAACTTTGAATAATGAAAACAAATTTCATAAACATAACAAGTAACTTTGAAGCTTACAAATTATGTTTATCCCTTTTAATTTAGAAACAAAGCTTGCATGAATACTACGGAATTTTGATTTATGTAAATAACCACCTTTCGTTAAAAACAGTAAGTATATTTTACTAACTTAATAAAATTGTAAAGCATTAAAATACGGTGTAAGGGGATGTTATTACGTTAACCGAAACATTTCAAATAACATGAAATATTTTCTTTCCTCACGTATTTATGATGCTAATAGGATACAAACTAGATTAAAGTACAACTTAAATATTTCCTCTCAGTAGTCTACTTAATGTTTCTAACTTATCTTTAATCGAACCTATAATAACCTAATACACAATAGACTTCTTTGCATATATACGGGGTGTGTTCAGAAAGTAACGAAACTTTTTTAATTTCGCGGGCTTGGAGAGTCCGATTGTCAAACATTTTTTTAATTATGTTGGTATACATGCCCTTGAAGTATGATAAAACTTCACTGTTTTCATTGTTGACTTTTTCTGCGACAGCCACTAAGGTTAGATGTGTTTTTATGAGCTCGGCGATTTTCGTTTGTTAAAAGAAATGGATCAAAGAATTTGTATCAAATTTTGCGTAAAAAATGGAATAAAGTGTTACAAAGTGTGTGAAATGTTAACAAAGGCCTATGGTGAGTCAGCTATGAGTAAAGCAAGAGTTTACGAGTGGTATAAGCGTTTCCAAGAAGGCCGTGAAGATGTTGAAGATGACGAACGCCCTGGACGCCCCAGCACATCAACAACCGATGAAAACGTGGGAAAAGTGAAAGAAATGGTTATGAACAATCACCGAATCACAAATTAGAGAGGTCGCTGATGATGTTGGCATATCGATTGGATCATGTCATGACATTGATTCCAGTGTTTTGTGTATGAAACACGTGGCAGCAAAATTCGTTCCAAAATTGTTGAATTTTGAACAAAAACAGCGGCGAATGGAAGTTGCTCAGGAGTCACTAAATGAAGTCAACGACGATGCAGAATTACTGTAACGTATTATAACAGGTGAAGAAACATGGGTTTACAGATATGACGTCGAAACTAAAGCTCAACCATCCTAGTGGAGGCATTCTGGCTCGCCAAGACCGTAAAAGGCTCGACAAGTGCTGTCGAACATGAAGGTTATGTTCACTGTATACTTCAATGGCATAGTGCATCATGAATTCCTGCCACCAGGTGAAACAGTCAATAAGGAGTACTACCTACAAGTTCAACACCGCTTGCGTAAAGCAATCCGAAAAAAACGCCCGGATCTGTGGAAAAACAACTCATGGCTTTTGCGCCACGATAATGCACCAGCTCACACTTCATTGCTTGTTCGTGAATTTTTAATGGATACTATTTTGAAGGCGACAACATCAATGTAGAATAATAAATATATATTTTGTTCAAAAAATTAAAACTCTTGTTACTTTCTGAACACACCTCGTATATATATATATATATATATATATATATATATATATATATATATATATATATATATATATATATATATTGTGATAGTCTTAATAAAACTGAATTCATGTTCAGTCATATGTGAATAAAGGCTATTATATCACAAAAACCTTTGAAAAATCGAAACAATATACATTTTCATATCAAAGGAAAAATGTCATTTGTAGTATGCTTAACAAATAAAACTGTATCCTAATGGCATCTGTTCTACAAGAATATGATTATGTTTCGTCCCATTTAGTTAGGAAACACAACCTTATGTTGTAACCTACTTGTTTTAAGGAGTTTCTTTATGCTTTTAAAGATGTTTGATCTTAGCTTATGAATTCCTTGTGTGACGGTGCCATAATACCTCCTGTATGAACAATGGAAGTAGGACAATGTGTCATCCAAGATGGGGTCAATCAATATGGCTTTGCTTTGCTACGAGGGAGTAAACACATTGTATGCGAGTTCGATTTAATATCAAGTTTATCATGTGTTTCGTATGAATACAACAATCGCGATAAGCGCTGATATGACCTAACCTAACCTTAACCTTATGAATACAATAATCGCGATTAGCGCTGATATGACCTAACCTAACCTTAACCTTATGAATACAATATTCGCGATAAGCTCTGATATAACCTAATCTAACCTAACCTAACATAACCTAACCTAACCTTAACCTTATGAATACAATATTCGCGATAAGCTCTGATATAACCTAATCTAACCTAACCTAACATAACTTAACCTAACCTTAACCTTATTAATACAATATTCGCTATACGCTCTGATATAACCTAACCTAACCTAACCTTAACCTTAAGAATACAATATTCGCTATAAGCTCTGATATAACTTAACCTAACCTAACCTAACCTTAACCTTATGCATACAATAATTGCGGTAAGCGTTGATATAACCTAACCTAACCTTACATAACCTAACCTAACCCGACCTAACATAACCTAATCTAACCTAACATAACTTAACCTAACATAACATAACATAACCTAACCTAACCTAACCTGACCTGACCTAACCTAACATCCAAAAGTATTTTTCTTTACTACAACCTTTCAAATTGTAATTGCACCATCATAATTAGCATTAAGTTTGCAATATTAGCATTTTAAACATTCAAATTACATTCGAAATACGAAAATTAACCATGAACTACTTGATACTCTATTCAAGATACATAACATAACAAAAACACCATTCCTATGCTAACTGATGACATCATCAAATGACGTAATGAACTGTAAAACGTCATATAAAGCATAAACTCAATTTATATTTTAAAACTTCTCAACTTGTGTTGACATAACCTCAATGACTGAAACAAGTCATATTTTATGGATCAAAGCCACTGTGTAAAAACTGTAAGCAATGATTACACCCGAAAACTCCCTGTTTATATTGCTTACCGAAAATATAATTAATTACATTTTTAATAAGAAAATAGTCACGACAACGTGATGGAAGCGAATTCCCAAAAAAATTTTCTTTTTATTACGATTTGTCGAAATTTCAGAACCCATAATCGACATTTAAATCAGCACACGTTAGCATTTAGCATTTAAATTACATTGGAAATACGAAAATGAACCCCGACCGACGTCAAACTAAACGGATTTTGAAAAATCAAAATGCAAATGTATGCGATTTGCAACGCTTATTACTATGGTGTAATCAGATTTTCGAAACAATTGAAGACAAAGGCTGTGTAAGTTTTTAAAAATTGCAAACGTCCGCTATTGTGGAACTGTTGAACGAATTTCGCCGGATTGAGAAAGTGTCCAAGTTATTAACAAAAATGGAGTTTTCAGTAAGTTTGAAACAAATTGTACTAATATTGGCGAAAGTGAAGTTTCAAAACAGAAACACACACACAAACATATATATATATATATATATATATATATATATATATATATATATATATACTGAAAGTGTGATCTAGACTTCAAAATCTGTGCTTATTTTTATATTAAGGTCTTGGGTCTGGCTCTTACCATAATGGCTGCTACAATAGCTCACTTTTTCCTGTAGACATTTGCTAATTATAATTAAAAATCGCCCAGTATGTTTGTTAACAATCTGTAGTTACGTGCTATTGGTCAAAGTATAGTAATGATGAAAACTAAACATGAAGTATGTTTTTTGATATATGAAACAAATCTGTTAGCTTATATTTTATATTATTATTATTTGATTACTTAAATTTATACGATATTAATATTGTCAGTTTAATTTTAAATAATATATTAAGAAAAATTTTAATTTTATATAATTTATTACTTAAAAATACTTCTTTTTTGGCATTTTAAAAAATTAATATAATTAATATTAAATATATATATATATATATATATATATATATATATATATATATATATATATATATATATATACGCACGCATCACACACGCACGCACGCACACGCACACGCACGCACACACACACACACACACACACACACACACACACACACACACACACACACACACACACACACACACACACGAGGGCTATTCAGAAAGTCGGTTACGTTTTGCTCTGTAGGCGCTAGGGGTGGGGATATCGCGGCCATCTTGGTGTTAGAGCGTTCGCCTGTTCAGTGGCTATCCAGCCCAGCCGTGCTAACATCTTTGCTGCTCGTTCCCGTACAACAATAGTTTGAAATGTGCGCCGCTATTGAAAATGCCGCGACCTGTGAAGTGCGGTCGGTGATACGGTTTTTGTTGGCTAAGAACAACAAACCAATTGAGATTTATCGCCAACTTTGTGAATTTTATAGGAACGGTGTGCTCACTGAAGGCGGAGTGCGTCAGTGGTGCATTAGGTTTAAAAATGGCTGAACTAATGCAGATGGTTCACAACGAACAACGAAGTGAACGGAGAAGCACTGTGACCGATGAAATTGTCTAAAGACGATAAGAAAATTAAAGAAGACCGTCGGTTCACAATAACAATCATCACTTAGTTTTCCACAAATTTCAGGGAGTTTGTTGCATAATATTGACATAATACAGCGTTTTTATGCCCACGCGAAGCTGCGGGAGGGCGCTACAACCTGGCTGAAGTCTCAGGCGGCAGAATTATACGATACTGGAATTTCAAAACTGATTCACAGCTATGATAAATTTCTAAATTTATATGGCGACTATGTAGAAAAATAGTATTTTAGCGTCCCTTTCAAATGTATATAATACACATTTTTTCTTGTACTTCTTTTTTTTTATACTAAAACGTAACCGACTTTCTGGATAGCCCTCGTGTGTATATATATATATATATATATATATATATATATATATATATATATATATACATACATAGAATAATAATAATAATTATTATTATTTATTATTTGCGTATAGACCCTGTTGGATCACGCAAAGCACTCCGACTCATGTCTTGTTCATTCTAATCCTCCACACCTCCCTCATCCTGTCCCCATGGATCCTCTTCCGCTCCTCCGTCCATTTTACCCCTGCTTTCTTTGGGATTTCATTTTCTAGGACCTTCCAACCGAGCATCTTTCTCCTGTATGCGTTCCTGTTTTATATATATAACCGACTTTCTGGATAGCCCTCTGTGTATATATATATATATATATATATATATATATATATATATATATATATATATATATATTATTATTATTATTATTAATTTGCGTATAGACCCTGTTGGATCACGCAAAGCACTCCGACTCATGTCTTGTTCCTTCTAATCCTCCACACCTCCCTCATCTTGTCCCCAAGGATCTTCTGACGCTCCTCCGTCCATTTTACCCCTGCTCTCTTTGGGATTTCATTCTCTGGGACCTTCCAACCGAGCATCTTTCTCCTGTATGCGTTCCTGTTTTTAATTTATTTATATGTGTATATATATATATATATATATATATATATATATATATATGTGTGTGTGTGTGTGTGTGTGTGTGTGTGTGTGTTTTATGCCCTTTTATTTTAAACACTTTAAGAAGAGGACAGAATTAATGGTTTAATTATTCGCAAATCCAAAAGATCCTGTAAATATGTCCGTTTTGTGTTATCACAATTTTCTTACTAATGTATTTTTCTGTTAATAAACTTCTCAAGTTAAGTATACGACAAAATTATCTGCCACTGTTAAAGCATTATTCTAAGATTTTTAAATGAACACACAAAATATATATTTTAATGCTTCCGCACGTTCTTGAAGATATATTAAAATCTACGTTCTGCCTTTATCCCCAACGCATCCACTTTGCATGTCGTTACAACATCGAACGGAAATATTTGTGTCGGCAGAAGAAATGTTTTCAAATCCACTTTTTCCCATGAACTGTCAACATGAATATTTTTCAATATTTTGTTCCGAATCAAAAATGTGTGTTTGTAAATCTTGTTCACTAAACTTAAGTTTCATTAAAATAATTTTTGCCTGAAAAAGTTTAAAGATATATCTGAAATATGAAACAACCTTTCTCGCTTTGTGTTACTGTATAATTAAAACTTTTGTCGCAACAAATTTGAATAATTCTCCTCGTATAAATGGATGATGCACATTTTAGAAAACGATAAACGTTTTCAGTCTTATCTACACAAGGAAAAACACTTCCTCACTGATTGATCTCTTTGTATCTCATGAACTACAACGCTTACTATACCGAAGTGTTTCATAACCTCAATTTATAGTAAAAATGTGCAATATGGCCGAATTAAAAAAACAAACATATTTCAAACCAATTATGTATTTCCATTATATTTATAATCTGTCTCAAGACAGTCACGTCATGATTGTCAACTTTCTGATAACGACTGCCTTGGATGTTGCGAAAGATGCTGTAGATAACAAAAATATTTACAAAATGCGACTGACCACGTCACTTCTTGGACTAAAATATAGCACATCAAGCTTAATGGGACCAAATCTTTATGTGTACCGCGCAGGGGGTGCAGACTAGCTGCACCTATTGAGAGGATTTAGACGTCCCTCGCGGTACGCGCGTCTAACACACACTTACACTTACAACTTTAACACTTTACACTCACGCTTACATTTAGGGAGGCGATTTAGGGGCCTAAATGTGCTTTTCGCCTTAAAATAACAAACAAACATCTTTTTTTTTGAGAGTTCCTCGAACCGGATTTGTCCAGGAGTAATTATTTTTGTTGGTAGTTAATAGCTATTTTTTGAATATAATCGATACAAACGGCAAAAAATGATTTTAATAAACCCACTCTTCTATTACAAAAGTACTTAACCAAAAAAAAGTTATTCACCACTATAAATTAGGATATAAACAAACTACCACAAACCCGTAATATAATTAAAGTAATTGTGCTTAAAAATAATTGTGGCAGTAGGCTAGCCTCGTTGCATTACTGGTAATATGCTAACTATATATAACCCATGTTGTCTAACTATATCTTGCATTGTTGACAGCGTGGTGCCACACTGACATACAACCTAACCTAACCAGAACCACACGCTGACGTCACACAACATTCATGACAATGGCCTAACATTAAAACAATAGCCAGAACGTAGTTTGAACAATGCATTGTAAAAGTTTAATCATAAAAGTAATTTCACAGACTAATTATTGTCAGTTGAATGTGTTCGTTTAAGATATTATTAAATAAATCGTTTAAAAATATTTAATACAATTTCATGCGTTGTATATTAATGTTAAAAACTAATCCGTGTTTAAAGATATCGGTTAAATAATTCCAATATTTAAAAATCGATAAATTTATTTTACTGATTTTTTTATATATATATATATATATATATATATATATATATATATATATATATATATAAAACCAATGGAGGGAAAATATTAGCAGCCCCTGTATAACATCACAAACAGAATAACGTAGATGATAACGTTTTCAAAACAGACTGCAGAACATGTAAGTGCAGTTAATGAGTAATTAGTAGTAAATTACGTATTCAAAAAAAATTTACATTATTGGACACGGAAATTAGGATGTGTAATTTATTATAAAGCGTTAAATTCAACACTTCTTAGCGAACTATTTCTTTCATCTAAAGCTGAATTACATTTTGTGCATGCTAACGCTAAAACAGTTTCTCGTGCCAAGTATAAATCTTTTTAAGAAATATCTTTTTATCGTAAGACTTTTTTAAAAAAAAATAGATTTTACCATCGTTATCGTTATTAAAATTTGCAAAAATTTCAAAAACATTTCTTAGAAAATAATAAAATAAACTTATTTAACACATTCGTAGGCGGTGTTAATTTAAAATTTTCCAAATAATTTTTTGTAAATTAGAACGCTTGTTTAGTCAGGTTTTAACGCTACGGACTTTAAAAAATCAGATTATTCATAAAACCAGTTTTAAAATTTAACACGACAATGTTTTTTCGTTGCAATATTTTTAAAAACATACAATAATTAAATAGGTTCGTTTAATGAACGTGATACTGTTATTTTTCGAAGTTCACTTCCATCAGGTCAACGAGAATCTTGAATTTGTTCATTCAATTGAACAAATGAATGAATTGAATTCATTGAGAAGCTAGAAGCGAATCTATAATTTGTAAAAAATATTTTTAAATTCAAAAATAATACAATTTGCAATTTGTACAAATCGTTAGAGAGATTTAAATACCTTATAATGGATAAAAAAAGTTTGATTGTTTTTTACACAATATTGTTAAACTACAGCAGGGATTATGGGGCAGCTTACTGCAGCTGGCGTGTTAACTGGGTCAACAGCGGACTCCTGGTGACAATGCTTTTAAAGCTCCAGTTTATTTCCAGTTAGTACGAGATTCGGCTGAAATGCAATCAAATACTGGATTTCTATTCACCATTACTGGATGTTTCCAATATATTTTGTAAATATAATTTATTTTTTAGAAACATCTTATATCGTATTAAACGAAATAGAGCGTGAAGAAAACATGTTGATAGTTTGGAATTTATATTTTAAATTATGACCAAATTAACGTCAAAGATATAAAGTATATTTTTCATTCTAATAAAACCGTTTTTATAAAAAAGCTATGGAATCTAGGAGAAATAAAGTTGAATTAGCCTTCCAACTTACCAAAGACACATACAACAAGAAGTCCCTCTCCTGGAATACAAAGATAATACATTATCATACGGTAATTAAACCAGAAGCATTATATGCAGCTGAAACATTATCTCTCACAACCCAGGGCCCACTTGAGAGGCTGGAGATCAAAGAATGAAAAATATTACGAAAACTCTTAGGCCCCAAATTCCGTAACAACCAATTAGTCCACATCAGTAATGAAACTCTTTATCAAAAAACTGAAACACTATCAGACACAATAAGAAAAAGGAGAATTGACTTTTATGGGCACATCCTCCGAATGGACAAAAATAAACTAACCAAAATAATATTTGACTACTTTCACAATAAAAAAGCCAAACCTCTTTGGTTTAGAGAAACGGAGAGACATAACAGAACTACAAATCACTGACACTGTGCTCATGGACAGAACAGCCAAAACAATAACCAAGGACAAGAAGCAACGGTTCCAAGGTAAAGTCAAATCCAAGCGAACGATCCAAATCTCTGACGAAGAAAGAAAAGCAAGATCACAACGAATGAAGCAATACTGGGCTACGAGGAAGGCACAGAACATTAAAAAGTGATTGATTTAGTGTACCCCAAAGTGGGGTGAAACAAATAAAGAAAAAAACCGTTTTCAAAACAACTAGATCCGTCGAAGTTTTATTTGTGTTGGTAACAATTAGTCTGTACGCATCCCGTAAGTAGACAAATGGATTTATATTTCCACACAAAACAATTCAGAACCAATTTTAAAAAAAAATGTATTTATCAAACACTTTTCAAGACAAAAACGTTTAACTTCCTTCTTAAACCATTCGTTCATCCACGTCCAACCTTTTATTGCCGTGACATCCTGTATCTTTTACATTTCTTTCGTTTGGTTCCACAATTTTCTGGGCTTAGTTACACGCTGCAGTTACGTTTCAGAGTTTCTTTTTAAATTTTACCAAAGTTTATCAAATAATAATGAAATACCCCTGTTTTAGGTATAGGCCTATAAGCCTGCTGCCTATTAAATTTTAATTATAGACAAATTTACCAACAATTAGTTTCCTTCCAATTTTGTTCTAATATTTCAATCCAATCAAGCTTATTAATATTTCAGTAAAACGTGTATCCTGATGAAAACTAATATATAACATGTTTTGCTCAAACTATATTAATTTATGTTTATTTTATAACTGAATAAATACAAATATGGCTTGCGATCATTGAAAACCCCTCAATTAAATTCCTGACCTCGCAACAATTAAATTTGTTTATACCCCGCAGGGGGTGCATACTAGCTGCACCTATTGAGAGGATTTAGACGTCCCTCGCGGTACCCGAGTCTAACACACACTTACACTTGCAACACTACACTTACGACATTAACACTTTACACTAACACTTACACTTAGGGAGGCGATAATAGCTCAATGTGCTATTCGCCTTAAAATAAAAAAAAACCAAAACATTTGTTAGTTTGAAAACTAATATATAGCATGTTTTTCACAAACTAAATTAATTTATGATTATTTTGTAACTGACTAAATACAAATACGGCTTTTGATCATTAAAAACCTCTCAATTAAAGTTCTGACCTCCCATTTGTTTCTATCCGTAGGGGGTACAAACTAGCTGCACCTATTGAGAGGATTTAGACGTCCCTCGCGGTACCCGAGTTTAACACACTTACACTTACAACACTACACTTACGACGTTAACACTTTACACTCACACTTACATTTAGGGAGGCGATAATAGCCTCAATGCGCTTTTCGCCTTAAAATAACAAAAAAACTTTTGTTTTTCCGTTTTTGTGACTTTCCACTGTAAAATGAGTTATTTTACTAATTTTACAATAATTCACCACAAACGCCGAAGATAAAATCCATCACCGTCTGTTTACACATGTTCAAATGCAAGTTTTAAAACTCACTTTCCAAATTATGTCTTAAATTTTGTTTGAATAATATGAAAAAAGATTTGTTTCGACAAAATATGTTTTGTTTGAACATTATGAACATCATTTGAATTGACATTGTAAAGAGAAAAAGTTTTATTTGACTTAATGTGTTAAGTTTGTAATGTTATGAACTTAAACTATTTCAAAAGCAGGATTTAATATTCACTTATTTACAAACCAAGTTTGAGAAAATACTTTTAAGAACAACGGTATGGAAAAAATGAAGAATTAAATGTAAATAAATTACTGTTTTAAATTACAGGCTAAGTTAAAATTCACTATGTTCAGTATAATGATTTGCCTTCCCTAGCTTAGTCAATTATACTTTCGTTAACGCGTTTCGGAGAACCTCCATCTTCAAAAACTATAAATGAGTATAGATGTAGTTTTTGAAGATGGAGGTTCTCCGAAACGCGTCAACGAAAGTAGAATTGACGAAGCTAGGGAAGGCAGATCATTACACTGAACATAGTGACAATAATACTAGCAGAAAAGAAAAAGAATTTTAAGTTAAAATTATTAAACGTAAAATATAGTATGCTCTGTAGAACTGTTTCATCTTACAATTTGCATTCTAAAGTTTTCGAAAGTGCAAATGCTTGCAAGGAAATAACATTGTTATTTATTATTCCCCTTGAGGATTAACTTCAGTCGTCGAATCGGATTGTATATTATTGTGTAATGAACGATTTGCCATCGATATAGTCCAAATATTTTCTTCAACAAGTTCTTAACATCAATCTTCTTTTCTTGTATCACAATATGACTAAGAGGCAACTTTTCCAGTTGAACTTTTCCGAAATTACATTTTCCTTTCATTCTCAATGATCTTGATTTCACTCAGACCTGTAATTTTTCATACGTCTTACCCAATCGATTTTTTATATTTTTTAGATTTATGATAACCTTTCTTAAGCTCTTAAAATTTTTGTAAAATGTCTACGTTCTTGGTGTTAAATAAGTTTCACCTGCCCTGAAATTCTTTAATTTCTCAATTTGTTCGTGTATTACAACTTACAATATGTACTTTTGTCAAAACCACTGACATCTTACGCAAAACAATTTTAGTTTTGGTGAAAACATCATCGGCCGGGAAAAAAAGTAAATTTTGAAAGGGAAAATAATAACGTGAATTGAGTAGATGCCATTTAGTGTCCAAAAAGTGAACACGTGTTCTAACGGCTATGTTATTCCTTTGTGTTTTGTAATACGTCCATCACAAAACACTTCCATCATTAAACACTTTATTTTCTTCAAAGTCAGATGTCATCAGATGAATAAAGAGAGCATTTCCATTTTTGCTCACCAAAACTCACAGTACAATCAACACTTCCCTTTGTTCATCAATACCATAATGGAATCAACACTTCCTTTTTACTCATCAATACTCGTAGTACAATCAACACTTCCCTTTGCTCACTAATACTCATAGTGCAATCAACACTTCCCTATTCGCTCAACAATAGTTACAGTACAATCAACACTTCCCTTTGTTCATCAATACTCATAATAGAATCAACACTTCCTTTTTACTCATCAATACTCGTAGTACAATCAACACTTCCCTTTGTTCACTAATACTCATAGTGCATTCAACACTTCCCTATTCGCTCAACAATAGTTACAGTACAATCAACACTTCCGTTTGCTCATTAATACTCATAGTGCAATCAACACTTCCCTATTCGCTCAACAATAGTTACAGTACAATCAACACTTCCGTTTGCTCACTAATACTCATAGTGCAATCAACACTTCCCTATTCGCTCAACAATAGTTACAGTGCAATCAACACTTCCGTTTGCTCACTAATACTCATAGTGCAATCAACACTTCCCTATTCGCTCAACAATAGTTACAGTACAATCAACACTTCCGTTTGCTCACTAATATTCATAGTGCAATCAACACTTCCTTATTCGCTCAACAATAGTTACAGTGCAATCAACACTTCCGTTTGCTGACCAATACTCACGGTACAGACACTATGTCTCTTTGCTCACCAATGGTCAAAGGGAAATCAAAAATATATACATACATACATACATATATATATATATATATTAAACATTTAAAGTAATAAAGCATTTATGCTTTTATTATATTATTATTATTATTATTATATTATTATTATTATTATGTTATTATTATTAAATGCATTTATGCATTTATTTATAAAGTGATGAAACATAACCTGCAACTAATAAGCACACTGTTTCAGTATTTTGTCAAGTAATATATATTATTTGGCAACGCTCGTTTTGGTTATGTAGACAAAACCCTGTGTGTGTGTGTGTGTGTGTGTGTGTGTGTGTGTGTGTGTGTGTGTGTGTGTGTGTGTGTGTGTGTGTGTGTGTGTGTGTGTGTGTGTGTGTGTGTGTGTGTGTGTGTGTGTGTGTGTGTGTGTGTGTGTGTGTGTGTGTGTGATATTTTGTGCAAAACGTGTGTGTGTGTGTGTGTGTGTGTGTGTGTGTGTGTGTGTGTGTGTGTGTGTGTGTGTGTGTGTGTGTGTGTGTGTGTGTGTGTGTGTGTGTGTGTGTGTGTGTGTGTGTGTGTGTGTGTGTGTGTGTGTGTGTGTGTGTGTGTGTGTGTGTGTGTGTGTGTGTGTGTGTGTGTGTGTGTGTGTGTGTGTGTGTGTGGATATTTTGGGCAAAACGACAACAATTTCATATTAACAACTACATACAAGAATGTATTTGTTATAATAGTACGCAATAGCATCTATAGTCTATGTCCATTTTTGCATTTTACCTAATTATATATGTGTGCATTAACATTTGCCATTTTAGTCCAGTTTTGAATAAAATTTGGTAGGCACAAAAATATATTATGGTAATAGTTTAAACATCATGAAACAGTAAAAATTTGTTCAACAACTAAAAAAAACAGTCCTTTCAAATCTTGAAAATTTAATAACTTTTTTGTCGTAAATATTTTTGAAAATTTAATTCCACCAAATACGAACAGATTTGGAAGCGTTTATACAATTGTATATATATAAATAAAATGTTATCAGTAAGGCAAGTTGAGAAATCAACAAAATACTATTTTGAATTCCTTATTCCCAACTTCTGCTGAACCGGTTTTAGATATTACTGTTGTTTTTGCAAATGTTTAGCATTATTTTAAAATTAAAAAGATCCCATAGCTTTGCTTTTTATTTTTAAGCAATGTGTCTGTATGAATGCTATTTGCTTGATTCCCTTAATTTAGGATTAATTTTAAAGCTCGTTTTGAACTCACTGATAATGGTAAATATTGAATGGAAGGAAAAACGTTTTAAGGGAAATAATTAAAACTGTAAACGGTATTAAATTCTTCATGATGAAATATCTTACAAATTGACAGTAATTTAATTTCTTAAAAGCATCATGAATTTTAAATTGTTCTTAATTGAAAATTTTATGATTATTAAAGCATCGTACCTTATTGATTTGCATTATTTTGCTTTGCAATTCCGTGTTTAATTTTAATTTACATTTTTAATAACTGAAATTTATATTTTAAAACTAATTAATTACAGTTATTATTCAAACAGTGTTTAAAATTTTTTATCTATAAATAATAGAATAATATTACTTACTGAAACACTTTCTTCTTCTTCTTTGATGAGGCCTGCTAGGGACCACGTGACAATTTCAATTCTTCACACTTAGCTGTTTTCTCTTCCGTTCCCTCCAATATTCCCTCATCCTTTCACTATGCAGCTTCTTTCTGTCTTCGGACCACTTCGCACCAGGTTTCTTCTGCAATCTTCCTTGAATCCCTCCATAATCAATATCCTCTTTCTAAAAATCTCTCTGTTCAACGTTTCTTATTCTTTTATATTATTTCTTTCTAAATCTTTCCTTAACTCTTGAATCCAACTAGTTGTTGACTTTTTATCCCATAGGTACTTGAGTATTTTTTTCGCTAGTCTTGAATCATTCATTCTGTACATACGTCCAAAAAATTGCAGTCTTCTCTTCCTTATCGTCTCAGTCATGTCCTCTATGTTCCTGTATATTTCATCATTAGATCTTAGTTTCCATGTTTCTTTAGTTTTCACTGGTCCAAAATTTTTCTCATGATTCTCCTTTCTAGTATTTTCAGTTTATCTAAACTATAATTTAGTACCAAGCATTCACTCGCGTACAGACATTCCGGTTTCACTACTGTAGTGTAGTGCCTTATTTTAAGATTTTTAGATAAACACTTTTTGTTATAATAATTTTTAGTGATACCATATGCTCTTTCCATTTTGCATACCCTTTCTTCAACAGCAGATTTCTCCAAGCCACTGTCTTGGATCATTTCTCCCAAAATATTTGAACTTCTTTACTTTTTCCCCTGAACCAATATCTGTAACCAAAAAACTTGGAGTGTTTTTGATGTTTGTAATAAATTTAGTTTTTTCTACGGAGATTCTCAAACCTGTTTTATCAGCTATTTCATTTAAGAGATTGATTTGTATTGTTGCATTTCTTAGGGTGTCCGACAATATAGCAAAATCGTCTGCAAATGCCAGGCAACTCATATCAATGCCTTTATTACTGAAACACTTTATTATATTGTACAGAAATTAATCTAACACTACTTTATACTATAATCAACAATTATTCTTTCTTTAATGAATGAACAAGTAATTACTTAAAATATGAATAAACAAAATAATTTATTTACAAAGGTTATTTATTTTTTTACCAAACCAGTAAAACATATAATAATATAATTATTTATTAGATTATAAGCTAGAGGAAGGAATTATAAAACCCCAGGCACTCTAAATGATGGACATATTGTCCAACTAAACCTCGTTTGTAACCTTAGTAAGTTCCAACAATCTACGGAGCTCATCCTGCTGGAGGTACTTAGGGTTCTGGAGACAAAAAAACCTTTTGCTAACAAGAACCTCACAATCATGAATTATGTTTTATGCAGTTTTCTCTTCTTTACTGCATAACCAGCATATGGTTTCTCCGTAATACATATACTTTTCCTAGTTGTGCTCTGTCCAAGATGTCTGTCTCCTCTCTAAGTCGGAGATGAGAATCTTTCCTAAGGAACTATTGTTACTGGAATGTCCGTGAAGGTTATACCACCTTACCTAGGTTGCTTGTAATTCCCATTCATAGCAGACCTGGCCAACGGTAGAGAGAGATTCTTAGAAGCTGACTCGGGCCCAATAAACTCAAAGCAGATCCCAGTCCAGCCAGTCGGTCTCCTCTTTACCCTCAACAACTTTATGCCTCGAAAGCCAGTGAAGAATAACCCGTTTTTCCAGGGACAGAGCACTTACTTTTTCCCAACACTCCTAGACAAGTTTTGACCAAATTGTAGGACTCACGACTGCTTTGATAATGTTTTAGTAAATGTTGAAAAACATTTAATGAATCATTACATTCATTTATTTTCCCAAAATAACTGATTGGAACATAAACGTCAATTAAATCAGGATTCCGTAATTTCTCAAAGTCGTATTTATAAGTTTAAAAGAAATAAGGTTGTCAAGGTTTATGTTTACCCTAAATTTCTTGTTTAAGTTTGCTATACAAAAAAAAAAACTACTCTTAAGAATAAAATTAATGAAATATTTGTTTTAGGAAATAGGTAGTTTTTCGAAAATTTTTATTGGAAAATGAACTATTTAGAAAAAGTTCATATTGTTAAATATGACATGAAAATTTACATGTTTGTTAGTGCTTTTACCCATCAATCAAATATAGTTTGATTTGATTCAAACTTGGAACAACAAAAAATCAATTTTATTAATATTTTGAAAGAGTTAGTTAAACAAAAAACTACGTACAACAGTTTGAAAATGGCAGTCATTTTTAATCTTTGAAAATTCGTAACTTTTTTTGTTTTAATGATTCTGAAATTATTGTAACACCATAATCAATATTGAATTGGATTTTCAAAATCTGTTGTAAGTATGAAATGTAATTTAACAGCTGTCAGGGTTATTGTGAAAGTTTAAAATGCTTCTATCACGTCAGCGAAAATGCTGTGTATTGCGGTTCTTTAATTTTTTCCTCTTTAATTACTAAATTTGATATTTTTTTTATAGGATAATACATTCAGGATATCTTGTTAACCTTCATTTAATTCGTAATATAGCTATTCCATTACACGGTGAGCCTTAAGTTATGAAATAAAATCTCTTCTAAAGGGCAATAATGGCGTCGAAAAAGATTTGCAAGATAAAAAGCACGGTTCAAGTAACTTGTGTATCAACATGGAAATATATTCAAACCCCCTCCCCCCGCACGCTTCTTAACATATTTCATGGCTCTGACATTCGCTGCACATTCCAAGAGGAATGTTCTCCTGCCAGCAGAATGTTTTCACGTGTCTGAAAATATTACAACTAATATTTTATAGCCTCATAAAGTAATAGAACATTTGTGGAAGGTCCTTACCCAATACAGTGGCTAACATTCTGAGACATTTCCAAAACACAACAGAATGTGTTATTTTTTAATAACAAGAACAAATACAACTTATATAATGGCATTTTTTTTTCTTTTTTGTGTTTAAAGTCCGAGTATTGTGCACACTTGGGCTAGTGCAGACGATGGGATGATTTATAGCGTACGAAAATGCCAAGCCCTGGCCGGGTATCGAACCCGGGTCCTCGGGGTGAAAGCCCAGTACGCTATCAACTAGGCCACCGAGGCGACTAATATAACGACAAAACAACTGATTTCTAAAATCAAATTTTTACGTTTTATTCAGTTCACCGGATTAGATTGCGCGCAATTTGCTAGAAATCGGACCTGTACGTAGGTTCGACTCTAGTTTTTACATGGCGGGTTTCCTTCGCCTACCTATTCATTTGTGTAATGCATAAACTACAAACGTTAAACCACAAAAAGTAGTACTTATTGTTTTACAAATTAAATTTCTTTTTAAAATTGTACTTGCATAAAAAAATTGTTTTTTAAATTTATGTTAGCCGTGTACAACAGGGCAAAATAAAATGAAAATAATTTGAAATAATAAAATCGAATACTACTTTTTTTAAATATATTCTCACGCAAATATATCGCTGACGTAATGGAAATGACTTTTCAAAAATATTTTTCTATTTTACAATTTTTTTTTGAACGCTGATTTCACCGCAGTAATCAGCATTTAAATCTGCATGTAATAGCATTTCAAAATCAGCCTATTTTTAAAAATGAGCCTTTGCAACAGTCAAATTATTTTTTAACGGATTTACGATAACTAAAATGTAACTTACGTTCCTTTTCACGTTCCTCACGTTTGTGATATCAGATTTTTAAAATAAATTTTAGCATAAGAAGTTTTTAATTACCATTATGAAAATCTTTTAAATGACCGTAATTTTAAAACTGAAGAACCAGCAATTTTGTTTATTTAAAAAATTGTAAAATATATGTTTGTTGCCTAGTTTTCGAAATAAATCTTACAAGATTGCAAAATCTTGAGCGCTTACACACACACTCTCTCTCTCTCTCTCACACACACACACACTCTCTCTCTCTCTCTCACACACACACACATTCTCTCTCTCTCTCATACACACACACATTCTCTCTCTCTCTCTCTCTCTCTCTCTCTCACACACACACACACACACACACACACACACACACACACACACACACACACACACACACACACACACACACACACACACACACACACACATACACACACACACACACACACACTCACACTCTCTCTCTCTCTCACACACACACACACTCTCTCCCTCACACACACACACACACACACACACACACACACACACACACACACACACACACACACACACACACTCACGCTCACGTCAGTAATTTTGTTTCGATTTGATTCAAACTTAGTACAAAAAACTGATTATAGTAATACCTTGGAGAATGTTGTTAACCAGTTAAATTCGCTCAACAATTTCAAAATGGCGGCTATTTTAATATTTACAATGTATTACTTTTTAAAACTAAAAAAAATCGGATTTCACCTATCTTAACTAGCGTAAAAAACTGTTTTAAAGTTTCAAAATTCGTTACAATTTACAGTAAGTTTTGGCAAAGGTCAGGGTTCATTTTTGTATTTTAAATGCAATTTGAAAATTTAAATTACCAATATATGTAGATTTTAATGATGATTATGATGGTTAAATCAAAACTTCAAAAAGGGTAAGATAAAGAACAATACTTGTGGAAATTCGTTTCCGTCGTCAGCGAGTCAGAATTATATTGGTAAGTGTCCCGTTTCCAGAACGAAAGCGTACTACAATAAAACTATAAATTGTCAGCAAGAGTGAAGTGTTCACACAGATTTTATCTGTGTTTTCATGTCTTCGTTTCAGTTTAATGTAAAACATGTCTTGTGCATGTGTTTAGTGAAGAGAGTGTGTTTTAAGATAAAAATATACTGCTTCTCAACCCTGGCTTCTTGAAATTACTGGACCACATGTTATCAAAGTTACCACTTGTGTAAAGAAGCATACAAATAAAGAGAAGTGCAAACAATGGTAACTTCCCTCGCGTAACTCTGTCGTGTATCTTTAGCTTTTTAATTTATCTTATTTTTATTTATCTTTTAATATTTTTTTTGTTATCGATAACATAATGACAACAACGTCACGTGTTTGTCTTGCTGACGTGATTGAAATATTATTTATTTACAAACACATTTTTTGTAATTAGTGTAATTAGTGTAATTTTTTGTAATTAGATTTTATTATCATGATCGAAGTTTTAATCTATCCCTTATACATAATAAATTTTCAAATTACATATAAAATGTAAAATTAAATTTGACCACTGTGTTATTCAATTGATGCAAACTTTAATTGCGTTAGTGGTAATTAAAGAAGGTGTAAGATAAGAGGGTATCGATTTATTTACGATTTCGATCTGTCGCCATATTGAAACTATTAGGCTAAAAGTGTTGGTTACGTAATGAAATTGTCCACGATACTAATATTATTCAGTGTTGCTCAAATTGTTAATATTAAACGCTTCAAAGTTATAATTTTGTCGGACTTATAATTAAATTTAAATTAAATTTTATATTTTAATTAAAATTTAAAAATGTATTGGAAATTTTTGCAGATTTAAACTCCGATTACCGTAGCCAAATCTGATTTAAAATCAGGTTTATATTTTTATAATAAACAATTTAAACAATGAAGGATCAGAAATGGCTAACCAAATTTTCCGAAGTATTACCAAAATCGATTTTTAAGCAAAGTTCGATTTAAATTGGGCTGAAAGTGCGAACGTGAGAATTCTAACGTGCAACCACGCACGCACATGCACGTACGCACGCGCGCGCGTACACATACAAAATATATTTATATTTTAGAAAATTTTGATTCAATTCTAAATAAAATAATCTAAATTCATTATTCTTTTGAAGTTCCCGAGTCTGTCTCGTACTATGATTGAAATGTAGTAGCTTTTCAACAATTATTATCGATTAAATTAATTGTCACATAAATCAATTCAATCGTTCTAATTATAACCCTGCCAATAAAATCTTCAGTAAACAGATACAATTGTGAATTGAACAAATTGATGCAAGAAGGAACGATAATCCAAGTGTCTAACGATATAAAAATAAAGAAAAAGAAAAATAGTAACGTAATAAAAGGCCAGAGAAACAGTAGAGATGAAATGAATACTGGCGCCAGAGAAAATTGAATTTTGTAAAGTAGTTTGTAAAAAGCCCTTCACACAGAATACACTTTTGTAAAGTATGCCCTTGAAAATTGTATAATTTGAAATAAAACAACTTATTTGCTAATACCAAATAAGTAAAAAACAGGTAGGCTACAAAATAGTTTTATATATTTAATGAACTTTAATTGAAATTTCTACGAGTGGATTCCGTTTATCATAAAATTATCACTACTTGTCTGTTACATTTTAAGTTATTTACTGATTTAAAGCAAATTATTACACATAATTATTTGCTTGTATTCAACCATTTTCGTAATATATATATATAATTCGGTCTACAACGTTCTACGCCGTCTTCCGATCTCCAACCTCCACCGATCGCGGTCCCACCACAGGTCTTCTGGTAGATCCTTTTTTATTTCCTTTTCGACTCCCTCTCTCCAGCTCAGTCTCGGCCTTCCTCGTTTTCTTCTTCCAGGTGTTCGCCATTGCATGATTTTTTGGGAATTCGCTCATCCGGCATTCTTTGTACATGCCCGTACCAAACCAGTTGTTTTGTTCTTATATCTTCTACAATTGTATGCCTTACGTCCATTATCCTCCGTATACTTTCATTTCTCACTCTTTCTTTTCTTGATCTTCCTGCCGCTCTTCACCAAAAGTCCATCTCAGTAGCCAACAACATTCTTTCTGTTCTGCTCTTAGTTGGCCATACCTCACTACCATACGTTATAATGCTTTTTACAATTATGTCATACATTTTTTTTATTCTCTTTTGAAATGTTACATTCGTAATATATATAGGATTTAAAACATTGTACTTTTTCAACAAAACCTTTTATTCTTTCAGAGAATGACGTAATAAGAAATTAATGTGACGGTATAAAACATATTTACTTTTATACGTAAACTTTGGTTTTCAGGAATTAATTAATGGTTCCTGTGTTTTAATTAATGGTTTTATCGGGAAGACGACTTGATATATTTCCATTAAAAAAAACGTAAAAAATATACAAAGTGATATTCCTTCAAATAATTACGCTTTATATTGATAAAGTAGTAACCTTTTAAGGATAAAGTGGAAACTCTCTTTTGACATTTCAACAAACAAATTTAATTTGACATCAAAATATTAAATCAAAATATGAAAAAACTATATTTATAAAGGTTACTTTACTGTGTGTCGGTGATGCTTCAAGCAATATCCTGCAAGGGTAGCTCTAAGCCAGGAATTCATCGTTTTTTGCCTAATTTTACCGTTTAATAATAGTGATTAGGGTAAACTTATTTTTCCTAAACTTTCATTAAAAAAATTTTTTTAAACAAATTTAGAACGTCTTTTTTAGAAGACAGTATATAGAAGACAAATATTTATAGCAAGAAAAAGAATAATTCTTTTTATATTCTTCTTCTTTTCTGCTAGGATTATTGTCACTATGTTCACTATAATGATCTGCCTTCCCTATCTTCGTCAATTCTACTGTCGTTGACGCATTTCGGAGAACCTCTACAGTATAGATATAGTTTTTGAAGATGAAGGTTCTCCGAAACGCGTCAACGAAAGTAGAATTGACGAAGCTAGGGAAGGCAGATCATTATACTGAACATAGTGAAAAAATAATGTTTTCATCCTGCTTGTTTCTTTTAAATTTGGTGTAATACGGTAAAAAGTTTTAATTAGAGAAAAGTTGTGCAATACTTTTTAACGTCCGACAATTGTGCACACTTGGGCTAATGCAGACGATGGGATGATTTATAGCGTATGAAAATGCCAAGCCCTGGCCGGGAATCGAACCCGGGTCCTCGGGGTACGCTATCAACTAGGCTTTATTTAGTTACGTATTTAGTTAGTGAGGAGAAAATTATTTTTGTTTAAATTTTTTACTAAGTAAAATATTTTCCAGAAATAATTGATGTTTTTAATTTGAAGATAGAACGAAAATCGATATTAACGGATTATTTAACCATAAAATAAAAACATCGATTATTTTTAGATTGGTCATTAGAGGTTAGAGTGCTTGATGACCCGTGGTACCGCGATCTAATCTGTGACGTGTAACTAAGTCTCAGTTCGTGAAATCTACTTGGGATTTCAAGAATAGCAAGATTGTTCTTGACTCCAGAGCTTTCCCTTATAAAAGAGGTTTTTCCTACCATAAATTTTTGTTCCCCGGGAGATTTTCTGCTTATAGGCTTATTTATAAGTCTCTACGATACCGCTTCCTGTTCTCAAGTTCACGCTTTGAGCCCTCGACAACTGTTTGTAGGATGCCTTATGTATTCAAGATGTTCGATCGCATTTCTAACGTCGTCCCTCGCAGATTGTTAAGTCCACCTACCGTTTTGAATCTGTTGCAATTTACTGTTGTACGTTTCACGGAGTCCTTGCTAAACTCCAGGTTAACTTTTGCTAGTTAACCAGGGATTTTTGATTTTTACTATCTGATGTCATCCAGTAAAACCTTACAAACATCTAGGAAAATCATTTCATCCCTCATGCAAAATATAGGTTGCCTAATATCCAGTGACTGAATATTAAAAAGCAGTTTTGCATAAGCTCTACAACTTCGGCTTGGAATGTGAATCGGGATTGGAAAAGGAGAGTTAGGAAGTAGAAGATTTAGATTATGATTAATCCTGATGAGATAAAGATGGAAATGAATTAATAAATGAGGTATGGGCAGAATTAACCGGCGGAGGCAGCTGAAGTGAGCAGCTGATGGGTTTAGCGATCGCACCGTACCTCTTGCTCATTTGCTCGACACACATTCATTGCTTTACATAACTTGGCTAACTGTATAGAGTAAAGGAACCTGGTGGAGTGTATGACACCAGCTTAGTGGTGTATCAAACGGAGCCCTGTGATGCCTGGCAGGCTCCCAGTGTGCTTTAGCCTTATCCATGCATACAGTGCACTGTGTGGGAGGGAGGACATAATATATTTTCCTTTCAGTAAAAGTGTAAATAAAACGAACGAGAATCCACTACACAAAAAACGCAAGCCAAATGGCGCACAACCTCTGTGATAATGGTCTAGAGTAATGGGGAAAAATTAAAAAGTAGCAGACTACTTCAGTAATGAATTGGAAAGTCACCTATTAGGAGTAAGGGTGGAAATCACTTTGAAACCTCTCCAAATCCAGACTTTACGAAGAGACTAGAGTTTGTAAAACGCTGTAACTGAGCATTTCGGGAATACAGAAAGGAGTACAATAGATCTACAATGTATAATAGTGAACTTAGAAAATCACTCATTCATTAAATCATGGCAGGATTCATCAAATAATGCAGCAACACAGGCTTACCGAGATCATGGTGTTTACTAGGCTGTTACGTATTTTAAAAGATATACAATTACATTTCGTATTACGTACTTTTGAAAACGATTATGCAATTTTAACTAAAACATTTTCTTTGATAGAAGCTCACGATATTCACGTAAAATAAATGATTATAACTTTTAAAACATCTCTGAAACAGCGTGAGCTTGGTTTCAAAACGTATTGTTAATACATTATTAGTTTACATAACTACCCAGTTGATGTTGACTGTTTTTTCTCCATAATGTGCTTCAACAATTAAAAACAATGACGCACGCAGCTGTCACGCTGACGTCATGAAAGCGATTTTTACAAATATCAACAATATTGAACTATATCGCGTAACCGTTTTTTAATGTTAAAATTTCATGTACATAATTTCTTTTTTTTACAAAATGGCGGCCATTCAAAATAAAACAACAGTTCATTTTAAATATTTTTGAATTGTAATTGACACCATTGTAATTGACACCATTGTAATTGACACCAAAATCGTCGAAAAATTGTATTAAAAAATATTAGAAAAATTTCAATTACTCATTTTTTACTAAAATAAGTAAAAACTTCTAATAGTTATCTAGGTAATAAGGCTCAACTAACAGACTTTTAAGAAATAAACGTTATTGGTTATTGAAAACAAAATAACGAATGTCTTACTGCATATGTAATTATTATTAGCGAAATGGCCTTGGAAAAATCTATTGGAGCAGCCATCAAGGGATGACCTTGGTCTTAAAAGGAGACCCGATCCTTACTTTTAGATTACGTTTTGAGAGGTTGTAAAAATTATATATATATCGTGAAAATTTTTGTTTAATATCTTGGAAGAACATGGACTTGATCCTAAAACACTGCGACTGATCAAACAAACACTGACAGGCACAATCGCTAAGGTGAAATTTATGGGGGAAATTTCCAAACCCTTCCTGATCACAACTTGAGTTCGCCAAGGAGATGGACTCTCGCCTCTCCTTTTCAATCTAGTGTTGGACAAAGTTATCAGGGAATGGGAGAAAGAATTAAAAATTGAAGGGCACTGGAAACCAGTTCGACCTGGAAGACCTAAGGACAACACAGAAATCGCGTGCCTAGTTTTTGCAGATGACCTAGCCATACTCACAGATAATGAAACAATAGCGATTAAACAGATAGAAGTCCTAAAGGAATGTGCAGAGAGGGTCGGTCTACAGATCTCGTTTAAAAAAACCGAATTTTTCTGTTCAAAATTAAATATTCAAGAACTAAACACAAAGTATGGTAAGATAAACAGAGTCTAGCACTTCAAATATCTGGGAGAAATTCTTGAACCCACAGGTGGCGAGAAAGCTGCGCAAAGGCTTCGGCTACTGAGAATGAAGAGGGCTCTTGGTATAACGCGTGATATCTACAATAAGAGATGTATGACGCACTTGGAGTATAAACTTCAACGTAATCAATTTTCTTTACATGGATGTACGTTTCGGTTACATCTTCAGAGGGACACCAGACAGAAATACACTAAGTAGATAATTTCTGTTTCGGTATCCTTTTGAAGATTACCAAAATGTATATCGGGGTAAATTGACTATTTTCATTTTTATTATGTTCGTAAGAAATTATTTTCTTTCCATTTTTTACAAAGATGTTTACGCTACAGTGGTGTTTTCATATTTGTAACTTAGTATCAATTTATAATCGATTTATTATATTACGTGAATATCATATGAGCTTCTATCACGGAAAATATTTTCGTTAAAATTACACAATCGTTTTCTAAAGTATTTTACATGAAATGTAATTTTATATCTTTTAAAAATTATATATAAATGAATTTAAATAAATTAATTATATATAAATGAATTTATATATAAAAAATTATATAAAAATTTACTTTGTAATATTCATTAAAATGTAATGTAATTTCAATTTTTAAAAAGTAGCAGTTTTTGCTGGTGTAAGAATAATAGACTGTTATATAGACTGACATTAGCCTAAATTTATTTCATGCAGAAATAATTAGAATAAAAATGGTTAAAATTGAAAAAATAGATTTTTTTTGGATGTACAGTAGAGTCTACTAAAAGTAAAGATTATGTAAAATCATTACGTCATACTTTATAACCGGGGGCGTTATATTCATTTTTCAAAATAACGTAATAAGTTTACAAACAAAATATTTAAAATGTCTTTACCACAACCACGGTAATGATGGCGTCATGCTCAGAGCGACTTTGAAGCTAATGGAACGGTTTCTTTTAACAAAATGTGTTCCGGACAGATGCTTGTTATTACAAGAAGAAAAAGCTAACATAACTAAACACTAAATAAACTGGAAAAAGTTTATGGATTTTACGGAGTGGAAAATTTAAAATGAAAATTTAAAATTTATTGTTTAGGTACGCATTAAAACATAAAATTAAAAACTTCACACCGCTGTCTCGATTACGTGATTGGAAAAAAAATATTTTATTTCTAAAACTTTCAACGTTAGTTTTTAGACAAATGAAATTTGATTTTTAAGGTTAAATCAGATTTATAAGAAAATTGTAACTTAAATTTTGAAACTGTTGAGAAAATTTCCCTGAAAAAACAAATCCGTCCTAATTACAGAACTCTGTTTTTAAATCATTTGAATACATAAATTTGTGTTGGCTGGGGTTCACAAGTCACACAAATTCAACATCATTTGTTAACTAAGAAATTTCGTACCTATGCCTCAGGGAAATAATGTATGCTAATTAAATCTTCACCTTCAGTGTTGTGCTGTTTAATTGACAAGTCAGATAGAGTTGCTCTTGAAAACCCGCGAGTGACATTTCACGCACAATATACTGTCACATTTCACCAGCAATGACATTCTGTCATAATGATATTCAACTGAAAATATAAAAAAGATGACGCGAATTAATAATTACAAAAATATTAGCTCTAGAATAGTTTTCAAATTCTCGATGAGTAGGAGGAGGAGGAAGGAGTAGAAGGAGAAGTAGGCGGAGGAGGAGGAGAAAGAGGAGGAGGAATAGTAAGAGGAGAAAGGAGAGGAGGAGAAGGACGTCGACGAAAACGAGGATAAATTGGAGGATGAAAGATGATGGAGAAAGAGGAGGAGGAGGAGGGCGAAAGTTGGTGGTGGAGAAGGAGAAGGGGTAGTAGGAGGAGAAATAGGAGGATGAGTAGGAGCATGAGTAAGAGAAGAAATAAAAGATTAGTAAGAGGAGTAGTAAGACAAGGAGTAGAAGGAGGACGAGCAGTAGGAGTAGGAGTAAGAGGAGGACAAATAAGAGGAGAAGCTGGAGTAGGAGGAGGAGTAGGAGGGGGTAGAGGAGGAGGAGTTGGAAGAAGAGTAGAAGGAGGAGTAGGAGGAGGAGGAGGAATAGGAGGAGGAGGAGGAGTAGGAGGAGAAGCAGGTGTATGAGTAGGAGGAGGAGCAGGATTAGGAGTATGAGTAGGAGGAGGAGGAAGAGGTGGAGGAGGAGGACGACGAGGAGGATTGGTAGGAGGAGTAGTAGAAGAAGGAGAAGAGGAGGAGGAGTAAATGTAGGAGGAGGAGTAGAAGGAAAAGAAAGAGAAGGAGTATTAGGAAAAGGAGAAGGAGGAGGAGTAGAGGGAGGAGGAGTAATAAGAGGAGTAGCAAGAAGAGACGTGGTAAGAGGAGTAGGACAAAGTAGGACAAGTAGGAGGAGTAGGAGAAAGAGTAGGAGGAGGAGAAGAAGGAGGAATAGAAGGAGGAGGAGTAGGAGGAAGAGTAGAAGGAGGATGAGGAGGAGGAGTAGGTGGAAGATTAAGAGGAGGAGTAGGAGTAGCAGGAGGAGTAAGAGGTGGATGAGTATGAAACGGTGTAAGAAGAGGAGTAGAAGGAGGAGGAGGAGTAGTAGGAGGATGAGGAGGAGGTACGAAGAGGAGGAGGAGGATTAGGAGTAGAAGGAGGAGTAGATGTAGGAGAAGGAGTAGGAGGAGGAAGAGTAAGAGGAGGAGGAGAAGAGGAGAAGGAAGAGGATGATTAGGAGGAATAGGAGTAGGTGTAGGAAGAAGAGTAGGAGGAGGATTAGTAGGAGGAGTAGCAAGAGTATTAGTAGGAAGAGGCGTAGGAGTAGAGGTAGGAGGGGAGGAGGAGGAGGAGGAGAGGAAGAGGAGGAGGAGGAGGAGGAGTAAGAGGAGGAGGAGGAGGGGAGGAGGAGGAGGAAGGAAGAAGAGCAGGAAGAGTGTAAGGAGTAAAAGGATAAGGGTAGGAGGGGATGATGAGGGGAGGGCTGAAGGAGGGAGTGTGGGTAGGAGAGATGGGAGGGGAGTAGGAGGCGAAGGAGGAGAGCGGGAGGAGGAGGAATGGAGTATTAGGAGTAGGGGAGGAGGAGGAGGTGGAGGAGGAGGAGGAGGAGGAGGAGGAGGTGGAGGTGGTGGAGAAGGAGGAGAAATATAAGATGATTATGGTTTATTCCTCAAATATTGGTATTGGCATATTTGTCGTGTTAATTAATGTTTTATTTTGTCAGATCTAATTCAAAAATGTATATTGTAAAATCTGTATTATTGGTACAATTTTTAACATAAAAGGGTATTTTGCTAAATAACGGTGACATGTTAGGAAAGTTATAGAATATTATGTAAACATTGGTTATGCTGTACAATTAGTACTTTCCTTCTAAGACATAATATAAAATCTTTACTTACTATTACAATATTCTTATAATAAAATTACTATCCTTTATGAAAAATGAAAGCCCATTTCATTAGTCATTTAAATGGCGATTTTTAATATTATATACTTGCAAATACGTTAATTTTACAGAACAATTGTAACAAATGTTACAGAATAATTGTATACTTTTAATTGGCTGAGATATTATTTTTTAGTAAAGTAAATCAGCAAAAATTTTAAGGATATTCTAACGCTAAATATAACATGAACTATTTCAATTATCAATCAATATACAAAAATATTGGAAGTGACAACTGGATATAAAATATATTACGTTTATGGGAAATTAATTCTTTATTTTTATCACTAACAGACCCTGCACTTGTTTTCGGTTTTTTTGTAATTTTTGTATAAAACATTTTTGTTTCACTATTTAAGCCCGCAGGGAGGTGCAGACTAGCTGCACCTATTAAGAGGATTTAGACGTCCCTCGCGGTACACAAGTCTAACACACACTTACACTTACAACACTACACTGACAACATTAACACTTTACACTCACACTTACATTTAGAGAGGCGGTAATAGCCTTAATGTGCTTTTCGCCTTAAAATAACAAAAAAATCTATTTAACTACGTATGTTGTATTCAAAATATGATTATTTTCATCATTACAACCCTTTCTTACAATTTCTTTTTATAATAAAATCTAACCGAGCTGAAAAAATACGAGTCGGAAATTTATTAAAAAATTCAGGGAACTTAAAAAAGGTTTGCAATATTTAAATAAACATCCCGCCCAAGTCATGTACAACCCTTAAAGAACAACCTCTCCGCTTCTTCACACTAATCGTTTTCGTTTCAAAGTTTTTGAAGTTTATAATCCAGCAATAGGCTCAGATCCTGAACTCAATATCAGCCGAAAGCAAACGGCGTACAAACACTGCACAGTATTTATCGCATTTAATTAAACTAATTAAAAAAAAATAAATGTTTCAATTAGGCATAATTGAAACGAATGTTTTGCAATATTTACATGTATCCGATTTAAAAGCTAACGAGGAGAACGTAAAATATTACGTCACAGTTTGCTAGTTAACAATGAAACAACAACAATGAATATATAAAAAGTTAGTGTTACACATTTTTAGCCAATTGTTTTCAACTTTAGGATGAAAGTACCTTGCATCAAGCTCAAACTTTGTGTAAGATTATTTTCTATTTACCTCCGAATGAATCAAGATGGCTGCCTCTGATTTAACGAATGTATTTACTGAATATTTCCAGTAATACTGGTTGAACACTAACATGCACGTTTCAAAATTTTGATCTCCTTGTGGATAAAGAACATAAAATTTCCAATAATGTTGAACCGGTAGGTTTTCTCTAAGTATTACTGTTACGGGTTAAATTCGCGGAAAAATTATGAACATTGTCGTGGATTTTTTTGTGTTTAACGTCCGACTATTGTGCACACTTGGGCTAATGCAGACGATGGGATAATTTATAGCGTATGAAATTGCCAAGCCCTGGCTGCTAATCGAACCTGGGTCCTCGGGGTGAAAGCTCAGTACGCTATCAACTAGGCCACCGAGGCGGCCATTGTCGTGGAGCTGTGGCCAATCAATTAATTGAGATGTATTTCAAGGCCTATTTTTTGAAATACTACTAATAATTTTAGTGTATGAATAATATGACATAATGCTTTAATCTTTATGCGGAATTGTGCCTGAAAATTGGTGACTCGTACGATGGCAAAGGCTCTTTGGCGAAAAACTAAAGATTAAGCGCATTCCGTTCCTATTTCATCATTACTGGTTGAGGTTCTTCTCACACCTTTTAGGCACACTTTAACACTTAACAACGTATGAAAAACTTTCTTAGCATAACAGAAATTGTTACCATAACTTTCTAATCTACCTGCGACGCTAATACATCTTTATAATAAACGAGGTGTATTTAGAAAGTAACGATAATTTTTAAATTTATCGACAATGGAGAGTCCGATTGTCAAACATTTTTTTTATTATGTTGGTATACATGCCATTGAATTATGATAAAACTTTCAGCTGTTTTCATTGTTGACTTTGTCTCTAACAGCCACTAAGGTTAGACATGTTTTTATGAGCTCGGCGATTTTCCTTTGTTAAAAGAAATGGATCAAAGAATTTGTATCAAATTTTGCGTAAAAAATGTAATAAAGTGTAAAAAGTGTGTGAAATGTTAACAAAGGCCTATGGTGAGTCTGCTATGAGTAAAGCAAGAGTTTACGAGTGGTATAAGCATTTCCAAGAAGGCCGTGAAGACGTTGAAGATGACGAATGCCCTGGACGCCACAGCACATCAACAACCGATGAAAACGTGGAAAAAGTGAAAGAAATTGTTATAAACAATCGCCGAATCACAATTAGAGAATTCGCTGATGATGTTGGCATATCGATTGGATCATGTAATTACATTGTTTCCAATGATTTGTGTATGAAACGCGTGGCAGCAAAATTCGTTCCAAAATTGTTGAATTTTGAACAAAAACAGCGGCGAATGGAAGTTGCTCAGGAGTCACTAAATGAAGTCAACGACTATGCAGAATTACTGAAACGTATTATAACAGGTGACGAAACATGGGTTTACGGATATGACATCGAAACTAAGGCCCAATCATCCCAGTGGAGGTATTCTGGCTCGCCAAGACCGAAAAAGGCTCGACAAGTGCGGTCGAACGTGAAGGTTATGCTCACTGTGTTCTTCGATATTAATAGCATAGTATATCATGAGTTCCTACCACCAGGTGAAATGGTCTATAAGGAGTACTACTTACAAGTTCAACGCCGTTTGCGTGAAGCAATCCGAAAAAACGCCCGGATCTATGGAAAAACTATTCATGGCTTTTGCACCACGATAATGCACCAGCTCACACTTCATTGCTTGTTCGTGAATTTTAGGCCAAAAACAGTACTGTAACGATGCTCCAGCCTCCATATTCGCCAGAAATGGCTCCGTTTATTTTTTTCCTTTTTCCAAAAATTAAGAGAACCTTAAAGGGCCGTCGTTTACAGCCGTAGATGACATTAAAAGCGCATCGCTGAAAGAACTAAAGGAGTAGCGTTGGAGTCCATAATCTCCAACAGGAACTATTTTGAAGGCGACAACATCAATTTAGAAGAATATGATCAGTGCTCTTTTCCAACTCCCTAATCGAATAACTCATTTTCCTTTAGAAATTTGCTAAAGACTTGTTACTTCTTTCACTGGCTCTACAATAACCCCATACTCGGGCAGATAAATTTAATTTACCGACAAAACTGCAAAAGCTGCAAGTGTATTGTGTTCTACAAAGATTTGTATGCCATCCTATAAATTCCATCAACTTGTCTGCTAGATTTACAGTTTTCCACAAAGCGTGGCACATTTGCTCGAATTTCATTGGTCAATAACGGGTTGAAAACGCTCTTTAGTGACTGAAAAACTAACATGAACTGAAAATCTGAAACCAAATATTATTAGCCAAATCATACTAATTTTGTTCTGGTGTGTTACTGTTGTTGGGTAATTTTTCCTTCATTTAAATCAATACATGAAGTTTCGAGAATATGGTTGAAATCTCTTTCTCAAATAGCCTAACTGCTTTAAATCGATTTGATTCAAACTTGGCACAAAAATCGATTTTTGTAATACAATACACAAGTTTGTTAAACAACAAAAATGTTTATTTGTTCGAATAAAGTTGTCAGTTATAAATTTAAATATTTTTGTCTGATTTTTGTTTTTTTTAATCCGATTTTACAATCATTATTAACGTTAAAAAATTTTTACTTTTATAATTTTCAAAATCAGTTAAGAATTAATTTTGAAGGCGGTCCGGTTTCAGTTTTTGTATTTTTAAATTTAAAATGTTAATATATGCTGATTAACACGGTTAAGAAAAACTCCCAGATAGGGTCAGATATATTTTAAAATTCGCTTCTATCACGTCCGAAAACCGTTTAGTACTGCGATTATTTCCGCTATAACCAAAGTAACGTGCAAAGTTTACCGGTACTTGTGAAGTATTTTACTGCGAACAGCGTTCCTTACAGCGGGTTAAGTCTGCCCTTAAACTGCCGCACGTAACTTGTTAAAATAAAGCCGCTGCCGCAGTTGCTCTGTTAGCCGAAAGTTCTGTTTGCCTGGCACATAATCTAACTGCGTAAATTTGTTACCGTAGATTAGTCGTAAATTTGTGTGGGTCGTGAAGCCGGCATGTTTGTTCAAATCTAATATTAACGTTACCTTGCGAAGCACGTCTTTGTATCAACGCTAACTACAAAGTAACCGTGAATATTACGACTTAGGAATCAGTTTTTTTATAAAATCTATGAAATAAAATTTGTACTCCAACATGGTTGTTAGTTCATAAGGTTATTAGTTCTAAACTCAGTTAGTTACTGCTTATGCTTTGCCCTTTTCGTTAACGCTTTGCTTACCTCAGCGTTATAAGTCCTAAACTCAATTACTGTAGTCAGCTGTAAAACTTTGTAACTTTAACACACACACACACACACACACACACACACACACACACACACACACACACACACACACACACACACACACACACACACACACACACACAAACATATACACACACACACACACACACACAACACACATATATATATATATATATATATATATACACAACTTGCACACACACACACACACACACACACACACACACACACACACACACACAAACATATACACACACACACACACACACACACACACACACACACACACACATACTCATACACATATATATATATATATATATATATATATATATATATATATATATATATATATATATATGTATATAAGTTTTGACTTTATAATAATGAAACATAGTACTATGGCACCTGTAGTCTATACGTCAAACTGCATTAACACAGTGTTTGAAATGAGTTCGCAGCATACATTCAACTCAGGGAGCAATTTTACAAAACCATTACAGATAGTTCTGAAATATCACGAAAAAAATATATTTCTGTAGTCGAAAATGTATTTTTGTATCCCTCGGGCGTTCCCTCCAATGAAATAGAATATAAGACGTGTATAACCACTTAGTAGTATTAGAACTATTTTATATAATAATATCAAGACTCAGCCGTCAACATTTTGTTATTTTTCTTAAAGGCATTGTTGCTGAGACTTAGCCGTTTGTTTAGTTTATCCCTCGACAACCCAGAAACAATTTCTATTAGGAAATAATTTTTTTTACTGAAGACAACTGCATTGTTATCTTATCTTGTGAAATTTTAATCAGTGAATTATATAACTTTTTTGATATTGTATTTAAAATAAGCATGTATAACGAATTATTTTTATTTAATATACGAAAACGTAAATAAAGTTTAAAAAATAATTATTAATATTTTTACAAATGTTTAATTCGAATAATTATTTTTATATACAATTTTTTAATCTATTTCTTTATGTGTATTTATAATTAGGGCCTATAGTAAAAAAAAACAATTCAATATATACCAATAGTTTTTCGAGAATACAAAAGGCAAATACAAATGATGCAAATCACCAACAGGTTGAAAATGTATTTGTACAGTGTATGAAGCGAATAATATTGCAATGTGCAATTCTTGTGGCAGGTAGTGTATTTGATTTATTGTTTTGTGTTGTTGGTACGACTGTGTATTAAACCATGAAACAGGATTTCCTGTGCAGGTAAGCTAACGAGTAAAATCCTTTAATCCTTTTCAAAATGAGAGTCATTCGAAAAATTTTAAAAATCATACTATTATTTTAATTTTTTTAAATGTGATTACAATGCTATTATTGTAAGCAGCTACTACATTTGTTTCAGTCAGTTAAATGCAATTAAGTTGCTAATTAGGTTGCAATTTCAGTGCTAATTAAGTTACAATTAAGTGCTAATTAAGTTGAAATTTAAGTGCTAATTAAGTTGCAAAATAAGTGCTAATTAATTTGCAATTTAAGTGTTAATTACGTTGTAATTTAAGTGTAATTTATTAAGTTGCTAATTTATTCATATTTCACCTCTGATTGTTATGAGATTATAAATTTTCAAAAATGTGTAACTAAAAAAGTTATGATGGTTTTGAAAAAAATTGAAATATTTTTAAAAACTGTTCAACTGATTTTGCTGGGTAACAACTTGTCCAAACTAGTACCTTGTCCAGATCGAGACGGGAAGTTGGTCTGACGGCTGTCACCTAGTGGAATTTATTTACTATTTAAAGTAATTTGCATTGAAAGTTTCATCAATTCTACTTTCGTTGACGCGTTTCGGAGAACCTCCATCTTCTCCGACATTCTTTTCGCCATCCCTGCTGTTGAAAGGAGCCAATCAGAAGCGAGCGAAAACGTATGATTTTGAAGAGCCAATCAGAAGCGAGCACGTAAGTTTTAATGCACACGTGTTGAACATAGGCACGTAAATGAAGGAGGGGTACGATGTGGAGCTAGAAAGTTATAAATAGGACAAGCCATAATATTGGTGACCAGTATGGAAATAGTTTTTGAAGATGGAGGTTCTCCGAAACGCGTCAATGAAAGTAGAATTGACGAAGCTAGGGAAGACATAGTGATAATAATCCTAGCAGAAAAGAAGAAGAATATAAAAAGAATTTAAACGAATTTCCATTAGAAAAATAAGCTATTGAAACGGCCATCATGGTAAGATACAGACCCGGGACTGTGAAGTGAGAATTCCTGAACTCTTTTTGAGGGTACGTTAAAATTTATCTTGCTACGGCGCTACCAAATAAAAAGAGAGGAAAACGGAAAAATGAGTTTGGGTCCAACCATAAGATACTAGGTGTAAGTGCCACTGTTCCACTTTTCGAAAAGCGTGTACAAATAAATAATCCTTAATAAAAGAATGTATTATTACAAGACCGCGGTTCTTGTAAGCATTGTTGCGGATATTCCACAAACATTCTTAGTTTTCATAGTCTGTATTTTACCGCTTCAAAAGTTCCACGATGGTTTGCCGTCATTTAAATTGTACGCAACAAAAGGAACGGAAGGAACAATCGGACACAAACAGGAAGTCATAAAATTTTGAGGTTATATTTATGTATTTTGAAAATCTTTGTCAAAGATTCATCAAAGTTTGATAAAAGGTTTAGTTCATCAAAGAACAGTCAAATTCATTTCATCGATGAAATTTGACGCTGTTTTGATATCCCTTAGTGACTGGAAAACTAACTTTATTGAAAATCTGAAAAAGTATATTAGCCTATTCGTAATAATTTTATTCTAAAAACAAGTTCTTACGTTACTACTGCAGTTTTTGCATTTATTTGTGTATTTAAAGCAATACATGACAAACCAAAACGTAAAACAGTTGTAGGCCGATGTCATTCATAAAATGGTTTAAGGTTTTAAAAATTACAACCCGAAAGAAGCCGTGTTATTTAGCTAGCCATTTAATAAACGTCTTAAATATACCTTATTCACATTTGTAAGAAATTTAAAATAGCAATTTAATTACACGCTTTGATGAGTAATTACCAATTTCCAGACAGGACTAATATTGTAATTTACAATAACAATAACCGCTAATGCAAAAAGTCTTTTGTTTTTTCTGAACATATTCACTGCATATAACTTTTGAATCCTACTTCCTCCATTGTCCCAGTTTCTTTGTGCAAAGTAAATGCAATGTTATGATGTAACGTAAGCAAAAAATCCGTGCAAGACGATTACTGTAAAACACCGCAGTTCATCTCTTTGAATTTACACATCACCGCATTCTGCAGGATAGAAGATTAACTGTGACTTTATCCACGGCTGGGTTCACAATTAAATGTGATCTTGCAATTTTAACCTTTTAATCTGATAGGGCTATAGTTCTTTATCAACGAACAAATAAAGTAAATAATTGTGATTAACAAAAGGATCGTGTCGAGAAAATATCTTGAGATTAATGTTGAAACTTACAAGCAAATGTAAAAGATACGCAGATAATTTTTTTAAAAAATTATTTAACATTTTTTAAAATTAAATTATTTTAAACATCTCGTATGTTTAACAAAGCGATCTGTACGAGGTGTGTTCGGAAAGTAACAAGAATTTTAATTTTTTGAATAAAATATTTATTTATTCTTCTACATTGATGTTGTCGCCTTCAAAATAGTCCCCATTGGAGATTCCAATCCTCGAAAAACTTCTCAAACTCGATCTTTGAGATATCCTTTAGCTCTATCAGCGATGCGCTTTTAATGTCATATACGGCTGTAAAACGACGGCCCTTTAATGTTTTCTTTATTTTTGGAAATAGGCAAACGCACACGGAGCCATGTCTAACGAATATGGAGGCTGGGGCATCGTTACAGCATTGTTTTTGGCCAAAAATTCACGAACAAGCAATGAAGTGTGAGCTGGTGCATTATCGTGGTGCAAAAGCCATGAATTGTTTTTCCACAGATCCGGGCGTTTTTTTCGGATTGCTCCACGCAAACGGCGTTGAACTTGTAGGTAGTACTAATTATTGACCGTTTCACCTGGTGACAGGAATTCATGATGCACTATGCCATTAATATTGAAGAACACAGTGAGCATAACCTTCACGTTCGACAGCACTTGTCGAGCCTTTTTCGGCCTTGGCGAGCCAGAATACCTCCACTGGGATGATTAAGCCTTAGTTTCGAAGTCATATCCGTAAACACATGTTTCGTCACCTGTTATAATACGTTTCAGTAATTCTGCATCGTCATTGACTTCATTTAGTGACTCCTGAGCAACTTCCATAAAAACGCGTCTAACCTTAGTGGCTGTCACAAAATCAGCAATGAAAACAGCTGAAAGTTTTATCATACTTGAAGGGCATGTATACCAACATAATAAAAAGAAATGTTTGACAATCGGACTCTCCAAGCTCGCGAAATTTAAAAATTCTCGTTACTTTCTGAACACACGTCGTATACCTTGTTTTGTATTATTTATAAAAAAAGTTTTGAAAACATTACAACCGATTTATATGTAAATCATAACAAATTTCTATTAAAAACGACCTAAATAGAAATTGCGATCTGTAAATGACGGTCGATGTGCATACATCACTAGTGGTACAGTTAAATCTTCACAATTTTGGTCCGTTTTAGTTAAAACTAAAACCGATTTTGACAATAACGTTGGCAAGTGAGTTACTCAGCAAAACCCGACTTAACGGTTTCAAAACGGATTCCAATATCATTTACAAGTTTTCCATGATTTACATATTAAACAAATCTGTTTCCATTGTTGTTGTAATTATTGATAAAATACGCATAAATTTGCAACTAAAATTGTACAGAATTTAAAATTACATTTAAAATACGTCAACTAATGTGTAGGCAGTGAGGGCTTACTGAAGTACTTTAAAGTGTTTTTTTTATTTTACCATCTTTTGGCAATACTGATTTTACTGTCATAAACAGAATTAAAATTCACATACGCTAGCATTACAAACTTTCATATTGTTTTGAAAATACAAAAACTAACCCTGACCGCAATCAAATTAAATTTTATAATTTCAACGAGTTTTAAATTTAAAAGTGATAATTTATTTACTGTGTAACGCTGATTACGATATGAGATTTGAAATTGTTTTAAGACTAAAAATTAACGAATTTTTAAATTATTGAAATGGCCGTTATTTTAAAATTTGTTGAATAAATTTAACTAATTAACGAACTTGTTCAAGCTATTAGTAAAATCAGTTTTGTTCATGATTGAATTAAATAGTACAAAATGCAAATATGGACCTGTTGAAACATAAACGTTTTTGCTAAGTTTAAATCCAAAGGACTAAGGTTGCAAAACGAGTGTGCTGAAACATCAGTTCTGTGTTAAATTGAAATTAAATTAAATACTTGTGTAATTTAAAAATAAATTACAAAGCTTGTGAGTAAGAGTGTGTGAGTAAAGTGTGTGTGTGTGTGTGTGTGTGTGTGTGTGTGTGTGTGTGTGTGTGTGTGTGTGTGTGTGTGTGTGTGTGTGTGTGTGTGTGTGTGTGTGTGTGTGTGTGTGTGTGTGTGTGTGTGTGTGTGTGTGTGTGTGTCTGTGTCTGTGTGTGTGTGTTAAAACATCAATTTTTGTGACAAATTTGAGTCATGTAGGACTAAAATTTTAAAGGTGAGCGTGCTAAAACATCAGTTTTTATACCATGTTTAAATGAAATCGGACTAAAATTGTAAACGTGACCGTGCTAATACATGAATTTTTCTGCCAAGTTTTAATCAAATCGGACTAAAATTGTAAACGTTACCGTGCTAATACATGAATTTTTCTGCCAAGTTTTAATCAAATCGGACTAAAATTGTAAACGTTACCGTGCTAAGATATGTATTTTTCTGCCAAGTTTTAATCAAATCGGACTAAAATTTTAAACGTGACCGTGCTAATACATGAATTTTTCTGCCAAGTTTTAATCAAATCGGACTAAAATTGTAAACGTGACCGTGCTAGTACATGAATTTTTCTGCCAAGTTTTAATCAAATCGGACTAAAATTGTAAACGTGACCGTGCTAATACATGAATTTTTCTGCCAAGTTTTAATCAAATCGGACTAAAATTGTAAACGTGACCGTACTAATACATGAATTTTTCTGCCAAGTTTTAATCAAATCGGACTAAAATTGTAAACGTGACCGTGCTAATACATGAATTTTTCTGCCAAGTTTTAATCAAATCGGACTAAAATTGTAAACGTGACCGTGCTAATACATGAATTTTTCTGCCAAGTTTTAATCAAATCGGACTAAAATTGTAAACGTTACTGTGCTAATACATGAATTTTTCTGCCAAGTTTTAATCAAATCGGACTAAAATTGTAAACGTGACCGTGCTAATACATGAATTTTTCTGCCAAGTTTTCATCAAATCGGACTAAAATTGTAAACGTTACCGTGCTAAGATATGAATTTTTCTGCCAAGTTTTAATCAAATCGGACTAAAATTGTAAACGTGACCGTGCTAATACATGAATTTTTCTGCCAAGTTTTAATCAAATCGGACTAAAATTGTAAACGTGACCGTGCTAATACATGAATTTTTCTGCCAAGTTTTCATCAAATCGGACTAAAATTGTAAACGTGACCGTGCTAATACATGAATTATTCTGCCAAGTTTTAATCAAATCGGACTAAAATTGTTAACGTGACAGTGCTAATACATGAATTTTTCTGCCAAGTTTTAATCAAATCGGACTAAAATTGTAAACGTTACCGTGCTAAGATATGAATTTTTCTGCCAAGTTTTAATCAAATCGGACTAAAATTGTAAACGTGACCGTGCTAATACATGAATTTTTCTGCCAAGTTTTAATCAAATCGGACTAAAATTGTAAACGTGACCGTGCTAATACATGAATTATTCTGCCAAGTTTTAATCAAATCGGACTAAAATTGTAAACGTGACCGTGCTAATACATGAATTTTTCTGCCAAGTTTTAATCAAATCGGACTAAAATTGTAAACGTTACCGTGCTAAGATATGAATTTTTCTGCCAAGTTTTAATCAAATCGGACTAAAATTGTAAACGTGACCGTGCTAATACATGAATTTTTCTGCCAAGTTATAATCAAATCGGACTAAAATTGTAAACGTGACCGTGCTAATACATGAATTTTTCTGCCAAGTTTTCATCAAATCGGACTAAAATTGTAAAGTGACCGTGCTAATACATGAATTTTTCTGCCAAGTTTTAATCAAATCGGACTAAAATTGTAAACGTTACCGTGCTAATACATGAATTTTTCTGCCAAGTTTTAATCAAATCGGACTAAAATTGTAAACGTTACTGTGCTAATACATGAATTTTTCTGCCAAGTTTTAATCAAATCGGACTAAAATTGTAAACGTGACCGTGCTAATACATGAATTTTTCTGCCAAGTTTTCATCAAATCGGACTAAAATTGTAAACGTGACCGTGCTAATACATGAATTATTCTGCCAAGTTTTAATCAAATCGGACTAAAATTGTTAACGTGACAGTGCTAATACATGAATTTTTCTGCCAAGTTTTAATCAAATCGGACTAAAATTGTAAACGTTACCGTGCTAAGATATGAATTTTTCTGCAAAGTTTTAATCAAATCGGACTAAAATTGTAAACGTGACCGTGCTAATACATGAATTTTTCTGCCAAGTTTTAATCAAATCGGACTAAAATTGTAAACGTGACCGTGCTAATACATGAATTATTCTGCCAAGTTTTAATCAAATCGGACTAAAATTGTAAACGTGACCGTGCTAATACATGAATTTTTCTGCCAAGTTTTAATCAAATCGGACTAAAATTGTAAACGTTACCGTGCTAAGATATGAATTTTTCTGCCAAGTTTTAATCAAATCGGACTAAAATTGTAAACGTGACCGTGCTAATACATGAATTTTTCTGCCAAGTTTTAATCAAATCGGAGTAAAATTGTAAACGTGACCGTGCTAATACATGAATTTTTCTGCCAAGTTTTAATCAAATCGGACTAAAATTGTAAACGTTACCGTGCTAAGATATGAATTTTTCTGCCAAGTTTTCATCAAATCGGACTAAAATTGTAAACGTGACCGTGCTAATACATGAATTTTTCTGCCAAGTTTTAATCAAATCGGACTAAAATTGTAAACGTGACCGTGCTAATACATGAATTTTTCTGCCAAGTTTTAATCAAATCGGACTAAAATTGTAAACGTGACCGTACTAATACATGAATTTTTCTGCCAAGTTTTAATCAAATCGGACTAAAATTGTAAACGTGACCGTGCTAATACATGAATTTTTCTGCCAAGTTTTAATCAAATCGGACTAAAATTGTAAACGTGACCGTGCTAATACATGAATTTTTCTGCCAAGTTTTAATCAAATCGGACTAAAATTGTAAACGTTACTGTGCTAATACATGAATTTTTCTGCCAAGTTTTAATCAAATCGGACTAAAATTGTAAACGTGACCGTGCTAATACATGAATTTTTCTGCCAAGTTTTCATCAAATCGGACTAAAATTGTAAACGTTACCGTGCTAAGATATGAATTTTTCTGCCAAGTTTTAATCAAATCGGACTAAAATTGTAAACGTGACCGTGCTAATACATGAATTTTTCTGCCAAGTTTTAATCAAATCGGACTAAAATTGTAAACGTGACCGTGCTAATACATGAATTTTTCTGCCAAGTTTTCATCAAATCGGACTAAAATTGTAAACGTGACCGTGCTAATACATGAATTATTCTGCCAAGTTTTAATCAAATCGGACTAAAATTGTTAACGTGACAGTGCTAATACATGAATTTTTCTGCCAAGTTTTAATCAAATCGGACTAAAATTGTAAACGTGACCGTGCTAATACATGAATTTTTCTGCCAAGTTTTCATCAAATCGGACTAAAATTGTAAACGTGACCGTGCTAATACATGAATTTTTCTGCCAAGTTTTAATCAAATAGGACTAAAATTGTAAACGTGATCGTGCTAATACATGAATTTTTCTGCCAAGTTTTAATCAAATCAGACTAAAATTGTAAACGTTACCGTGCTAATACATGAATTTTTCTGCCAAGTTTTAATCAAATTGGACTAAAATTGTAAACGTTACCGTGCTAAGATATGAATTTTTCCGGTAAGTTTGAATAAAATCGGACTAAAATTGTAAACGTGACCGAGCTAATACATGAATTTTTCCGCTAAGTTTGAATTTTAAGTTAAAAATAAACTTTTGAACCCATTTTGGGAAATCAAACTAATGTTCTAAGTTTTATAAATTTCTTTAACGTAATTTTAAGAACACACTAACGTTTGAATAGTGTGAAAACTTTTGTGCAATATTTATGGGAAATTCACTTCGTGTCAAATGTTATTCAGAATGTGACAAACGTTTTGCGTTGCACACACAAACAGAAATTGGCATTTGTATTAATATGTAAGTTGCACAAAGCACAATATTGCTGTCAGATAAGGCGAACCACTTTATACAAATATAGTCACGTTGTTGTACTTTACGTGTCCTGCGAGGCATACTGACGTCAGTGAGGCTATAGGGTCCCTGCTTGTATTATGTTACCGTCAAGAACAGAAAGTGATAAGAGAATGGTTTCAGTCCGAGGTCTGTAAGGGTGGATTGTGATATTAACATCTTCTATTTGCTTCTTACTTCAACCCTAAACATTGCTAAAACTTGAAGTTGTATTAGTTTATAACTTTTACATTTTACAAGATCGTGTCTCGAATCGTTCACGGTTTTCTAACTTCACTAACTCCTCACTACGTTGGCAACTGCAAATTAGCATGATAATTTTATTTCTTTAGTTTGTAATATTTTTGATCTTGAAAAAATCGATCTGGCGATTTTATTGGATCTGTATATTTTCGCGTCTCTTGAGTAAAAACCTGTTTTTATTTTTTTATATTCTTCTCTTCTGCTAGGATTATTGTCACTATGTTCAGAACAATAATCTGCCATCCTAGCTTCGTCAAGTCTACTTTCGTTGACGCGTTTCGGAGAACCTCCATCCTCAAAAACTATATCTATACTCATTGTTTTTATTTAAAAACACAATGGTCTGTGAAATTATGGCCAAATATTTCCATACAGTTTTTTGAGAAGCTTTTTTGCAAAAAAGTTCTTGTAAACCCTTTAAAAAAATGGTAGTTCCTAAAAGTCAAAAAAGTCATTAGCCCTTAAAAATACAACTACAGTCTGGGTTTTCTTTACAATTTTCCGATATATTCGAGAGCTGCAGATTTTTATTTTTATTTTAAATTTTACGATAACCACTTGAGTTACAAATGACGACTTGAGAAAGGTGACTAAGTTTTTTAAAAATTCGGACAAGTAATCTTGAGTCATTATAATGTTTAGTTTTTCAGCAAATTTCATCAAAATCCTTAAACCTGTTCTCCCTCTCAGACGAAACTGTTGGTAGCTCACGGATAGCATTATTCAGAGAGACATTGAACAATAATATTTTGGATAGAGCAATTAAGGATTAGATTTGAACAAAAACAACATAAATATCAATATTTCCGATTTAACCAACCAAATGTGATTTGTTGTCAATTTTCAAATGCAATTTGAAAAAAAACGTACGTTTTAACGATGAAAGTACTAATTTAACTTAATTAGTTTGTCTCCAGAGATGTGTACAGATACACAGTCGCATACAGATCGAAGTAAAACTTTAACTTATGGACATAAAAAAACGGAAAACCCATCAAAATGTGAAAAATCAATTTTTCTTTTATTACTTCGTATATTGAGAAAGTGAAAAAGTTAACATAGTTAGGTGCTTCTTGGAATAGGATCTTGATAACCAACCCTGTACGTGACAGGGTGGAAGATATGTGATTGAAGAGGGATGTAATCACAGCGTTATGGTTGTAATCATATTGGGCAAGTCATATGAAATTTAAAAAAATGTTTTTCGTATGGATGTTATATTTAAAATTATATAAATCGTTATAATATACTCGTACTAGAGATAATAGGAAAGATGGAGAGAAGGATTTTACGGAAAATATTGAGTCCAAAGATTAACACAGGGTTATAATATAAACAGAGGTCAAATGGAGAGCTTTATTCCAAAATAGAAAAAATAACAGACGTATTCAGGAAAAGAAGACTTCAATTCTACGGACACATATACAGAACACCCGACTAACTAAACAGATCTTCACAATATTAAACAAGCACAGGAACAAGATAACCTGGGTCACAGAGATAGACAAGGACCTGGCAAACAACGCAATAGACTCAGAAATTATAGGAGACAGAGTAATATTCAGAAGTACAATACGGCAACTTGAGTTGCGGGAGAATAAAAGACCCACGTGCAGGAGAGGAAGAGAGTGGACGCAAGAGGACAGAGAAAACCACTCAAGGAAAATGAAGGAAGCATGGGCTAAGAAGTTGATTAAGCGTGCCCTCTAAATGGGCTATTCGAAAAAAATACTCGTACTAGCTGTGCAACTGTGTTATGCTACAATTTTTTAGCAAACGTTAATTAGAGTTGATTAATTTAAAAGTTATTATAAACATCTTGTTCTTATAAACTAGCCCTTTGGTTTCCAGTAGACGTAATGACATACAGTTCGAGATAGTCTGAGACCTTGTCACAGCTTTGTATAGTACAGAAAACGTTTCTCTAATTGTGTGAAGCAGTTTCCCAATGCAAAACGAGCAACAGTTCATGCTCTAGCAAGAAGCCCTTATGTTTTGTACATATAAATAGGTTAATTTGTTTAGCAATTAAATATTCTATACCTTGCTTTAACGATTTAATTTTGATTTTTTAAACAATATCTTTATAATCAGTTTGTACCAAAGAATTCTTAATGAACGCTATTGAAAAGAAAGACTTACTCACTTTTTACCCTTTCAGGGTGGAAATGTTTAAAACACAATGTTTTTGCACATTCACAGCCTAATGCAAGCCGATGTACCAAATTTCAGCATTGTATGTTTTTTTGGTTTGGAGATATAGACGTAAAATATACATTTCTTCTTCTTTTCGTTTCACCCTCTTTGGGGTACGCTGAATCAATCATTTCTTGCGCGCTGTACTTTTCTTTGTTCCCAGTAGCTCTTCATTCTTTCTGATCTTCTTTTCCTCTCCTCTTCCGAAATGACAGGTTTAGGTCTTATTCTTTCGTCCTTGGTACTTATCTTAGCAGTTTGGTCAAGCAGTGAATTTTCTGTAATTTTTAATTCTATTAGGCCTTCGTGAGATTCCAAGACACTCCGACTTGTCTTTGTGTGGTGTTGCAGACTCCCCAGACTCCGAGCGTCTGCTGACGTACTTATGTACGGTGGATCGTCCACCTGGGGCAAATTTCACATCACACATTTCCATGAATAATGAAAGTTATATTTTGAGTGACCCAAAGATCACAGTGATACAACCAAGATTATAAATCCTGGAGGTAGCTCTTCCGCTCTCTCCGCCGTTGGGAAATTCATTTCCTCGTCCGCCATTGAGACCGTTGGCCGGTTTTCACCTAGTAACCCTAGGCAGGGGCTCTATCACAGGGTGCTACCATCCGAAGCAAGATGGACCCTGGTTTTTTTACGAGGTTGTTATTCCTCCCCCTCCACACTTCCCCATCTTTCAAAGACAGGCCCGGGCTTGGGACCGGCTTGCGGCGGTGTTAATATACATTTCATTTTTACACATTTTAATTCTTTAGGTGTGGAATTTTGGATAATCCTTCTTAACTTGTGCACCACTAAAACCTAAGATACACCTGTGTACCAAACGTCAGCTACCTACATTTTTTTATTTCGAAATACAGAGGTAAAATATAAAGTTTGTTTTTATCCAACTTTAACAATTTAGGGACAGAATTTTTGGAAACTCCTTTCTTTGTATTTCAAAAATTAAGATAAACAATTGTCAGAATTTTCAGCTTTCTAAATCGCTTTGATGCAGAGATACCGAGATAAAATATAAAGTTCGTTTTTTCGCCATTTAAACTCTGTATGGGTGGAAGTTCGGACACCCTTTCTTGTGCAAAATTAACACACACTGTGCACACAACTTCAGCTACCTAGTCTGGATCAGAACCCGGGGGTGCAGACTAGCAGCACCTATTGAGAGGATTTAGACGTCCCTCGCGGTACCCAAGTCTAACACACACTTACACTTACAATACTACACTTACGACTTTAACACTTTACACTCACACTTACCTTTAGGGAGGCGATAATAGCCTCAATGTGCTTTTCGCCTTAAAATAACAAAAAAAATCTTCTGGATCAGAAGTTTTGTTTATTTTGCTTAACGTCCATACTTTGTACCAAGTAAACTTATTGGTACGATAAAGCAGCGTTAACGGTAAGGAAAAATCAACGGGAGTAACTGCGGCTCGAACTAAGAACCTTGAGGTGCACGATTCAGAGACGCAACAGACTGACTGGTGTTCTTACCACATCGTGGATACGGAGGTACAGAGTAAAGTTCGTTTCCAACTTATTTTAAACACTTAGGGTTAGGATTTTTGAGTAATTGTGCTTCTTTTAATGTTAACGATATCTATGAGTATGAAACTTCAGTTCTTTGCTTCTTTTGAACATTACAGAGAGAAAATGTAAAGTTCATTTTACCTCATTTTAATTTAGGAGTAGAATTTGTGAAACCAGTTTTTGAAACTTTTTTCTTCTTAACTGACTGTACAGTTTGATTAAAAGTTCAGCGAACATATGACGCACGGTCACATGTTAGAACATACGAAGAAAATATCTTTCAATATTAAATTTTCTTTCAAGTTATAACTAAAATTATGTTTATATTCTTCTTCTTTTCTGCTAGTATTATTGTCACTACGTTCAGTATAATAATCTGCCTTCCCTAGCTTTGTCAATTCTTCTTTCGATGCCGCGTTTCGGAAAACTCCATCTTCAAAAATTATTTTCATACTGGTCACCAATATTATGGCTATTTATAACTTTCTAGCTCTACCTCGTACCCCTCCTTTATTTACGTGGCATTAATTTTATTTATGTTCATTTATTTATGTTCATCACGTGTACATTAAACCTAACGTGCTCGGTTCTAATTAGCTCTTCAAAATCATACGTTTTCGCTCGCTTCTGATTGGCACCTTTCAAAAGGAGGGACGACCGTTGAAAAGAAAGTTTAATTTTTTTTTAACGTCCGACTATTGTGCACACTTGGGCTAATGCAGACGATGGAATGATTTATAGCTTATGAAAATGCCAAGCCCTGGCCGGGGATCGAACCCGGGTCCTCGGGGAGAAATCACAGTACGCTATCAACTAGGCCACCGAGGCGGCTAATTTAACGGTAGCTGATCAAGGAGCCAATCAGAAGCGAGCGAAAACGTATGCTATTGAAGAGCCAATCAGAATCGAGTACGTTAGGTTTAATGTACACGTGTTGAACACAGGCTCGTAAATACGAGGTGGAGCTAGAAAGTTATAATAGGACGAGCAATAATATTGGTGACCAGTATAGATATAGTTTTTTAAGATGGAGGTTCTCCGAAACGCGTCAACGAAAGAATTGACAAAGCTAGGGAAGACAGATTATTATACTGAACATTATGACTAAAACGTACGTAATTTATCTGCACAAAAATATGATTTTTACTTTGATTATATCTGTGTCTATTCACTAGTGAATAGAAGAATAGACTGATAAATAGTAGTTATACAAACATTTTTGTCAAAATTCAAAAAAATTGTTAGTTTCAACCTTTTATATTGTTTAAATATTTGCATTTTTTCCGGGGACCTTGAAGTCAAGATCAATATGTGTACCTAATTTCAAGATTATAGATTATATAGTCAAGTCCCGCAGGGTTTCGTGATGAGTTTGAGTGAGTAAGTAACTAGATATTTCTGTTTCACTCTAACGTCTTACCTTAGGCGATGAGTCATCGTCGTTTTCTTTTTATTTGCCTTTTGTTGTGAAGCATAATCTTGTGTCATTGGTGGTAACTTAAAGTGGAGAACTACACAAGCGATAAGGAAAATTAAATGTCATCGCAAAGTTACCACAAAGACAAATCAAAATCCTTTGACCTTAATCCACGTTGACTCGTATAAAATAGGTTCTAGTTTACCATAACGTTTGTGAGTTAAATGTGCTGTACTAAATTTTAAAAAATCTAAAAATGTTAAAAAATTAACAGGAGAGATGACCGTTGAAGAGAAAGTTTGAAAGGAGCCAATCAGAAGCGAGCGAAAACGTATGATTTTGAAGAACCAATCAGAATCGAGCACGTCAGGTTTAATGTACACGTGTTGAATAGAGTAGGGGTACGAGATGGAGATAGAAAATTATAAATAGGACGGGCCATAATATTGGTGAGAAGTACAGATATAGTTTTTGAAGATGGAAGTTCTCCGAAACGCGTCAACGAAAATAGAATTGACGAAGCTAGGGAAGGCAGATCATTATACTGAACATAGTGACAATAATCCTAACAGAAAAGAAGGAGATTATAAAAAGAATTTCAACATAGCCCTAATTTATAAAATAACAAACCTGTATAAAATAAAATTCGCTTAAATCGTATGGTAGTCTAGAATCATCACGTTAGGAGATAAGTGTTAAATTTTACTAGTATATTTTGTACGTGAAACGTCTACTCAGCTGTTCGTAATAAAATCACTAAATGTTAAATCTTCCCTCGTTAGGCAGTGATTGGCTTTAATGTGTACAGATTTCTCTGACGTCACTGATAATTAAATCAACGCTCCGTTCTGCTTTGATGCCTGAAATTTCGATTAAACTTCAGAAGTAATATAACTCTCGAATCGATAAACCTCCGTATTTTATAATTCAGTAACCTGACAAAATTACTAAGTGTATTTGCAACTTTTTATAAAGAAATCGTAATTCGAAACACAGATATAAGTTTTATAAGAAACTAAATCATCAATTTAAACACTTATATTTGGTATTTTAAGAGCAATTTCAATTTAAAATATTTAAATCAATTTAAAATAAGAGATTGGAAAAAATTGTGTTTGTTAGACTCAATAACGTCGTATGAATACAAGCCTACTTGTATAAAAATTGTTTAACTAGCGCCTAAAGAAGTTATTTATTTAAGAACAAAAGGAATTCCAAAAAATATGTTTCAATCTTTAATTTTGAAAATTTACTTTCACCTTATAAAAACCGTTAAATTACGAATTTAGAATTTTCAAATTAATTTGAACATACGAGAAAATAACTTTCGATAGTAAATTTTTTTTTAAGTTATGATTAAAACGTACGTACGTTGTCTGCACAAAAATATTATTTTAGTTTGATTACGTCTGTGTCCATCACTAGTGAATAGAAGAATATACTGATAAAAAGTAGTTTTACACTTATTTTTATGTACTAATTCAAACAATTATTAGTTTCAACTTTTTACAAAATGTTGAAACTAGAAATCCAAATAAAAAATTAAAAACATATTTGTTCAAAATCTGTTCTCACAGTTTGATCAAATTTCATCTATAATACTCAAACGTATCGAATGTATCTCATTGAATGATAACATGGAACTTGACGAAATAAGGAAAAAGGATTTTAGGAATTTTGCCGATTTGTTTATTTTTTAAAACGGATTAAAAAAAACGAGAATACTTGTAAAATCGTACGCATTGTTTATGATCTTTCTAATTGATGCACGATTAACTACTTGCATTCTATTTGTGAAAAACTGAAACGCAAATGAAAAATGTCTTTCAGAATTCAGTTTATTGTTACATCGTGTCGAGTGTAACACATTCAAAGAGCACTCCGGATGGCGTGAACTAAGCTTTTGAGTAAGTTATTGAAAAGTTGTTACTGAGCCTGACAGGCTGTGAGTGGGGGTTGATTGAGAAGGGTTGCGTACATTTAATTTTGATCATATATCTACTGACATTTAAGTATGAACGTAAAATGTTTATACGTTCTATATTATTACGTTTTACATATTCAAGGAATATTTGAATATAATCTCAGAGTTACATAATATATATGATAAGTTATATATATATATATATATATATATATATATATATATATATATATATATATATATTATAGTCAGAGTTATAAGATATATGATAAGCTAATGTTTTCTTTTTTTTGTAAAGCTATAATTTATTTCAGATTTCTTAAACTTATAATATTTAGATTTATTAGTAAACTACCATTGAAAAAAATGATCTATTCTGTAAGACACAGACACGTGACCTTGAAATGAATACCGATCCTTGATTGTATAACTTTTTTTTAAAGGTCTTTGAAATTTACACACACACACACACACACACACACACACACACACACACACACACACACACACACACACACACACACACACACACACACACACACACACATATATATATATATATATATATATATATATATATATATATATATATAAATAAATATTTTTCTGATGTTTAACATCCGACTATTTTGCACACTTGGGCTAATTCAGACGATTATATATATATGAGATGGAAACAAAATCCGCTTTCCATGCACTTTTATGTAAAAAATATTACTCTTTTATAAGTAGTTATTTCTTTAAAGCAGGTCTAATTAATTTTATCAAGAAATTAGGATTAGTGGTCTACCTACTTACCTCGTAAAGGCTACCGCGGTTTCGAAACTCTATCGTTTCATCTTCAGGCCGTCATACAAAATGTTAAATCCCTCTGTCGAGGTCGTCACAAAGTCAAACAAAAGATTAAAAACATACGTCACAAACACTGAACACAATTAGACGATTAAAATATGTACGATGAAATTCGGCTTGGACAAGCGACTCGTACGTCGTTACTTTCCGGACTGGTTAATTTATCAATTAATTTTATCGAATGGTTTTGGTAACATTTTTAGGTACATTTTACAAAAACTAATAGCCTTTAAAAAAAATCAAAAGAGCATTTCCGGCGGATATAGGTGATGGTTAAACGATCCCACTCCTCGTACTCGTACTCGTGTACGATCCTCACTTATCTACTCAAGACACACATTCACTACTTTACATATCTTGGCTAACTCTAAAGTGCTTCCCATGCTGATAGAGTGAATGAAACCGGTCGAATTGTGTAATATACAAAGCTCACATTGTTACCTGGCTACCTCACATTGTACGTTAGCCTTACCCACGCACGCAGGGCTCTTTATAGAACGATTTAGTTTCCACAGATATTTGTGGGAGTTCCCAAGAGTCAAATATAAAATAGAATGAGCTGAATTTCACCGCACAACAAGGAGCCGGCCAAATGTGGCAACTGTTTCGTAGTAAATTTCAAGTTTAGGGTAAACATCGAAAGGGAATTAGCAGATCACGCTCTTCAATAAAAAACTGGGAAATCACCAGTGAAAAATGGATAGCTATCTACTGTCCAATCGCAGACTTTATGAAGAGAATATGGCTGGAGAGGGCGCTGTAAATGAGCATCTCATGAATATAGAACGGGAAAACAATATATCTACAAAAGTAGCATTACAAATAATAATCCTAGAAATTTATTCATCCTTAAGACAGCCTATTTGTTTAAATAGCTAGATTTCTTATAATCTATTAATCAGATTTTGTTTAAATTTTTGACATATTAAAATTTCGAAACAAAAATGTCGTAAAAATTAAATTTGCGAATTAGTTGGAGAAAATAAAATAAATACAGTATGTTTACTCTGTGATGTTTTCTTTTATTTCTAATTCAGCGAAAATACATAATCGTATTTAGGGCCTATAATCCTTTAGATGCAGGTAGGTGAATAAAATTTAAGAAACAATTTAGAAAGATACGATTTTTGTAGATAGTTCTCGATGGAATATTTCGGGAAAATAATTTGATAATGATGAGAATTTTCAAAAGTGCTTCCCTTTATCTAACTCGTTTTGAATTTGTAATTTAACTGCCATAACAAGCATTAAAATCTGCATTTATTAGGATTTTAAACTTGAAGTTACATTGTTATTACAAAAATATAACCTGACTGTCTGTTATTTTCAACGGACTTTGAAAATAAATAATGTTAACTTATTCACTTTTTAACGCTGATTACGATGGTGAAAGTTGGCCTAGTGGATAGCGTACTAGGCTTTCACCCCGAGGACCCGGGTTCGATTCCCGGCGAAGGCATGGCATTTTCATACGCTAAAAATCATCCCATCGTCTGCATTAGCCCAAGTGTGCACAATAGTCGGACGTTAAATACAAAAAAAAAAAACGATGGTGAAATTAGATTTCCAAAAATATTGTAGACACAAAAGTTATGAAATTTTAAAATTTTGAAGTGACCACTTTTTTGAAAATGTTGAACGTATTTGAATTTACTATGTTGAGCATAATCATCTGCTTTCCATAGTTTCGTCAATTCTACTTTTGCTGACGCGTTTCAGAGAACCTCGATCTTCAAAAACTATTTCTATACTAGTCACCGTCCTATTTATAATTTTTTTTCTCCATCTCGTACTCCTCCTCTATTCAACACGTGCACATTAAACCTGACGTGCTCGCTTCTGATTGGCTTCTTTCAAACTTTCTCTTCAACGGTCGTCCCTCCTGTTAATTTTTGAAAATTTTTAAGCGTAATATATGCTTGCGATGATATCTGTTCATTTATTATGTTTTCTCCCTTTAATTTAGATTTAAAAATTTCCAAGTTCTCTAAAATGTTCATACGTCTTCCTTTTTCTGCCATATGTAGTACCTTCATTGAGTTTTCTATTTCTCGAGGTATGTGTCCCTCTTTAAATGTGACGCATAATTTGAATCATTTTTTTCCGTATTTGAATGATCTTACATGTTCTTTAAACCTAGTTCTAAATTTTCGTCCCGTTTGTCCTATGTACACTGCCTCGCATCCACACTGTATTCTGTATACCCCATTCTTACTATATTTGTCCTTTTCTGGACCATATATAACCATTATTATTATTATTATTATTTGCGTATAAACCCTGTTGGATCACGCAAAGCACTCCGACTCATGTCTTGTTCCGTCTAATCCTCCGCACCTCCCTCATCCTGTCCCCATGGATCCTCTTCCTCTCCTCCGTCCATTTTACCCCTGCTCTCTTTGGGATTTCATTCTCTGGGAACTTCCAACCGAGCATCTTTCTCCTGTATGCGTTCCTGTCTTCAACGTCTGTTGAGTCTATTCCTGCGTCATGTAGGTCTATTCTGACTTGTGCGATCCACGACGTTGTTGTTGATTCGACTCCTTGTGTATACTTAAGGATTCTGTTGGCAGATCTCGTTGTTGGCAGATAGATATGTTTCTAAATCTATATCTATATCTATCTATCTATCTATCTATCTATCTATCTATCTATCTATCTATCTATCTATCTATCTATCTATCTATCTATCTATCTATCTATCTATCTATCTATCTATATATATATATATATATATATATATATATATATATATATCGTATTTGAATGGTTAACGAACGCATTAAAGCTATTGCAATAGTTGATTTTTGTACAAAGTTTTAACGAAATTGTTCCCAAATTACAAACTGTGGCGTGCTAACATAAGTAAAATTTAAACGACTTTTCGAAAAGTAATATAGAGTTCAGGATCGTTGCTCGCTTCAAGGTCTCGGTTCTTTGTCTTGCCTTGACGGTCACTTCAGCAACTCATTTTCCCCATAAAAATTCGTTAATAATATTTATTTTGAAGTCTTGATGTTACTCTTATTTTTTTGTGTTTGCTAGATAAATAAAAAAAATATATTTGAACTTCAGTGACTCTTACACTCTGAAGTTTATTATATTTCTGTGTAGCGAAGTTAACTTCTTACACAGTCTTTCTGAAACGTTTAATTAACTTTACAGAAGAAGTTACGTTGGAGTGAAAGCCAAATAATTGGATTAGTACGTTCTGAAGTTTATTGAAATAACTGACGTTATATATAGAAGTAATCACGTGCCAACTAGATTATGTCATACCTATATTGTTTATTTGTAAATATTAAGGTATTTTAATTAAGACGGGAAACAAGACAATACACACACACACACACACACACACACACACACACACACACACACACACATACATACACACAAACACACACACACACACACACATATACACATGCACACACACAAACACACACACAAACACACACACACATACACATACACACACACCCACAAACACACACACACACGTACATACATACACACACACAAATACATACACACACACATACATACATACATACATACATACATACATACATACATACATACATACATACATACATACATACACACACATACGCACGCACACATACATACAAACACATCCACACTCACACACACACACACACACACACACACACACACACACACACACACACACACACACACACACACACACACACACACACACACACACACATACATACACACACACACATATATATACATACACACATACAGACAGACGCGCGCGCGCGCGCACACACACACACACACACACACACACGAGGCGTGGCTTAAATGACAAGACTAATGCTGTAAAATTAATTTATTTAAATTTATAAAATTTAGTTACTATCACATTAAAGCAACAGTTTTAAGTAGCAGTTGGAAGGTACATACCAATAGAAAGGATATTACAGTTCACCTACCTGGAAACCTATCAATGAAGATTGCGACCATTCACAATAGATAAAGGGAGGAATAGAAAAAGCAAGTTTCGCCTTCAAACAAAGGCTAATCTGTTCAGAAGTCATCACCTCAACATCGATATCAAAATCAGTCTCCTTCGGTGTTATATTATCTCGATACGTTCTTGTGGAATTGAAGCATAGACAGACGAGGCGAAAACTAAACTGAGGCAATACAAAAACGACTCCAACCCTTCAAATTGTGGCTTTGTAGAGGAATGTTGAGGATATCATGGGTAGACAGAGTGACCAATATAGCAGTGATGGAACGACTGAAGAAAGACCTAGAAGTAATGAACACCATCAAGAAAAAGACTTGAATATCTTGGACATATTATGAGAAAATACCACCTTCTTAAATCCATTTTCCAAGTGACGTCGATGGTAAAACAGGGCCAGGAAGACGAACAATATTATTGCTCAGAAACTACCACAGAACTATCAAAGAGGCCGTGAATAAAGTTATGATCGCAAATATTCAAAACTAATAGGCACAAAGAAGATGAAGATCCCCTTCAATAAACATCCTTTTCTCTGTCACTACAAATCTTCATGAGATTTTTCATTATTCGAGCAGTGCTGGAAGTCTCCTTCTGTGAGTTCTTCCATGACGCGAGCAGCTTTTTCTTTCACACCTTCGAAAGGTCTGAATTCTTGTTTCTTTTAATACAGATTTGACCTTGGATCGCAGATAAAAGTAAAATGGTGTCCGGACAGGCGAATAAGGCGAATGGTTTAACAATGAGACGTTATACTTGGCTGGAAAAGTCTTGACAGAAAATGCATTGTGAGCTGGTTCGCTGTCCTAATGAACAACTCATGACTTCTTCTTCTTTCTTACTTTTTTCATGGAGTTCATTAAAGGAAATAATGATTATTAGTAGTTTGACTTTAAACCAATCTTGTAAATATCGAAAAAACAATCACCGCTTTACATTTTCATTTGCTCATCGAGCTCGGTGAAGTTGTGGCCCTCCAATGCGTGAATTGACGCTTAATTCTTGATCATAAATGAAAAACCAAGTTTCATCATATGTTATCACTTTTTGCAAGAAGAGTCACTTTCAACGGCATTCAAAGAATCCAAACAAACATTTTCACGGACTTTTTTTTGTTATTCGATTGTGAGAATTCAGGGCACTATTTTCGCGTACACATTTTGCGAGTTAAAAATTATCGTGTAAAATTTGCCCCAATATATTCTTGGAAAATTCCTACTGAATTTTTCATTTTCGGCAATTTATAAATAGTTGGCCAGATCAGATCAGTGTACTAATTTGTTCAATGTTTTATCCGTTTTTGACGTGAAAGGGCAAACATCTTCTTCAAAGTCTTCTTGGTCATTATGGAAAAACTCAAACTGCACGTGATAAATATTCATTGCTGTGTATGTTTCTTTAATAAAAGGTCAGTTTCAGTAGCGGTTTTCCCACTTTTCAAATGGACTTGCACATTAATTTTTTGCTGTTATAAAACACATATTTTTTCGGTAGAAAGGCGTTACACAAGCAAAGGCCAAGACAAGACTAATATGTAATACAAAAAACTGGAGTAGCCACAAACGAAAAATGTTTCACGCTTTACAGATGTCGGTCGTACGAATTCTGCGCATGCGCAGTTCTTCCGTAGCAGCTTCAAAACTATTTATTTGGAAAATGAGTATTTGAGTGGCCAAAGTTGTAAAAACCAGTCCCGTGACTTGAAATTAGCACCAATACTGAACTAACTTCACCAATACAATAGAACACATTTGGAGGGGTCATTAAATTTTAAATTGTATATATAAATGGAAATATGATATCGACCTGGCAGCAGATATCAGAAGAAGGAGGCTTCGGTTCTATGAACACATCAGTAGACTCCCAACAACGAGACAGAATCCTTAAGTATATACAAGGTGTCAAATCAACAACGTCGTGGATCGCACAAGTCAGAATAGACCTACATGACGCAGAAATAGACTCAACAGACGTTGAAGACAGGCACGCATACAGGAGAAAGATGCTCGGTTGGAGGGTCCCAGAGAATGAAATCCCAAAGAGAGCAGGGGTAAAATGGACGGAGGAGCGGAAGAGGATCCATGGGGACAGGATGAGGGAGGTGTGGAGGATTAGAAGGAACAAGACATGAGTCAGAGTGTTTTGCGTGATCCAACAGGGTCTATGCGCAAATAATAATAATAATAAATGTAAATATGTATACATAAATGTTATATATATATATATATATATATATATATATATTTTTTTTTTTTTTTTTTTTGGTGTTTAACGTCCGACTATTGTGCACACTTGGGATAATGCAGACGATAGGATGATTTATAGCGTATAAAAATGCCAAGCTCTGGCCGGAAATCGAACCCGGGTCCTTGGGGTGAAAGCCCAGTACGCTATCAACTAGGCCACCGAGGCGACTTATAGATCATAGAGAGAGAGAGAGAGAGAGAGAGAGAGAGAGAGAGAGAGAGAGAGAGAGAGAGAGAGAGAGAGAGAGAGAGAGAGAGAGAGAGAGAGAGAGAGAGAGAGAGAGAGAGAGAGAGAGAGAGAGAGAGAGAGAGAGAGAGAGAGAGAGAGAGAGAGAGAGAGAGAGAGAGAGAGAGAGAGAGAGAGAGAGAGAGAGAGAGAGAGAGAGAGAGAGAGAGAGAGAGAGAGAGAGAGAGAGAGAGAGAGAGAGAGAGAGAGAGAGAGAGAGAGAGAGAGAGAGAGAGAGAGAGAGAGAGAGAGAGAGAGAGAGAGAGAGAGAGAGAGAGAGAGAGAGAGAGAGAGAGAGAGAGAGAGAGAGAGAGAGAGAGAGAGAGAGAGAGAGAGAGAGAGAGAGAGAGAGAGAGAGAGAGAGAGAGAGAGAGAGAGAGAGAGAGAGAGAGAGAGAGAGAGAGAGAGAGAGAGAGAGAGAGAGAGAGAGAGAGAGAGAGAGAGAGAGAGAGAGAGAGAGAGAGAGAGAGAGAGAGAGAGAGAGAGAGAGAGAGAGAGAGAGAGAGAGAGAGAGAGAGAGAGAGAGAGAGAGAGAGAGAGAGAGAGAGAGAGAGAGAGAGAGAGAGAGGAGTGTGCGCGCGTGTGTGTTTGTTAGTACAATCACGTTTGCAATTTTGGTCTTACTTCATCTAAAATTGATAAAAAACGATTATTGTTACAGATTTTCTAGTTTCTTAAAGAGCAAAACGAGTTTAAATGTCTTAAAATGGCGGTTATCTAAGTTTTAAAAAATTCGTAACTTTTTTATAAAATGTTTTTTTCATATCTGATGTCAAAATCGTTATTAGTGTAAAAAATTGCACAAATTAACATTTTAAATTTAAAAATCTATTGAAGTTATTAATTTTTTTATGGCGGTCAGGGTTTATTCTCTTAATTTCAACGTAATTTAAAAGTTCAATATGTTAGAATACGCAGAATGTAAAGCTGATTGTGATAGTGAAATCGTAATTTCAAAAGTAAAATATTAGAAAGAACTCGTTTAGAAATTCGCTTCTATCAAGTCAGCAAGACAGTTGCATGCTGCTATTATTGACTTTTTAAGAGATATGCATCTCTTACAAAGTATAAGTTGCCGCAGACGCTTTTACACGACCTTACTCTCTCGTCAAAACAAAGACAATGTTTTCACCAACTTATCTCCAAAAACGCTTCGTTTGGCTGAATATTCAATCAGTCCCGGTTCATTGAATTTTAAATGCGATTTCTGCTCCAAGAGTTGAATTAATCGTTATCGAAATGTCTGCAGCAGATAATAACTGTTTTTTTTAACCTGTGAAGAATAAACAGGTTCTACAATTGCATGTATAGTCGTTAAGAATTATACGAAAAACGTCCCTGAATTGGTGAATTAAAATATTTAATTTTCAGTGTAGTTTAAAAAGTAAAAATAGATTTCAACTCAACAATTTGCGACTGCCCAAAAGCAAAAGCACATAAAACAATCACTTTAGGCGATGTGACAGTTTTTCTTATTGTAAATTCGATTCCATCACGTTAGCGAGAGAGGATTAAAAAATCACGTCACGATTTTTTTAATGTTTAGCACCCAACAGCGTAAAATTTTATCTGCAATAACCACGATAAACGTGGCAGATAGATTAATCTAAATATTCAATAAAAATCGTTTTACGCAAAACCTTGTCGGAATTTTTACCTACAACCAGTTATAAAAGTGCAATTTATTTATGTAAAACCCCTTCGCGACTTCAGCTCAAGTAAAATAAATCCTGTAAACTTTGATCAAAGGTGACATCCGCCGCTGTGCCTGACAGTAAACTGAGCCTGTGAACTTTAATTAAACTTCAACCGTTGACCACACTACATTTAACAATGTTTCCTCCCAGTATAGTTTCACTGCAAGGCATCTCACACTACACAATTAAGTTCTTACACTAATTCTTACTTGTTGAATAAACTGTGTAAGAACAGCCTTCTTTACACATCAGTGAGTTCTTTTCTCAAGCTTTAAAGCAATCCTTGACAATAGGTTCGTCTGATTTTAATCATGCGTAACGTTTTCCACCATTTACAACTAAACATACAAAAAATATATACGAGGTGTGTTCAGAAAGTAACGAGAATTTTTAAATATCGCGGGATTGGAGAGTCCAATTGTCAAAAAAAATTTTATTATGTTGGTATACATGCCCTTGAAGTATGACAAAACATTCAGCTGTTTTCATTGTTCGCTTTGTCTGTGACAGCCACTAAGGTTAGACGTGTTTTTATGAGCTCGGAGATTTTTGTTTGTTAAAAGAAATGGATCAAAGGATTTGTATCAAATTTTTGCGTAAAAAATAGAGTAAAGTGTAAAAAAGTGTGTGAAATGTTAAAAAGGCCTATGGTGACTAAAGCAAGAGTTTACGAGTTGTATAAGCGTTTTCAAGAAGGCCGTGAAGATGTTGAAGATGACGAACGCCCTGGACGCCCCAGCACATCAACAGCCGAAGAAAACGTGAAAAAAGTGAAAGAAATTGTTATGAACAATCGCAGAAACACAATTAGAGAGGTCGCTGATGATGTTGGCATACCGATTGGATCATGTCATGACATTGTTTCCAATGTTTTGTGTATGAAACGCTTTTCAACAAAATTCGTTCCAAAATTGTTGAATTTTGAACAAAAACCGCGGCGAATGGAAGTTGCTCAAGAGTCACTAAATGAAGTCAACGACGATGAAGAATTACTGAAACGTATTATAACAGTTGACGGATATGACGTCGAAACTAAGGCTCAATCATTCCAGTGGAGGCATTCTGGCTCGCCAAGACCGAAAAAGCTCGACAAGTGCAGTCGAACGTGAAGGTTACGCTCACTGTGTTCTTCGATATTAATGGCATAGTGCATCATGAATTCCTACCACCAGGTGAAACGGTCAATATGTACAAGTTCAATGCCGTTTGCGTGAAGCAATCCGAAAAAACCGCCCGAATCTGTGGAAAAACAATTCATGGCTTTTGCACCACGATAATGCACCAGCTCACACTTCATTGCTTGTTCGTGAATGTTTGGCCAAAAACAGTACTGTAACGTTGCCCCAGCTTCCATATTCGCCAGACATGGCTCCGTGTGACTTTTTCCTATTCCCAAAAAAAGAGAACTTGAAAAGGCCGTCGTTTTACAGCCGTAAAATTCGATGACATTAAAAGCGTATCGCTGAAAGAACTAAAGGCTATCTAAAAAGATCGAGTTTGAGTAATATTTCGAGGATTGGAAGAAGCGCTGGCACAAGTGCATAATCTCCAGTGGGGACTATTTTGAAGGCGACAACATCAATGTAGAGTAATAAATAAATATTTTGTTCAGAAAATTAAAATTCTCGTTACTTTCTGAAAACACTTCGTATAATTTCAAATTCAATATACTGTCTTGAAGTCGGCATATTCAATATAACCTCTAGTAAAATAAGATGAATCAATTTTCTTTTAAACAAATTAACTGGTTGTTTCTTTCGTGATATAGCTACCAATTTTTGTTTATCATCGATATCTGTTCGATCCTCCGCAATTTGTACAGATACAAAAATAAACATCCAAAAATGGAACACAGTTTTTGCACTCACATAAAGGGATTTATTTAGAGAAATATCAATTTTTTTAACAATCACAATATGAAAGAGTAATTATCAATTTTATACGTAAAATTTGTCAAACACCTAAATTGTCGTGAGGTTGTTGAAATAATAAATTTGTTTTTTGTTACAGGTAATAAAGAATTTGGAACCTGTTGTGCGTAAGTTCACTTACAATAAAATAGATTGTATGTTTTAGTTGAGTTGCAATTAGGTTACAATAGTTTCGATACTCGACCTTGAAAGAGATATTGTAAACGAGGCAGTTGATCAGTTTTAATTCATTATTCTCGAAATTTGAAGAAAAACATTGTTTTTTCTTTTAAACAACAAAAAATATATGAAAAAGTACTTTGTAAGCAATAGCTTTTTTAAATAATAACAGTAGAATTAAAGTTAAGGATTTCATACGTAAATACATGGAAACACTATACAAACTTCCTACTTTTTCTACTAAAATTCAGTTAAAAAGTTCTCAATACATTTTCTCAAAATCGGTTCACGAGACTTTTCTCAAATTTTATTTTAATATAAAGGTTCATACTCTGATCAGTGTTAGCAATTTACATTAAAACAATTTACATGAAAATTTATATGAAAACAAAATAAACAGACTAAAGTCACGGTTTATGTTCTTTTTTCCTTAAAATTAATAACATTTAACTTTTTTGTTATATTCGATACACTAGCTTGCGTATTAAACATTTTTGTTTAACTTTAAAAAACAGAATTTGAAATCTAAAATTGTTTCCTCAAATACTAAAACAAACAAAACAAATGTAGGCCTTCTAAATACTATTGTTTAGAGTCCATATACAAGCGCGCACACACACACACACACACACACACACACACACACACACAATTTAATTATTTTTATATTATAAAGACTCTTAAAAAATATACAATTTAAATTTATCACAAAATATTGTTGAAAACAAATTAACAAATCTTAATAAAACGTCCGTAAGTTAGAAAAAAAAATAAAAATAATTTTATTCCAGCTGTGTTTCCAGAACTATGCATTTTTGCATGCCTTTATAAATGACTGCTATTGTTTTTGTTTCTGTGCAGACCACATGCCAGGGGAAAGCTGGGCGGAACGTATGCAAATTAACTGTATTTACATAATAAATTGCGGATTTAAAAATATTTTGTTGTGCTCACTGGTCGGTCTGCGTGATGATAAGCCGCAAACAGTCTTGCTCTAATTACATCGTGTTTTGTTTACGACGGAAATTATTTGCCCGAGATATGAACTGAATTTATCAGAGCAAAACAAATTTATATTTATAAAATATAAATTACTCGCAGTATTACGTAACTTTATGAACAACCTATAACATAAGTTTATATACAAGAATAAACTGTTTTACTTGGATTGTTGCCAGTTTATGTATCCACAACGCTGGATACTCAGACTGAACTATTTCAATGAAATTCAATTTTTAAGTAAAACCAAATATCGCATACGCAGCGTGTGTATTAAACGTAACAGTCTATTTTGTTTTGTCACAGCTGTGACGTCATTGGCACAAGTGTGACGTCGCTACACAGTTCTCCTTTAAGAACATCCAAAAAGCATTACAGCGGCAATAATACTGTCACCTCGTAGAAGGATTTTAGGTTCTGTTCAATATCCCAAAGGATGAATATAGGAACTAGCATCCGGAAAGTGTTTTCTTAAAGCTAAAAACTTAAAAGCTGCCTTGTGAAGTTTCGGTTTTCTGCGAACGTCACCCCTGATACAGTCAAAGCAACTTTATACTCTCTCTAATCCAACTTTGAAAGTGTATATTTAGTCTATCATTATCTAATAGCTGTACATAATCACTGTGACATATCAAAATACACAGCTCCAACCAAAAGATCCTCGAGTATGAAACTTAATATGCGTCGTGATAGTGAAGGTCACAAAAAATTTAAAAATTAAATGTCCACATTTTTAGCCTGTAAATAAAATACTTCAAAATTTAAACACATTTAGAAAAAATTAAGCTTCGTATAATGCAATTATACACAGTGTTGTACAAATATATGACAACTTTTTTTAACATTTTCTGTTTTAAGGTTTGAAATTTTTAAGGTGATTAAACTCCTTAATATACATTGTATTAATTTTTAGAGTACCTGCATTTTTATCAAATCAAAAATAAGATATTTTTTTAACTACTCTTGATGCGTTTAGAGCTGAGAAGGGGTGGAGTAGACAATGCCTAACTTCTTCTTTATTTGTTTCACCCAACTTTGGGGTGATTGAAAAAATCAATCACTTTTTAA
>CM040187.1:48956280-48981280 GCA_022606455.1 Callitettix versicolor
CAGTAAATGAGGAAATTAAAATTACAGCAATTAAGCATTTAAAGAAGCTTATTAATCATGAAAATCCAGCAGTGCTCCAGATTTCAAGTACCAACAGGGTAATAAGGAGACTTAAGAGAACCAAGCCTGTAGATTTAGTACAGAGATGATACTTTGTTTCCCGTAGTGGATATCTGGTGGACTTAAATCAGTGGACTAAATTCCGCCTAATAGTTAACTGTTATTAGATTTAAGCTGTTAGATAAGTTTTATTACTTAGTTGTAACATAAAATAAAAAAAAGGGACAGTTCAATTTAAAAGTTGTCGAGCTAACATAGAAAACTCTTCATGTCAGTGGCTACACCGTGGAGAAGAGTTAATTCATTGATTTCAAAAAAGAACAAATTTTAGTAAGTCAGAAAAATATTAAAAGAAAAAAACATTGATATTAATATTACACCGACTATACATCTGCGGTATAATTAATAGACGGTATATCGTTTTGACGTAGCGTGTAAAATTCAGTATATTTGTAGAAACATTTTCACGGCAAAGAAAGAAAAACAAATAAGGAAAAGAAATAAGGAAATCTGTATTTGCGAAGCACAGATAGATACAACACTAAACTGTCAATGTGCCGTGAATTTCCAAGGCGTTGTGCTTATACCTTTATATTTTGTTTGCTGAACTGCAAAGCTGAAAATAAGCTCTATCTGACAAAATCAGTTTAGTGACAAAGCTGCATGTTGATAAAATGTTCACAATAACAACCTTTAAATCCCTTTCTTATTGACAAAACATCCTTTAAAGGAAGTGATTGCAAATTCCAAGTGCATGCCAACTCCCCAAATACTATTCTTACACAGCTACGTGCAATTGCTACTTGGACGTTCTACAACAGCCATTTACATTGATTACCTGAAAGTGTAACCAGCTCTTTCCCAATAAGAACTGTTAGTGCTAATACAAGAACGTAATGATGGGTATATTGAACACCTGCTTCAGTACTATAAAAGAAATTACGCAGTTAAACTCAAATATATATATTGTCAAACATTTTTTTTATTATGTTGGTATGCATGCCCTTGAAGTATGGTAAAACTTTCAGCTGTTTTCATTGTCAACTTTGTGACAGCCACTGAGTTAGACGTCTTTTTATGAGCTCGGCGATTTTCGTTTGTTAAAAGAAATGGATCAAAGAATTTGTATAAACTTTTGCGTAAAAAATGGAATAAAGTGTAACAAATTATGTGAAATGTTAACAAAGGCCTATGGTGAGTCTGCTATGAGTAAAGCAAGAGTTTACGAGTGGTATAAGCGTTTCCAAGAAGGCGGTGAAGACGTTGAAGATGACGAAAGCCCTGGACGCCTCAGCACATCAACCGATGACAACTTAGACAAAGTGAAAGAAATAGTTATGAACAATCACCGAATCACAATTAGAGAGGTCGCTGATGATGTTGGTATATATATTGGAGCATGTTATGACATTGTTTCCAATGTTTTGTATCAATCCTGTGGCAGCAAAATTCGTTCCAAAATTGTTGAATTTTGAACAAAAACCGCGGCGAATGGAAGTTGCTCAGGAGTCACTAAATGAAGTCAACGACGACGCAGAATTACTGAAACGTATTAAAATAGGTGACGAAACATTTCTTTACGGATATGACGTCGAAACTAAGGCTCAATCCCACTGGAGGCATTCTGGCTCGCCAAGACCGAAAAAGCTCGACAAGTGCGGTCGAACGTGAAGGTTACGCTCACTGTGTTCTTCGATATTAATGGCATAATGCATCATGAATTTCTGCCACCAGGTGAAACGGTCAATAAGGAGTACTACCTACAAGTTCAACGCCGTTTGCGTGAAACAATCCGAAAAAAACGCCCGGATCTGTGCAAAAACAATTCATGAATTTTGCACCACTATAATGCACCAGCTCACACTTCATTGCCTGTTCGTGCATTTTTGACCAAAAACAGTACTGTAACGTTGCCCCAGCCTCCATATTCGCCATATACGGTTCCATGTGACTTTTTCCTATTTCCAAAAAAAAGAGAACTTTAAAAGGCCGTCGTTTTACAACCGTAGATGACATTAAAAGCGTATCGCTGAAAGAACTAAAAGCTATATCAAAGATCGAGTTTGAGAAGTGTTTCGAGGATTGGAAGAAGCGCTGGCACAAGTGCATAATCTCCAATGGGGACATTTTGAAGGCGACAACATAAATGTGTAAGAATAAATAAATATTTTGTTCAGAAAATTAAAATTCTCGTTACTTTCTGAACACACCTCGTACACACACACACACACACACACACACACACACACACACACACACACACACACACACACACACACACACACACACACACACACACACACACACACACACACACACACATACATATATATATATATATATATATATATATACACTCGTTAAACGAACTACAATCAATGCTTTCGTTGTTCATTAACGTAACAGAAGCGAATTTCTAGAAAATAACACCATAATTATTCTATAACTTCTTTTTTTTAACCTGATTACTACAACGTAATCAGCTCATACCTCTGCAAATATCAACACTTTTTAATTTAAAGTTAATTGGACATACCATTAATCAATGACCGCAGTTGAATGGATCAATGGAATTTAAACATTTGGAATACTAATTAATTAATTTTAACGTTGATTACGATAATTAAATCATATTTTCAAAGATTTGTACATTACAACGTTTTGTTTTTGTTTGTTATCATTTATTCTACTAGAAAAAATTTAAAGTGAACGGCACTTTTCTAGAAGAGGCCTCCATGATTTAATGAAAATTTATAAACAAATGTTGAGAAACTATGATGACTAGATTTTTTTTTTAATTTGATCGTGAAACGATTCTTTTATGCTGCAGCAAACATAACTTTTTGTTTGGATGAATATATTAGCTATACAAGGTGTGTTCAGAAAGTAACGGGAATTTTAATTTTTTGAATAAAATATTTATTTATTCTTCTACATTGATGTTGTCGTCTTCAAAATAGTCCTCATTGCACATGATGCACTTGTGCCAGCGCTTCTTCCAATCCTCGAAACATTTCTCAAACTCGATCTTTGAGATAGCCTTTAGTTCTTTCAGCGATGCGCTTTTAATGTCATCTACGGATGTAAAACGACTGCCCTTTAAGGTTCTCTTTATTTTTGGAAATAGGAAAAAGTCACACGGAGCCATGTCTGGCGAATATGGAGGCTGGGGCATCGTTACAGTACTGTTTTTGGCCAAAAATTCACGAACAATCAATAAAGTGTGAGCTGGTGCATTATCGTGGTGCAAAAGCCATCAATTGTTTTTCCACAGATCCGGGCGTTTTTTTCGGATTGCTTCACGCAAACGGCGTTGAACTTGTAGGTAGTACTCCTTATTGACCGTTTCATCTGGTGGCCGGAATTCATGATGCACTATGCCATTAATATTGAAGAATACAGTGAACATAACATTCACGTTCGACCGCACTTGTCGAGCCTTTCTCGGTCTTGGCGAGCCAGAATGCCTCCACTGGGATGACTGAGCCTTAGTTTCGACGTCATATCCGTAAACCCATGTTTCGTCACCTGTTATAATACGTTTCAGTAATTCTGCATCGTCGTTGACTTCATTTAGTGACTCCTGAACATTTTCCATTCGCCGATGTTTTTGTTCAAAATTCAACAATTTTGGAACGAATTTTGCTGCCACACATTTCATACGCAAAACATTGGAAGCAATGTCATGACATGATCCAATAGATATGCCAACATCATCAGCTATCTCTCTAATTGTATTTCGGTGATTGTTCATAACCATTTCTTTCACTTTTTCCACGTTTTCACCGGTTGTTGATGTGCTGGGACGTCCAGGGCGTTCGTCATCTTCAACGTCTTCACGGCCTTCTTGGAAACGCTTATACCACTCGTAAACTCTTTCTTACTCATCGCAGACTCATCATAGTCTTTGTTAACATTTCACACACTTTGTTACACTTTATTACATTGTTTACTCAAATTTGATACAAATTCTTTGATCCATTTCTTTTAACAAACGAAAATTGCCGAGCTCATAAAAACACGTCTACCCTTAGTGGCCGTCATTGACAAAGTCAACAATGAAAACAGCTGAAAGTTTTATCATACTTCAAGGGCATGTATACCAACATAGTAAAAAAATGTTTGACAATCGGACTCTCTAACCCTGCGAATTTAAAAAATTCTCGTTACTTTCTGAACACACTCGTATTTCAGCAAAATGTGATCAAAATAAATCGTAATTACGCACCAAAAATTTTAAATAAAATATAATTAATCCTCAAAAAAAGACCTAAAAACATCGGTGCTCATTTCATGGAAATTCATAAGAGTCTTACTATGGTGGCATCTAGAATATTTCATTCTTCAATAAATGTTTCGTAACAAATTACATTCATTAAATTAAAAACAGCTTTCCTTTAACTTTTTCATAAGCTCAACTGTTCCACGTCAAGCAGTGGTTTAATATCTTTCTGTTTTAAACGAGACCAACTTTTCCTGCTTTAATTAAATATAAGTTTCTTACAAGTATTTAAACTTCCTTGTAAGTCAGACATTATTTTTAATTTTATTTATATTTATATTTTGGGTATAATGGTTTTTTTAATAAAACTCCTTAGTCTTCGTCTCTTATGGACCACTTGAGTTTACACGAGAACACCTGTTTAATACAGACTATTTATCCTCTGGCGCCCTATATAAGACAGAATCAAATTTATTAGCTCGATTATCGATTATCTTCTGTTTCATCTTATGACTTGAGAGTGCTCGCAATCCTGTCACATGCCAAATGCTTTAGGAAGTCAACTTAAGACTTGTGGATTCAAATTACATCAAGGTATTTTCTGTTTACCCGTGCAAGGAATTTCGATTAATGCAGTAACTACACTCTTAACGTAACAAACGTAGGTATAATATTGTCTTACTGACGTAATTGCAGCGCATTTCCAAAAGTATATTTTTATATAACATTTTTTTTTGAAATTACGTCTTCACCATTACAATCGGCATTAAAATGTTCGTGTTTTATATTTGAAACGTTTAAATTACATTGAAAATTCGAAAACGAACCCTGACCGTTGTCAAATTCAAAACGCCGATTACGATTTTTTAACGGGATTTTCAGCTTTGTACAAAAAGGCAATGCATTTTTAAATTTTTGAGATGTCCGCCATTTTGAAACTGTTAACCGAATTTTCCTGGTTAACAACCTTCCTGGAGCTAATACCAAAATCGTTTTTTTTTGCCAAGTTTGAATTAAATCGGATTAAAATTCCAACAGTTAGAGTGGTAATACACACACACACACACACACACACACACACACACACACACACACACACACACACACACACACACACACACACACACACACACACACACACACACACACACACACACACACACACACACACACACACACACACACACAAACACACACACGCATACAGACACACACACACTCTCATACACACACACACACACACACACACACACACACACACACACACACACATACATACATATATACACACACACACATACAAACACACATACACACGCATACAGACACAATCTCTCTCTCTCTCTCTCTCTCTCTCACACACACACACACACACACACACACACACACACACACACACACACACACACACACACACACACACACACACACACACACACACACACACACACACACACACACACACACACACACACACACACAGACACACACAAAAATACACATACACACGCATACAGATACACACACACACACTCTCTCTCTCTCTCTCTCTCACACACACACACACACACACACACACACACACACACACACACACACACACACACACACACACACACACAGAAAGAGAGAGAGAGAGAGAGAGAGAGAGAATTTATATTTAAACTTGATCAGCTCTAAAAAATGATATAGAGGTCAGATTTGACCTTCTTAAATTTCAAGTCTGGGCCCAAAAATGATGACCGCTTTAATAGCTCATTTTCTAGTGAAATATCGCTAATAAATTTCTGTTAAAACATTTTTTTCAACGATAAACAAACTTTTTGTAAAACTAATATTGAAGCATTTACTGTTAAACATTACAAATGAGCTTATAACTCGTTCTTACTGTATCCAATAATCGAAATATCGAGATTGGCTTTCAATAAAGTTGACCTACCCCTCTTGAGGGTTGCTATTGTAGGAGGAGTGAAATTCATTCGCATTCCAAAACGTTTCTAAAGAAGCACAAAGGGTGCATAAATTTCTAGCCGCCACGCCTAGTTTTGTTGCTGCATGATACTGACATTAGGAACGTAACAAAATATTGCTAAAGAAGACTATATATAAAAAACGTTATACAAAGGTAGATCGATATGTAAACGTCTATTTTGTAACAAAATTTACAGAATATAATAACTAAATAAAATTAAAAATTAGGAAGGAAGCGAACATTGTTTTTGTATTTTTCTCCTTTAATACACAAAAAATACTAAACCCCAGTAAAAAAAATAACAATTTGGACATATTGATTTTTTTAAAAGTTCAAAACCTCAAAAATTAACAAAACAATCTATTTCCTATTTTGTTCTTTTTAAAATTAAAAAAATAATTCAATTCACTCAGGAAACCAGATCAGTACTTCTATGTGTGCCTACTTCTATGTAGTTAAAACGTGAAATAGTATACTGAGTATGTAAAACTATAAAAACCGTTACACTAAGACATAACTACTGTACATAAGGCATAACAAACACCGTTGTATAAAAACATAACGACTATACATAAGGCTTGACAAACACCGTTATACAAAGACATAACGACTGCACATAAGGCATAACAAAGACCGTTATGTAAAAACTTAACGACTATAGATAAGGCATTACGAACACCGTTATACAAAGACATAACGACTGTACATAAGGCATAACAGAGACCGTTGTATAAAAGCATAACGACTATAGATAAGGCATTACAAACACCGTTATACAAAGACATAACGACTGTACATAAGGCATAACAGAGACCGTTATATAAATACATAACGACTATACATAAGGCATTACAATCACCGTTATACAAAAATATAACTGCTGTACATAAGGCATAACAGAGACCGTTATATAAATACATAACGACTATACATAAGGCATTACAATCACCGTTATACAAAAATATAACTGCTGTACATAAGGCATAACAGAGACCGTTGTATAAATACATAACGACTATACATAAGGCATTACAATCACGGTTATACAAAGATATAACTGCTGTACATAAGGCATAACAGAGACCGTTGTATAAATACATATCGACTATACATAAGGCATTACAATCACCGTTATACAAATATATAACTGCTGTACATAAGGCATAACAGAGACCGTTGTATAAATACATATCGACTATACATAAGGCATTACAATCACCGTTATACAAATATATAACTGCTGTACATAAGGCATAACAGAGACCGTTGTATAAATACATATCGACTATACATAAGGCATTACAATCACCGTTATACAAAGATATAACTGCTGTACATAAGGCATAACAGAGACCGTTGTATAAATACATATCGACTATACATAAGGTTTGACAAACACCGTTATACAAAGACATAACGACTGTACATAAGGCATAACAAAGACCTTTGTATAAAAACATAACAACTCTACGTAAGGCATTACAAACACCGTTATACAAAGACATAACGACTATACATAAGGCATAACAAAGACCGTTACACAAATACATGACGTTTATACATGAGGAATAAAAACTACCGTTGTACAAAGACATAATGACTATATATAAGGCATAACAAAGACAGTTATACAAATACATGACGTTTGTTCATGAGGCATAAAAAATACCGTTGTATGACTATACATAAGGCGTAACAAAGACCGTTGTATAAAAACATAACGACTATACATAAGGCATTACAAACACCGTTATACAAAGTCATAACGACTGTACATAAGGCATAACAGAGAGAGAGAATTTATATATAAACTTGATCAGCTTTAAAAAATGATATAGAGGTCAGATTCGACCTGCTTTACGCGCGCGCGTGTGTGTGTGTGTGTGTGTGTGTGTGTGTGTGTGTGTGTGTGTGCGCGCGTGTGCGTGTGCGTGTGTGCGCGTGTGTGTGAGTGTGTGTGTGTGTGTGTGTGAGTGAGTGAGTGTGTGTGTGCGCGCGTGTGCGTGTGTGTGTGTGTGTGTGTGTGTGTGTGTGTGTGTGTGTGTGTGTGTGTGTGTGTGTGTGTGTGTGTGTGTGTGTGTGTGTGTAAGATGTAATGACTATATATAATGCATGACAAAAACCGTTGTATAAAAACATAACGACTCTACATAAGGCTTAACAAACACCGTTATACAAAGACATAACGAATATACATAAGTCATAAAGAAGATCTTTATACAAATACACGACGTCTATACATGAGGCATAAAAAAGACCGTTGTACAAAGACATAACGACTATATATAAGGCATAACAAAGACAGTTATACAATAATATAACGTATATAGTAGACAATGTTTATATTAGTATGTGTTGTTTCATGAAAGTCTCGAGTTACGTATTTACAACTTTATAATAAGCGTCTACAAGTACTTATTTTACAAGGTCAAATTAATTTTACTGCTACAGTTACTTGAAATTTTTGTTTCAAGTTAAATACAATTGTTTTCAATAGTTCACAGTGTTAACTATGTTCTTTTGAGGTTATAAATTAGGTCTACTTTTATATATATATATATATATATATATATATATATATATATATATATATATATTCAATTTTAAACTGTGAAATTATAATAAAAATATATTTTTAAAAATTTACCAACAACATATTTATTTTATAATCAGTTTCCATCAAACTATTAAATTGCAACTAAGCGTTAATAGCACATGGCTAAGTGTTAAGTGATACGTTACAAAGTTGTGCCAAGTTCTGTTTTGCACGAATAAAATAAAATAACTTGACACGAATCCCTAATTACTTTGTTTTACGTGAAAAGTTCGTTTCATAAAATTTTCAATTTGTAATTTTATAATTAGAAATTCATTGATGTATATGTGTGTGTGTGTGCATACTTGGTGTTATTACAGTTGTCAATGATCATAGCAGGGAAACAAAACTAATAATTGTGTCGTGTTCAATAAGTACTCGTCAGTTTTAGTGTCAACGATTGTTTGGCTGTCTGAATGTTGATAAAAACTCTAGCGCATAAACGTTAGGTCGTGATCTAACGAAGCGTTTTAGTTCGTCTAAGCATAAAATTACTAAAATATTCGCTGTTTCAAACAATTCTTTTTCAAAAGAAATGTTTGGAAGTTATAGCGGTAAAAATATAAATAAAAAACCATTTTAATGGGATAATGTGATATTTTAATTTCCAAAGCAATATTTGACTGCTGTTAAGTTGACAAAATTGAAATAATTAAGGTCTTCCGTTTTGTAGTAATAGAATTACAATTGTAAATGAGCTTTGGAATGATCACTACGATGAGTCACGACTTGGGATGATGAAATAAAACCGATCCTAACACGTTTTGAAGGAAAGTTAAACAGCAGTTCAAGGAACAGTAGAACTCGCGGTATATTTTTAATTAATATACAAGAGTTCCACAGTTTGTAACTTTATTCCGCCAGGTTATCCGGTAACCGTAAAATTTACGGAAAATATTACTTCGCCAACTTTAATTAAAATTTCATGCTTCATTCATTTCTCCTTTCAATGATCAAAATTATTAGAGGTTTTGCCAGTTTTACAGGAAATAACCAGCAAGTACACTCACAACTATGAATCCGGCCCAAAATTTTGAAACGGAAGTGAATTGGAAACAATGTTACACATACTTCATTTGGGTTTTATACAAGTTACCTCATACCAAATTAAAATTGCGTACACACGTTCTTGTAAATCAGAGGCAGCCATCTTGAAACGGAAGTGAATGGCAAAAAGCCTTACAATACAAATACGTTTGTAGAAAATTTCAAAAAAATCGGTCTATGCGTTTGGCCTAAACTGCGTAAACAAACACAACTAAATGCCGAACGGTCGGAGTATAACACTTGGCGCGGTCGAAAATCGTATAAATTGTGTCACTAATAATATTCAGTCCAATAAATTTTAAATTTACTACTAATAAGTTTTAGACATTACAATGTAAATCTGTCGACATTTTGAAAATCTAAAAAAAAGCATTATAACATCGGTAATGGTTTATTTTTGTATTTAATATGAAATCTGAAAATTTAAAATGCTAATTAACACAAATTTCGCTCATATTATGATGGTGAAATACGATTTTCTAAAAGTGTAGGATAGAAAATTATGAATTTTATGATAGGCTAGGTAGTTTTTGTATTTTTTTTTTTTTTTTTTTTTTTTTTTTTTTGTAAAATAAGAAAGGGTAATTTTACTTTACTTACAAAAAATTGTAAAAACGTTTATTAAAAAAGTTTTTTATATTCATATTTTTTTTAATTACAGGTTACAATAAAACATTGCTTAAAAAATGTAAAGTAATGTTTTCATTGCAAAATCTTCAAACAGTCTGTTGTTCTTTTCATGTCTGCAGAACTTTGAAGTGTGGTTTTAACATATTTGATTACATTTATATTTTGTATGTTATTACGTCAAGCATTTCCAATGTGTTTGTACCAAATGTAACAACATGCATTATTGAAACTACATATATGGGGTATCTACAGGTTTGTAAAAACACCAAAAAAACTCTCACGTATCATATTTTTAAATTTCATGGCTTTACAATAAAATAAATCAAACTTGACCCAATAAAAGATGTACGAGGTGTGTTAAAGAAAGTAACAAGAATTTTAATTTTTGAAAAAAATATTTATTTATTCTTCTACACTGATGTTGTCGCCTTCAAAATAGTCCCCATTGGAGATTATGTACTTGTGCCAGCGCTTCTTCCAATCCTCGAAACACTTCTCAAACTCGATCTTCGAGATAGCCTTTAGTTCTTTCAGCGATGCGCTTTCAGTGTCATCTACGGCTGTAAAACGACGGCCCTTTAAGGTTCTCTTTATTTTTGGAAATAGGCAAAAGTCACACGGAGCCATGTCTGGCGAATATGGAGGCTGGGGCATCGTTACAGTACTGTTTTTTGCAAAAAAATTCACGAACAAGCAATGAAGTGTGAGCTATGAAATGTTTTATTACAGATCCGGGCGTTTTTTTCGGATTGCTTCACACGAACGGCGATGAACGTGTAGGTAGTACTCCTTATTGACCGTTTCACCTGGTGGCAGGAATTCATGATGCACTATGCCATTAATATCGAAGAACACAGTGAGCATAACCTTCACGTTCGACTGCACTTGTCGAGCCTTTTTCGGTCTTGGCGAGCCAGAATGCCTCCACTGGGATGATTGAGTCTTAGTTTCGACGTCATATCCGTAAACCCATGGTTCGTCACCTGTTATAATAAGTTTCAGTAATTCTGCATCGTCGTTGACTTCATTCGTCCTGAGCAACTTCCATTCGCCGCGGTTTTTGTTCAAAATTTAACAATTTTGTAACGAATTTTGCTGCCTCGCATTTTATATACAAAACATTGGAAACAATGTCACGACATGATCCAATCAATATGCCAACATTATCAGCGACCTCTGTAATTGTGATTCGGCGATTGTTCATAAACATTTCTTTCACTTTTTCCACGTTTTCATCGGTTGTTGGTGCTGGGGCATCTAGGGCGTTCGTCATCTTCAACGTCTTCACGGCCTTCTTGGAAACGCTTATACCACTCGTAAACTCTTGTTTACTCATAGCAGACTCACCATAGGCCTTTGTTAACATTTCACACACTTTGTTACACTTTATTCATATTTACGCAAAATATGATACCAATTTTTCTATCCATTTCTGTTAACAAACGAAAATCGCCGACCTCATAAAAACACGTCTAACCTTAGTGGCTCTCACAGAAAAAGTCAACAATGAAAACAGCTGAAAGTTTTGTCATTCTTCAAGGGAATGTATACCAACATAATAAAAAAAATGTTTGACAATCGGACTCTCCAAGCCCGTGAAATTTAAAAATTCTCGTTACTTTCTGAACACAACTCGTATAATCAATATTCCAGTAACAATATGAAGTATCCCCGTGTGATTGCAGCACATATAAACTTAGGTGACAGAAATAATTAGTTATATATGTACTTAAACATGAGATTGCTAAATAAACATTGTTGCAAGTAAAATTTAAATATCCAAAACTTAAACACTTATTGACCGAATCAGTTTTCAAACAGAATCAGTAAAGACATTCGGGCCAATTGTAATAAATGTTACTAAATAAAATTACCTTGACTTCAGTAAACACACTGTAGCCTAATTTAAGTTTGTAATGTAAAATCTGGTTAGAGTATGTGTCGTTTGTAAATATTTCAATAAAGTAGAATGTTAGAATTCAGTCATTAATTTTATAGGCTATAGTTCTAAATATAAAAGTAGAAAAAAGAAGGGATATTGTATTAAGTAACCTAAAAATATTGAATAAGTATAACGTCTATTTTAGCACAAGATCATATTGACAAGAAATAATAGCCTTACATGTTTTTGCAACGGTTTTACTTAGGAAGATATGTACCTTAATCTCAAAATGCAAGTATTGCATTAAATATTAGAGAAGGCCTATTGTTGTAGTTAAATACCAACCAATGGCATTATTTGAATTATTTTATTTACAGATTCATGTTTGTTTACGTTCAATTACAAATAGCATATTTATAAAAAAGTCCTAAACTCATTTTCTTTTCGTTCATATATTCAGTTAGTAACTATATTCCATAGTTTATAAAAAGTTGCTATAATACTGATCAACGTTTTGTAATTTTAATTTAATTTTTTCATTAACTGCTAAAGGTCGTTCAGATCCATTAGTTTAGACACATTTCAATTAAATAGGTACTTTTTCAGATCCATATATTTTTCGAATAAAAATTACATTTTCATTTATTATATTTGCTGAATGTTGAAAAAGAAGAAGATATATGACAGCTGAGCGAGATGGATCACCGGTGAAAGCACACTAAAAACACTGCCCACAGCGTCGGAGGCACAAAATTAATGATATTTTGATTTAAATTAGTTGTGACAGTAGTTCTAATTGTGACAGTTCAAGAATAAACAGGATATTGCTTTACAGTAGATAAAATAAGGAGAAATGTCATTAGGAAGAATGTTTTTTTATTAAATAACAATAAATTCAAAAATATTTTTTACAAAACAAAATGCACAAAATAAATTTGTTAATAGTAAAAGAAATGAATGACCTGTTCCTGTAATGGAAACGAATTTTCAAAATCATTATTTTATGTTAAACATTATGGTCTTACCAAGCAGCAATGACATCTGCATAAATAAGCATTTGAAAAGTTTTACTTACCCGTAAATTTAAACAATGAAAATAAACTTTGACATCCGTTAAATTCAGTTAATTTTAAAACAGTTTTTGAAAATTCAAAACGCCAGATTATACAGCTTTCAACGCCGATTACGTTTGTGATATCACAAAAATAATTGTGGCAAAAATGTATGGTTTTTAAAGATTTTAAATGACGCCATTTTGAAAGTATTGAACATATTGTGCCGGACAACGAACCAATATTTATGTCACGTTTGAATCAGGTTTTAACAAAATTGCGAACGTGAGAGAGATAGCACACAAACTAGCTCGCCCGCGCGCGCACGCACGCATACACACACACACACACAATGCATATGCACACACGCGCGCGCACACACACACACACAAAATGCACACGTACACACACACAGGCGCGCGCGCACACACACGCACAGTCACACCCACAACCCACACGTATACACACACACGAGCGCGAGCGCACACACACATTACACAATGCACACGTACACACACACACACACACACACACACACACACACACACACACACACACACACACATACACACACACACACACAATGCACACGTATAAACACACACATACACACACACAACACACACACACACACATACACATATACACGCGCACACACACACACATACACACACACACACACACACACACACACACACACGAACAGTCACACTCACAACCCACACGTATACACACACACAATGCACACGTACATACACACATACACACACACACACACACACACACACACACACACACACACACACAATTCACACGTATATATACACACATAATGCACACGTATACACACATACACACACTCAATGCACACGTAACACGTAGACTACACACACACACACACACTATGTACACGTATATACACCCTATCACTCACAACCCACACATACCAAATACACACACACACACACACACACAAACACACAAGCACTCACAATGCACACGTATACACACACACACACTCACACTCACAACTCACACATACACACACACACATAATGCACACGTATACACACGCAAACACACACACACACACAATGCACACGTATACACACACACACACATTCACACTCACAATACCACACACACACACACACACACACACACACACACACAATGCATATATATATATATATATATATATATATATATATATATATATATATATACATACACACACATACACAATGCACACGTATACACACACACACACACACATTCACAACCAACGTATATACACACACACACACACACACACACACAATGCACACGTATACACATACACACATTCACATTCACAACCCACACGTATACACACACAACACACACACACACACATTCAATGCACACGTATACACACACACACTTAATGCACACGTAGCCTACACACACACACACACACACACACACACACACACACACACACACACACACACACACACACACACACACACACACACACACACACACACACACACACCTACACACACACACACACACACACACACACACACACACGTATACACACACACACACACACACACTTACACACACACACACACACACACACACACACACACACACACACACACACACACACACACATGAACACGTATACACACACACACACACACACACAACCGCCTCAAATCCTTTTTCCAAATTAAATTCCATAATAATGAATAATAAACGATAACGTCACCGACATTACACAACTATCACAGCATATACTGCGAGATAAAAAATTAGTACTGAAAGTACTTTCTCGTGTAAGTCGTCTTCTTCCAGTAACTTCAAGATTGTAAAAAGATATTTTTCATTTGTTTTGTGTCGTGTCATTTCTTTAGTCCATATTTCTGCTTTCAAAAACTTCTTTGAAAGATGTCTTCCGACTTGTTCTCGATTTACCTCTTCGCTTTTTGCCTTCTCTTCTAGCTTCGTATTCCTGGTTTTTATCCTATTCTCTAATTTATATATATATATATTGCTATCTTCTAAAGAGTATATTGTGTATCTGTACCGTTTCCGTTGTAATCTCTGGATGTTGTACAGGCTCAGCAATTAGTCACATCCTAATTAGAAGTGTTTGTTATTGTGTCACATCTGAGCAGGCGCACTATCTTGTTAACGCTCACAGCCTTAGTGATTAAGTGGAAAATGAAATAATCAAAAAAATCTGTTACTAATTGTCACTATATTCTTAAGATAATATTTTTTAAAATTTTGTCTTATTCTTAACATTTTTCTAAATTACTTTCGATTTTTCAGGTTTTTACATCTTAAATTTGAATGATTAAAACATATATTTTAATTTGATTTCTGTTTGTTATGAAGGTCAAAATATTTTTTCTGACTTAACGTTTAGTCGCTACAGCTTTGCTTAAGAGGATAAAATTAAAAGTTCCTTTAACGTACAGGGACTATATCAAAATAGTAGGACCGATTAAAAAAAAAAATTATTGACGATATGTTTTCAGTTCCTAAATATTCTTCGAAATAGCGCCCTTGGGCAGCTACGATACTGCTATTCGCCGTAAGCCTTCTGGAAGTCAGCTTCGGGGATGCTGCTTGAACGTCCTGAATCGAGTCAAACCGATGTCCCTTCTGCTGTCTTTTCATTCATGGGAATACAAAAAAATCAGGTGGAGCCACATCGGGACTGTAGGCGGGGTGCGGCAACGTGGCTACGCCGAATCGGGCCAACAGTTGCCTCACGACAAGCGGTCCATGACAAAGCGCATTGTCATGATGAAGCGTCCAGTTGTCGGAGTGGCTGGTCGGACGCGATTCACTCGATCCCGCAGGCGGGTTAGCACATTGTACCCAGCAGTTCTCTCACTCTGGCCACATTCGTGCCGTCCGGTGCGATGGTCGTCTTCAACGAGCTCCCTACCTTCTTTAAACAGTTTGTGCCATTCAAAAACACTGGGGCTGCTCATTGCAGTATCCCCGTAAGCCGACGACCATTTCTAGAATCTCGGTTGCTAATTTCGCAAGTTTGACATACAAATTTATCGAATATCGCTGCTAGATATTTTGTGCATCGACAACGACGAATAAAACAATAATCGATGTCTACACTCAACCAAAGCTAGTAGGCGACTGCGTCTGGTGTTTCTCTGTTGCTAAGTGTCCCCTTCATCTCGCCCAGCCAGCCAAACCTCTCTCCACAGCTCGCTCGCGCTATAGAAAATCAGTCCTTCTACTTTTGTTATAAACCCTGTAAAGTAACCTAAACTAGTAACAAAGTGCTATGAAAATAAAACGTAAATAGAAAAAAGCTTTTAAAGAGAGGTAAAAGAAGATGTTTTTTGAATTCTTCTTCTTTAAATTCAAGAAGGAAATTAAATTTAAAACGGTTGAATTTCCCCTAAGAGCTCTCTACGAATATCGGAAAATAAAAGGAGATCTTAAAACAGTTATTAATGGGTAAAATAAAAGCTTACCGCGGAAATATTTTAATGCTTGAATTAAATCACAAGTACTGCTACGGTTTGAATTTATTCAAGTACAAATTTAATAAAACTTTTTCACTACAACATGTAAATTTTTCTCAATATTATCAAGTACTTTGTACAGTTGAAAAATAAAACTGTTATGTTACTTGTTAGATTTTTAAAAACAGCTCTTTTCAAAAGGATTTTTCAAAATGTAAAAATTAACTAACATTAAGTGTGTACCAATAATCGAATCGGATCAAACATTGCGAAAGTTAAAATACACCTTACACACATATAAATAGGTGTAAATCTGTAACAACTATTAACAATAGTTTCTGCAAGTGCCTGTATTACAGTCTTATGTGTTCAGAAAGTAACGAGAATTTTGAAATTTCGCAGGCTTGGAGAGTCCGATTGTCAAACATTTTTTTTATTATGTTGGTATACATGCCCTTGAAGTATGATAAAACTTTCAGCTGTTTTCATTCTTGACTTTTTCAATGACGGCCACTAAGGGTAGACGTGTTTTTATGAGCTCGGCGATTTTCGTTTGTTAAAAGAAATGGATCAAAGGATTTGTATTAAAATTTTGCGTAAAAAATTAAATAAAGTGTAACAAATAAGGTGAAATGTTAACAAAGGTCTACGGTGGGTCTGCTATGAGTAAAGCAAGAGTTTACGAGTGGTATAAGCGTTTCCAAGAAGGCCGTGAAAAAGACGTTGAAGATGACGAACGCCCTGGACGCTCCAACGCGTTTTTTATCAACAGTTGTTTTTCATCAACAACTGATGAAAACATAAAAAAGTGAAAGAAATGTTTATGAACAATCGCCGAATAACAATTAGAGAGGTCGCTGATGATATTGGTATATCGATTGGTTCATGTCATGCCTTTGTTTCCAATGTTTTTGTATGAAACGCGTGGCAGCAAAATTAGTTCCAAAATTGTTGAATTTGGAACAAAAACAGCGGCGAATATAAGTTGCTCAGTAGTCACTAAATGAAATTAACGACGATGCAGAATTACTGAAACGTGTTATAACAGATGACGAAACATTACGGATATGACGTCGAAACTAAGGCTCAATCACCCCAGTGGAGGCATTTTGGCTCGCAAAGACCGTAAAAGGCTCGACAAGTGCTGTCGAACGTGAAGGTTATGCTCACTGTATTCTTCAATGGCATAGTGCATCATGAATTCCTGCCACCAGGTGAAACGGTCAAAAGGAGTACTGCCTACAAGTTCAACGCCGTTTGCGTGAAGCAATCCAAAAAAAAACGCCCGGATCTGTGGAAAAAAAATCATGGCTTTTGCACCACGATAATGCACCAGCTCACACTTCATTGCTTGTTCGTGAATGTTTGGCTCAAAACAGTACTGTAACGATGCTCCAGCCTCCATATTCGCCAGATATGGCTCCGTGTGACTTTTTCCTATTTCTAAAAATAAAGAGAACCTTAAAGGGCCGTCGTTTTATAGCCGTAGATGACATTAAAAGCGCATCACTGAAAGAACTGAAGGCTATATCAAAGATCGAGTTTGAGAAGTGTTTCGAGGATTGGAAGAAGCGCTGGTACAAGTGCATAATCTCCAATTGGGACTATTTTGAAGGCGACAACATCAATGTAGAAGAATAAATAAATATTTTGTTCCAAAAATTAAAATCCTCGTTACTTTCTGAACACGCCTCGTATTCGTATAACTGTTTGTTCTTCATGTTAATATTTTTTCGTTTATATTAAATAATAACATCAATTTTAATAAATTTTAAAAATAGCCCAAAAATTCTGCAATAAAAAACACTTCAAAAGAAAATGTTACAATTTTTTTTGTAGGTAAACCAAAATAGTGAATATTCTTTGTAGGATATTCATTAATAAATATGTTTGTGTTTACAATTTATCTGACCTAATTGTGTACATATGACGCAGTGCTGTCAGTATTGCGTAATATGGCACCCTAGGACATATACTTGAATATTTATAGGTACTAGCGCCTCATTCACAATTGTTTGAATCGCAGAAGGTCAAGTTTAGGCATTATGAGCTTTTTTTTTGTGTGTGTTTAACGTCCGACTATTGTGAACACTTGGGCTAATGCAGACGATGGGATGATTTATAGCGTATGAAAATGCCAAGCCCTCGCCGGAAATCGAACCCGGGTCCTCGGGGTGAAAGCCTAGTACGCTATCAACTAGGCCACCGTGGCGGCTCGCATTATGATGTAGGAAAGGATGAATAAAAATATGTTTAAAACTTCAGAATCAGTTATTAAAATTACTGATGACAGCATCGACGATGTCGTAAAACTGATGTTTATAGAAAATTGGAAGAATAAAATACCGGAGAAAAGATGAATAATTAAAGTATTTGTTAATGTAATTAAATGGATTAAAAACAGCTGATAATGAAATAAAACATCATTACTTTAAACAAAATTATGTTGATTTTGTTTAAACAAATATTTGAACGAAGTGCAATATTTTTTTATTAAAACAATATTTATTTCAAATACAGTTGTGTTTACATTACTGCACTTTGCAGTATAAATTATAATTTTAAAATATAAAAGTTAAAGTTAAAGTATGTGTGAACTTTGTTTTAAACGCTACTATAAACATTTACCACGAGTGAGAAATTAGCTTATTAATTACGAAATAAGCTTCAGAAGCATCTACCGTAGCTAGACAGAGACTTGAAAACATAATGAGCATTGATCTTCATCCTTAGAAGTCGTTAAGGTGTAGTTAAGTTGTTATTAGAAATCCCACCATAATTTCTAGTAAACAAACAATGAAATAATTGCCAAAGAGGTAGATATCGACAAGACCTGCTATAGCTGCACAGTACTGTTTCTCCTAGTTATATTGTTAAAATGCCTAAAACTTGTATCAGTGCTGAAACATGCCAAATTTTGCCAAAGACAGGATCTGCCCAGAGAGATGCGTTAAATTTAATGTATGAGGTGGGTTCAGAAAGTAACGAGAATTTTAATTTTTGAACAAAATATTTATTTATTCTTCTACATTGATGTTGTCGCCCATTGGAGATTATGCACTTGTACCAGCGCTTCATTCAATCCTCGAAACACTTCTCAAAGTCGATTTTTGAGATAGCCTTTAGTTCTTTCAGCGATGCGCTTTTAATGTCATCTACGGCTGTGAAACGACGGCCCTTTAAAGTTTTCTTTATTTTTGGAAATAGGAAAAAGTCACACGGAGCCATGTCTGGCGAATATGGAGGTTGGGGCATCGTTACATTACTGTTTTTGGGCAACAATTCACGAACAAGCAATGTAGTGTGAGCTAGTGCATTATCGTGGTGCAAAAGCCATAAATTGTTTTTCCACAGATCCGGGCGTTTTTTTCGGATTGCTTCACGCAAACGGCGTTGAAGTTGCAGGTAGTACTCCTTATTGACCGTTTCACCTGGTGGCAGGAGTTCATGATGCACTATGCCATTAATATCGAAGAACACAGTGAGCATAAGCTTCACGTTCGACCGCACTTGTCGAGCCAGAATGTCTCCATTGGGATGATTGTGCCTAAGTTTCGACGTCATATCCGTAAACCTAGGTTTCGTCACCTGTTATAATACGTTTCAGTAATTCTGCATCGTCGTTGACTTCATTTAGTGGCTCCTGAGCAACTTCCATTCGCCGCTGTTTTTGTTCAAAATTCAACAATTTTGGAACAAATTTTGCTGCCACGCGTTTCATATACAAAACACTTGAAACAATGTCATGACATGATCCAATCGATATGCTAACATCATCAGCGACCTCTCTAATTGTGATTCGGCGATTGTTCATAACCATTTCTTTCACTTTTTCCATGTTTTCAGCGGTTGTTGATGTGCTGGGGCGTCTAGGGCGTTCGTCATCTTCAACGTCTTCACGGTTTTCTTGGAAACGCTTATACCACTCGTAAACTCTTCCTTTACTCATAGCAGACTCAGTATAGGCCTTTTTTAACATATCACACACTTTGTTACACTTTATTCCATTTTTACGCAAAATTTGATACAAATTATTTGATCCATTTCTTTTAACAAATGAATATCGCCGAGCTCATAAAAACACGTCTAACCTTAGTGGCTGTCACATATAAAAACAGCTGAAAGTTTTATCATAATTCAAGGGCATGTATACCTACATAATAAAAAAAATGTTTGACAATCGGACTCTCCAAGCCCGCGAAATTTAAAAATTTTCGTTATTTTCTGAACACACCTCGATATGCGGAGCCGAATACTGAATGTAAGCTATTTCTTAATCAAGAGAAATATTTTTTTTTTTTTACTACAGTACTCAATACTCTATTTGTTTGTGCCTTGTTACCTATTCTTTATTGGCTGAAATGCTTTATTTTGGAGGCAGTAAACAAATATCAACTTTGTTTTTTTATATATTTTATTTTAAGAAAAACGTTGTTATATTTAATTATTACAGACAAATAAATTCCTTGAAGTATTTTTTTAAACTAATACTATTCGTTGAATATTATAGGTCTTTCTTATTTTAAAATAAAATAACTGACACCTCATATTATACACTCTTGATAATTCATTACTATGTTTAATAAAGTTTAATGGTTGACAAAGTTTACCCCTGAACTGCCAAAAGTATTAAAATGAGAAATCAAATAATATTACTGGTTGATTAATTAATTATACCATTTTACTTTTATATTAAAATGGTGCGCTTATAGAACAAAATAATTGATTTATCACATATTATACACCATATTTCATTACTGCGTTTAATAAAGTATAATATTTGAGAAAGTTTTTTAAAAAATGTGTTTACTACAGCTCAACCTTAAAGGATCAAAAGACCCAAAACTAGGGTAAAATCTTCCACAAAATAAAATATTGGGTATGTCCCTGTTTATCTATGAGAACGAAATAGTGACGTTATAGGAAAAACGTAAAGCAATCACTGCTACTTGAACCTACGACCATGAGGGGCGCAGTTCAGGAACTCAGTTAACTGACCGCTTTATTTGCCGCCTCAGGAAGCCGGCTATATATATATATATATATATATATATATATATATATATATATATATATATATATATATATAGTTATTTTTAGGCGAAAAACACACTGAGGCTATTATCGCCTCCCTAAATGTAAGTGTGAGTGTAAAGTGTTGTTGTAAGTGTAGTGTTGTAAGTGTAAGTGTGTGTTAGACTCGAATACCGCGAGGGACGTCTAAATCCTCTCAATAGGTGCCGCTAGTCTGCACCCCTGCGGGGTATATATGCATTCGATTTTTAAATTTTAAATTGTTTTTACCGTCTTTAATAGCGTTAAAGCCTGATTTTAATTTTTAATTTTTGAATCCCGTTTTGCTAAATAATAAACATTTTTAAAAGGTATTAAATACAAATTATAACTCTCATTAAGATTAATGTTTAATAAAAAAGTGTTTTTCTTAACATATGAACTAATGTTTCAAACACAACAAGATTATTTAAAACTATTTTTTTTTAAATGATTATCGTTTTCGTTTAAACTATGTATAAGTTTTTTTTGAGGAACCAGCACTTTATTGAACTAAATATTCTCCTTTATAAAATTTAATTCGTTTTAATTCTTGAAGTATAACACGCAAACGGTTTTACTTAAAAGAACGCACAACAAACGTCCCGCTGACTTCTTTGTATCTTGACAACTCCACATAGCTCTCAGAAATACAAACAAGCAGAACAAACAAGTCGAAGTGTAGCCTCTCTACTTTGTACGCGACGGTAATTTATAGAGAAATTTTAAACCTGAAGTTCAAACAGTCACCAAGGAAAATAATTAGAGCGGCAGATATGTTTGCAAAATAAAAGTAGTAATTTCCCTGCTTGCACCACGAGTCAACCTCATTTTTTTACTGCAGAATTTTTATTGAAAAAATTGGTTATTTTAATTTCCAATGAAAATTACATCATACACCCAGACCCGAGGCCATGAGTTTGTTCCCGGCAAAAAATTTAAAGGCTATCATCGCCGTGTCGCGAATAAAAATAATAATAAGAAGAAGAATACGATTTATTGTATGAATGTAAAATGATCTTGCAATACCAACAAAAAATACATAAAAACATAAATTATTTAAAACTGGTTAACAATAATAAAAAACTGTTTTAAAACCAAAAATTCTTTTTATATTCTTCTTCTTTTCTGATAGGATTATTGTCACTATGTTCAGTATAATGATCTGCCTTCTCTAGCGTCGTAAATTCTACTTTCGTTAACGCGTTTCAGAGAACCTCCATCTTCAAAGAGAATAGAGTATAGATATAATTTTTGAATAGATATAATTTTTTGAACAGAATATTTATTTATTCTTCTAAATTGTTATTGTCGCCTTTAAAATAGTCCCCATTGGAGATTATGCACTTGTGCCAACGCTTCTTCCAATCCTCGAAACACTTCTCAAACTCGATCTTTGAGATAACCTTTAGTTCTTTCATCGATGCGCTTTTAATGTCATATACGGCTGTAAAACGACGGCCCTTTAAGGTTTTCTTTATTTTGGAAATGGGAAAAAGTCACACGGAGCCATGTCAGGCGAATATAGAAGCTGGGACATCGTTACAGTACTGTTTTTGACCAAAAATTCACGAACAAGCGATGAAGTGTGAGCTGGTGCATTATCGTGGTGCAAAAGCCATGAATTGTTTTTCCACAGATCCGGGCGTTTTTTTCGGATTGCTTCACGCAAACGGCGTTGAACTTGTAGGCAGTACTCCTTTTGACCGTTTCACCTGGTGGCAGGAATTCATGATGCACTATACCATTAATATCGAAGAACACAGTGAGCATAACCTTCACGTTCGATCGCACTTTTCGATCCTTTTTCGGTTTTGGCGAGCCAGAATGCCTCCACTGGGATGAGTGTGCCTTACTTTCGACGTCATATCCTTAAACCTATGTTTCGTCACCTGTTATAATACATTTCAGTAATTCTGCATCGTCGTTGACTTTATTTAGTGACTCCTGAGCAACTTTCATTCACCGCTGTTTTTGTTCAAAATTCAAAAATTTTGGAACAAATTTTGCTGCCACGCGTTTCATATACAAAACACTTGAAACAATGTCATGACATGATCCAATCGATATGCTATCATCAACAGCGACCTCTCTAATTGTGAATCGGCTATTGTTCTGAACGTTATGAACACATAACCATTTCTTTCACTTTTTCCACGTTTTCATCGGTTGTTGATGTGCTGGGGCGTCCAGGGCGTTCGTCATCTTCAACGTCTTCATGGTTTTCTTGGAAACGCTCATACCACTCGTAAACTCTTCTTTTACTCATAGCAGACTCAGTATAGGCCTTTGTTAACATTTCACACACTTTGTTACACTTTATTCAATTTTTTACGCAAAATTTGATACGAATTCTTTGATCCATTTCTTTTAACAAACGAATATCGCCGAGCTCATAAAAACATGTCTAACCTTAGTGGCTGTCACAGACAAAATGAAGAATGAAAACAGCTGAAAGTTTTATCATACCTCAAGGGCATTTATACCAACATAATAAAAAAAAATTTGACAATCTGACTCTCCAAGCCCGCGAAATTTAAATATTCTCGTTACTTTCTGAACACACCTCGTATATTCTTTATACACACAAAATTTGATACACATTCTTTAATCCATTTCTTTTAACAAATGAATATCGCCGAGCTCATAAAAACACGTCTAACCTCAGTGGCTGTCACAGGCAAAGTGAACAATGAAACAGCTGAAAGTTGTATCATACTTCAAGGGCATGTATACCAACATAATAAAAGAAATGTTTGATAATCGGACTCTCCAAGCCAGCGAAATTTAAAAATTCTCGTTACTTTCTGAACACACCTCGTATAATAAGTCAAAATTATAATCCTTCTTAAGGACTGATTTCATAGGTAGAAACACTTGATGAAACATCACACGATAAAATAATTGTTTTTGTTAAAGTCCATAATTTTTATCATTTAGTTTTAATTAGAGCAAGTTATTGACCGTTTAAGTTAAGGGATAACTTACGTGGG
>CM040187.1:48991280-49006280 GCA_022606455.1 Callitettix versicolor
TAACGTGCATTCACACGTTCATGTTGCAATATGTTGCAAAGTTTAGAGAATTGTTTTCAAATTCTTATAAAAATTGATTATTATATCTATTTTATTTCATAAAATCTCGTTGCACCGTCGTAATCAACGTATTCGAATTGTGAATTTTTAAAATCTGTTGAAATGACAATTTTTTTGACGGCGATCAGTGTTAAAATGTTAACCATTGCCGGTTTGTTGGAAGCAGAATTTCAAAAATAACAAGATAAAATATATAATAAGTAAAAAAAAAGAAAAAAAATTACTTCTATAACATCCGCGAAACAGCTGTTTGACACAATTACTTTTTCGTTAACTACTCTTACTTAAAACAGTGGGTAAGGTTTCCCCTAACACATAATAACACATTATACTTGTAATTAAGTTTTAAGAAATGGTTCTATAGTATAACACACAATTTCTAATGTTGAAATACTTTAACACGATATAGACTATAGAAATTTATTGACAAAAAAAATGTTTAATGTCATTTTTCCTCAAGTTTTGGTATCGCATTTTATCTGAATTAAGTTTACAGAGTTGTAATTTGCTTAAATCCGTTTATGAAGCTTTTAATAAAGCAATTAAATGTGAATAATAATAACAATAAAAATTATAGTGTCTTTGTTCTGTTTCTTTATTAATTACCGGGTATTTTCCTGATTTAAATGTAATTGCTACTAAAATAAGTTCATTTCTTAAAACCTAGTTCTTTTTTCTTTCAAGTTTGTAAAAAATCTTTAAACAAATATATGCTTTTTCAATGCTTTTATTAACTTATTTAGGTAACATAATATATTTTGTTTAGCTTATTTAGGAAAATTTGAGAATTTATAAATCCAAAATTTGGTTTACCCCACTTTCTCTCCCCTTCTCTCTCTCTCTCTCTCTCTCTCTCTCTCTCTCTCTATATATATACTTTACCCGACTTTCTCTCCTCTCTTTTTCTCTGTCTCTTTCTCTCTCTTTCTTTCTCTCTCTCTCTCTCTCTCTCTCTCTCTCTCTATATATATATATATATATATATATATATATATATATATATATATACTTTACCAGACTTTCTCTCTCTCTCTTTCTCTTTCTTTATCTCTCTCTATACCTTACCCTACTTTCTCTCTCTCTTTCTCTCTCTCTCTCTTTCTCTCTCTCTCTCTCTCTCTCTCTCTCTCTCTCTCTCTCTCTCTCTCTCTCTCTCTCTCTCTTTCCGAAGCTGCGTGCGGCAATTATTCTCTAACTTACCCTTTCAAACTTTTTAGTCAAAATCAGATTAAAATTAAAAAAATAATTTCAAACAAAATTTTAATGTATTTCAAAACGTGAAACAACCTTAAACGATAAATAAGATTTTGAAAGTAACTTACCCGTAGCCGCCTTGGAGCCGTTTTTAATAAATGTTACTTTTCAGCTCGTGTTGGTGTGACAGCCATTTATTGCATCCTTGCAAGGAACGGCTGAGATGAAACTAAATGGAGTATATTTTTTAACACGGAATATTGCCCTTTCTAGGCTACACTTTATCTAACCAACGAATAGGAATTTTGAAAAATTGCTGCACAAATAATTTGTTAACATTTAAAATGATTTTAAAACTGTTGAACACATTTTACTGACTAATGTAATTTTTCAAGAGTAGAATATCAAAATAAATTCTATATAATATATAATTGTGTTATAAAAAGTAATGCATCATTTTAATTTCAAGTTAAAACTACATTGATCGCCAATTTATACCACAAAAATAATGTTTATGAATAAAATAATTTACTAAACATGAGTGACTTTTTATGACAACTGAAAGTGTATTCATTTAAGTGAATATAAAACAAAAAATACAGTACACTTTAGGATTGCCGTTATCTCTACAATTTATTAATACCAGTTTTCATATTTATACTAATATATATATATATATATAAATGAATAGATATCGTCCAAGCAGATATTACGTTGAAAAATCTAAAAATTTTCAAAAATTAAAAGGAGGGACGACCGTTGAAGAGAAAGTTTGAGAGGGACCAATCAGAAGCGAGCACGTCAGGTTTAATGTACGCGTGTTGAATAGAGGAGGGGTACGAGGTGGAGATAGGAAATTATAAATAGGACTGGCCATAGTATTGATGACCAGTATAGATATAGTTTTTGAAGATATATGTTCTCCGAAACGCGTCAACAAAAGTAGAATTGACGAAGCTAAGGATCAGGAGTCTACCAGATCATTATACTCAACATAGTGACAATAATCCTAGCAGAAAAGAAGAAGAATATAAAAAAATTACTATATATAAACATTTAATCTTTAAATAACCAACTTATTCAAAATTTATAATTTATTCTAAATGATATATGTAAATTTATAAATTATTCATTCAAATATTTTAATGATCGGGGGCTTTATTTACAATAAGTAGGTAATTACAATTACTTCCGTTTTCCAGGTAGTTACTTCAGTTGTTATTAACCTTACTTGAACCACATTATTGTCATTATCTCTAGTTGGACACTGGAGCTGGTCTGCAATTGATGCTGCCCGTGCTGGACTAGACTTGTCAGTGTTGATCCTTGTACCCGATGCTACTAAAACTATGGATAACTAAAAACAGGAAGAACTATTCAAACAATTATAACAAATAACAGTGGCGACAACTAACACAAAACAGAAAAATACTTTAGTTCTTGGATACTTTTTAATTACACGAATTATTTTATATCAATACAAAATTATTAATTAATTATTATGAAAAACGTTTAATAAAACTCTAGACTTGTATACAGTATTTGTCTAGCGTACTCTATTTGCCCCTCGACGTGGAATGAGGAATCATTCTTTTTTAACAAGTTCTCAGTGACAACACCATTATGTTACCAGTAGCAGCAAGCATGTCGTACAAAACCACCAATCAGAACGCAGCTTTCTAATTTTTCGAAACCGTTATCAACTATTGCAAGAAAACTCCCCGCAGGGGGTGCAGACTAGCTGTTAAGACTAATGAGATCGAGGGATCAGAGTTAACGGTAGGCCTAAGGGAAAAGCAACGGGAGTAACTGACGCTCAAACAAAGAACGTTAGGGTGCGCAATTCAGTGACGCAATAGATTGACCGGTTGAAATTCTTTTTATATTCTTCTTATATTCTGCTAGGATTATTGTCACTATGTTGAGTGTAATGATCTGCCTTCCCTAGCTTCGTCAATTCTACTTTTGTTGACGCGTTTCGGAGAACCTCCGTCTTCAAAAACTATATCTATACTGGTCATCCTTAAGTATATACAAGGTGTCAAATCAACAACGCCGTGGATCGCACAAGTCAGAATAGACCTATGTGACGCAGAAATAGACTCAACAGACGTTGAAGACAGGAACGCATACAAGAGATAGATGCTCGGTTGGAAGGTCACAGAGAATGAAATCCCAAAGAGAGCAGGGGTAAAATGAACGGAGGAGCTGAAGAGGATCCATGGGGATAGGATGAGGGAGGTGTGGAGGATTAGAAGGAACAAGACATGAGTTGGAGTGCTTTGCGTGATCCAACAGGGTCTATATTGCAGATAATATATATATATATATATATATATATATATATATATATATATATATATATATATATATATATATATATATATATATATATATATATATATATATATATATATATATATATATATATAGACTAGCTGCACCTATTGAGAGGATTCAGATGTCCCTCGTGGTATCCGAGTCTAACATACACTTACACTTACAACACTACACTTACGAATTTAACACTTTACACTTACATTTAGGGAGGCGATAATAGCCTCAATGTGCTTTTCGCCTTAAAGTAACAAAACAAAAAAATGCAAGAAAACTGTTATATTCTTAACGGTCTAGTAGCATTTTTTGGATTTGTGACTGACAGTGCTTATGCCGACGAAGGCTCTTTGCGTGAAAAAACTCAAATTTTAGGACATTCCATTTCTATTTTACTATAGCTGATTGAAAATTCGCACCTGTTACGTAGGTATACACTAATAACTTTCCAAGCATAATACATGACATTATTATATAGATTTCTAAAACTCTATGCGATGTTAACATGTTTTTATAATGTATATGGCTGCTTCGAAACGTTATTTTTATATGAAAAGTCTTTTAGCATGTTAGTTTTATAATTTCTAACCGGTATTTAAAATATACAATGTATGAAATATTTTTGAATTCACTCACTTTAATACCTTGTAACTTGTGATAGCGAGAGGAAAAGTGAAGAGACCATAAATTAGAGAAAAACGAGAAAAACGTTATGATTACAAGATTGAAAAAAAAGTATAAGCTATGAATAAGGGTTTAGACCGCAAATGAGAATGTCAAGGCCTAACAACAAAGCACGGCTAAAGTTGTAATTTTTTCATACTTCGGCCACGGTTAAAATGCAAATGAGATAAGGCGAAGAAACGCTCCCCCGGCATTACAGGGAATCTCTTCCCCATCCCTAGGGAATACCCTGTTCCTGCAATCAGGATTATTATTTACACAGAACTTATATATTTCTCGTACCCTTTGCTTATACACCAGAGTGATATTGTAACCGTTCCCTTGTGTACTTAAATAAATTTAACCTAATTTTTCTTTCAAAGTAAACACGTATCGTAATAATTACATGTAATAGGGTCACGTTCAGAAGCTCTGCACATGGTCGCTCCAGCGTGTTTAACGTCTAAATACAATTGAATTTTCAGTTTTTTATGGTCATGCATTTTTCGCAAATTTCCGTTAAGAAAACGTAATTAGAGCGTCCATCATTGAACCATGGCCTTGAAATAAGCGCTGAAATTGTCCTCAAGTTCACTCTTTGAAGAACCGTTAAAAATTTTACACACACGCGTAAAATGTCTATTTCTTTAAATAATTCACACTGAACACAAAACAAAACATAGTAGTACTGTATGCAATACAATACACAAAACTATTTATCCAGAGAAATCAACTAATAACGTTTTAAAGATAAAATAATTACCTTACTTTTTGTTCCCAGCATAGGTTCAGTATAAGAAATGTGTTCAGAAAGTAAAGAGAATTTTTAAATTTCGCGGACTTGGAGAGTCCGATTGTCAAACATTTTTTTGTGTTCGTATACATGCCCTTGAAGTATGATAAAACTTTCACCTGTTTTTATTGTTCACTTTGTCTGCGACAGCCACTAAGGTTAGACGTGTTTTTATGAGTTTGACGATTTTCGTTTGTTAAAAGAAATGGATCAAAGAATTTGCATCAAATATTGCGTAAAAATGGAATAAAGTGTAACAAAGTGTGTGAAATGTTAACAAAGGCCTATGTTGAGTCCGCTATGAGTAAAGCAAGAGTTTAAAAGTGGTATAAGCGTTTCCAAGAAGGCCGTGAAGACGTTGAAGATGAGGAACGCCCTGGACGCCCCAGCACATCAACAACTGATGAAAACGTGAAAAAGTGAAAGAATGGTTATGAACAATCGCCGAATCACAATTACAGAGGTCGCTGATGATGTTGGCATATCTATTGGATCATGTCATGACATTGTTTCCAATGTTTTGTGTATGAAACGCGTGGCAGCAAAATTCGTTCCAAAATTGTTGAATTTTGAACAAAAACAGCGGCGAATGGAAGTTGCTGAGGAGTCACTAAATGAAGTCAACGACGATGCAGAATTACTGAAACGTATTATAACAGTTGACGAAACATGGATATGACGTCGAAACTAAGGCTCAATCATCCCAGTGGAGGCATTCTGAATCGCCAAGACCGAAACAGGCTCGACAAGTGCGGTCGAACGTGAAGTTTATGCTCACTGTGTTCTTCGATATTAATGGCATAGTGCATCATTCCTACCACCAGGTGAAATGGTCAATAAGGGTCCTTATTGAGGAAAAGGTCAATGAACTACCTACAAGTTCAACGCCGTTTGCGTGAAGCAATCCGAAAAATCGCACTTTATCTGTGGAAAAACAAATCATGGCTTTTGCGCCACGATAATGCACCAGCTCACACTTCATTGCTTGTTCGTGAATTTTTGGCCAAAACAATACTCTAACGATGCCTCAGCCTCCATATTCGCCAGACATGGCTCCGTGTGACTTTTTCCTATTTCCAAAAATAAAGAGAACCTTAAAGGACAGTCGTTTTACAGCAGTAGAAGACATTAAAAGCGCATCGCTGAAAGAACTTATTCAGTATCACAAGGATCAAGTTTCAGAAGTGTTTCGAGGATTGGAAGAAACGCTGGCACAAGTGCATAATCTCCAATGGGGACTATTTTGAAGGCCACAACATCAATGTAGAAGAATAAATAAATATTTTGTTCAAAAAATTAAAATTTTCGTTACTTTCTGAACACACCTCGTATATAGGCGTATTTAAAATTTATGTTTACCTTAAATAACAGAACGTTGCAAAGCAAATTTGTTTTGTGTCTTCAATAAACTTAGTGTAATATATTTTTAATGCTCAGTATTTACCCCAGTATTATATAAATAAGTATGTAAACATTAATTATATAGCCTAACTCTGCACTTCTGTTTTTATTATAGTTAATTATTTAACATGTTAAAAATAAATAATATTTTAACAGATTATATGTATTTATGTGTTTATTACAATAAAGTAATGTTGTAAAAGTAGGCCTAAATTTCAATTTTCTCATAATGTATTAATTAAATTGAATAATGTATTACCTGTTGTTTTCTATTTTTAATGGAAATAAATTATGTACATTTCCTTCCATGCGAAGAAATGGAAAATGGTTTGTTCATGAAAACATAATAAAATTGTGACTTTTTCAATACATATACAAAAGTCTTCATGGGTTCAGGACTTTCCATGTGTCTAAGATAATAGTTAAAAATTGATTTCAATTAATTTTAAATAAAATAATTTTTTCATTAAATTTTTGCTCGCGTTCGAGTAGCCATCGTAAAATAACCAGACGTGATTTTGAAATGGAGAAGTCGTTAAAATTTGCCTACAATTTATATATATATATATTATATATATATATATATATATATATATATATATATATAAATAAATTTTGTTTTTGTGTGTGTGTGTGTGTGTGTGTGTGTGTGTGTGTGTGTGTGTGTGTGTGTGTGTGTGTGTGTGTGTGTGTTTGTGTGTGTGTGTGTGTTTGTGTGTGTGTGTGTGTGTGTGTGTGTGTGTGTGTGTGTGTGTGTGTGTGTATGTGTGTGTGTTTGTGTATGGGTATTTCGAATTTGTTTACAATTTTTGACCGAATTTGCTTAAGTCTCGAACAAAAATTAATTTTATTTGGATGAGTTAATCAACAAATTGTGTTCGTCAGTTCAAAATGGCGGTCATTTAAAATATTTAAAATAGTTGTACAGTTTTTGCTTACATTTATATTCATTCAATAATATTTATTATTATTATTATTATTATATTATATTTATGCCTTAAATAATATGCATAAATAAATATTGAACACCTAAATTCACTACAGTAAATCAGTTTTAAAAGTGGTACATTTAGCGTTTCGAATTTTGAAAACCCGCTGAAATTATTTTATTTAATTTGACGTTGGTCGAGGTTTGTAAATTGAAAGTTTGAAATGCTAATATTAGATTAGATTATATTCTAGAGGAAGGGATTTGTTCAACCCCAGGCACTACGATCAACTGACCTATTGTGCAACTAACCTCTTAAAATACCTAGTTCAGCAGATTGGTGCCCCTAATAAGTTCCAACAACCCACTGACTAGCTCATTCTGCTGAAGATCCCTAGGGTCTTGGAAACCAAAAACCCCTAGCCTCCTACTAGCAAGAGCCTCACAATCATAAATTAAACCTGCAGTTTCCTCCTCCTTCCTGCACAATCTACACACCTATCCTGTTCATGTGAACCCTCAGACCATAGTGCCTTGTTATGAGCCTCATGATCCTCCTGAGTTGTGCTCTGCCCAGGACATCTGCTTCCCCTTTGATTCCTCCAAATGATAATAAATGCCAGGTTTAAGAAAATGAAATCATAAATAGCAAAAAAGGGAAATATATCACCAAATTTTTGAAAATCCAATTCGTCAGCGAGAACTGCGCTATTTTGCTTAAAAACGCTAAGTACCTAAATAAAAATATTTTTTATTTTCCTCCCTTCCCTCCAAAATAACTCTTTCGGGATCTACAAGCAAAAAGATCAGCAGGATTGCAAATCGTCCTTTAAATACGTTTGTAAGAATAAGCTTATATTTAGATTGCATACTCAGGTTCATAACTGAAATTAACCTAGCAAACTTTATCTGGAGAAAGAATTATCTTAATTGCTTTGGTAATACGAAAATGAAACCTGACCGCAGTGAAATTAAATCTCTTGATTTCAACAGATTTTTAAATTTCAACAGTGATTACGATTTTGAAATGAGAGCTTCAAAAATATTTAAGACCAATGATATGAACGTTGACAAAGTTGAATTGAACGCCATTTTGAAACTGTTGAACGAATTTCGCTGTAAAACTCTTACAAAATGACAGGTTCAAACCTGACTAAAATTGCGAACGTGAGTTTCGAACGTATATACAATTATTAGCGACCTCTCAAAAAGTAACGTGAAGTCAAAATCGCCCATTTTATTTCAAGATACCCGGTCTTGGAGTTACCATGATAACCACTTCAATAGCTCATTTTTCAAAATGAATATTCGCTGACAGAACCGGCATAAAACCTGCCAGCTGATAATAGCTTTTATCTGTTCAGAGTTTTCTCAAAATCTGTCGTTATATACGCAAATAAAACGCGGCGATAGTTTATAAAATGAACAACTTTGAATATACCGATTTTTTAAAACATTTTAAAATTCTTTTGTTTAAGATTTTGAAAACGTTTTTTAAACATTCTCGTCTGCACTAACTTATTACTATAGCATAATTTATGTAATTATAAAAAGATTTTTTTCTCTATTACACAAAAACGTAACTATAAAATCGCCTACATTTCCCGTAATTAAGGAGAACAGTTTGTAATGACCTTTATTTATACAGGGGATTTATTAATAAAAGGGTTTCCTGCACAGTAATTACTTCTGTTTGTTAGGATTCCGTTGCACTTAACGATCACGGAAGTAAGCTTAATGAGCCAGTAAAAGGATAGCAACTCCTCCCCCCCCCCGAAACCTATTAAACTTTAAATGTTCCTGAAGATCCGGTGTTCTTTCCACGTCAGGTAGGAAAAATTTATTGAATGTTCCAAAGGTTTACTTTTAACACGTACAGCCTAACTATTATTTGGTAATTTTGTTATGAAACTAAAACAATAATTACTTAGAATTACCCAATTTAATTTGTCAGTACCACCAAAATAATATCAGCAAAGCATTAGTGAATTTTCACTGCAAAATGACTTGTTTGAGCTTCATCATAAGAAGATCCAGACCCGATAACTTGAAAAGATTACATATGCTGAAAATATAGACCGATTTTTGAGGGTCTACGTCTTTCTACAAACGTGTTACTTTTGCGAATTTATTTCAAAATTGTTACAAAAATCTACTAATTTGTTAACCGCCAAAATTGGTTCCACCGAGTCAAAAATAGCTCCTGTTTTATATCTTAAAAACCTATATTTTTTATTGATATATTTTTTTTAGAATATAATTTCATCGTTAAAAAGTGTGTGAATTAACATTTTGAAATCTTAATTTTTTTAAATTTTTACGGCGGTAGGGGTCTTCGTGAAGTAAGTGTTTCAAGAAAAGGTAAGATAAAAGAATTATTTTTGAAAATTCACTTCTATGACGTCACTATGACAGCAAATGTTTCTACATAAAGTAAGTTGTTTTTGTGACAGTTTTTAGTAATAACAATAAAATGCCTTTATTTGAACTATCAAGTTAAACTTTTCGGGAAAGTTAACATTTTTAATATACAGTAATATTTTACGTTTGATTTTGAAAGTAAATACAAATGGTTAGGATTATGACCTATTCTTCCCGTCAGTGGGCTATCAACTCACCTCATAAAGGCTAACGCGGTTTCGAAAATCTATAGTTTCATCTTCAGGCAGTCCGAAATGTAACGACGTACGAGTCGCGTGTGTAGCTTGGCCAAGCCGGTTTAATGATGAATATTTTAAACGTGTAATTGTGCTCAGTGTTTGTGATGTATGTTTTAATGTTTTGTTTGACTTTGTGACGACCTCGACAGAGGGATTTAACATTTTGTATAACGGCCTGAAGATGAAACTATAGAGTTTCGAAACCGCGGTAGCCTTTATGAGGACAGTTGATAGACCACTGACGGGAAGAATAGGTCATAATTTAATCATTTGAATATGTAGTCCGGTGGCTATGTTACAATAATAGAAACAAACGTTTTTGTTTAAATACAAATTTGAAATTTTAGTTTATGATGATTTTATAATGATTGCAATAATGAAATTCGATTTTGTTTAAACTTGTAAAAAAAATCACGAACTTTCTTTCATTTTAAATTTGATGTAAAGATTTCTCAATTTCGAAGAAACAATATTCATAAACGGATATCTGCGTTTCTTGTCTTGTCTGTAGATTTTCACCAAACAGATTTATTTGTAAAAATAAAATTTACTTTATTTATTTTGCTCACGTTATTTGTTACACTAAGGTAAAACACAAACATTTTCGTTTTTGTGTAAAATTATTTATGAAAAGTGTCACATTACGTCACATAAAATAGTTTTATACCACAATTATTCTACAAAAATTACGACCTACTTATTCAAGGTGGTTATTGTACCGGTTAATCTGTAGCGTCTCTTAATATGCGTAACACAAGCTATTAGGTTCAATATTGCAGCTCTTGTGTAGCTTTTCCCTTTCCCTTAAACAGATCCTTCGTCCTTATCAGTCGGCTGGCATAAAGTATCGCTAGGGCATATATAAAATAATGTTAACATGTGTTGAATGATAAAAGCTAAAAATGGCGGTATCGTTTATTTATAGTTGCAAGGAAATACATTTTCAAAAGAAAACAAGGGAAGTTTGTATCAATTCATATCAAACCTGAATTGAAATGAAGGACATGTTGGGTGTAATGCATTCTGCTCACGTCCTGGTAAAAGTTATTTGAAAAATGGAATGCCTACCGTGGGTCTATTCTCGTGAACAAAACATTGAGAAAATTTTATACGGCGGAGATGAAATTCAATCAGATCATTGAATGCTTCAAAACGTGTTCAAACAATGCAGAACTATCCACTGTAACGCGAGATTTATTAATCCCAACACGCAACTGAAATTAAGAAAACCTTATTTTCACAACAATTTGCGTAGGCGGACATTTTGAAACGTGATGGATTGAACAAGCTCGTTACTATTTCAAAATTTGTTAAAAGTATTTACAATTATATGTTGAGTATAATGATCTGCCTTCCCTAGCTTCGTCAATTCTACTTTTCTTGACGCGTTTCGGGGAACCTCCATCTTCAAAAACTATATCTATACTGTTCACCAATATTATGGCCCGTCCTATTTATAATTTTCTATCTCGTACACCTCCTCTATTCAACACGTGTACATTAAACCTGACGTGCTCGCTTCTGATTGGCTCTTCAAAATCATACGTTTTTGCTCGCTTCTGATTGGCTCTTTTCAAACTTTCTCTTCAACGGACGTCCCTCCTGTTAATTTTTGAAAATTTTAGATTTTTAAACGTAATATCTGCTCGCGACGATAGCTGTACATTTATTATGTTTTCATCCATTAATTTAGATTTAAAAATTTCCACGTTCTCTAAAATGTTCATTCGTCTTCCTTTTTCTGCCATATGTAGTACTTTCATTGAGTTTTCTATTTCTCGAGGTATGTGTCCCTCTTTTATTAAATAGGGAAGGCAGATCATTATACTCAACATAGTGACAGTAATCCTACCAGAAAAGAAGAAGAATATAAAAAGTATTTACAATATTTCATCTATTTTAGTTTAATTTCAAAAACGTAACCGTATGTTTCAAATTTTTAAATTGATTAGAAATAGAAACAAGAATGCCAACTGTGAATTCTTTAATTTCAAAAAGCTAATTAATACTTATTTTAGCACTGATTAGAAAAGTTGAATCAAGTTTTGAAAAAGATTTTAGATAAAATGTTCATAATTTTTCAAGCGCTTCAATGCACATTTTTTTCAAATTTTGAACGGGTTTTGTTGTATAAAGGGTTTTTTGTTTTGCTAAATCTATTACAATAATATAGCTGGCCGAAAATAACACATAAACTTCATAAAAAGGAAATATAAATATAAAATCTATCATAGTTATTTAAATTATTATTGACTACCAATCAGCTAATTATCGAAGTAAAATTGCATTCACGAAAAAAGTTCAACAATTACTTCTCCTTTTAGTAGTTAAAGAGTTTGCAATGAAGTAATCGATATTAACCAAAAAATTCAGTCGCAAGTGTCTGACGAAAAAATTGGTTTATTATTTATTGTAACAAGTTTAGACGTAAACACGAGTAAATATTATGAATATAAACTATTTTTAGGCAACAAATATAAACGTTTCCGACGCTAAACGTTTATGATTAGTATTCTTGTTACTTGTTACAAAAATTGTAAATTTGACTCAACAAATGTTTGAATTGCAAATATAATTTTTGTTTGAGTACTTGTAGACTGCACAATATGAGAATCTTTGCTGATGGTTAAAAAAATACTTTAAAAATTATTTGTTGATCCAGCGACGTGTTTGTTTATTTGTTGCAACATAGCCGCCGGACCACATATTTAAGTAATTATGATTATGACCTATTCTTCCCGTCAGTGGTCTATCTACTCACCTCATAAAGGCTACCAATGGTTTCGTAACTCTATAGTTCCATCTTCAGGCCGTGATACAAAATGTTAAATCCCTCTGTCGAGGTCGTCACAAAGTCAAGCAAAACATTAAAAACATACGTCACAAACACTGAACATGCATCCGGAATGTAACGACGTACGAGTCGCACGTATCGTTTCATCGTACGTATTTTAATCGTGTAATTGTGTTCATAAAAATTTAAGATAGGCTTAATTATATTTTTTTGTAGAACACCGTAACACAAAAGGAAAACTTTTAAGGGCGATAACATAGAAGGGCTTCGCTTCCTATGACAAGAAAACAAACATGCATTAATGCAATCACTACAGTGCGGCTACCATATTTGAACTTCACACACTCGTTGTGTTCCAGATGTGTCTGCATTTATCAATAACATTGTTCTTGAATGTGTTTTTCTGAGTTGCGAATAAATAAATATTGAAATTTAAAATTCTCTGTTGAAATATTTAAAATTCAGGAAACTAAAAATTAATTGTTCCGTAATTTTTTTTTCAAAGCAACACTGTAGTGTTCTTTTCATGTTCTTCTTCTTTTCTGCTATGATTATTGTCACTATGTTCAGTATAATAATCTGCCTTCCCTAGCTTTGTCAATTCTACTACTAGGTTTGAAGAACATGGAAGATCATTCAAATATGGCAAAAATGATTCAAATTACACGTCACATTTAATAAAAGAGGGACACATACCTCGAGAAATAGAAAACTCAATGAAGGTACTACATATGGCAGAAAAAGGAAGACGTATGAACATTTTAGAGAACTTGGAAATATTTAAATCTAAATTAAAGGGAGAAAACGTAATAAATGAACAGATATCGTCGCAAGCAGATATTACGTTTAAAAATCTAAATTTTTTCAAAAATTAACAGGGGGGACGACCGTTGAAGAGGAAGTTTGAAAGGAGCCAATCAGAAGCAAGCGAAAAGGTAATATTTTGAAGAGCCAATCAGAAGCGAGCACGTTAGGTTTAATGTACTCGTGTTGAATAGAGGAGTACGAGGTGGAGCTAGAAAATTATAAATAGGACCAGGCATAATATTGGTGACCATTATAGATATAGTTTTTGAAGAGGGAGGTTCTCCGAAACGTGTCAACGAATGTAGAATTGTGAGGCTAGGGAAGTCAGATTTTTATACTGACTATAGTGTTACTTATACAAATATTTGCATAATTTTTAAATGATAATTTAAGAAAACTTTAATAACCATTCAAAATAACTTCGCATAAATAATACTTGTTTGTTGGGTATCGTCAATATTTCTTTTGTGGGAGGACATTGATCTGGGATATGCTTGACTGGTTCCTTCATTCATTCATTTCCTTTAATGTATTGGTTCCTTTAAATGTAAGAAGGTAAGATTCTAAAAAGCAGACAATTTCAAAAATTAAAAGCTTCAATAACTGGAAAAAACTCTTTAGCTTCTTTTGTTACGAGTGAAAGTGAATTAGTATTTTTTAAATAGTATCTCATTCTTATACTTGCATTGATATTAACGGATTGGTTTTACAAGCATGTCTGTTTAGAAAAATATAACAAAACCTTTTGTACTTGTCTGGTTTTGTCAGGAAAAATAAAGAAATTTAAATATTTCAACCTGAAAACAAAAGCCTTGTTATTAAAATAGAAAATTATACAAGTTGTAGTCCTAGTAATATATATTCGGTTTCATTATCGTTGTATCCATTGGAATTGTCGTGGTTGTCAACTTCAACATCAGCTTCTGCACTTGCATCTTTGGCAATTGCTTCAATATCCTCCAGCAGTGCTGGTGAAGAATAGGGTTTCCACGGTGCTCTGTTAGTTTCAGTATATCTTGTTTTCTTGGCAGGTTTCATTCCGGGTGGTAACTTACAGAGCTTTGGCAAATCAAGAATGTTGAAAAATTGTTGCGAGACCGTGTTCTGTTCAGAATATTAATAGTTGAGGTTTTGTTTTGTTATTTATGGTCTGTTTAGTTTTTTATTTTATATAATTTTTCCCTTTTATCTTTTTCTTTCTTTAACTTGTTTTTTTGTCTCTTGGACATCTGTTTTTTTACTAGTTTTTGATAATGTATTACATAGGAAGGAGATACATTGACTTATTTATGAGTTAATACACATGACTTACAAAGTAATATATATGATTTAAAATGCGTTAATATATCACTTTAAACGAATTTGT
>CM040187.1:49011280-49013780 GCA_022606455.1 Callitettix versicolor
AAGTCAAGTAATCTTTCCACCTAAATATATCTGTATTGACTTTGATTGCTGGAACAGCTGTTTATTAAACAAAATTAAAAATTCATTTAACAATTATATATTCGAGCGGCAATGTTGGTAATACCCACACTCATGGTACATGCTTAGAGTAGCACCGAAAGACAACTTTTTCAAGAGTCGTTTCTATATATATATATATATATATATATTTATTTATTTATTTATATATTTATATATAAATATAAAATGTATATATATATATATTTCTACGCTAGCACTCCACACAAAAGCTACCATGGAGGATAATTTGAAGGAAGAAAGCAAAATCTTGAGGAAGATCCTTGCCCCGAGATTTAGAGAAGACGGATACAGGTTGCACTCCCGGAAGACCACAGAGAAGATATCGAACCTGTCAGCAGATATCAGAATAAGGAGGCTTCGGTTCTATGGACACATCAGTAGACTCCCAACAACGAGACTTGCCAACAGAATCCTTAAGTATATACAAGGTGTCAAATCAACAACGTCGTGGATCGCACAAGTCAGAATAGACCTACATAACGCAGAAATAGACTGAACAGACATTGAAGACAGGAACGCATACAGGAGAAAGATGCTCGGTTGGAAGGTCCCAGAGAATGAAATCCCAAAGAGAGCAGGGATAAAATGGACGGAGGAGCGGAAGAGGATCCATGGGGACAGGATGAGGGAGGTGTGGAGGATTAGAAGGAGCAAGACGTGAGTCGGAATGCTTTGCGTGATCCAACAGGGTCTATACGCAAAAATAATAATAATTATATATATATATATATATATATATATATATATATATATATATATATATGAGTGTGTATATGGTCTGTTATCATTCTCACTACTACAATATTTTTTCGTTATGTTTCAAACTTTGCAACAATTCCATTTTGGTAATGGTATAGACACGTTTGCTACCCAGGAAAATCCTTCGTTAAACTGTTTCAAATTTTGCGGTTAATTCCTTTATTTAAGTAAATCATAAACAGTTTGATCATACAGTGTTTTTAAAATTATACTCCATCATTGTTAATCATTGTTAAAATCTGCATTATTATCAATTTAATTTTCAAATATCGATTGAAGTATAAAAATGAACTTTTAGGAAGGTCAAGGTTTCGTTTTTAGGTATTAAAAAAATGTTTTGTTTGCTAGTTAAAGCCAATTTTGTTCACATGGCGCACAAAAATCTGTTTAAGAAATATATTGAATGACTGTTTTTTAAGAAACAGTTTATTGTTTTTTTTAAGAAACAGTTTAAACTTTTTAATGGCGGCTATATTATCGGCGTCCAAATTCACCATCGTACCAGCGTTGAAGCAACATAAAATAAAATTAAAGTGGTAAAATTTTAATAAACATTTTCAAAACGTAATTGATTCTGAAAGCTGTCATAGTACATTTTCGTAATTTCCAAATAAACTGTAATGTAAGATGCTAATAATCCCTGACTTCGAGTGACGATTATGATGTTCAAATCATTTTTTTAAAATGAATTACATAAAGAAAAATTAATTCAGTCATTGTTTACCATTACGCAAGACAGCGATTGTTGGTTGTAATTAATTAATGTAATTATTATAATTATGTAATTACATCAATAAATAATTAATGTAATTAATTACATTACGTTAATTATAAATTACATTTAAACATAAATTATAATTTAGCACGATGAGGAAATTATTATGAGATGATATATTTGTGAAAACAATACCTGTATAAGAGTTATTAATTTAACGATGGTTTTCTATAAATTGTGTTGATTTGTAGTAATAAATTAGCTTAATAAAACTCGTTTTAATGAAAAACAAAATCTGTTCACCCCTAACTATTTTTTAGAAATAAAAGTGCGCCGAAAACGTGTTGGTAGATTTTACGATTTTTAGTTTAAAAATCGATTCTCACTCAACTAATTAAATTGTTCCAGATAGGAAACCATTAACGAAACGAAAGTCAGAAATGAAAGAAAATAGTACCCGAAATTATAATAGATTAGATTTTTATTACATATAGAGATTCGGAACTCAATTAAGTGTACCAAAATTGTAAGAACAAATAAAGGCTGCTGTTTTAGGGAATAAATAGGAAAATTTTGAATAAATCTTAATCGGTTTTCTATTTAATTTACATACGCTAATTTTATTTATTTAAAATTTTATACGAATTTACTTTTAATTATGAAATCATTCTTCAAAATCTAATTTTAATGTTGTCTGACAAGTCTACATACTTAACAAATTTGTGTAACTGTCGATAATTTGTTGGATTTTTTTTTAACTCCGACTATTGTGCACACTTGGGCTAATGCAGACGATGGGACGATTTATAGCGTATGAAAATGCCAAGCCCTGGCCGGGAATCGAACCCGGGTCCTCGGGGTGAAAGCCTAGTACGCTATGAACTAGGCCACAGAGGCGGATATATATATATATATATATATATATATATATATATATATATATAC
>CM040187.1:49018780-49028780 GCA_022606455.1 Callitettix versicolor
AAACACTAGGTTTAAAGAATATGTAAGATCATTCAAATACGGCAAAAAATGATTAAAAAAACATGTAAGTTTAAAGAAAACTAGGTTCTTTTGAACACTAGGTTTAAAGAACATGATATTTTAAAGAACACTAGGTTCTTTTAAACATTGGTTTAAAAAAATGTAAGATCATTCAAATACGGAAAAAAAAGATTAAAAAAACACGTAAGTTTAAAGAAAACTAGGTTCTTTTGAACACTAGGTTTAAAAAACAAGTAAGATCATTCAAATACGGCAAAACAATGATTTAAAGAACATGTAGGTTTAAAGAACACTAGGTTCTTTTAAACACTAGGTTTAAAGAACATGTAAGATCATTCAAATATGGCAAAAAAATGATTTGAAGAACATGTAGTTTTAAAGAACACTAGGTTCTTTTAAACACTAGGTTTAAAGAACATGTAAGATCTTTCAAATACGTCAAAAAAATGATTTCAAGAACATATAGTTTTATAGAACACTAGGTTCTCTTAAACACTAGGTTTAAAAAACATGTAAGATCATTCAAATTATGTATCACATTAAATAAAAGAGGGACACATAACTCGAGAAATATAAAGCACAATGAAGATACTACACATAGCAGAAAAAGAAAGATATATGAACATTTTAAAAAACTTGGAAATTTTAAAATCTAAATTAAAAGGAGAAAACATAATAAATGAACAGATATCGTCGCAAGCAGATATTACGTTTAAAAATCTTAAAATTTTCAAAAATTAACAGGAGGGATGACCGTTGAAGAGAAAGTTTGAAAGGGGCCAATCAGGAGCGAGCGAAAACGTATGATTTTGAAGAGCCAATCAGAATCGAGCGCGTCAGGTTTATTGTACATGTGTTGAATAGAGGAGGGGTACGAGGTGGAGATAGAAAATTATAAATAGGACGGGCCGTAATATTGGTGATCAGTATAGATATAGTTTTTGAAGATGAAGGTTCTCCGAAACGCGTCAACAAAAGTAGAATCGACGAAGCTAGGAAAGGCAGATCATTATACTAAACGTAGTGACAAAAATCCTAGCAGAAAAGAAGAATATGAAATCAATAACGGCAATATTTTTGAGACTTAGAGCCGTCCATTTGAAATGTGTAATCTTACAAAGGGTCGTTTAATTTTTATTCGGCCTATGTCAGCGTTTGAAATTATTGTCAGATTTGATTTAAACTTGCCACGAAATCTATTCTGTTAATAGCTGAGACAATTTCATTGTCCAATAATATTAATTCATCCGTTTCAAAATTGCGGTCATTTTAAACCTTTGAAAATTAACATTTTTCAATCTTACAATTCTTTATATATCCGATTAAACCATATTAATTTCGAAATTTACTGAAAAAAAATTTGAAATTTTCTGAATACTTTGAAAATACGAAAATGTATAAAAAGTTTTTTAACGTTTCGTTTAATTGTACAAGCGGATTTTTTTGTTTAAATTGAAGATAAAAATATTATTTTGATACTGTTACTATTTTCGTAATTATCTTCCATCACGTCTGCAAAGCAGTGGATATTTTCTGTTTAACAGGCACGATATAGCAAATTAAGTAAACGTACAAAAAATGTAATTATTGTTGTTCACATGAACGTAATTAAAAAAATAAATTTACAAATTTAACAAATAAAATAATCTAAGCCGCCTCGGTGGACTAGTTGATAGTGTACTGGGCTTTCACCACGAGGGTCCGGGTTCGATTCCCGGCCAGGAATTTGCATTTTCATACGCTATAAATCATCCCATCGTTTGCATTAGCCAAAGTGTGCACAATAGTCGGACGTTAAACACACACACAAAAATTTGTTAAAAATAAATAAATAAATAAATTGCCCCGCAGGGGGGTTGCAGACTAGCTGCACCTATTGAGAGGATTTAGACGTCCCACGTGGTACCCGAGTCTAACACACACTTACACTTACAACACTACACTTTCGACTCACTTTACACTCACACTTACATTTAAGAAGGAGATAATAGCCTCAATGTGCTTTTCGCCTTAATATAAAAAAAAATTAAATAAATAAATCAGTTTGGATAGAACAGATAACGCAGTTTTGCACTAAATGAAAAAAACAATTCAAATGAAGGTATTAAATTAGGTTAATTACTTCAGATAAGGACGGACGTCCGCCATTGAAATATGCGTAACGGTTCGTTAAACTTAACAGTTATTGTTTTGATTCAGAGAAATCTATTTACTTTTTGTGTAACTAAAATAATAAAAATATGACAAAAATTATTTATCACTTTCTTCTTTCACTTAATACATGCATTATAATATCGCTATGGTCTAGTGTAAGGAAAGTTTGATGACAGTGGAAAAATTGGAACATGAATTTTTGAAAAAAACGTTTTTTTTTTATTTAAAAAAACTGTTAAAATCTGTTTTTTTCAATTTTAATTAAATTTAGTCTAAACCTATCCGAAAATATATATATTGCCTTAAAAATTTTTGTCCTGGAATTAATTATCGATAATAAAATTATAAATCAAACTAAGTTTATCGTGTTGAAACTGTTTATCAGTTAATGAGTTCCATACGAAATACGTAACTCAAAATTAGGGCAGTGCGTTTGAAAAAAAGAGCTTACGGATCGGAACTATATCTGTAAAATCCAAAATAAGGTTAATTTTTTTTTATTTACTCACAGTAATTTTTTAATTAACAATTTTGTCATAGTGATTAGTTAAAATTCATTACGTATTACCAAAATTTGAGTAAAACCTCTTGTAACGATTTTGAGAAATTACGCCCGTTATGTGAGTTTTCTTAACGGAATTTCTCGTAAAAATACTGGGTGTGTCAAAAATTGTGTAACGTTTTTCTCTATTTATTTCTTTTCTTAAATGTTGATGAAAAGTAGTACCCGACATGACAGCTACACTTAATCGATGGATGGGGTAAAAATAAGGAAACGTTTTAGGGTGAGTATTAGTGACACTTAGTTTTGTATAACGTAATTAGTATTATATTCATTAAAGTGATTGACCGTTAAATTTGTCGTATCAATGAAACTCTAAAATAAACTTTAAACTTTGAATAACAAGACTTAATGAGAAATGTACTGCAGAAAAAAATCTATAATTAATCTATTATTAATTCGCTTAATTATTGAATTTCAATTAGCTATGTATGCAAAAGCAGAGAAGCGTTTGCAGTTACGTTTTGTTGGCGTAGTTGATTATTAGCAAAGTTCGGCGATGATAACCTTAACGGTTTTTCACCGGAAAAAAAGATTATTAGTAAAGTTAACTTTTTGTGTAAAATAATCCCGATTGTCGGGATAAAAAACACACCACCACACCTGCAACTTATTGCAACCCTACAAGCCGCCTCGGTGGCCTAGTTGATAGCTTTCATCCCGAGGAACCGGGTTCGATTCCCAGCCAGGGCTTAGCATTTTCATACGCTATAATTCATCCCATCGTCTGCATTAGCCCAAATGTGCACAATAGTCGGACGTTAAACAAACACAAAAAATGTAACCCTACAAATAATATTTTACACGAAAAAAATCAAACATTGGTATTCGTGTGACGATCCATCGGGATGCAAGGGCTCGCAGAAATACCCATTTTGTTTGCCACAATTTTGTTTCAAACTTACGAACAAATTTGAGGTATTTGAACCTCTACTATTGAAACCTACTAACATTTATATTTAACAAATACATTTAAATCTGTCGATTTATTTCATAGCGAACGACAGCAATACTTTGAATTTTAACGTAACAAACATTAAGTTTGAACAGAAATTTATTTAACGTCCACTTGACTGTTTAAAAGCTTGGAATAAAAACACAGAACTATAAAGCTTTTGACTGCTAGACCTCATGAAAATGACTCTTTTTAAAATAAATCAAGCATTTTGAGTGACCGCCATTTCTTGTTTTCAGTGAGTGTTTACGTTTGCCTGTATTTAACAAATATAAACGTTTCTTTGAAATTTATGAAGAAATTTGTCCCAGTGGAAAAAGGACAATGGAACGTCTAACGTGACAATGTACTTTTAGTGCGAGGTATTTTGTTACAAGTAGGTGTAAGCAGTTCTCAGATTGCTTATATTCTAGGTATTGCTTTATGGAACAAACAGGAAAGGTTTTTTCTAAATAGTTTAAATGATCTCAGTAAAACCAGGACAAAATAGGTCTTTTCACGTAATAGAAATACAGACATTTTGTGGCCCGCAATTTTATTTCAAATAGCGTTAGATAGTTAATTATTGCTTAAAACCTAATCACAGTTACAAGTAGCGAGGGTAATAGAACAAGTACAGACAAATTGTACAAAAATACCAGAATTAATTTAGAAAATAGTAAGTTTGTATCGCGTGAGAGATGGTTTTTTTAAAGAAAACGTTATTGCACATATACTTCCTAAGGGAAGCTATTAAGGAAAATGCAACTTAGTAAAACTTTTCATTTTTTGAGATATAATGATCAGAGAGTGAGGAGTGAATTCACTCGTATTTATTAATAACTGCATCCATATATATATATATATATATATATATATATATATATATATATATATATATATATATTTTAAGGCGAAAGCATTTAGGCTAGTCTCACCTCCATAAATTTAAGTGTGAGTGTAAAGTGTTAAAGTTGTAAGTGTAAGTGTTAGACTCGGGTACAGCAAGGGACGTCTAAATCCTCTCAATAGGTGCAGCTAGTCTGCACTCTGCTGGAATATATATATATATTATTATTATTATTTTAAGGCGAAAAGCATTTAGGCTAGTCTCACCTCCCTAAATTTAAGTGTGAGTGTAAAGTGTTAAAGTTGTAAGAAGTGTAAGTGTTAGACTCGGGTACCGAAAGGGACGTCTAAATCCTCTCAATAAGTGCAGTTAGTCTGCACCCTGGGGATATATATATATATATATATATATATATATATATATATATATATATATATTTACCTGTGTCTGCCTCTTATTTGGAATGAGCTTGTCATTTTCGAAAAAAACGAAACCCGCGTCAGTTTTTAAAATAGCAACGAATTAAAATCATATCTTAGTGTTAGATTTTTTTTTTTAATTATGTTTTACCGTACCGATCAGCGCTAAAATCTGTATAAATTAATATTTTTAAATTTTTCGAATTATTTTCAAAATAAGAAAATAAATCATACGGAGTTCAGGGTTCCATTTTATTTTAAATTTACTTTGAAAATTTGAAAATAAATTATCAAAACGTGGTACGAAATGTACGTAGTTCATTACGCTGAAAATTCATTCGGAGAAAATTCAAAATGTCGGTTATTCTAAATTTTGTAAAAATCGTTTTTTTAAAATGTTAAACGTTTCTGAAAACTGTATATAATCACTATTAAAACACAAATTAACATTTCAAATACAATGTTTAACAAAATGGCGGTCTGGGTTCATATTTGCGTATTCAATGTAATTTTAAATTATGGAATCGTTAAAACCTGATTTAAAATAGGGTCGAAATCAGACTTTGAATTTTTTTTTTTTTTTTTTTTTTTTTTTGTTAAATCGTCCGACTATTGTGCACACTTGGGCTAATGCAGACGGTGGGATGATTTATAGCGTATGAAAATGCAAAGCCCTGGCCAGGAATCGAACCCGGATCCTCGGGGGTGAAAGCCTAGTACGCTATCCACTAGACCACCGAGGCGGCTTTACACGGTAAAGAATTCAATAGACTTTTAAAGCAGTAATATAAGACAAAGTATTGATAGTAGTTAGTTTTCATCAAGGCTTCCAGACAGCTTTGAAGACTAAATTATAATAATAAACTTCAATGTTGTAGTTTCTCTTGACAATCCATAACGTTTAACGATCTCTCAAAAAGTAATATAAAAGTCAAAATTACTGCTCATTTGAATGTTGTGCAGTTGCTGCAAAACTACTAAACGATTGGTAATTCATTATAAATACATTTTTAAGATCATAAACGATTTCTCAATGAAATCATAAATAATCGATTTTCAAGACTAAAACACTTTTGTTAGGTCATTATCAATACTTTTTTAAGACTAAAACACTTTTGTTAGGTCAGTATCAATACTTTTTCAAGACTACAACACTTTTGTTAGGTCATTATCGATACTTTTTCAAGACTAAAACACTTTTGTTAGGTCATTATCAATACTTTTTTAAGACTAAAACACTTTTGTTAGGTCATTATCAATACTTTTTCAAGACTACAACACTTTTGTTAAATCATTATTAATACATTTTTAAGACTAAAACACTTTTGTTAGGTCATTATCAATACTTCTTTAAGACTACAACACTTATGATAGGTCATTATTAATACTTTTTCAAGACTACAACACTTTTGTTAAATCATTTTTAATACATTTTTAAGACTAAAACACTTTTGTTAGGTCATTATCAATACTCCTTAAGACTACAACACTTATGATAGGTCATTATTAATACTTTTTCAAGACTACAACACTTTTGTTAAATCATTATTAATACATTTTTAAGACTAAAACACTTTTGTTAGGTCATTATCAATACTTCTTTAAGACTACAACACTTATGATAGGTCATTATTAATACTTTTTCAAGACTACAACACTTTTGTTAGGTCATCATCAATACTTTTTCAACACTACAAACGATTGGCAATTTATAAACAAACATTCTTTGAACCTAGCAACGAAGTACATAGTTATTTATTTGGTTTGTAGTCGTTGTGTTCTAATTACCCATTTATTTTGTAAATGACAAGCTGTAGTCATGTTATTAATGGGAAGTAAGATATCCAATTGCCGTTTTACTGCGTTTACAATTTATCATTAACATGAAGATGACCGGAATAAATGACGAAACGCGTTCGGATATAAATTAAATTCATTTATATTTTCAAATTGAGCTAGGTCAGACATTGATTCTAATTTATATTCTTTAAAAATATTAAAATTGTTTTCATTTTCATTTATATAAAAAAATAATACAATATAATTTATATTGTATACATTGTATACAAATTAAATTTTAAGTAATAATTTTGGAAAAAGCTTAAAACTGTTGGGCCAAAATATTTCCAGAATTTCATAAACGACTCAGTAATGGGATTTAAAACGGAATAAAAAGTATTGAAAAAGAAGAAAAGCACAACAATGAACCAATAAAATATTAAAAGTAATACAGGTACTTTTGTATAATCAATAAGGAGTCTTGCAAAATTTATATTTTAATTCTTTTTTAACCATTTACGAAATAAACGGGTAATTAGAACACAATGAATACAGACCAAATAATTAACAATGTACTTCGGTTTCTAGTTTCAAAGAACTTTTGTTTATGACTTGCCAATCGTTTATAGTGTTAAGAAAGTATTGCTTATGAATTACCAAACGTTTATATTGTTAAAAAAGTATTGCTTATGAATTATCAATCGTTTATAGTGTTAAAAAATTATACATTATGAATTACCAATCGTTTATAGTGTTACAAAATTATTGTTTATGAATTATCAATCGTTTATAGTGTTAAAAAAGTATAGGTTATGAATTACCAATCGTTTATAGTGTTAAAAATGTACAGATCATGAATTACCAATCGTTTATAGTGTTAAAAAAGTACAGATCATGAATTACCAATCGTTTATAGTGTTAAAAAAGTATAGATCATGAATTACCAATCGTTTATAGTGTTAAAAAAGTATAGATTATGAACAACCAATCGTTTATAGTGTTAAAAAAGTATTGATTATGAAGTACCAAACGTTTATAGTGTTAAAAAAGTATTGCTTATGAATTACTAATCGTTTATAGTGTTAAAAAAGTATTGCTTATGAATTACTAATCGTTTATAGTGTTAAAAAAGTATTGCTTATGAATTACTAATCGCTTAGTAGTCTTGCAGAAATTGTAGTAAGACCAAAACCCAAAACCTTAAAAAGAGCGGTAATTTTGATTTTTAGATTACTTTTTAAGAGATCGTTAAACGTTGATATATACAACATCGCTTCTATAACATCAGTGAGGCAACTTCACAGCTATCATTATATTAATTTTTTTGTCGGTATCTCTAAAAACAAAAAGTTTACGATATGTTGTTACTGATTTTTTATGTTTTAAAAAAGTGTTATTCAGTAACACGGGTTGCTGGGAGGAAGTAAATGCAGTCACTGCCTTCTAAATTATTAAAGACACTACTTCCGTATCAAATGTAATTGCCCACCAGAAATATTTCTCTTGCAATCAAATAGGCCGACATATTCTGTACACTGTAAATAGCCTAACAAACAAACACCTTCACTGTTTGCTTTCATTCGGAACTTTTTGTTATTCAGTGCGTGTTCTTTATTTCCCTCATGGGTACAGAATCAATTGCATTTTCATTGTAGTAGCCCTTTGAGGTCTATTCACAGTACACGTACGGGTACTGCAATTTGTCAGGCATGAACTGTGCTTTGTATAGTAGAGCTTTGTTGTTCAGTTTATTGTTGGATACGAATTGAGCCAAGTTTTTTTTTGTCTAAGGTTTTGAATGACGTAATTTGCGATTCGGATTTCTGTTTTTTGGAAAACGCGTGTTTCTCAAAATTATATTTTCATGTTAACAGGTAAATGTATTATATGAGTTAATCGACTCCGCGAGAGCTCTTTTTGTAGTGAAATTTTGTTTATGGTTTTTACATGAAAATATTATGTCAGTTCATTTTATTTATTTTGCGCATCACAAATTATTTTACCGGTAAGCCTATTTAATGGATAAAATTAAATTGAAATTCTTTTTTTATTCTTTTACTTTTCTGCTAGGATTATTGTCATTATGTTGAGTATAATGATCTGCCTTCCTTAGCTTCGTCAATTCTACTTTTGTTGACACGTTTCGGAGAACCTCCATCTTCAAAACCTATATCTATACTCTATAGATATAGATATAGGAGTATAGATATAGTTTTTGAAGATGGAGGTTTTCCGAAACGCTTCAACAAAAGTAGAACTGACGAAGCTAGGAAAGGCAGATCATTATACTCAACATAAAATTAAATTATTTTATCCATAGTAAAAGCCTACGATAGCAAACATTGTATAAGTTTTGTAATATTTTGAGTAAATGTTATAATTTTAAAATTTTCTTTAGTTGAGATTTTCTGAAAATAACCATCGATTTTTCTCAAATTCGATAAAACGATTAATTTTTCAAAAGTATTTAAAATATATTCAATTTGTTTATTAAGTTTCTGATTTTCTTCTAATTTTGCTCTAAAAGTACTGATTTTATTTACAAGTAATTCGGGAAATGAAATATACCCAACCACGATGACCGGTTGGGTATTATATTGGTTATAATATTAGTGGGAGGGAGGTTATAATAACCTAAACACGAAAAAAATACAATATCTACCTCTATTAAATAGCCCAACACTACTGGCGGCACTTTTAATTGCTATTTCATAGGTTTTAAACATAAAAATAAATGAATGTAAATAATATCAAAGGGAAACAGCTGATTGCAAGGAAAATAATATCCAGAATACAATGTGTGTGTGTGTGTGTGTGTCATGTGGGCATCACACCTCAAATAGAATGTGTTACTTATAGTTTTGGACTAAAACAAAAACCTAATAACCGATTTTTAAAATTCAATTTGCTAATTTACGCATTCCGTAACGCTAATTTCGATTATGGCAACAAAAATATGAATTTTCACAGATTTAAAAAAACAACCGCCATTGGAACTCGTTGAGAGAATTTTGTTTCTGACAAAATTGTTCAAGCTATTGACAGAAAATCGATTTTTCTAATAAATTTGCATAAAAAAGGACGAAAATTGTGAACGTGAGAGTACTGACATGAGTGTGTGTGTGTGTGTGTGTGTGTGTGTGTGTGTGAGAGAGAGAGAGAGAGAGAGAGAGAGAGAGAGAGAGATTTTTGGTGTTTTACGTCCGACTGTTGTGCACCCTTGGGCTAATACAGACGATGGGATGATTTATAGTGTATGAAAATGTCAAGCCCAGGCCGGG
>CM040187.1:49033780-49053780 GCA_022606455.1 Callitettix versicolor
ACTTTAAAGTTACTAAAATCCAATCACTACTTCAAACAAAATCAGACATGTCTACCAGTTAATAGGCAGTTAAATGTAGATTAGGTAAAAAGGACTTATCTTTATTTGAAAAGTTTTCCGTTGGGGAAAACTGTTTTCAGTGCAATTAAAATTCGACTTTTTAAACAAACAAGTGATTATAAAATGTAATAATAAAGGATTTCCAGCGCTAATGATTATAAAAAACTATCGCTGATTCAAACACATAAAACGATAACAAAACAAATTTATTACAAATAAGTCGTTTGTAAGATAAGAAGTTTTATTCTTCCTTAACTGAATTAAATGTACCAAAAATATAAAAATATTGCGACCGCAAAAAAAACCGTTATTTAACTTTTAACACATATTAAAGGTATCCAGTTCGTATTCGATTTTTGAATTTTACTTAAGTATAGTTCTGATATTAAACAATCGTTTATTGTCGAATCTATCAACAATGAACAGAAATACGTTATAACTTATGAAAATCAATTTATCACAATTTCCTCATGCAGTTTAAGCATTTTTATAACAAGTTTTTTTAAATTTTTTTCTACTTGAATCTGATATTAATTTCAATAATTAAATGGTCAAGGAAAATGATTGTTTACTAAAATTTGAGAAAAATCTAACGAACGGACTTATAGTTTTCATTTTCATGAAATAGTTTTTGAATATTTACTTTTTTTCGGAAATAACACTTAAAATCGTAAAGTTTAAGCTTTTCGTTTCACTAGCTCTGACTGCATTATGCGCTTGATTTTATAAATTTATACCGATGTACAACACTCAAACTGGTAGTAAGTTTTTGTAAAGTTACCAACTGTTTAATAAGTAATGTATAGAAATCACTTCTTAAAAAATCAATTATTGTATAACTTGTTGATTTTCTAATGATATGTGTTTGATTCTGTTTTTAAAATTTTTACTTAATTATAGAATAAGTTATCATTCCTACTTATTCGAAAATTTGTCATTATGTGTGTATACAAAGCTTTAAGCTATATCTAGAAAGTATTTAAATTTGAAAATTAAGATAATTTAAAATTTATAGAAATCTAGGAAATTTAGAGAGAGGAAAAGGGAAGTGTCAATAACTTCGCTTGTGTTGACATGAACAGACTTCAGTCGGTTGTGTTCAACTCACCCTTGTTCTGATACGATATTATTAGCTACATCGTGTAGAGTTTCGTTCCGTTCCGTTTTCTCGGCAACTTGTGGTTTCATGAATACGTATAGACTTAGTTATAACTTTTTGATTCGACCACTCAGGGTTCTGCCCAGGACTTGCCTTAGTTTTAAAGTATTTTAACATATGCCTAACCATCTAGGCTTGTATTCTGTTGCATGCTGTTGTTTTAAATTAGACTCTCTAGAACCAAAGTTAATCCATTCACTCTAATCTTTGCGTTTGCTTTGTGAACACAAAAGATGACAATAATTCTTTTAATTTTGCTTATAAAGTCCATAAACGGTTACAGCTTCGAATATTACGTCAAGTTTTTGTTTTAAAAAAATGTTAAATTTATAAATGTTAAACGAAATACTCCTCAATAAACACATATCAACTTTTTGGTTTTCTACCTAATTTGAGAATTATAATTCACTGCCAATTTCGTATACATTAGGACCAAAGCATGTTTTGCAATAATTTCTATATAAAACTTTTTTAATGCCAATTTAGGCTCTCAACATAACGACGTAAATACTTTGCCAAGTTACCAAACATTAGTTTAATTGCACAGTAATTATTCCTCTACTAAATTCCTAAGTGGAATTTACAACTAGAGTTTAAGGCATTTAAATGGACACTATTTCAGCCAGCGTCACAGCTTATAAACAACATTTAAACCAGTAATCATATGTTAAAGTGAAATCATTAATTAAAGTCATGAAAATATCTTTTTGTTTTGAATATTTATAATACAAAAAGTACAATAAGATATAGAGTACGGAATACATATTAAATTGAATTTATAACATCTTGGATAAAATTATAGGTTGGTCCAATACAATAATATTGTTTTTAATATTACTTAGTTACCATAACAACCACAACAATATGCGCGCGTGTTGCCATTTTTGTGATAGTTTATTGAAACATTGTGTTTTTAGTATTGAATTTTTTTAATACTAGGCTTTATTATTACTGTAGAGTAGAGTGCATTATACACTGCAAGTAGGAATCCCTTATTTTTTTTTAAAGTGACTATTATCTAAGAGTCCAACCGCTCACCTATCTTTCTCCAGACAAGATCTTTACTCCACAACCGCTAACATATCTTTCTCCAGTCAAGATCTCTACTCCACAACCGCTAACATATCTTTCTCCAGACAAGATCTCTACTCCACAACTGCTAACCTATCATTCTCCAGACAAGATCTCTACTCCACAACCGCTAACCTATCTTTCTCCAGACAAGATCTCTACTCCACAACCTCAGACCTATCTTTCTCCAGACAAGATTTCTACTTCACAACCGCTAACCTATCTTTCTTCAGACAGAATCACTACTCCACAACCGCTCACCTATCTTTCTCCAGACAAGATCTCTACTCCACAACCGCTCACCTATCTTTCTCCAGACAAGATCTCTACTCCACAACCGCTAACCTATCTTTCTCCAGACAAGATCTCTACTCCACAACCGCTAATCTATCTTTCTCCAGAAAAGATCTTTACTCCACAATCGCTAACCTATCTTTCTCCAGACAAGATCTCTACTCCACAACCGCTAATCTATCTTTCTCCAGACAAGATCTCTACTCCACAACCTCAGACCTATCTTTCTCCAGACAAGATTTCTACTTCACAACCGCTAACCTATCTTTCTTCAGACAGAATCACTACTCCACAACCGCTCACCTATCTTTCTCCAGACAAGATCTCTACTCCACAACCGCAGACCTATCTTTCTCCAGGCAAGATCTCTATTCCACAACCGCTAACCTATCTTTCTCCAGACAGAATCACTACTCCACAACCGCTCACCTATCTTTCTCCAGACAAGATCTCTACTCCACAACCGCAGACCTATCTTTCTCCAGGCAAGATCTCTATTCCACAACCTCAGACCTATCTTTCTCCAGACAAGATTTATACTTCACAACCGCTAACCTATCTTTCTCCAGACAGAATCACTACTCCACAACCGCTCACCTATCTTTCTCCAGACAAGATCTCTACTCCACAACCTCAGACCTATCTTTCTCCAGACAAGATTTCTACTTCACAACCGCTAACCTATCTTTCTCCAGACAAGACTCCACAACCGCAGACCTATCTTTCTCCAGACAAGATCTCTACTCCACAACCGCAGACCTATCTTTCTCCAGGCAAGATCTCTATTCCACAACCGCTAACCTATCTTTCTCCAGACAGAATCACTACTCCACAACCGCTCACCTATCTTTCTCCAGACAAGATCTCTACTCCACAACCGCAGACCTATCTTTCTCCAGACATGATCTCTACTCCACAACCGCTAACCTATCTTTCTCCAGACAAGATCTATACTCCACAACCGCTAACCTATCTTTCCAGACAAGATCTCTACTCCACAACCGCTAACCTATCTTTCTCCAGACAGAATCACTACTCCACAACCGCTCACCTATCTTTCTCCAGACAAGATCTCTACTCCACAACCGCAGACCTATCTTTCTCCAGGCAAGATCTCTATTCCACAACCTCAGACCTATCTTTCTCCAGACAAGATTTATACTTCACAACCGCTAACCTATCTTTCTCCAGACAGAATCACTACTCCACAACCGCTCACCTATCTTTCTCCAGACAAGATCTCTACTCCACAACCTCAGACCTATCTTTCTCCAGACAAGATTTCTACTTCACAAACGCTAACCTATCTTTCTCCAGACAGAATCACTACTCCACAACCGCAGACCTATCTTTCTCCAGACAAGATCTCTACTCCACAACCGCAGACCTATCTTTCTCCAGGCAAGATCTCTATTCCACAACCGCTAACCTATCTTTCTCCAGACAGAATCACTACTCCACAACCGCTCACCTATCTTTCTCCAGACAAGATCTCTACTCCACAACCGCAGACCTATCTTTCTCCAGACATGATCTCTACTCCACAACCGCTAACCTATCTTTCTCCAGACAAGATCTATACTCCACAACCGCTAACCTATCTTTCCAGACAAGATCTCTACTCCACAACCGCTAACCTATCTTTCTTCAGACAAGATCTATACTCCACAACCGCTAATCTATCTTTCTCCAGAAAAGATCTCTACTCCACAACCGCTAACTTATCTTTCTCCAGACAAGATCTCTACTCCACAACCACTAACCTATCTTTCTTCAGATAAGATCTATACTCCACAACCGCTAATCTATCTTTCTCCAGAAAAGATCTCTACTCCACAACTGCTAACTTATCTTTCTCCAGACAAGATCTATACTCCACAACCACTGATCTATCTTTTTCCAGACAAGATCTCTATTCCACAACCGCTAATCTATCTTTCTCCAGACAAGATCTCTACTCCACAACCGCTAATCTATCTTTCTCCAGACAAGATCTCTACTCCACAACCGCTGAGGTAATACTTCAAAGTGTTGCCTTTTACCACAAAGGTCTTACTCCTGCAAAATGGTTCATTAAAATCTAATCATCCAAGATTCTTTCTGCTAAAAAAATCTTTCAAATATTTATTTCTTCCTAAATGTATTTGTACTGTATACTTTTGGTTATTGTTCCCAACTTATAAACCAGCTTCCATGTTTCTTTCTCCCATTTTGATCACGGCAAGAAATTGTTAATTTCACATTCTTGTTTTAAATTTTGCATTGCCTTGCAAGTCGATAAAGTGTTTTTCCTTCCCAGAGCAAGTCAAATATTTTAGGCTATTCCCACCTTTTTATCGTAATAAAATGGAATATAATAATGACTAGAGGCAGGGATAATAAAACGCCAGATACTTGCAATCAATGGACCTGTTTTGCAACCTCTTGAGTTCTACTTCTGCAGCTTGGTGTCCACTGTATTGAGTCTAGTGGTTTTATTTAATTTTTATATCAAAACTGATTTTGGATCCTGGATGTTTTATGTTTACCATTGACATTGTGTTTATTGTTTATTAAGACAGATCAGCGTTAACGGAAGGGAAACGCAGCGGGAGTAACTGCGGCTAGAACTAAGAACCGGAGCTTAGAGACGCAGCAGACTAGTCGGTGCTTTGACCACATCGACCACCGAGATCGAAGGATGATGTTCGAAAATACTATTAAAAATTTATTTAAAGGTTTTGGGCTTAATACAAGCGGTCCTCATGTTAAGAGCCAACCTCCGGGACCTTGAAATGAGCGTCGATGCTGACCTCTAGTTCACTTTTAATAAGATGAATTTTATACAATTAAGGGTTCGGTGTGAGATGTGGTTAGGGCACCGGTCCGTCTGCTGCGTTTATGAAGTGAGCATCTCAAGGTCGGGACTTTACGTTAACGCTGATCCCTTGTCTTCATTTGTGAAAGTGCGCATGCGTGTAACAGAGAGAGAGAAAGAGAGAGACAGATAGAGAGAGAGAGGAGAGAGAGAGGATAGATAGAGGAGAAAGAGAGGAGAGAGAGAAGAGAGAGAGAGGATAGAGAGAGAGGAAAGAGAGAGGATAGAGAGAGGAGAGAGAGAGGAGAGAGAGAGGAGAGAGAGAGGAGAGAGAGAAGAGAGAGAGAGGAGAGAGAGAGAGAGAGAGAGATAGATAGAGGAGAGAGAGAAGAGAGAGAGGAGAGAGAGAGGAGAAAGAGAGGAGAAGAGAGAGAGAGGAGAGAGAGAGAGGAGAGAGAGAGGAGAGAGAGAGGAGAGAGAGGAGAGTAGGAGAGAGAGGAGAGAGAGAGAGAGAGAGAGGATAGAGGATAGAGAGAGATAGGAGAGAGAGAGGATATATAGAGGAGAGAGAGAGGAGAGAGAGAGGATAGATAGAGGAGAGAGAGGAGAGAGAGAGGATAGATAGAGGAGAGAGAGGAGAGAGGAGAGAGAGAGGATAAAGAGAGGAGAGAGAGAGAATGGAGAGAGAGAGGAGAGAGAGGAGAGAGAGGATAGAGGGAGGAGAGAGGAGAGATAGAGGAGAGAGAGGATAAAGAGAGGAGAGAGAGAGGAGAGAGATAGAGGAAAGAGAGAGAATGGAGAGAGAGAGGAGAGAGAGGGGAGAGAGGATAGAGGGAGGAGAGAGGATAGATAGAGGAGAGAGAGAGGAGAGAGAGAGGAGAGAGAGAGGAGACAGAGGAGAGAGAGGCGAGAGAGAGGATAGAGAGGGGAGAGAGAGGATAGAGAGGGGAGAGAGAGGATAAAGAGAGAGAGAGAGAGGAGAGAGGAGAGAGAGGATGAGGAGAGAGAGAGGAGAGAGAGGAAGGAGAGAGAGAGAGAGAGAGAGAGAGAGAGAGAGAGAGAGAGAGGAGAGAGAGAGGAGAGTGAATTTAACTTTTTGAGAGTGATTCTGAAGAAGCAATATTTAGAGATAGCACCTGATATGTATTATTTTTACTCAAAAATATTTACTCTTACATTATGAGTTTATGCAGTTTCCTCGTTTATTCTACATAACTTGCACAAGGGTACTTCTATCCTCTGCACCATCTGCTACAGTGCCCAGTAATGAGCCAAATGGTTGTCTTAAGTTGTTTTCTGCCCAAGATATCAAGAAGCGTTTCCTGTGGAATGCACATCTTGCTGTGGAAGGTTACGCTATCGTATTTGGTGTTATCCGCCTATTGATAGCAGATTCGGCAGGTCCCTAAAGCCGGTTCGGGTCGATGCAGATCCCATTCCAGCCAGGTCGGCCTCCTCATTACCCTCAATCGCCCTTCAGCTCAGGAACCAAGTGAAGAGTAATTCACTTCTACAGAGATAGAACATTTAGGTTCATCCGACTCTCCCAGACTAGAATATACAGAATTGTATGAACTACAAGTACTTTAACTGCCGCTTGACTAGGTCAAACGTGAGTTCCAGCCTCTTAAAAGCACGTCTAAAATTCTCCCGAACACAGTCAGGGCCACCGCTGTCACTCTAGACACATTTTTTATAAAAACGCTATCGCTATCTCGCCCATTAGAGACGAGTTTCATGTCACTGGGATATTTCACGAATTTCTTGTAAGTTACTCAATCCTTCGTCCTGTTGAAAGCAACAAAGTCTTATGGGTTGTCAAACAAAGACATGCCTCATACAGACCGACTATCTTCCCCACCACGCCAGCCCTGGATGAATACTCTCGGAACGCACGGTGTTTTTAATGTGTAATATTTTTATTAACAATAATTCCGTTATTTAGTCATTGTTGCAATTGATGAAAAGGCATAATGTTAGGAGATATGGAATACATTTTTATAAAGAAAATGTAGCGGTCAGAAAAAAAGCTTATTGACAAATATTGTTCAAAATACAAAATGTTTGGCAGGTATATCCGAGATTGCATATATAAATATGACGTGATTATTGTTTAAAAAATTGTGTTTATAAACAGACTTTAGTGATAAATGAAGTACACTGAGAATCTGACGACTGTTTCCTTATGTCAGCGAAGAACAGTTTATTGGCAGATGAAAAACAAAACAAGAAGTGATGGGAAGGTGTAAGTTCTTGTCAACTTAAAAACGCCATATAAGCTCAGATGTTTTTATTCAGTGTAAACTCTCTCACAGATATATTTATACTCACAGATTGTATAGTTTAAATTCAAGAGAATCTGTGTGTACTAGATGTTTTTTTTTTTGTTTAACGTCCGACTATTGTGCACACACGGGCTAATGCAGACGATGGGATGATTTATAGCGTATGAAAATTCCAAGCCATGGCCGGGAATCGAACCCAGGTCCTCTGGGTGAAAGCCTAGTACGCTATCAACTAGGCCATTAAGGCGGCTACTAGGTGTTTAAATCAGTTGTTAACAGCGTTCCAACTTGCGCACCTCAAGGTCGTGTGTTCGAAACTGGACTTGCTTATGATCTTTTCATATTCTGTTAACGCCGATCCCCGTTCTCGTTGTAGTCTAATCGGCATAAAATTAATAAAGAAATTAAACAAAAAAACGTTAAATAGAATTTTAAGAGTATGTCTACAGTAAAGTATGATCGTTATGCTCATAACTTCTAAGTACTATTGACTAAACTGTACCTCGATATCTCTACTATTCAGCATCGACAAGATGGAACAACCTATAAATCTCTCACATTTAGAAAGAGTTTTGAAGAACGGCTTATTTAAAGTCTTGATGATAATCACTGATATATGCGGGAATAACACCTAAGTACCTCAAGTTACCTTTTGGGAGCTAAATGTGGTTCAAAATACATCCCCTGCAACCTTATACATCCTTCATCCACAGAGGAGGCAATACAAAATATCACTGTAACCACATTCATACACGATAACCCAATATTGCGTAGATAAGCTTAAAAACATTTAATTCAAGGTGATCCTTTAGTTAGAGATACTGTAAAGGGTAGCGATTGTAGAACGGGGTTAATGAAGCAATAAAAGCTTCGGTTTAAACCTTCCCCAATCCATTATACTTTCAGAGACCACGGTTTTCACTAAGGATACATTAGCAGGTTCCATTACAAAGTGGGAGTGTCCTTGATTTCAATCTGTATTAAACAATATCTAAACAACATACAGGGACAATAGTTTCTGGTATAAAGTGGATGCAGGTTTAAGTTATAGTATTGTTAAAATTTGTTTCTGCATTTAGCAAATTAAAAAAGTGAACACGAATGTCTTGGAGAACGTGAAAAACGGAACAGTGATTGGGCACTCAGAATTTTGTCACCATCACAGAAATGATAAATAAAGTTGTACAAATAAAAAAGAGAACTTTTATTTAATTCATGAACTATATAACCTAATCACATCGGCTCTGTGACGTAATGAAAGCACGTTTTGAAAACGAACAAAATATCGTATCACATAACAACAGCTATTTAGTTTTACAGTTTTTTTATATTTGATTTCTAGTTCATAGTCAGTATTACTTCCGTCAGCTTAGTTTTTCCATTATCAAAGGAATTTAAAAAAATCAGATTATAGAGGTTATACCGCTGGATGCGATAGTAAAATCCGATTTTCTAAAACAAATTGAAATGTAAATATAATGATTTTCTTTACGCGTTCAACATTGCTGCCTTTTGTAATCGTTGAAGGATTGGTGATCAAACTCATCCAAAGATAATACCAAAAACAATGTTTGTGCTTAATTTGAATAAAAGCGCACCAGAAACTCTCTCACATAGTCTCACACACACAAACACGCAAACCCACCCACCAACACACGCACACACGCACTCACACACACGCATACACGCGCACGCACAACGCGCAAGCCGACATGGGAAAAACCCACCCAAACACAGACACACACACGCATGCATGCATACACACGCACGCGAAAATACACACGCGCTCGCGCACACACACACACACACGCTCGCACCACACACATACACACACACACAAACACAAACACACACACACACACACACACACACGCACGCTCGCACACACACACCTCACACACACACACACGCACGCATGCACGCACGCATGCACGCATGCACGCACGCACACAGGCACGCAGGCACGCACCACACACACGTGCGCGCACACACACACTCGCACGCTCGCTCGCACCACACACACTCTCTCTCTCTCTCTCTCTCACAGACACACACACACACACACACACACACACACACACACACACACACACACACACACACATAGACACACACGCGCGCTCGCACCGCACACACACACACACACGCTCGCACACACTCACGCACCACACACACACACACACGCACACGCACGCACGCACTACACACACGCGCCCACGAAAGCACCATACACTCACACACACACACGCACGCACCACACATACACGTACCACACACGCACGCACATACACACACGCACACACACATATACACAAACACACACACACACACACACACACACACACACACACACACACACACACACACACATAGACACACACGCGCGCTCGCACCGCACACACACACACACACGCTCGCACACACTCACGCACCACACACACACACACGCACACGCACGCACGCACTACACACACGCGCCCACGAAAGCACCATACACGCACACACACGCACGCACGCACCATACATACACGTACCACACACGCACGCACATACACACACGCACACACACATATACACAAACACCACACACACACACACACACACACACACACACACACACACACACACACACACACACACACACACACACACACACACACACACACACACACACACACACACACACACACACACACACACACACACACACACACACATACTACATGGTATAACCTTTAGAGTTGGTGAATAGTAGGCTACGTATTATGAATAATGTTATAACAGTTATAACGGTGACAAGCCTCATTTTTTAGTTTCATGAGTTTGTTTAACGTTTTGTTCTAACGTTATGGTAATTTTTTTAAACTTGTGCAAATGGTAGATTTGAAGGAGCAAAAAACCTGCATGAAATTTCGCTTCAGGCATTAAAAACACTACTGCAGAAACCCATCGCATGTTTGTGGAAGCATTTGGCGACAATACTATGAGTCATAGTAAATCTGTTCAGTGGTGGAAGAGCTTCAAAGTTGAACCGAACTCTGCCGACGACGAAGAACGTTCAGGACGATCACCGACAAGCACAACACCGGAAACGTCTAACCTCGCATCGCGTGATTTTTTCGTTTCCTCTAAAATAAAGTTGAAATTGAAACGCCGTCATTTTGACACAATCGAGGACAGACACAGAATTCCAGGACGTACTTTGAATACTTACACTTGAAGACTTCCATGGATGCATGGAATCATGGAAAAACTCTGGGATCACTGTATCCTTGCCCAAGGGGACTGTTTTGAAAGATACGGTGGAAACTGGGAGTTAGGGTATCAAATTGAATAAATGAACACACAAAGTTACTGAATTACAAAACATTAAGCGTGTTTAGCGAAGTGAATTGTTGTAAATGTAGTTTTACTATTCTGCGTTTATGTTGCCTTCTCTACACAGTTTGTTGATGTGATTAGAGAAAATTTCAATCACTTGTTGATATGATTAAGGAGTTCGTTTTTTGCCATTTCACCCCCCCTCCCCAACAGCCCTTCTTTTTTTCTTTATTATTGTGATTATCTACGAAACAACGTGTTTTCAAAATTAGGTGAAAACGGAATTTCGCGAAGTTTTGTGTCGTGATCACAACAAACACAAATGTGAGCAGTGTCGGATGGAATGTAAATGATATGTACAAATGCTCAAATCAACCACACGCATTATTAAAGCGTTGAATTTTGAAGCCCTCGGGACTATATTCTGAAGCTGCATGAACAGTGATTTAGTGGTTTTACTTCTGCATTGTCATGAGAATAGAGTTAGTCTCTCAGTTATGCTCTTATTAGAGAATTTCAGTGTATAATGAACATCATGGAAGAACTGAACTAGGAATAGAAATATACATCGATCCTGGTATCTAGAAATGACTGAATGGTATTTGCTTAAGATATTTTTAAAAAATTATAAAAACAGTTTTATAATTTTTGATTATTTAATCCGTTATATACGTATGTATCATCGAAAATTGGCAAACTAATAGCATGATTACGAATGCACAAAAGTGATTTTCGTTTTATTTTTTCACAAATTCCATATTTTACGTCAGTTTAACTGATACGAACGAGGGATCGGCGATAAACGAAAAGGAGACACTGCAATAATGGCAGCCTCGAACCAACAACCATGAGAATGCATACAGATTCAGCCTCCTCAAACATTAATCGTCGAAATATATTTTCAAGTAAATATAAACATATAACATATACGTGTATGTGTGTTTTATTTTTCACCTTTTTACCCTTCACAAAAACTTAACGTAACCTAACCAAACCTAAAATATCATAACCACAACCAAACCTGTCCTAACGTAACCTAATAACCTAACCTATATTATATCTATATCTATCTATCTATCTATCTATATATTATTATTATTATTTGCGTATAGATCCTGTTGGATCACGCAAAGCACTTCGACTCATGTCTTGTTCCTTTTAATCCTCCACAACTCCCTCATCCTGTCCCCATGGATCCTCTTCCGTACCTCCGTCCTGCTCTCTTTGGGATTTCATTATCTGGGACTTTCCAACCGAGCATCTTTCTCCTGTATGCGCGCCTGTCTTCAACATCTGTTGAGTCTATTTCTGTGTCATGTAGGTCTATTCTGACTTGTGCGATCCACGACGTTGTTGATTTGACTCCTTGTATATACTTAAGGATTCTGTTAGCAAATCTCGTTGTTGGGAGTCTACTGATGTGTCCATAGAACCGAAGTCTCCTTCTTCTGATATCTGCTGCTAGGTTCGATATCTTTTCTGTGGTCTTCCGGGAGTGCAACCTGTATCCATCTTCTGTTAATCTCAGGCCAAGGATCTTCCTCAAGATTTTGCGTTCTTCCTTCAAAATATCCTCCATGGTAGCTTTTGTGTGGAGTGCTAGCGTCTCGCTTGCATATAATACCTCCGGTTTTATGACTGTGATGTAGTGTCTGATTTTTGTGTGCGTCGACATACATCACTTATTGTAGATATCACGCGTTATACCAAAAGCCGACGACGAAGAGCGTTCAGGACGATCATCGACAAGCACAACACCGGAAACGCATCTATCTATCTATCTATATATATATATATATATATATATATATATATATATATATATATATATATATATATATATATATATATATGTGTGTGTGTGTGTGTGTGTGTGTGTGTGCATTTATTTCGTTATGTTAAGAGAGTAAAGAACAAATTTTTCTAAATTAAAAATGTACTAAAACGTCGTACAAAGTGGAATTAAGAACATTTAATCGGTTTTTTTAAAAGCTCCTTTTTTATTTTTTTAACTGTCCAGATTTGAAAATTAACATTTTAGGAACAAAACCCAGAGACAATCATCAAGAGTCGGAAAGAAATAAGAAAAGGTGAAATCATTAGTACGTTTAATTCAATGAAGAGAATCGGCAACGTTCTTGTGGTAGTTAAAGCCCTTTGTTTTTAATGGAAAACAATAGAGCCGTGAAAAAGGAAGAAGGAAATTATTATTCCATTAAAAATGTGCGGTAAGTTTTCTTTACAAAGGCATCATCAGGACTGTCCGTATTTTTTTAAATTTAATTGCACTCGATTTTACATAATGCATATGCAGTTATTTAATCTCTATATATTATTTCTCAAAGGTGTTTTTGTCGTTATGAAATATCTCCCTTAATTCTGAATCAAAATTCAGCCATTTTGAAGGTTATTTTCTCCTTTAATGACGAAACATTAAACAAATATTTTTCATAAAATTATTTTTTAAAGTTTTAAATTAATTAAATTAAATTAAATGTTAATTAAAATAATTAAAAATTTTTTTTATAAATTTAATTTTTTCGTAAAAAATTACATACTGAAAAATTACAATACTGAATCAAAATTAACGTTTGGTCGGCCATTTTGAAGGTTATTTTCTCCTTTAATGACGAAAAATTAAACAAATATTTTTCATAAAATTATTTTTTAAAATTTTAAATTAATTAAATTAAATTAATTAAAAATTGTTTTTTTTATAAATTTAAAGTTTTCGTAAAAAATTACATTTCAAAATGATGGAAATTTATGAAGTTCCATAACAGTACAATGTTAGTGGTAACTCACTTAGACGAGTACGTCACTGCTACAATTATTCACTCCGATAAAACTGTGCACATATCCCGGATTAACACACCTTCTGGTCCTGCTGTGCCTTTCCAAACTGTAAGAAAACAATTCCCCATAAAAGTTGTTTTCGCTATAACCATTAACAAAACACAAGGACAAACACTTCAAAGGGCAGGATTGCATTTACCAAAACCTGTTTTTTTCACAAGAACAGTGAAAAATACGCGGCTTTTTCACGAATCCTCAATTTTAAAGATATATTTTTTGTGTTGATTTTAAAAAGGGAAAAAATATTGTATATAATATTAACATCATTTACAATAATACTAATTTTGTTACTGTTTTTTTCCTTAGTTTACGCCCTCATTGGAGCACTTTAATCAGTCCATACATTTCCAAGTTCAAAATCGCTATTCAGAGACTAGCGTTTCAGCCTCTTCTTCCGTTCCCAAAATTCATTCATCCTGTCCGACCTGGCTGCCCTTTGTTCACGTTCAAATGTTGTCAGCTTGAATCGCAGATATTTATTCCTTAGCTCTTCTCTGCTCTACTTTCAATTTGAGGCACCGTCAAATTTAACTCTTCCAAATCACTCTGGATATCTTTGAACCAATTATTCTGCGTTTTAATCTTTCAGAAATAGCTAAATAACTGTTTCGCCAGTCGGGTTTCTGGAAGGCGTGCTATATGGCCGAAAAAAGCAATTCTCCTTTTCCGCATCGTGTCTATTATTGACTCACTTTCTCAATATACCACTTCATTCGGTAGTAATCTCCATTGGCCATTCACTTGGTGTTTCTTGTTAATGATTGTTCTGATGATTCTTCTATCTGCTTTCTGCAGTTTATCAGTTGATTTAATCTTCAACTTGAAGAGTGTTTCACTAGCATAAGTTGCCTCAGTTTAACAACGGAATTATAATGTCGAAATTTGGCATTCATTGAGAGCGATTTCTTTTTGTAGGTTGGCCAGGTGAGTCGTTGTGCTTGTTTCAGTTTTTTACTGTTACAAAATATTTCAAATTAACAATATTTATATTTACTAACTTTCGCTTTATTATATCACGTATATGACCACTAATTGTGCAAAGTATTCACACGGGTCACCTAGTAATAATTTATTCTTTAAAACACAAATAGTTCATTTTCATATTTTATATAAATAGATTAAATATTTAGAGGTCACGAGCTTTTATATCTCTTTAGTCGCGTCTGAAATTTTTATTTTACAACCGAGCTTGTTAAGTGTAATTCAGACTGCTTCCTCAATGAGCTGAACACTTCACTGACTAGCTCATTCTGCTAGCGGTCTTCAGGTTCCTAGCTGAAGAGTAACACCTTTAGCCTCCTGCTACAAACATAGATTACGCGATGGCACACAGCTTTCTTATCCTTCTCTTTTATCCTTATCCCTTTTCTTTCATTGTGTACACATGGTTTCTCCTTAGTATAAAGTCATTTTTTTCAGATACTTTCTCAAACCGCGTGACGAGTAAAGAGCCTTATGGACCTTCTCAAGTGCCTTCTATACTGAGTTCTTACTCTCCTCCACCCCGCAGGGGGGTGCGGAATAGCTGCACCTATTGAGAGGAATTTAGACGTCCCACGCGGTACCCAAGTCTAACACACTTACACTTACAACACTACACTTACGACTTTAAAACTTTACTCTCACACTTACATTTAGGGCGGCGATAATAGCCTCAAGTGCTTTTTGCCATAAAAAAAATCCTCTCCAATTCCCCCTAGTGTAAAAAAACCTCCTTGATAGTGACGTTCTTGGCAGAACTCCTCCAGTCTTTGAGGATGGCTTACTGTCAGTCATGTAAAGGTTGTGTTTCTCACTCTTAAAATTTGATCCCTATGTGGTCTTCTACTTCCAAGTTTAATTTAAAGCTCCCTTCTTATTTTACGATTTTGTGCTTTGAATAGAAATTTGTAAACTCTCTTCCTACTTTGAGACGTTCGACCCCTTCTCACATCTTCTATTGCAAATTAAGTAACCCCGCCAGCGTCCAAACAATCTGATCCGTTTCACTGTTTGTGGATACAATGTTGTCAGTTACAGCCTCATTTTCCTCTATCTACATGCAATTTTCGCTCCCCTTGTTCCCTTTCGCCAGTCATTAGAGATTTAGCAGGTTTTAATGCGTATTCCGTCATTAAAAGCCCACAAATAACTAGAGGAATTAAAAAAATGTACGTTTTTTTCAACAGACAGTAAACTCAATTGTTAACATTTTCCCAAGAACCAGCGAATATTTACCTCCCACTAAGGTAGATCACGCTTATGGTCTTATTGTTCAGCGTGTCGCGATATAAACGCACTAATTTATATTACTTTAACTTCTTGGTTTATTTTAGGGCTTTGATCAATAACCGTTAGAAGAAAAAAGTGTTTGACCCTGATGAATCAACCTTGTTTTCGAAATCTTCCTTAAAAAACGAGGTGTGTTCAGAACGTAAAGAGAATTCTAATTTTCTGAACAAAACATTTATTTATTCCTCTACACTGATGTTATTGCCTTCAAAATAGTCTCCATTTGAGATTATGCACTTGTGCCAGCGATTTTTCCAATCCTTGAAACACTTCTTAAACTCGGTCTTTGAGATATCCTTTAGTTCTTTCAGCGATGCGCTTTTAATGTCATCTACGGCTGTAAAACGACGGCCCTTTAAGTTCTATTTATTTTTGGAAATAGAAAAAAGTCACACGGAGCCATGTCTGACGAATATGGACGCTGAGGCATCGTTACAGTACTGTTTTTGGCCAAACATTCACGAACAAGCAATGACGTGTAAGCTGATGCGTTGTCGTGGTGCAAAAGCCATGAATTGTTCTTCCACAGATCCAGGCGTTTTTTTTCGGATTGCTTCACGCAAACGGCTTTGAACTTGTAGGTTCAACTCCTTATTGACCGTTTCACTTGGTGGCAGGAACTCACGATGCACTATGCCATTAATATCGAAGAACTCAGTGAGCATAACCTTCACGTTCGACCGCACTTGTCGAGCCTTTTTCGGTCTTGGCGAGCCAGAATGCCTCCACTGGGATGATTGAACCTAAGTTTCGACGTCATATCCGTAAACCCATGTTTCGTCACCAGTTATAATACGCATTTAGTGACTCCTGAGCAACTTCCATTCGCCGCTGTTTTTGTTCAAATTCTACAATTTTGGAACGAATTGTGCTGCCACGCGTTTTATACACAAAACACTGGAAACAATGTCATGACATGATCCAATCGATATGCCAACATCAACAGCGACCTCTCTAATTGTGATTCGGCGATTGTTCATAACCACTTCTTTCACTTTTTCTACGTTTTCATCGGTTGTTGATGTGCTAGGACGTTCGTCATTTTCAACGTCTTTACGACCTTCTTGGAAACGCTTATACCACTCGTAAACTCTTGCTTTACTAATAGCAGACTCGCCATAGGCCTTTGTTAACATTTCACATACTTTGTTACACTTTATTCCATTTTTTACGCAAAATTTGATACAAATTCTTTGATCCATTTCTTTTAACAAACGAAAATCGCCGAGCTCATAAAAACACGTCTTACGTTAGTGGCTGTCACAGACAAAGTCAATAATGAAAACGGCTGAAAGTTTTATCATACTTCAAGGGTATGTATACCAACTTAATAAAAAAAATGTTTGACAATCGGACTCTCCAAGCCAGCGAAATTAAAAAATTTTCTTTACTTTCTGAATACATCTCGTACTAGTTCCATGAGTAGTCATGTATCCTCCTAATCGTTCAGGTTATCCTCCTTATTTGTTCCTTCTGTTGTCCGTACCACTTATAGAGTTTAATGCATAGATGACAATCAAAACGTGTATCAAGCACGCGATGAATCGTGTGTAGATTTGCTTGTTCAATGTGTGATATTTGTATCTAATAACGGCAATATAAATTGTGAAAGCGATCATTTACATAAACATTCATTACAACTGTGACAGTAGCTAGATTTTTTAAAGTTTTTTAAATAGTTTTATAAATTAGCTTTCATCATGTCAGCGAGACAGGTGCGTGCGGTGATTACATTAATGTTAAACAGTTTCTCCCGCTTTTTTGTAATGACTTTTGTTAGTACAGTAGCGTCATTTACTTGTTTTACACGACTGCCTCAAGATAGTGTAAGAGCCATTTCTCTTACTGTCGGTACGAATTCCCCGAGTCAATTATTTATTACTTAGAAAGCTTCCCACCCAGGCGCCTCTAAACTTCAGACGTTCTGTTTTACTTATATTCTTATTTCTGAATAAAATTAGAGTCATTGAACGCGTAACTTCCAAACGGATCTGTTTACAATCTTTGAACTTTTTTATACGAAACACCAGGTTTTTAAAAATAAATGACAATTTAAAAAGTGTTTATAGCTCGGATAATTTTGCTTGTATTACGGGATTTAATAATCAGCTGTTTTATGTAAATATATCTTGCATTGTTGCTATGAAAATGAGTGTATTCTCTGTATTAGTTTAAAGTGTGCAGATGAGATTTCTAAAACATTTATGCAAGTTTTAATTGTTGTTTGTTTACCACAAACACTCGGCTAATTCAGAGCGATCACAAATTCGGTACAAACGTGTAGTGCGGTATACGGCAGAGTTACATTTTCTTAACCCTTATAGTGTAATGTAGTACACAGTGAAGTGTACGCGGTTTGCCTTGTAATGTGCATGGTAATGTTTGAAATTCAAATAAAAATATAATTTCTGTTTAAAGCTTAAAGAGTTGTATATCATTTTTTTCTGAAAGAACTATAGAATTCAGTGATGGTTCCAGTAAAAATTAAAAAAAAAATTTTAAAGGTAGTTATTACCGTTGGAATATATATATATATATATATATATATATATATATATATATATATATATATATATATTCCTGTTCAACATAGAGACTCTGTGGTCGATTTCATCAAGCGTCGGTCAGTATACTGCGTCACTGAACTATGCACCCTTAGTTTGAGGAGCAGTCTTTCTCGTTTCTTTTCCCTTAGACTTACTGTTAACTTTGATCCCTCGATTTCATTAGTCATAACTGGAATAAAGTATAGACGATACGCAAAAAAAATTGAAAAATAAAAAAAATATTTATATAAAAGTATGGCTGTGAAAAATTGATTTTGTAATTTTTTGAATGTATCATTTCACAGTTTCTGTAAACTCAAAAAAATATTCAGTAGTTACCTGTTAATTACTTGTCTGTCCAAATTTACAAATTTTGAATAAATTAGGATTGTATATACACTTAGTTAATATCTTACTACAATTAAAAAACAATCTACTTCATTGGATAAAAATCCTAGAAAATTATGACAAAATCGTATTCAACAATTTTGATCTATTTTTGCTCAATGTAATCGATTAAGTACTAATACTAAACATAATACTGTTTTACACTTACAAAAAATTGGGTTATAATCTTGAGAGAAACGTAATATAGCTTATAGTTTAAAATTTGTACATTAACAATAATCATTTATGACCAAATTTGAGTAAAACAATTTGAACTGCTTTTGAAAATTAAACTCTTTCTCTGATCTTTTGCCGATAGCTTCAGTATTCATTTTGTTTATTTTATGTTTTAACCTTAGAAATCTTTCGTACGACTATTTTCATATAATTACTTATTGTTTGAAGTGTGTGGCATTAATTTATTTTTTGCGTAAAAATTTAGGGATGCTAATGTACATTTTATTTGTACCAAACTTTCACGAAATTGGCTAAAATATAACCCTTTATATTTTAAAAATATACAGGTCGAAATGTTTTAGGAAATTCCGTTTTCTGGTCGTAAAATCGAAAAAAACCTGTTTTATTATCAAAATCGGTTAGACAAGTTTTAATGAAACTTTTTTGCCTTGTGTTAAATGCGAAATAGAGGAAAACTTTAATTATTTGAGGTTATAACGGATATTTTGTAAAAACATGGCTTATGGATAACTATTTTAACTGTTTACTTTCACTATTTTAAGTTAAACATAGTAATGTTTAATAATTAGCATTAGTCGTAGAGGTAGTTTTAATATAGCATGTATTATGTGCTATTGATTATAATACAACAGCTATGAGCGACTCCTCTGCTATCTGTTGGATTTCATTCGAACTACACGGTAGACTCGGAACTGTAGAGAATTAAAGACAGAATGATTTAACATTTCTTTGCTATAAACATTATTAAAGTAACT
>CM040187.1:49061280-49071280 GCA_022606455.1 Callitettix versicolor
ATCAATATAGAATTAAACAATTAGTGCTTTAAAGGATTTAGCTTAAAGCAGTAACAATAGTAAAGATCAATAAATATAACACATATTAAAATACAATTACTGAAAGGGTTTTTTGTCATTGTATATAAACATACAAGTGTAGCCACCATTATAAAAAGCTGTCAATATTGTGGCCAAAGTACAAGTAATTGGATTATCTGCCGCTACGAACACTGCATGCGAGACGTTTGAGAGTATAGACAGTATTATTACTGTGTTTATTTAACTTTAGTTGAATACTCTGCCACAAGATGCCGCCAGCAGGGAACGCCTCACATTTCTAATAACATACGTTTATATTCAACGGTTTTGCGTATATCTTTTAGTCAGGCATATACAAAAGTCTGTGTATGCCTAAATATTTTTAAGAATTTTCTGAATATTAAATATTCAGACACACATATTTTAATTTATTAAAATATTCACCTTATATTTTCAAATTTACTATTTTATAACTTTAGAATACATTACTAAACAATACTTAACTATTTTAAATTCGATTTTGACTTCATTGTCTAAAACAAAAAAAACTGACATTTTAAAGTCATTTTTTATCATCTTTTTAAGTCAAAAAATCATTTTTTTAATTCGTTAAAATTCTTACATATATGAATTATGTGTGTATATATATATATATATATATATATATATATATATATATATATAAAATTTTAATTTTATCTGATTCAAACTTGGCACGAAATTCTATTTTGCTAATAGTCTGGACAATTTCATTTCCTAGCAATATTTGTTATACAGTTTCAAAATGGCGGCTATTAGAAATCTTTAAAAATTCGTAACTATTTTGCCTTAAATATTTTTTTAACTAATATCGCTGTCGTAATTAGCGTTTAAACTGGATAAATTTAGCTTTTTTAATTTTCAAAATCCGTTTAAATTAAAAACATTAAACGGCTGCAAGGGTTCATGTTTTTAATTTTAATATTTTCTTCAATATTATGTAACAGGTTAAGAAGCTAGTAAATGCAGATTGCAGTATTAGTGCTGATTATTAACGCGACATTATAATTTAAAAAAAGTATACGTTAAAAAATTACTTTTATTTTAAGAATTTCGCTTCCATCACGTCAGCGAAACAGCTACGTGCTGTAACTATATTTCACTAACAAACCTATTCGTTATATGCAGGTGCACATTTTATATTTACTTTGTAAACTCGGAGTGTATTGTGTGTATGTTTTAATTTTAGATTCCGGATTGTTGAACCAGTATTTAAGAGAAGCTAAAACATTTTAAAGCTGTGAAGAAAGATAGATCTTCGGGGAAAACTTGGACGAATTAACAATTCAAAGGTTCTTGAAAGCTTTCGTGTTCAATCCAAAATTGCTTACCTTTTGCAAATTAGTACTGAAAACGTACGGCAACGTTTCGATTTCATAAAACATTCAACGCGTTCAGTGTAGGCCTACAAAATTTTATTTTATTAGGTTATGTTTTCTGTTAAATTAGGCTTATAGCGCTGAAGAAAGTGAAGAAAATATTCCCTACTTTACTCATTAAAAATGAAAACAATTTTAAATTAAAAAATACGCCTACATTTGGTTTCCTTTTATGGTATTTTACATTTCACTAATTTTCAATAAATTGCTCAATCTTAATTTTAGAATGTATTAATAAATTTTTAGTTAACAATAACGATTGTCTGCTTGTGTTGCATTGAGGGTTTTTGCACTGGACATGTCTGAGGCGGCGGATCTTAAGCACTTTGTAAAAATGGTAAATCCTTTGCTTATAAATCACCATATTTGTATTTAAAATGAATTTCGACTAAATATCGCAAGAAGTGATACTTTTTCTAACAAAAATCGTGGGATGGTCTGTCGAACTTTACGTGCTCCTTCGCATAGTCAAAGAGCGGTTACCGGTCGCAAAAGTAACCGAGTGGTTAAGCGTGAGATGGGTAAAGCCGCCGTCAGAAGCCATGCAATATGCAAAAATAATTGTTGATCCGTGTATAAACCATTGTTCGGTAACACTGAACAGGTCTCTGAATCCCTAGATCCAACGTTATCACTACAAGAACGGGCAAAGTAATATATTAGGTATTAAGATTAAGTAATGAATATTTAGATATGATAATGCGCATTAGCAGTAAGACGGTTTAGAAAATTACAAAAAGCATGAGCCCTAAGTAGATGCAGTAAATGACAACGCGCAACAATGTTGTAGATGTAGGAAATGATAATGAGGATGAGCCGTAAAACAGTGTAGAACATAACTAGCAACAGCTGTTCTAGGTACAGGAAATGATAATGCGCATGAGCAGTAACATAACGGTTAAGAACATGATAATGCACAACAGCCAATGTAGGTGTAGGAAATGTTAGCGCTCATTGGTCCTAAGTAGATATATTAAATGATAACGCGCATGAGCAGTAAATCTGTGAAAGAAATTTAGTATGTTTCGTGAAATGTGATCAGTTTCGTGCACCTCACATATAGTTCTGATAAAACAGCCCAAGTTGTACGTACTCTTTAAAGGAATTTTTCAGTGAATATGTGATAATGGGGTAATAATTTATGTAATAAATAAAATTTATTTTAAAACACTATTTCAAAGAATAACTTAACACTGAATAATCACCGATAACTTTAAATCGGTTTAAAATAATACTAAATAGAGTTGTGCGACATAAATTAATCCCCAATAGTAGCAGAAATTCTTTTACGGGAAAATTCGTTATTTTTTTTAACGAATTAGATTATTTATTCGATTATTATTAGATTTTTTTATCTAATAACGATAGCCTTATGTTTACAAAACAAAGAGTTTCTGTTTAAATTTGCACTCATACAGGCGATGCATAACATAATCAAAGTTGAAAACACCGTCAACCTATTAATTCATAGTGTAAATAGTGTTATAGCAAGTGAGACACTGTTAAACTTCCAAATATTACCCTTAGAAATCCTTCGTAGGCAGTTGGGCGTGCGCGCGCGCGCACACACACACACACAAGCACACGCACCACACATAGACACACAAACACACAAACAAGCACACGCACCACACAAACACACACACACACAAGTGAGCGCGCGCACACACACAAGCACACGCACCACACAGAAACACATACACACAAGCACACGCTTCAAACACAGACACACGCACAGTCACTCACTCACACACACACACACACACACACACACACACACACACACACACACAGCACACACACGCGCGCGCGAGCACGCACTCACGCACCACACACACCCAAACAAGTACACACACACACACGAACTCGCGCGCGCGCACACACACACACACACAAACACACAAACACACAAGCACACGCACCACACATAGACACACAAACGCACACACAAGCCCACGCACCACACACAAACACACGCACCACACACAAACACACGCATACTCACACACACGCACACGCACTACACACACACATACATACACACACAAGCGAGCGAGCGCACACACACAAGCACACACGCACGCACACAAGCGCACGCGCGCGCACACACACACAAACACACACACACACACACACACACACACACACACACACACACACACACACACGCTCGCACCACACACACACACACACAAGCACACGCACCACACACATACACACACAAGCACGCACGCGCGCGCGCGCGCACACACACACACACACAGAGTCATAACACTGAATAACTTGGTTAAAAAGTGACCTGTGCTATTGAGTGAATGGGTGTATCAAACCCCCGTAAAATATTTTATTAAAACAAATTACCAAGCAACTTCCTAGTTTACCCATGCATACGGGCTCTGTATGGACACCTTCTTGATAAGGGACACGAGTAAGGAGGACTAACATAAAGGAAATAAGAAGAAATAAACATTTAGAAGCGGGAGAATTACCACTTTTAATCCTCTCCAAGCCCTAGACTTTATGAAGAGACTAGGTTAGAAAAGGCGCTGCAAATCAGCAATAGTAATAAAGGGGCACAATAGATCTATAGAGGTCGCAGTGTAATAATAACCATAGAAACACATTCATTCATTCATTCTTTCTCTTAGCAAAATTGGTTTGAAAGGAATTAAAAATCGCGTCTTCATATTCTGCTCAAACTTATTGTTTATTTATTTTAAACTTGTTGAATTTATCGGACAAGTGTTTAGCGGGAGATTGCACGTACCAAGCTTGACGACATTAAAACCATTTTTGCAAAAACAAAAATTTTAAAAAATTTGATTAACTCAAAATTGGATAAAACGATTTTTATAATGCATTGCCTAAATATAGACCTTAATTAATAAACAAAAAGTAAGTGTCTAGAGAGTCTTGAAATATGTGTTCAAAATCAATAAAAAGACAATCAATATTATAATATTTCATCAAAATCGGTGCAATAGATTTTGCTCAAATTTTTTAATATATGGATTTTCACTTTAGTCAGTTTTGCGAATATGAAATAAAAGATATTTATTGCTCAAGTTTACGTCAAAAACATTGTATTGTATTTAAGTAAAAAAAACATTAAATAAATAATAAATTAATTAATTAAATAAATAAATATTTGAACGTGATAAATTTTATCACTCTTTATCAATGTTTAGGTTTTATGAATCTTTGTAAACATAACTATAAAATTTAGTTTGTTACTTTTTTTAAACAAATAAATTATTCATGAATGATTTAAAACGAGCGTTAGATTTGAATCTATAATGAAATTTCTGTTCTCAGCCAATTAAAATTCTGATCTTCAGCTCACCACGATAATGCTGAGACACGTTCTACAAACTCTACTGATTTTATACTTTAAGACTTTATTACAACCTATGTAAGACTATCTATCCGTTCATGTACTTCCGCTTTAAATACAGCCTGATACTGTTGCATTAATTAGCAAAGTGTTTTCCTCCCTCTAAGCCCGAATTTTGTTTCAGTCTTGAAATATTATCTTCACAAACTTTGGCCGGGATTAGAACTGGTAATCTTGAATTGTAAAGACGCTTAGGAAATTAATTTAACAATTTTTAGATTATTAAAAGTTTTCAGTGAACAAGTTTTTGTTTCAACTGATGTACTATTTGTTTAATTACATTTACATTCGCTGTAAATATACTGGCCTGGTAATACGCGGTTTTTTTTCATATGTCGCAGGTTCGAGCACGCCTAACCTTTCAGACATCATTTTCAATTTCTCAGTAGAAAATTTATTAAACTTGAAATAAATAACAAATTTTTCAAAAACCACTTTTCGAAGGAAAACAACGGTTAAAATTAACAAAAGTTATTCCATTCGATTAAAATTCTGATTCAGTTTAATTCAAAAATACTATAACAGACCTTGTGTTTAGGATACGTTATCGAAAAAAATTGTAAAATGTCTCAAAACCTGATAAAAAATTTGAGAAATAAAGTAATACCTGTGTCTATAGTTCGTCCCCTCACGTGAATATTTAAAATAATCTTATTTAAAAAATTTAATTGAGTACATAATTTATTTTCGATGTTGCTTTTTTTAAAATTATTTAATAATAAATCTACGTTTAAAAATTGTTGCAGAGTAAAGATAACACAACAAAAACAGACCGTATAAAAAAATAAATCCATTTTACTTTATCCCACTACTTTCTCTATTTACTGCTGCCATTAGCCTTCGTTTCCTAAATAAACCTTTAAGGGAAGCGTTACTTTAACACCACCTGACGTGTTGACACAAAGTACCGCTAGCTGACACATCGCTGTCGATGCGCCACGTTACTGAGTTTTATAAACATAGAAGGCCTTGGTGAAAATATTTACGCACGCGGGCCGATAGTCGTTTTAACAATGTGTGCACGAGCTAAAATAAAGGTTACAAAAGTGTTTAAACGGATTTTCGAATTTTTTCAATGGCTTTTTATAACGGATAAAAATTGTTTTTGTTTGCTGATTCAATGAAAAATCCAAAATACAAGTTACTGACAAAAATTTTAGTAAATTGCACCCGTAGATTTGCGATGCTAAAAATTATTTTAAAAATTCCTACGCTGTGGATTTTTTTATAATATAAAACTGAGTTAAAAACTAAAAGAAATTTAGAAAATGGAAAACCTTTAAATACAAATTAATACCAGATATAAAATTAAATAACTAAAATCGAAAATATAAACACAATAATATGAAAAAAGCATATGAGATTAATACAACTTTATGCAAAACGTTTTTTTTTTTAAATCGAGTTACTTTGAAATGCGTCAAAAGAGTGGGGAATGAAAATTATCGACAAAAATCCGGTAAATAATCTCATTTTTAGTGTCGATTTTAATAGAAATTTTCAGCCCGAAAAATTTTAAGTTGAAAAATTTCTTAGCGCGATCGCTAAGAATTTACCGATGTGAATAATGGTAAAGCACAAACTTCGAATATTTTCAGGGTTCAACAACCATCTTTAATGTACTTAAAAATAAAAACTACGTTTTATTCAACCTCCAAATCTGCGTCTTCAGGAAAGTAGTGCCCCAATGCATTATTATTGTTTTTTAGTGTTGAATTATTTTATATAAGCTAAATAATCCTAATGTTCAGAATGTTTGATGTCAGTTAATTTGTACTTTTTTTTACTTAGATGAATTTAATTATTTTTAACTATAAAAAACCGTGAAAAGTATGTAGTCTGTATTTAAATGCTAACTTGAATTAGAAATCGGTTACAATCAATACATTCTTTAGTAATTAGAATAAAGTTTCTGATTATTTAATATTTATTAAACTCATTTACTAAAAATTACAAATTTATGCTTTTATTTAATGTTTCTAATTATAGAAAATTCATTCTATCAAGTCAGTCGGACAAATTCCGTGTCACATTATTTCCAAGTAAACTTAACGTAAAATAAATTTTAAAAGTATTCAAGGAAATGTTTATAAGAAAGTTTGTTTTCCTTTAAGGAAAAGTTTGTCGTGCCACTTTGCCCAATTATGTTACTAAAATTGCTATGGGAGGGTTTAATCTGCCAATTAAGTGGAACAGGCTACTTAGGTTCGTTAAAGAAGTTGAGAAAGGAAAATACCGTTACAAATGTTTTTTACATTTCCTGAGGAGTTTTGTTCGAAACGTACAAACAGACGCTCTCAAGAATCAAAACAGAAGCCAATTTCTGAAAAATTACAGATCATATTTAAAATATTGCATCTATTCTAGAAATATAACTCGTTTGATGACTGAAAGTGAGCAGTGGCTAAAAATCAAATCTATATTTAACACAGTTGTAGGTCGGAAAAGTGGAAAATTGATTTTTCTCGAAAATAAGTTCATGACTAATGAATTTTTCGTACTTGAAAAACCCATAATGCTCAAGTCACAAGAAAAACATTTTAGCTATTACAGAAAAATGGCAAAGACGAAATTGTAGATCGGAAAAATTACTTTTCTCTAAATAAAACCTTCTTCAATTAATTCTCGTATTGAACAAAACTCACTATCAAAGTATCGACAAAACCATTGGAGCTGTTTTGTAAACAAACTAAAAATAATTAATTAATTCTTGTAAAAACAGGAAAACGAATTTTCCCAAAAATAACACACTAATCAGTAAGCAGAATTCCCATTGACGAAGTTCAGAAAAAATCATTGATCTGTTTTAGAAAAAAAATTGCTCAGAAAATTTGGAAAACGATTTTTTTCCATTTTAATCAAAATAAAATTTCTCGTATCTGAAAATTATCCATCACCCCCGATAGATGTTTCTGACAAAAAAGTTACAGACATACACACACACACACACACACACACACACACACACACACACACATTCACACACGTACACACTCACGCAACCCTCACACACTCACACTCACACACAAACACACACACACATACAAACATTCACACTGACACACACTCACACTCACACATGCACACTCTCACACTCACACCCCACACACACACACACACACACACACACACACACACACACACACACACACACACACACACACACACACACACACACACAAACATACAGACCCTCACACTCACTCTCTCTCTCTCACACACACACACACAAACACAAACACTCACACACACACACTCTCACACACACTCACACACACACACACACACACACACACACACACACACACACACACACACACTGACACACACGCACACACACACACTCACACTAACACACTTACACACACACACACACACACAAACATACAAACACTCACACTCACAGACACAGACTCACACACACACACACACACACACACACACACACACACACACACACACACACACACACACACACACAAGTTTTAGGGCTGGTTTTGATGTTGGATTCTGCGGGACCAATAATGTGAGGAACATGTGTATTGATACATAACATTATATTTAGCGCGTCCCAAGTTTCATATTAAATTAATTACAATTAAAAATTACTCTTTCCGCCCGGGATTGAACCGGGACCTTACGGGTGTCAGGCGTGCATGATAACCACTACACAAGGAAACTACAAAGAAGTTTGACCGATTTAAGTAAATGGTATAATTTATATGAAATTAATCGTTAATTTAATTTTGAGAATTACATTAAAAGATCAGTAGTCTGATATTGATTTATAAAGATCAGCTGATTTCATTAAACAGGTGATAAGCTATAATAAGTTTCAGGTTTTGTTGTTAAAAACTAGCAATGTTAATTTGCCGTAGTTAAAATAAAAAAGTAAAAGAAAACCATGATAAATGATTTTCATTTGTGGTTCAATAACAAAATTTAAAAAAAATTATTTCAAGTTTTGGGATTAAAATCCCACCAGAATGAGTAACGTATCTGTAAAAGAATTGTTTCTAATCTATTAAAAAAATGAATACACTGTCTTTTAGTCCAGTGTAATGTGCAGAAATACACAACGATAAATAAACAAAGGGTCAAATATTCTAATAATAAAAACGTGCATGTACTCAAGACACCAGACGGTATATCTGTTTCAGATTACATACTTTACAATATAACTTTATTTCTCGCTTGCTTAAAGGACAGTTATTTATACTTAAATATATATAATACGATAAATTTCAAACGGTTAAATAAGTTCAGTTCTTGTATTTTTAAATAAAATAAACAGAACCTTGAAGCCATTTCCTAATCTTGTTACCCCGTGATAGGCCGAGAGGTCTTAACACTTTATTGGAAAAGTTGTGGTATTGTTATTTGCTGCTGACTGAAAACACCAGAAAGTTTTCCTTCCATTTGCCGAGGGCAACCATTTACTGCAGTCAGTTGTTAAAAAAACACAACCTGTAAGTATTACACTCGCAATAGCACGAGTAGAGATTTCGCGTAATGTTTGCGACACTGCAATTGTCCAGTTAAAAATCACTTTTTAAAATTTAGATAATTTCTTAAATTTACAACAGGAGAGTTACTTTCTCAGTACAGGAGTAAGTAAAGTTACTGCAAGAAAATATTTTTTTAATATATTCAGAAGAAAATGTAACTGATTGAATTGCAATTAAATGTGTCTCTTAAAAGAAGCCTGTAATACATATCATAATCTCCATAAATTGGTATTGAATATAATAAATATCATAACGTCCATAAAACAGATGAAAATAAATATAATGGCGGCGGTCAAAAAGGCACAAAACGATTGTAGTAATTTTTGTTTCTTAATGTCCATACTGTTATGATTTAGAAAAATATTAATTTTTAGTTACTAGTTTTAAATATTATAATGAGGTCACAGCCAAAGAATGAACACTATTGGCAAAGACATAGGCAAATTACGTAACTGCTGACATACTGCCTGTTGCAATAAGCAACAAGGTATATAGAACAGCAGTTGAAATAAAAGCATGGGGAAGAAGTAGGACGGGGACAGTCTATCCCGAGGGAACCGGAACGTCGGTATATTCCAGGGGACAGTCGATTCGGTGAAGACCCGAAGGCTGTACATCGGGACGCACTACGGAAGAGCATTCCAGCTAGGCGGTGCTGA
>CM040187.1:49081280-49096280 GCA_022606455.1 Callitettix versicolor
TTTACACGAGCTATGAGTGAAACAGCACAAACTTACACACACGCAATCACATTCTCTCTCTCACACACACACGCTCACACTCACGCACACTCACACACACTCTCTCTCTCGCACACACACACATACACACACACACACACACTCTCTCTCACACACACACACATACACACATTCACACTCACACTCACACACATACACATACATATATATATACACACACACACACACACACACACACACACACACACACACACACACACACACACACACACACACACACATGTTTTAGGACTGGTTTTGATGTTGCATTCTGCGGGACCAGTAATGTGAGGAACATGTGTATTGATACATAACATTATATTTTGCTCGTCGCAAGGCTCATATTTAATTAATTACAATTAAAAATTACTGTTTCCGCCCGGGATCGAAACGGTACCTTACCCGTGTAAGGCGTGCATGATAACCACTACACTATAAAAGCTACAACGAAGTTTGATCGATTTAAGAAAATGAAATAATGTATATGAAATTAATCGTTAATTTAATTTTGAGAGTAACATTAAAATATCAGCTGTTTTTTTATTAATTTGTAAACATCAGCTGATTTCATTTAACAGCTAATAGGTTAATACTTTTTAGGTTATGTTATTAAAAACTAGCTGCGTCATTTGTCGTTTATATTGATTCGTAACAATCAGCTGGTATTATTTACACGAGCTATGAGTGAAACAGCTGGTTGGTTTAAAGAGTCTATTTAATAATGTTTATATTTTACTCCCTAATTAAAATAACTTTCTGTGTAATGTCGGTTAAAATATTGCTTTGTTAAAATATATTGTAAAAAATATTACAAAACTCTTTCTATTTTCCCCCATTCAAAAATCAGATTTTCCCTTATTTTGGTCATACTGTAAATGAAAAATTACAGAACAACTTAATTACTTAGAACAAAAGAAAATTACAATTCGTGTAGTTTTCTAAATCAAAAATTAAAACCGATGGCAGTAATAAGTTAATTCGTTTTAAACTTGCTATTCTGATTTAAGATATGCATCTCTATTTATGGTAAAAATTTGGGTAAAATCTAATGAAATATTATTAAAACAATTGCAGATTTTCTTTTCCTTAAATAGCGAATCAAACTTTTCTGTTATGTAGTTATTTTTCGGTCGTTTTTCCGTAGACAATATTTAAGCGAATTTTGAACGAAAATTCTGTTACAATATTGAGAATATTTAATGTTTTTGACAAAATGTGTTTTTTTACAAAATTAGTCCCCAACAACAGATGGACTTGTAAATAAAAGTTAAATTTTTTAATTAACTGGGAGCTGCGACCGGAATTATGAAAAAAAACGATCTTCAGATTTTGACAGATCTATTAAAATATCTTTTGATTTTTTTACTTTCATAAAACTTTGAGTACAATTTCTTTAATGACAAAGTAATTCACAAATTAGTTTTTTAAATAGTTATATTTTATTACAAAAATGACAAAATCATATCTTGAATTAGGGATAAGCAGTTTTAATGTTGACATGCAAAACCTACTTCGGAAATGGAACTCACAGATTGAAAGTCAAATTGAAACTCTCTACCACCTGTCGCAAACAGTAACAGTTCCATGATGGCTCTGCTGCAATAGAATCTCCATTTCTCAGCGGTTTGCCTTTCAATGTTTGGAATGGCAACATAATTTGTGCAGAAACCAACGTCTCATACCTTATTTGTGTCACGATTAAGAAACCTCTATAACCTTACTTTGTTTTTATAGACTTCAATATTATTTTTTTTGTTTTTAAATTTATAAAATTATATAAGAAATTAATAAAGAAATAAACATAATACAAATTTTCTCTCGTTCAATTAGTTGTTGGGAACCTAATGATAATAAACCGTGAAAATCGGTTAAATTTATCAAAATTGCTGTATAAGGTTTTGATAAAATTTGTTTGTTTTGAAGGATCATTGTCTGTGTAAAAAATGTCAAAGTAATTTACGGTTTCTAAATTGAGTGTGTATGTTAAATTTTCTCAAATCTTGTGATTTAATTTTCTAAAAAATATGTCGGAAACTCTATTTTTGATCAAACAACTGTTGTCACATTTTCGCAAAAACTACTTAAATGGTTTTGATCAAATTTTACGCAAATTTGAAATGTTTGGTTTGCTTTGCCAAATTTGAAATAAAAAACGTTTTCTTCTCAGGAGAAAATAGAAAAAAGTACAAAAAACTCCCCAAGATCTACTTTTAAAGCTTGATTTCTTTTTTTTTCAAATATATTAAAACTATTTATGATCTTTCATAAACCATAATGATCACAACGAACTTTGAACCATTTTTTTTGTGTAAATTATTCAATTTTTTTTAATCAGTGGATCCTTAATAACAAAACCCTTTGTTATACGCCCAATATTAACAATCGAAAATATAAAAATGCGAAAACAACGAGAAGTTACAAAAAAATTAAAAGTGACAAACATAACCTCAAAATAATTACCGCGCGAAAGTAGGTAACGTGCTTTTAATAGCGAAAACAATTGATTAAATGCGAATTATTAATAATAAAAAGGATTAAATTCTGTTATACAAAACTGCAGGCTAACTCGACTCGGTTGCTGCGTGCTTAACTAAGTTGTTGGTTATGTAACTAGTATTCCTCAAAAGCCTTTGTAAGGCGTGTTATTTCGGCGTATATAGGCTAAATGTGCTGCTGTTTTGTAAAAATTGACTTCAAAATATAATAAACGGCTAGAAACCGTAATTTATCGTAATAAATTTAATCTTTCGCGGGTTTATATCTACCAAAAGAAATTATATAGCACATAATAAAGCAACAAAATTGTTAAAATCATTACTTTTGTAAAAGTCCCAAAAATTCAGAAATACCTACCGTGATCATTCAAATATTTGGTTTTAATAAAATAAAAATTATTTTTAGACTATTATGTTTCTTAATATTCCCTCTGTAGCTTATGCAAAACATAAACTCCATTAATTTTTAACAATACTTGGCTTTTTCGATTGTGACAATGTATCTGACTCCTGATTGTATAAATCACAATTGAAGGAGTCTATCTAAAGTCTATACGTAACTGATGAGAACTGACAGTTCTGTTCATAAGTCAGCTGTTATTGTCACAATGTTATCGTCCTAAGCAAACCAGGCTATTTTTGTGTTTGCCTGAATTACATCTGTAGTAAATATTCGTTTGTCAACAAATTCCTAAATACTATATTAACGTATATCTTCAATCTATATATATAAAAGGCAATGTCCTGACTGACTGACTGATCAACGTACAGCCCAAACTATAAAACCTAGAGACTTGAAATTTTGAAGATACCTTCGTTTTAATATGTAAGCACGTACTAAAAAAGGATTTTGCAAAATTTTGATTTTGACGTCATTAAACTACTTACCCAGTACAAATTTAATAAACATCGTACAGACAATACTATTATACCTAGAGACTTGAAATTTTCAAGGTATTTCTTACAACAATATCAAGGTGTATTAAGAAATGATTTTGCGAAAATTTGATTCTGACGCCATTAAACTACTTACCCAGTACAAATTTAATAAACAACGTACAGCCAATACTATTATAGCTAGAGACTTGAAATTTTCACGGTATCTTCTTAAAACAATGTCAAGGAGCATTAAGGAAGGGTTTTGCAAAAATTTTGATTTTGACGCCATTAAACTGCTTACCCATTCCAAAATTTAATAAACAACGTACAGCCAATACTATTATAGCTAGAGACTTGAAATTTTCACGGTATCTTCTTAAACCAATGTCAAGGAGCATTAAGGAAGGGTTTTGCAAAAATTTTGATTTTGACGCCATTAAACTGCTTACCCATTCCAAATTTAATAAACAACGTACAGCCAATACTATTATTACTAGAGACTTGAAATTTTCACGGTATCTTCTTAAAACAATTTCAAGGTACACTAATAAAGGATTTTGCAAAAATTTGATTTTTACGACATTAAACTACTTACCCAGTCCAATTTTAATAATCAAATTGTAGCCGAGACTATAATAGCTAAAGATTTGAAATTTTTAGGGTTACCACCACATGTAGCGGTGCACTGAAAAACGATATTTCAGTATTCACCTCCTAAAGAGATAAAAATGACGTACAACAATTTTTATTAGAAAAATTTGTTTTTCATCTGACCTTCTTAAAACGTAACATAGTCACCCTTAAATATAAGTAATGAAATATATTTTTCACCATTTCCAAAAATTCATCCCGCAAAGAGATTGAAAGGTGGTAGAAAATTTAGAAAGGGGTATACAATTTTGCATTGAAAAAATATTTGTTTTGGATCGTGTATTCTAGAAATATGCTAAGAAATACAAATAATGAAACACATATTTCAACATTTTTCCGAATTCATCCCATAAAAGAATAAAAATGTAAAAAAGAGGTATAGTTGGAGAAAAAGAGTGTTTTCATTGGAGACAAAATATTTTTTATCGGCTTTTCTTAAAAGTAAACAACATATTCTAAAACACAAATTATAATACAAATAATTCAGCATTCACCCCCACCGAATTCATCCCCTAAAAGGACAAAATTATAGAAGAGGTATAAATGTTTGTATCGGAGAAAAATATTTTTTAACAGATTTTCTTAAATTCGAATGGAACACGTTTGAAGACAATAAAACAACATATTCTGGTTATAACATTGCCATATTCACTGTAAAATAATCATGAGTTTAGATGATCACGCTTTTATTATTATATTTTTTTTATGTTTCTAAATTATTGCATTACTGAAAAAGTTTAAGTTTCGTGGGCGAAGCCGCGACGGGTAATGCTAATTAGCTTATAATTTTTAAAAAATCCAACGTTTTATAACTATAAGGTATGCTGACGACTTAACCTTAAAATATCATTACTCCTTATTTATCATTTAATAATTTTACGTCGGAATAAATAATTTGAACTTCACTATAAATCATAATTTTTCACAGCGCCCGTCTTTGCGCAAGATTTGCTTGACTGATTCCAGAATGGATGACGGAATACAGTCTTGTTCACTGAGCTAGCGAGTCTGTTTGGTGAGATTAGGCTTGATGTATGTTTGTAACAAAGTCTCGGACGTTTTACTTTATTTTCAGTATATTTCTCAGGTTTGCCAACTAACTAAAACCATGAAAATGTTTGCTTAAAAAAACATACTAGCTTTAGAATTGGTCGTTAGAATGTCTACGGTAATTTGAACTATATGCACAGGGTGATTGTAAACATCCAAAACTCGAAATCTTTTTAATCGGTGTCCTGTACATTGTTATATATTTTTTTCTGTCTGTCTGTATGTATGTATGCTTGTATGTTTGTATGTCTGTATGTCTGTAAGTCTGTCTGTCTGTCTATAGTCTGTCTCTCTCTCTCACTCTTTTTCTCTCTCTCTCTCTCTCTCTCTCTCTCTCTCTCTCTCTCTCTCTCTCTCTCTCTCTCTCTCTCTCTCTCTCTCTCTCTCTCTCTCTCTCTCTCTCTCTCTCTAATCTATCTATTCATCTTTCTGAGTGTTTGTATGTGTGGGTGTTGGTGTGTACTACAAGGAAGGTTAGAGGGCCTCCTGTTGTCCTCTTTTCCTCCCTCCTTGTGCTGAGACTGCCTGAGTTCCACCTCTTAGGGTCCCACGACTCACAACTAACCGTGAGTCTAGCCTTAATGGCTTCCTTCCTCTGAATCTTGGTGAATATTTTTGGCTTCCTCCAGCCAGCACAACTGCACAGTCACGTAATCGAGCTGGGTAATAAAGTTGGCAACTTGGAGGCTAAGCAGGTTTTCCTCTTCATTGCAATCTTTCTTAGTAGAACCCTTAGACTCCAGCTTCACTAGCTGTCTCCACTAGCGAAGAAGTGGAAGCACCAGCTAATGTCTTAGGGACTGACATCGGCTGACGCTTCTCTAGCCATTATTGGTTTCTGGTTTCTGTCTTTCCAAAAAAATCCCACGAGTAGTTAGGGAAAAGTTTGTCCACCAACTTTTGGTAAGGCCAAATACTATGGAAGAGCTGTCGGTATCACAGAGGGCTTCATCCGTCAAAGACACGTCACCAGTGCTATTTATCTCTTCGTCACGGGTAGTTCCTACCTTGAGATTAGAGATTATTTTTAGGGGTTTACTCCTCTAGATCCGACGGATATTGTCTGGACTTCCTCCAGCTCTTGCAGGACGCACTTATGGGAACACTTACGTGTACCATTCAGTCGATCTTGAGTACAGTAAGTGCCCCTGAGATCCGAGCAGTAACCAGACGTCTAACTGAGAGACTACCGCTTGGGTCCTCCGGCCCCAAAGAGATGTTAGAAAGACACTTCCAATATGATACCAAGAATGTTGTGTTTCGCCATTATGTGGTTTTGCAATGACGGTAGAAAAAACATTTTAATAAAGTCGTATAATTTATAAAGTAATTTTAAAGTACAAACTACACTGTAGGCCTTTATAAAGTTTATAGTAAAACATAATACTGATATTAAAGTTCACAGTAAAACATAATACTGATATTAAAGTTCATAGTAAAACATAATACTGATATTAAAGTTCATAGTAAAACATAATACTGATATAAGTTAATTTTATCTAAAAACTTTGTAGTATAATGCAAATCTTTCACTTAACTGAATTTTAAATGATGTATACATGTTTTCAGATAATGTTTTTAGATTTGCCTTATTTGCAAGTATTCAAGGCAATGGTTAGAACTTAAATTTTGATTATATCCAGCATAAAAACGGATTTTGCTTAAACTGTGAGAATAGAGGTTTTTGGGTCTCAGAAATCTATTGATGAAATCTTTTCCCAATTAAAAATAATTAGGTGGAGACCAAATAGTCCCGGGTTTCAATAATAATAGTATCCATAACAATATTAAATCCAATAATATTAAACGAAAAATAAGTGAGAGTGTATTTTTTCCCGAAACGTCCCTAACGATTTTTTGAAAATTTGTCATTGGTGGTTTTTCGATACGGAATTATTATTGGAAAAATTAATTTTCTCGCCTTTTCCAGAAATAAATAGCTATTTGATGGTTTTTGTTCAAAAAACGGCTAAATGGTGTTTCCCGATACTTTCACGTTTACGTTTTCCAATACGATAAATTCATTTTCCAAAATCTTACATCAGGGAAAATTAATTTTTCCGTTTTCCTAGCCATAATTGCCTAATTGTATTTTTTCTAAATCTGCATCACGGATTTTCATGAATCTCCATTATTCAGATTTTTTTAATACGACCAATCTTGGTGGAAGTATTGTTTTAAGAAAACTATAATTTTGTTAGTTGAGGACTTATTTACGAGTAAATGACTTATTTTTTTCAAAAAATATTACTTACAGGAATTCTGAAACAGAGTTCAGAAAAATTATGTTTTTTTTGTAACGAAAACTAAGTTGAAAAAGTTTGTAAGATTTTTCTAACCTAAAATTTTGAAATTAGAAGCGGACGTGAAAACTTAACCTTGAAGCATCTTTTTGTAAAAAGCTGTATACATCCTGAATCGTTATCACTTCTCGTTTCAAAATACACTCATAATAGATAAAATAAACTTTACTTTTTACCCCTAAAATACCCCTAGATAAATTTCTTGCCAACCTGTATAAATTTCAACATTTTTTTGTTACAAAAACAATTTGCACTATTTTTTCAATAATCGCTCACTTATTTTACATGAAAGAGAGACAAAACGGACGCGAATTTATATAGTTCTTTGGATTCACCTTCGGACTCTAAAAACGTTACGAAAATCTCCGTATCTTTAATTTCAATTTAGAATTATTCCATTTTCTTTTTAAAAGAAACGACATAAATTGTACTCATGTAATCTAACAACTGTACTGCCTATATTTTAACAATCGGTAATTTATAGACGCGTGAGGGAATGTTGACAGATGATAATGACGTAACAATGAAACATGTAGGCTACATTATTAAGTTTAAGTCTAATGTTTCCACCAACAAAGGAACCATTGTCTTTTACCCTTCACTGTAATTCGGAACTGAGTTAATTTAAACTTACCTTATTTACAAACAATACACAAACTTCTGCAAACAATTATGTACCAATCACTTATCAAAAATTTTCAAAAATTGTCTAACGAGAAACAAGCCCGATGCTGTTTCACATGCCATTGTTATGTTTTCAACAGTTGTGAAAGTACAGTTTTATATATAAACTAGCTGTTACCCGTTGCGGCTTTGCCTGCAATTATAATGTAAGTAATAAAATTTATAGTCGATTTTCAAAATCAGAATAGGTCATTTCATTTTAATATATTACTATATACAATATTATACGATTTATGGTTTTCGGCCAAGACATATAAATTTTTGCTACTCGATACGCTAAAACAGGGTCATGTCATATTTTAATAAAATACTGTATTATTAAAAAGTCATTATTATACAATTAAACTGGAATAGGTGTTTATCTCAGATACCTAAAACGTGTTCACACCAAATGTAATCTCATTTGGTCCAGTAGTTAAAGTGTATTTGAATAACAAACAAATAAACAAAAACAAACTTTCAGAAATATAATATGATTAGTTGTTACCCGTCACGGCTTTGCCCGCAATCATAATATACATGAAAGATCATGCATTACCGTGTTAGGACTAACAACCGTGTTAGTTAAGTTTTGGAGTACTCTTTAAAAAAAATTAAGGTTTTTTCCTGCATCACCGTTTAACCCAACAACCGTGTCAGTTAGGTTTGGAGTACTCTTTATAAAAAAAATTAAGGTTTTTTTAATGCTTCACCGTGTTAGGCCTAACAACCATATTAGTTTGCTAATGAAGTATTCTGTAAAAAAATATAAAGATTTTTCACGCTTCACTATGTTAGGCCTAACAACCGTGTCAGGATATGTAGTCTAGTATTTTTTAAAAAAATATAAAGGTTTTTTGACGCATCACCGTGATAGGTCCAACAACAGTGTCAGGATATGTAATACTCTTTAAAAAAATATAAAGGTTTTTTCACGCATCACTGTGTTAGTTAAGTTATAGAGTACTCTTTAAAAAAAAATATAAAGTTTTTTCCATGCATAACAGTATTAGGCCCAACAACCGTGTCAGTTAGGTTATGGAGTACTCTTTTGAAAAAAATAAATAAAGGTTCTTTTAATGCATCACCGTGTTAGGCCTAACAACTATGTTAGTTAGCGTATGGAGTATTCTTTAAAAAAATTTAAAGATTTATCACGCATCACTATGTTAGGCCTGACAACCGTGTCAGTTAAAGTTTGGATACTCTTTAAAAAAATAAAGGTTTTTTTCACACATCACAATCATAGGCCCAGCAATCATATCAGTTAGGATATATAGTAGTCTTTAAAAAAATATAAAAGTTTTTTTACACAACACCGTGATAGGCCTAATAACCGTGTCAGTTAATATACTTAGTATTCTTTTAAAAAATTTAAAGGTTTTTTTCACACATCACCGTGATAGGCCTAACAACCGTGTCACTTAGGTTATGCACTATTTTTTTAAAAAATGGGTTTCCTATCATCCAAACCCGTGTTAGAAAATAATTTTCTTGTTTTACTGATCTGTAGATCAGTAAAACAATAAAAACACGTCTAAAATCAGTACAACACAGTACCGATTTTCGCCGATAGCAATTTTGAGGTTATGTTGGTCACTTTTATTTTCGATTTTTATCGTACTTTTCCTGCTTTCATATTTTGGATTTTTGCTTTTGGGCACATAATAAAGCATTTTAGTAAGAAAAATATTGAAAACTGCAATAGATGCTGCACTGCATATTTACCATTTTTTCATATAATGTAATTACACAAATATATATACTACCTTACAATTAAAGTATCCTAATAAAATTGTATATACTATATATATTCTGCACTCTGTTTTACAAACATTGAATAGTCTTAAATGAGAAATACCAGATTGTGATTATTAGATGAAAATGTAACATTAAAAACGATAATTTTGCAATAAATAAAACAAAGATTAAGATTTGTAAAATGGGATTAGATCTATCTCAGGTGCCTAAATCTCATGTCCAGTAAACAGTAATTAAACCTAACTATAGTTAACAGATGTTACAAAACTAAAAACTGATAATTATTTTGGGCTGGGTAAGTAGTATAATGACGTTTTGTAAAATGGGAATAGGCCTATATGTATCTCTGATACTTAAACATTATACGTACGGAATTTCATTTCAATTGGTCCAGTGGTTAAAGCGTGATTGAATAACAAACAAACAAACAAACAAACAAACAAATAAACAAACAAACAAACAAACAAACAAACACACAAACTTTCAGAAATATAATATGAATTAGAAGATAATTTCCATATCTATTTCTATACGCCACTTGAGTATAGATATAATTTTTGAAGATGGGGGTTCTCCGAAACGCGTCAACGAAAGTAAAATTGACGACACTAGGGTAGGCAGATCATTATACTCAAAATAGTGACAATAATCCTAGCGGAAAATAAGAAGAATAAAAAAAGAATATATACATAAAAGGCAATGTTCTGACTGACTGATCAACGTACAGCCCAAACTATAAAACCTAGATACTTGAAATTTTGAGGATACCTTCCTTTTAATATGTAAGCGCGTACTAAGAAAGGATTTTGCAAAATTTTGTTTTTGACGTCATTAAACTACTTACCCAAAACAAATTTAATAAACAACGTACAGCCAATACTATTATAGATAGAGACTTGAAATTTTCACGGTATCTTCTTACAACAATATAAAGGTGCATTAAGGAAGGATTTTGCGAAAATTTGATTTTGACGTCATTAAACTACTTACCCATTACAAATTTAATAAACAACGTACAGCCAATACTATTATAGGCCTAGCTAGAGACTTGAAATTTTCAAGGTATTTTCTTACAACAATATCAAGGTGCATTAAGAAAGGATTTTGCAAAAAATTGATTTTAACTCCATTAAACTACTTACCCAGTCCAAATTTAATAAACAACGTACAGCCAATGCTATTAAAGCTAGAGATTTGAAATTTTCAAGGTATTTTTTTACAACAATATCAAGATGCATTAAGAAAGTATTTTGCAAAAATTTGATTCTGACGTCATTAATTATTTACCCAGTTCAAATTAATAAACAACGTACAGCCAACACTATTATAGCTAGAGACTTGAAATTTTCACGGTATCTTCTTAAAACAATATCAAGGAGCATTAAGGAAGAATTTAGCAAAAATTTGATTCTGACGCCATTAAACTACTTACCCAGTTCAAATTAATAAACAACGTACAGCCAACACTATTATAGCTAGAGACTTGAAATTTTCACGGTATCTTCTTAAAACCATATCAAGGAGCATTAAGGAAGAATTTTGCAAAAATTTTGATTTTGACGCCATTAAACTGCTTACCCATTCCAAATTTAATAAACAACGTACAGCCAATACTATTATAGCTAGAGACTTGAAATTTTCAGGGTACCTTCTTACAGCAATGTCAAGGTACACTAAGAAAGGATTTTGAAAAAAATTGATTTTTACGACATTAAACTACTTACCCAGTACAACCTTAATAATCAAAGTATAGCCGAAACTATAATAGTTAAAGATTTGAAATTTTTAGGGTTACCACCACATGTAGCGGTGTACTGAAAAACGATTTTTCAGTATTCACCCCCTAAAGAGATAAAAATGACTTAGGCCTACAACAATTTTTGTTGGAAAAATATGTTTTTCATCTGAACTTCTAAAAACGTAACATAGTCACCCTTAAATATAAGTAATGAAATATATTTTTCACTATTTCCCAAAATTTATCCCGTAAAGAGATTGAAAGGTGGTAGAAAATGTAGAAAGGGGTATACAATTTTGCATTGAAAAAATATTTGTTTTGGATCGTATATTCTAGAAATATGCTTTGAAACACAAGTAATGAAACACATATTTCAACACTTTTCCGAATTCATCCCATAAAAGAATAAAAATGTAAAAAAGAGGTATAGTTGGAGAAAAAGAGTGTTTTCATTGGAGACAAAATATTTTTTATCGGATTTTCTTAAAAGTAAACAAGATATTCTAAAACACAAATTATAATACAAATAATTCAGCATCCCCCCCACCGAATTCATCCCCTAAAAGGACAAAATTATAAAAGAGGTATAAATGTTTGTATCGGAGAAAAATACTTTTTTATCAGATTTTCTTAAATTCGAATGGAACACGTTTGAAGACAATAAAACAACATATTCAAGTTATAATATTTGTTCATATTCACTGTAAAATAATCATGAGTTTAGATAATCACGCTTTTATTATTATATTTTTTTTATGTTTCTAAATTATTATATTACTGAAAAAGTTTAAGTTTCGTGGGCGAAGCCGCGACGGGTAATGCTAGTAGGTGTATATAAATATAAATTTACAAATATAAATACAGGTATTTATTTATATATATATATATATATATATATATATATATATATATATATACATTTATATATATATATATATGCATTATATATATATATATATATATATATATATATATATATATATATATATATATATATATATACATAGGTATGCTAATACACAGATATTTTAATTGTGTTTGTGGTCACGTGGTTTGAGAGTTTCAAAACGAGTGTAGATATAGAAATTATATTTGGAAATTCGTTTCCATCACGTGAACGTGACAGTTATGTGCGCGATTACCTTTGTTATCGTGATTATAATGACTTAACTCGCAAATGTGCACATTTGAACTCCGATTTTGATTAATTTGACCGTATTTTCCATCTATTTTTAAGGAGATTCGTTACGACCAACACCTATTGTTTGATGCCTGCAGATTAAATTTGTGCAAAATTTATTATGGAATAGTTAAATAATTGTTTAAAAAATAAATTGGAACTAGCCACTTATTTATAGCAGACCGCGGTACATGTACTGAAATGTATTACATTTAAAACGTATTCAAGAATAAATTAATAATAAACAGTGGGAATCAATAAAAAAAGTTCCAACCGCTATTTACAATTCAAATGTTTATCTAGCAAAACGTGACGTGGCACGAACTTAAATATATTTCGAGATAAAATTGCATCATTCAAACTGTCATATGGCCAGAATTCTCCTACACCTACATGACATTTTCAATGAAATTTATAAGTATCAATGCATTAGGAATTATAGAAGCAAATTTGTTATTAAAAAATGTTAAATTAAAACAATAAATTATGTCAACAAAACAAGTAAATATTTTAATTTGACTGAGGATGTAAAAACTCGATCAAACAATTACGTGTAAATTATTTATTTGACAAAATGTACTCAAAGACTATAATTTCTACGAATGAAGAATACAAAGTAATGTTCTATTTTTTAATTTTATTTTCATATTCTTCTTTTCTGTTAGGATTACTGTCATTTTGTTCAGTATAATGGTCTGTCTTCCCTAGCTTTGTTAATTACACTTTCGTTGACGCGTTTTGGAGAACCTCCATCTTCAAAAAATATACGCCACTTGAGTATAGATATAATTTTTGAAGATGGAGGTTCTCCGAAACGCGTCAACGAAAGTAGAATTGACGAAGCTAGGGAAGGCAATCATTATACTGAACATAGTGACAATAATTCTAGCAGAAAAGAAGAAGAATTTAAAAAGGATTTCAACTATATCCATACTCCACTTGAGTACAGATATCGTTTTTGAAGATGGAGGTTCTCCGAAACGAGTCAACGAAAGTAGAATTGACGAAGTTAGGGAAGGCAATCATTATACTGAACATAGTGACAATAATTCTAGCAGAAAAGAAGAAGAATATAAAAAGAATTTCAACTATGTTTATACTCCACTTAAGTATATATAGTTTTTGAAGTTGGAGGTTCTCCGAAACGCGTCAACGAAAGTAGAATTGCCTAAGCTATGGAAGGCAATAGTTCTATTTTTTAAGTTAAAATATTCATGTTAGTAACTAAATTACGGTATGTGATAATCAAGACTCATTCTTAATTTCCAAAACGGACTCACTTTTAGAACGGACCTGTTGGAAGCGAATTTACAATGTTTTCTTTTACCATATACTTATTAAAACATTATCTTACCTTCACATTAATCATTAAATTGTAAAGAAATAATATTCTAAAATTTAAAACTACGTAAAAAACTTGCCCAAAATATTTTTGTTTGCAAAATTTGATTAGAAGTGCATTACAAAAAATACTACCACTAGAAAAAAAATGTGGTTTAGGTATATTAAATTAGACGCAGGTTACTATTTCCACACAACCGGGCACAGTGCGCATGCCTGACCGCACAGTGTTGTACCGCATAAACAAGTACATGTTATAAAATGGCGGAGGCAATTAGGAAACTTAAATTTGTTTGAGTGGGTTTTAACGCGCTCGCGTTCGAAATTCAATCCGATTTTATTGAAACTTAGCCGAAGAATCGATTATGCTAGCTAACAGGTTAGACGAGTTAGTTAACCAGCGAAATACGTTCAACAGTTTGAAAGCAGCGACCATTTGAAGGATTTAAAAACTAATATTTTGGTCTTAAATATTTTTAAAAGTATTTCACCATCATAATCAGTGTTAAAATCTTCATAAGTTGGGAGTTTGAATTTTCAAAATCTGTTTAAATTAAGAAATTTAATTTTACAGCAATCAGGGATCAGTATTAAATTTAAAAAGGTAATACACAGATATTTTAATCGTGTTTGTGGTCACGTGGTATGAGAGTTTCAAAACGAGTGTAGGATATAAAAATTATTTTTGGAGATTCGTTTCCACCACGTTAACGTGACAGTTACGTGCGTGATTACCTTTGTTATCGTGATTACAACGACTTAACTCGCAAATGTGCACATTTGAACACCGATTTTGAATAATTTGGCCTTATTTCCCTTCTATTTTTAAGGAGATTCATTACGACCAACACATATTGTTTGATGCCTGTAGATTAAATGTGTGCAATAGTTACAGCAGTT
>CM040187.1:49101280-49138780 GCA_022606455.1 Callitettix versicolor
ACAAATAATCAGCATGATTTCCTAAAATGTGTTCGTCAAATTTCGTTCAGTGTGTTGTCAAATTCAAGTGTTAATATTTTCTGTCAAATTTAAGTGTAGATCGTTTTATATTGTCAAAATTTAAGTGTGGTTATTTTATTTCGTCAAATTTTAGTGAATTATTTTATTTTGTTCAATTTAATGGTAGATTATTTTATTTTTTCAAATTTAAGTGTGACCTTATTTAAATTTAAGAGTATGACCTTTAAATTTAAGTGTGACCTTTTGTTAAATTTAAGTGAGACCTTTTATTTTGTCAAATTTCAGTGAATTATTTTATTTTGTTCAATTTAGTGATAGATTATTTTATTTTTATCAAATTTAAGTGTGACCATATTTTGTCAAATTTAAGTGTGACCTTTTATTTTGTCAAATTTCAGTGAATTATTTTATTTTGTTCAAATTAATGGTAGATTATTTTATTTTTATCAAATTTAAGTGTGACCTTTTATTTTGTCAAATTTCAGTTAATTATTTTATTTTGTTCAATTTAGTGATAGATTATGTTATTTTTATCAAATTTAAGTGTGACCTTTTATTTTGTCAAATTTCAGTGAATTATTATATTTTGTTCAAATTAATGGTAGATTATTTTATTTTTATCAAATTTCAGTGAATTATTTTATTTTGTTCAAATTAATGGTAGATTATTTTATTTTTATCAAATTTAAGTGTGACCTTTTATTTTGTCAAATTTAAGTGTGACCTTTTATTTTGTCAAATTTAATTGAATTATTTTATTTTGTTCATTTTAATAGTAGATTATTTTATTTTGATCAAATTTCAGTGAATTATTTTATTTTGTTCAAATTAATGGTAGATTATTTCATTTTTATTAAATTTAAGTGTGACCTTTTATTTTGTCAAATTTAAGTGAATTATTTTATTTTGTTCAATTTAATGGTAGATTATCTTATTTTTATCAAATTTAAGTGTGACCTTTTATTTTGTCAAATTTAATTGAATTATTTTATTTTGTTCATTTTAATAGTAGATTATTTTATTTTGATCAAATTTCAGTGAATTATTTTATTTTGTTCAAATTAATGGTAGATTATTTTATTTTTATTAAATTTAAGTGTGACCTTTTATTTTGTCAAATTTAATTGAATTATTTTATTTTGTTCATTTTAATAGTAGATTATTTTATTTTCATCAAATTTCAGTGAATTATTTTATTTTGCTCAAATTAATGGTAGATTATTTTATTTTTATTAAATTTAAGTGTGACCTTTTATTTTATCAAATTTAAGTGAATTATTTTATTTTGTTCAAATTAATGGTAGATTATTTTATTTTTATTAAATTTAAGTGTGACCTTTTATTTTGTCAAATTTAAGTGAATTATTTTATTTTGTTCAATTTAATGGTAGATTATTTTATTTTTATTAAATTTAAGTGTGACTTTTTATTTTGTCAAATTTAATTGAATTATTTTATTTTATTCAATTTAATGATAGATTATTTTATTTTTATCAAATTTAAGTGTAACCTTTTATTTTGTCAAATTTAAGTGTGACCTTTTTTTTGTCAAATTTAAGAATAAATTATTTTATTTCGTCAAATTAAATTAAAGATTCGTTCATTTTCTTTTATTTCATTTTTTTCAACGATTTACCCAAAGACTTTATATGTAGACAATATCTACGTAATAAACCGATGTTGCGAATTCGTTGTTTTTCACTTTTCTACGGACGGATATGAGGTAGTAATGGAAGGAGAGAAAATGTGTGCAAGTTTTTACAACATTTTATAATAGTTACATTATTTTTATATTATAAGAGTTCAAACATAACAGATGGAGTAGGGGAAATAAACAAAAATAAATTATTTTAAAGTTCATTTAACACTAACATAAAATGATTAATATAAGCACATTACTTATAATGTTTATAAGTAAAGTTATTCTGACAACAACTAAATAAATCTCTTTAGAAAGAATTGTACAAAGAAAGCATTTCGATTGAACGGTGTTGGTTTACGTTTAACAAAGAATGTAAAATGTACAACAAAAAGTTGTATTTTTTAATAAAAGCCGGAACAGTCGTGCGATAATGCAACTCTATTTGACTTTTACACAAAACTTAACTTGATTTAACTTTTTCGACTAGAGTACTTAACATTCCAGATACACCAACGAAACCGAATTTTGAAACACTGTTATCGGTATTCCCTTCTCGGCTTTCAAGGGAAGCGAATCATTATAACACTGCGTCCATGTTCCTTCTTAAATCAAATATTTTATAAGATTCGTCACGCTAGCATGATGGAAGCGAATTTTCGTAAAAAACCTTACAGACTTTCTTTTATTCTTTACTTTTAAAAAAATATTAATTAACCCAAATAGCGATATAATTTGCATAAATTAGCAATGTGTATTTTCTAATTGTTTTATAATTATGAAAATGAATACTGACTATCTTCAGTTTCATTTTCACACTTTTATTGTTTTTTTAAAGTGACGCTAATATATACAGATTTTTATCCTGATTATGTTAGTAAAATTTTCGAAAATGTGTTAGCGCGCACACACACACACACACACTGAGACATCTCAGATCCTCAATTGGATATCTAAGGTAAATAAAAATTAAATTGTGCAATATCAATAATATGATACGCTAAATAAACAGCTGTTCGGAAAGAACGATTGAGACGGCCGACGAGTCTGTTCTGGCATGAGGCTAAGGCTAGTTCGCGCAAGTCTACGGCGCACAGATAAGGGCAATTGTGCATCGTGATTTTTTTGGACTTAGAACATTCTCGCAAACACGCGAACGACACAAATTTCATGCGTAAGGCCTATTTTTTTGGTTGAGAATTTAAAAAAAAAAATTTGACAGTGCGAACTTGGGTGTTTTCACCGATCTTGTAGCTCCGCTGTTTGGAAAAGAAATATCGGCTACCCTAGTGGAAAAACACTAAACTCGGATTAGCAAAAAAAAAAAAAAAATATAAACAATCAAGGTGTTTAATACAATTAAGTCTGTATCTTTAATCCATTTTTTTAATAATATATTTTTGTAAAATTCCCTGGTTTATGATTATTTTAGTTAGGCATAGTGACGTCACTAATAATAATAATATTTGTTACTTTTAGTGAACCAGGAGAATATCGTTTAGTTCAAGTTTTTTTTTTTTTGTTAAAGTTTATTTTGATGGATAAGTGACATTTATAGTGTAAAATGTTATATTACAAAAGGTTGGTAGAAATTCCAAAAATTTAGTTGTTGAGTTTAAGTTAAATTTTAAAGTTTAGTTTTGATTTTTGTTGTTGTTTGCCTTACTGAAAGTTGAACTAATTTATCAATACAAGTGTGTTATATTTTAATTATTTTTTTCCTTTCAATTTTATACGAAAACAGAAGTAAAAAATTTAAATATTTTCTTTTTCCTGTCACTACTTACTTTTTTATAACTTTTAATGTGGCATATTAAAAAAAAATAAGACAATTGTAAAGTTTGGAAAAGCAACCACTTTGATTGCTTTGATCACCCTGAACCACGTGACCTCGCACAGGCATTCTCGTTGTCTTGGCCTAAACAATGGGGTATAAATTATATTAAAATTAAAGACAACGTGGCGCTCAACAAATGGTACATTAAAAATTAGTTATGACCAACATCCCTTTTCCTCTGTAGCTAGCAAATAATTAAAGATATATTACGGGAACGTAATAACACACACACACGCACGCACGCACGCACGAACGCACGCACGCACGCACGCACGCACGCACGCACGCACGCACGCACGCACGCACGCACGCACGCACGCGCGCGCGCGCGCGCGCACACACACACACACACACACACACACACACACACACACACACACACACACACACACACACACACACACACACACACACACACACACACACACACACAGTAGAGGAGGATGTTGAGCATGTATTTTTCCGGTAACGGAGATTCGACTAGGTCAGGATGAAACTGCAAACATACCTGCGAGGCAGCATTACACCGCAAAATCTGGTTGGCCCTTCAGAGACCAACCAGGAGGGTTATTAGGAGGGTCATTGCAGGATTTGCCGCAGTAGTCATGACTGAAGATCGAGAAAGGAAAGCCAACGCACTAGACGGGTAGACGGATAGTCTGTCCACCTCCCCTAGAAGTAATGGCTGGCGGCGTCTCCGAGAGGTGGTTTACAGAAGAGGAATGCTTTTGGTGTTTTTGTAGTGGGTAACAGTATCTCTCAACTTGGGTTTGAACTTAACTTGAAGCCGCCTCGGTGGTCTAGTGGATAGCGTACTAGGCTTTCACCCCGAGGACCCGGGTTCGATTCCCGGCGAGGGCTTGGCATTTTCATGCGCTATAAATCATCTCCATCGTCTGCATTAGCCTAAGTGTGCACAATAGTCGGACGTTAAACACCAAAAAAAAAAAAAAAAAAAAAAAAATGAACTTAACTTGAGTCCCGCACTCTGTGAAGTGACCGTACCCCACCCCAGGTTGTATAAAAGGTTTTTTCCACCTTTTTCGGCATCGCAAACACACACACACATTAAAAATTATAAATCGAGTCAACTGACATAATTCTTGAATGTTCACCCTTAAGTTGAAAAAAATGAAAATTGTTTTAAAAGATTTTTGTAAAATTACGTCGTTGAATGTACAAAAAAAATCATACATAGCTATTTGTCACAAAATCCTGTTTGGAGGAATTTCGCTGCAATTTAAAAATCAGTCTAACCTCTCAAAATGTCTTCGTCAAATAGGCTATTGGTCTGATTTTAATATTTTTAAGTGCAAGTAATTGTTGAAAAATCGTAATAAAAAAATTCCAAGTCCTAATTTAAATTGGGAAAAACCAAAAATTTAGGCCTACTCAGACATTAGCCAAAAATGTTTTCTCAAATCATTAGAGTATGTTCTTTTACTTCAAGTCTGGTGCAGTGATTTCGGTCGTTGACTAAAGTGTTAGCGTAACCTGAGATCCGTATTTATTAACAGAAAATGTCGCGGCAAAGCGCACTGAGTTACCTGACAATTGGAGAAGTCGTTGTTAGCAAAAATGTCGTATTAACTGTACACAAAAAAACAACGTGTAATCTATTACTTAATCAACAAATTAATATAAAAAACGTAACTTTTTTAAACAAGTGGTATTTGTACGCGTCAGTTTCTCTGCAATATATATTTTGCCGTAAAACAAACTACTTTGGTGCAAGTTACAGACAGGAAATATATTTTTATATCTACTTCTTATGCTCAGGACGTCTTCTAAAGAACATTTTATTTTATTACGCTGTCAGAGACTGGCTTTTATGTATCCTAAATGTTTTTATGAAAGCCGTTCTGAGTTCAGTATTAACTCTAACAGCTTCAAGCCGTTAAAATTCTTGAAATATTTAAGTATTAAATTAGGTTGTGTTAATTGTTCAGTAAGTTTAATATTATTAGCAAATGTTTAATTTATGTTGAACTTTTGTTAAATTTGTGTTAAAGTTCAAGTAATGTTATAACTTTGAATTAATTAACGGTAAATAAAGCTTGGTTACAGTTTCTAACCCTGTATGAAGGAATAAAGGTTTAGTTGAGTGTCACTACTTATTGCTGAAGCAAGTCACACGTAGTTTCCGTAGTGTAGTGGTTATCGTGTGCACCTCACACGCGCAAGGTACGTGGTTCGATCCCACTGAAATTTTTAATTATAATTAATTTAATAAGAGATTTGCGACGCCAAAATATAACATATGTTCAACATAAACATATGTTCAACATAAACATATGATAAACATAAACATATGTTCAACATAAACATGTTCAAGAGATATGTTCAACATAAACATGTTCAAGAGATATGTTCAACATAAACATGTTCCTGGCGTCACTCGTCCCACGAAACCCAACATCAAAACCAGCCCTAAAATATCATACTTGTTAAAAAAAATAGTGACATTACCAGGAGGAAATTAATTATGAAAAGTAAACGAAAATTGTTTTAAATAGTAAAGTTTACGACTTGGATAATGTTTGTTATTTTAAAACAAAACGACGTAAAATTATTATTGCTAAATCAGTGTAATTATTCTCGTCTAGTTTAATATCACTGTGATTTAACGTCTGCAGTTCATCGCCTGAACTCTGAACTTTATGTTCTTGTAAGTACTCAGCTATTAGTAACAGGATACACTGTTCACAGTTAGATAATACAAATATAATACAGTACTGTTCCGTTATAAGCGCATTGTTAATGGAAAACGAGCCGTTGAAGTGGTTATTATTGTAGGAACTGTTATTGGCAAATCTCTATTGGAAATTATATTATTGGAAACACCATTGTAGTACCCAGACAATGCAATGAGCATCGATCCTGACACCTAGAAGGTTTTTAAGTGGTAATTGGAAGTTATACATACCTGAAGATCTAATACGCAAAAGAAACATTTTTACGCAGTGGCGATTGAGGATGTTCAATCTAAACAGCTGACTTAGCGACTCAAGTTGTTCTATCGATAATATTATTTCAACTTAATTATGTTTCGATTATGATAAAATCGTAAAATATATTTTTTTAAATGTTTAAAATGTTTATAAAAATTTATAAAAATGTTTGTCTATAAAATTGCGCACTTCATGGTAGTAGGTTCGATACTGCAGTTATTGTCTTAAGTTTTACATGTAAAATTAACGCCGAATCCTTATTAGTCTAACTAGCAAAAAGATTTGGGACGTTGAGCAAGATCAATAGATCCTTACAAAAAAAAGCTCTTTTAATAAAACCCAAATGAAGTTACACGGGGTTTGGAACACACGTTGCCATTTAGTGACCCAGTAACTTAGTAAAGAATCCTTGTGAAAGTAACAAGACGCACGATAACATAGTGAATATTATTTTTTAAGTAAATACGGATGACGCCTCCTTCTCAACACCTCTAATTGGTCAAACATCTTCACACTGAATTGTTTGTGATCAAATTTATCTGCTGGCAATTTTGTATGATTTGAGAAGAAAATGTTTATCGAATACCAAATGGCCAGTATCATAACTTAGGAGATTCTGTATATACTATTTTATGCAAATTTCTTTCATGAAATCAAGACACAAAAAATCATATCATACATAGGTGAAAATAACCATTTTAACTGCACTGGTACAATTGTGTTATTTTCTTTTAAGGCGAAAAGCACACTGAGGCTATTATCGCCTCCCTAAATGTAAGTGTTAAAGTCGTAAGTGTAGTGTTGTAAGTGTGTGTGTTAGACTCGGGTACCGCGAGGGACGTATAAATCCTCTCAATAGGTGCAGCTAGTCTGCACCCCCTGCGGGGTATAATTGTGTTAATGGATAGCAGTATTTGATATTCAGGTCAGTATTATACATCAGACCTACCTAGGCCTAGAGCATAAGTCGAAAAAGTGCAGTTGATGGACAAAAAGTTAAAAGTTTTTATAATCCAGTCTTGGAAAATAAATAATAGTGCACACGATCGGTAAGGAAGGAAGTATTGCTAACGGCAGAACAATAAAAGCAAAGTCGACTTGGACTTCGTTGTTTGGTTTCTTTAAGTAAGGAGTGGATAATGACTCACCTGACAGACAAAATACAGGTCTTTACCCTTCATAATTGCATTCCAAAATGGATTAGTTCAGCATAATCTGTGATTCAGTATAAAAAAGCAGAATTTTCAATGATGAAAATTAAATGCCGAGATAATTTTTTCGTGTTAGGATCATAACTTTTTTAAGCTTAACGTTTTTTGAAAATCTATTTTCAACATTACAAACAAATTAGAATTTCAAATATTAGGAGACAATTGAAACAAATTAAATGATTCTAAAGATGGTCGGAGTTAATTTTCGTACTTCCAATAAATGGAAATTTAAAACGCCAATTGTTGCGGGTTTTCAAAAAAAAAAGTTGGAAATTTATCTCCCATCATGTCAGCGAGACAGTTGCGTGCTGTAATTAGTTAATCATTACAGTTATAAAGGATTTATTTAATTACGACAAGACAAGATAATTTGTCTTCCGCAATCCGTAGTGAACACTTGTGTTGCGAACAATTATCGATCACTGAACGTAGCTCATACGTCCTACACATATATATTATGAAGTCACGACTCAGAAATTTTGTATTTTGTTCTGTATTGACTTTTTGACTTTTTCTGGATATATGCCTACCTTGATTTTTTCGTTTCCTTTTTTCATTAATCATTATTACGTTGATATTTCCTTTTTGAAGAATATTCATTTAATTCCCTTGTTTACTTTGGTCTTGAAATCGACTAAATTAAAAACATGTTACTGAATAATGGGATCATAAAGATATATATTTGTCACTATGTTGAGTATAATGATCTGCCTTCCCTAGCTTCGTCAATTCTACTTTTTTGACGCGTTTTGGAGAACCTCCATCTTCAAAAACTATATCTTTACTGGTCACCAATTACGTAATGAACAGACATTGTCGCAAGCAGATATTACGTTTAAAAATCTAAAAAATTTCAAAAATTAACAAGAGGGACGACCGTTGAGGAGAAAGTTTGAAAGGAGCCAATCAGAAGAGAGCGAAAACGTATGATTTTGAAGAGCCAATCAGAAGCGAGCACGTCAGGTTTAATGTACACATGTTGAATAGAGGAGCGGTACGAGGTGGAAATTATAAATATAAAATTATAAATAGGACGGGCCATAATGTTGGTGACCAGTATAGATATAGTTTTTGAAGATGGAGGTTCTCCGAAACGCGTCAAAAAAGTAGAATTGACGAAGCTAGGGGAGGCAGATCATTACACTCAACATAGTGACAATAACCCTAGCAGAAAAGAAGAAGAATGTAAAAAGAATTTATATATTTGTACTAAAAAACAATTTAATAAAATACTGTTTCCAAGGAAATTTATAAAAATACATTGTTGTTGTCTCAAGTGCATTATTGTTTTTAAAAACGCTGCCAAAATGTCGAAAGATTAGGAAAAAACAATAAAAACTTGTTTATATTTTGTATCAGTAGGTTACACATCGCGGCGTTGCCTACAACACTTTTAAAATGGAAAGAATTAAAATGAGTGATAATTTGTGTTAATTGTTTTGCAGGGCAATTTTTTTATTTCGAAATAAAAATAATGAAAGCGTGAATACTCTTAAAATTTAGTTGTTACAATTTTTTTAGGCAAAATATTTTTTTATTTTTTAATAATATTTCGAAAACAGAAAACAGAACTCATATTCTTGTAGTTTATTCATCGTAAAAGTGTATTATTTATTATCGAGGCTCCGACAGAAGAATAGCATAGCAACATAGATAAACCTTTTGTTAGAAACGTTGATACTGTAAACATGAACACATAACGATGTTCTGCAATATCTGTTCCTTACAGATACAAATTATATCTCTAGCCTACAATATTTGTTGTGAAGGTTGAGTTTTTACTGTTTCTATAATGGTTTCTTTCCTAAATGTGGATTATTAGTAAATTTCAGTTATCCGCGGATAACATGGAATTAACTTTATTACTTAATCATTTTTTTTTATTTTTTTATTTTAATAATTTAAAGGATAGATTCAGGAAAATTCTGAAACAAGTGTTTATTTTTTTGTTAAGTTTCAAGAAAATACGATGATAAAAATTGTTTCCCAAAGAAAATATACGAGTGTTTTCCTCCTTGAAAGGGTGGATTTTTTTACCACTTTAGGGGATAAATTTAAAAAAATGCTGAAATGCAGGTTTCATAAATTGTGCTTTTTTAAGGTTCAAGAAAATTTAATATTTTGCTAGTGCAAGCATATATATATATATATATATATATATATATATATATATATATATATATATATATATTACATTTTTAACCCTTTTGAGGATGAATTCTGATAAATGCTGAAATACAGGTTATTCTTTGTGTATTTTTTGTTTTCGATAATTTATGCTTGGTGTTTTTACAAAATCCGAATTATTTTTGTCCAAAATGCAAGGTTTTATATCATGAATTTTGTAGTATCTGAAATGAGTGCTTTTTTAATTTGTTTTTAAAATATTTTTGTTTAATTTTATTATAAATCCCTTTCTCAAATAGAAATAAATTTGCTTTTTTACATTTTTATTATCATATGTTCTGAATTATTATTATTGCAAAATTATTATTGCTAAACCAGTGTAATTCTCCTCGTCTAGTTTAATATCACTGTGATTTAACGTCTGCAGTTCATCGCCTGAACTCTGAACTTTATGTTCTTGTAAGTACTCAGCTATTAGTAACAGGATACACTGTTCACAGTTAGATAATACAAATATAATACAGTACTGTTCCATTATAAGCGCATTGTTAATGGAAAACGAGCCGTTGAAGTGGTTATTATTGTAGGAACTGTTATTGGCAAATCTCTATTGGAAATTATATTATTGGAAACACCATTGTAGTACCCAGACAATGCAATGAGCATCAATCCTGACACCTAGAAGGCTTTTAAGTGGTAATTGGAAGTTATACATACCTGAAGATCTAATACGCAAAAGAAACATTTTTACGCAGTGGCGATTGAGGATGTAAACAATGTTCAATCTAAACAGCTGACTTAGCGACTCAGTTGTTCTATCGATAATATTATTTCAACTTAATTATGTTTCGATTTCGATAAAATCGTAAAATAATTTTTTTTTAAACACGTTTATAAAGTTTATAAAAATTTATACAAAATTGCGCACTTCATGGTAGTAGGTTCGATACTGCAGTTATTGTCTTAAGTTTTACATGTAAAATTAACGCCGAATCCTTATTAGTCTAACTAGCATAAAGATTTGGGACGTTGAGCAAGATTAATAGATCCTTACAAAAAAAAGCTCTTTTAATGAAACCCAAATGAAGTTACACGGGGTTTGGAACGCACGTTGCCATTTAGTGACCCAGTAACTTAGTAAAGAATCCTTGTGAAAGTAATAAGACGCACGATAACATAGTGAATATTATTCTTTAAGTAAATACGGATGACGCCTCCTTCTCAACACCTCTAATTGGTCAAACATTTTCACACTGTATTGTTTGTGATCAAATTTATCTGCTGGCAATTTTGTATGGTTTGAGAAGAAAATGTTTATCGAATACCAAATGGCAAGTATCATAACTTAGGAGATTCTGTTTATATTATTTTATGCAAATTTCTTTCATGAAATCAAGACACAAAAAATCATATCATACATAGGTGAAAATAACCATTTTAACTGCACTGGTACAATTGTGTTATTTTCTTTTAAGGCGAAAAGCACACTGAGGCTATTATCGCCTCCCTAAATGTAAGTGTTAAAGTCGTAAGTGTAGTGTTGTAAGTGTGTGTGTTAGACTCGGGTACCGCGAGGGACGTATAAATCCTCTCAATAGGTGCAGCTAGTCTGCACCCCCTGCGGGGTATAATTGTGTTAATGGATATGCAGTATTTGATATTCAGGTCAGTATTATACATCAGACCTACCTAGGCCTAGAGCATAAGTCGAAAAAGTGCAGTTAATGGACAAAAAGTTAAAAGTTTTTATAATCCAGTCTTGGAAAATAAATAATAGTGCACACGATCGGTAAGGAAGGAAGTATTGCTAACGGCAGAACAATAAAAGCAAAGTCGACTTGGACTTCGTTGTTTGGTTTCTTTAAGTAAGGAGTGGATAATGACTCACCTGACAGACAAAATACAAGTCTTTACTCTTCATAACTGCATTCCAAAATGGATTAGTTCAGCATAATCTGTGATTCAGTATAAAAAAGCAGAATTTTCAATGATGAAAATTAAATGCCGAGATAATTTTTTCGTGTTAGAATCATAACTTTTTTAAGCTTAACGTTTTTTGAAAATCTATTTTCAACATTACAAACAAATTAGAATTTCAAATATTAGGAGACAATTGAAACAAATTAAATGATTCTAAAGATGGTCGGAGTTAATTTTCGTACTTCCAATAAATGGAAATTTAAAACGCCAATTGTTGCGGGTTTTCAAAAAAAAAAGTTGGAAATTTATCTCCCATCATGTCAGCGAGACAGTTGCGTGCTGTAATTAGTTAATCATTACAGTTATAAAGGATTTATTTAATTACGACAAGACAAGATAATTTGTCTTCCGCAATCCGTAGTGAACACTTGTGTTGCGAACAATTATCGATCACTGAACGTAGCTCAAACGTCCTACACATATATATTATGAAGTCACGACTCAGAAATTTTGTATTTTGTTCTGTATTGACTTTTTGACTTTTTCTGGATATATGCCTACCTTGATTTTTTCGTTTCCTTTTTTCATTAATCATTATTACGTTGATATTTCCTTTTTGAAGAATATTCATTTAATTCCCTTGTTTACTTTTGTCTTGAAATTGACTAAATTAAAAACATGTTACTGAATAATGGGATCATAAAGATATATATTTGTCACTATGTTGAGTATAATGATCTGCTTTCCCTAGCTTCGTCAATTCTACTTTTTCTGACGCGTTTCGGAGAACCTCCATCTTCAAAAACTATATCTTTACTGGTCACCAATTACGTAATGAACAGACATCGTCGCAAGCAGATATTACGTTTAAAAATCTAAAAAATTTCAAAAATTAACAAGAGGGACGACCGTTGAGGAGAAAGTTTGAAAGGAGCCAATCAGAAGAGAGCGAAAACGTATGATTTTGAAGAGCCAATCAGAAGCGAGCACGTCAGGTTTAATGTACACATGTTGAATAGAGGAGCGGTACGAGGTGGAAATTATAAATATAAAATTATAAATAGGACGGGCCATAATGTTGGTGACCAGTATAGATATAGTTTTTGAAGATGGAGGTTCTCCGAAACGCGTCAAAAAAGTAGAATTGACGAAGCTAGGGAAGGCAGATCATTACACTCAACATAGTGACAATAATCCTAGCAGAAAAGAAGAAGAATGTAAAAAGAATTTATATATTTGTACTAAACAACAATTTGATAAAATACTGTTTCCAAGGAAATTTATAAAAATACATTGTTGTTTCCTTAAGTACATTATTGTTTTTAAAAACGCTGCCAAAATATCAAAAGATTAGGAAACAAACTAAAAAAAACAATAAAAACTTGCTTTATATTTTTTATCAGGAGGTTACACATCGCGGCGTTTCCTGCAATACTTTTAAAATAGAAAGAATTAAAATGAATGATAATTTTTGTTAATTGTTTTACAGGGCGAAAATTTTTTTAACTCGAAATAATAATAATGAAAGCGTGAATACCCTTGAAATTTAGTTGTTACAATTTTTTTTAGACTAAATATTTTTTTGATTTTTTAAAAATATATCGAAAAGAGAAAACAGAACTCATATTCTTGTAGTTTATTCATCGTAAAAGTGTATTATTTATTATCGAGGCTCCGACAGAAGAATAGCATAGCAACATAGATAAACCTTTTGTTAGAAACGTTGATACTGTGAACATGAACACATAACGATGTTCTGCATTATCAGTTATATTTATATCTGTTCCTTACAGATACATACAGATACAAATTATATCTCTAGCCTACAATATTTGTTGTGAAGGTTGATTTTTTACTGTTTCTAGCTTTTTTCTAAATGTAGATTATTCGTAAATTTCAGTTATCTCGCGTATAACCGGGAATCAACTTAATATATTTATTTTTTATTTTAATAATTTCAAGGATGGATTCAGGTAATTTCAGAAACAAGTGTTTAATTTTTTTGCGTTTTAGAGTATTTGCGTTAAGTTTCAAGAAAATACGACAATAACAATTGTTTTCCAAAGAAAATATACGAATGTTTTCCTCCTTTAAAGGGTGGATTTTTTTACTACTTTAGGGGATAAATTTTAAAAAATGCTGAAATGCTGGTTTCATAATTTGTGCTTTTTTTAAGGTTCAAGAAAATTTAATATTTTGCTAGTGCAAGCATATATATATATATATATATATATATATATATATATATATATATATATATATATATATTACATTTTTAACCCTTTTGAGGATGAATTCTGATAAATGCTGAAATACAGGTTATTCTTTGTGTATTTTTTGTTTTCGATAATTTATGCTTGGTGTTTTTACAAAATCCGAATTATTTTTGTCCAAAATGCAAGGTTTTATATCATGAATTTTGTAGTATCTGAAATGAGTGCTTTTTTAATTTGTTTTTAAAATATTTTTGTTTAATTTTATTATAAATCCCTTTCTCAAATAGAAATAAATTTGCTTTTTTACAATTTTATTATCATAGGTTCTGAACTCGGAAAATTCTGAAATACCGTTTGTATTTCAAAGTATTTATCAAGAAAATCCGATTAAAAAAAATACTTTTTTGGTGTAAAATTTTATACCCTCATTTTTATATTTTATAGGGGAGTTTAATCCCATTAGGTTATGGATTATGGAAAATTCTGAAAACGTATTTCATTACTTTGTTTTGGAGTAGTTGGGTTAAGTTTCAATTATATCGAACCAAAAACGAATGTTCACCAATAAAAATTATTTTACCTCATTTTGATGTTTTGAATGTTTGACTGTTTCCATTAATAATTTTGTTTTACTGCGTCCAAGTGTCGTTTTAGTAATTTAAAATATAATTTGAAAGTTTAAAATCTATTATTGCACCAAATTGAATCAAATCGAGGCGTTAAATTGGGAAGGTAAGACTGTGAACACAAACAAACAAATATGTACTGTACATACTGAAATAAACTGCTAATACAGATACACAATTATGTATTATACACGCTGAAATACACTGCTAACACAGATATACAATTATGTACTGTACACACTGAAATACACTGCTAACATAGATACACAATTATGTATTATACATGCTGAAATACACTGCTAACACAGATACACAATTATGTATTATACACTCTGAAATACACTGCTAACACAGATACACAAATATGTACTGTACACGCTGAAATACACTGCTAACACAGATACACAATTATGTACTGTACACGCTGAAATACACTGCTAACACAGATACACAATTATGTACTGTACACGCTGAAATACACTGCTAACACAGATACACAATTATGTACTGTACACGCTGAAATACACTGCTAACACAGATACACAATCATGTACTGTATACGCTGAAATACACTGCTAACACAGATACACAATTATGTAATGTACACGCTGAAATATACGCTTTTGATTTTCTAATAATTACTTATTCCTGAACTGATCCTTCTGAATACATATTTATTTTTTAATAAACTTACCAAAGGAAATTGTCACTATGTTCAGTATAATGATCTGCCTTCCCTAGCTTCGTCAATTCTACTTTCGTTGACGCGTTTCGGAGAACCTCCATCTTCAAAAACTATATCTATACTTTTAGTTTTTACTAAACTTAGTATAGATATAGTTTTTGAAGATGAAGGTTATCCGAAACGCGTCAACGAAAGTAGAATTGACGAAGCTAGGGAAGGCAGATCATTATGCTGAACATAGTGACAATAATCCTAGCAGAAAATAAGAAGAATATAAAAGAATTTCAAAGGAAATGGTGTTTATAGAAACAAAATGGCTGTCAAGAACAACATTTACATGCATCTATACTCGTTGTCTTATACTCTTTCAGGTTTAAATAATTGTTGGATTCAAATTAAACAATAACAATCAGAAACTTTATCACACTACGTTTGTATTAACAAATGTTTTCCAAAATTAACAAAATCGATTCTTTATTACAACAGCTGAGTTTCTGTTGCCGCCATTTTGATCTTATAAAGCGTGTTGAAATTTTCACAACATTTTTTGCAGCTTTATTAAAAATTATGTAGCTTTCCTACGAATCGATTGCTAAATAAGCAATTAATAGACAATAAAATTGTGTAACTTTGTGTAACACCCTGTGTATGAATGAATAAATCTTACGAACGACTCTCCAAAAAGTAATTTACAATACGTATTACCTTTGAAGTTCGATTGCAATTATTATTTGTAGACGTCGAAGTAAAACAATGCGTAATGCTTCGACATTTTGCGTTATGGAGCTTTCGCAGTGGCGTATGGCTAACACAACCAAGCTAAAGCACTTGTAATTGAATAGCCTTTAAAATCCAATTAACAAAATAAAGGTGCACACTGATCCTTGCGCACGTCTGCAGAAGAAAGATAGGATTAAAGCAGGAGCGCCAGACTCGGAGTAATAAGCGGTAATTCTTATTTAATATCCTGGAAAGAAACTTGATCGTTGGATTTCGGATTATAAAGGCGGAGAGACTTACCTCGTAATCGTACATTTTGGAAAAACGTTAATACAGACTTTTAGACACGTTTTACTTGTGACATTTATTGTAAATATCATGTTAAATGCAATTGTCGAAATCGGATATTGCCCGAAATGTTTACCCACTCCGAAAATTGAAAATGTGGTTTTACTCATACTGCGAACTGAGCATTTATTTCGGGCCATGGACCAAATAATAAATGGAGGAAATAATAAATGGACGAAATAAAAATTGGACGAAATACTAAATGGACGAAATAATAAATGGACGACATAATAAATGGACGAAAAAATAAATATACGACATAATAAATGAACGATATAATAAATGGAAGAATTATAAATGGACGAAACAATAAATGGACGAAATAATAAATGGACGAAATAATAAATGGAAGAATTAAAAAATAGATGAAATAATAAATGAACGAAATAATGAATGGCGGCATAATAAATGGACGAAATAATAAATGTACGAAATAATAAATGGACGAAATAAAAAGTAGAAGAAATAATAAAAGGACGAAATAATAAATGGACGAAATAATAAATAGACGAAATAAAAAATAGACGAAATAATAAATGGACTAAATAATAAATGAACGACATAATAAATGGACGAAATAATAAATGAACGAAATAAAAAATAGACGAAATAATAAATGGACGAAATAATAAATGGACAAAATAAATGGACGTAATAATAAATGGACAAAAGAAAAAATAGACGAAATATTCATTGGAATAAATAATAAATGGACGACATAATAAATGGTCGAAATAAATAGACGTAATAATAAATGGACAAAAGAAAAAATAGACGAAATATTCATTGGAAGAAATAATAAATGGACGACATAATAAATGGATGAAATAATAAATGGACGATATAATAAATGGACGAAATAATAAATGGACGAAGTAATAAATGGACGAAATAATAAATGAACGAAATAAAAAATAGACGAAATAAAAAATAGACGAAATAATAAATGGACGAAATAATAAATGGACGAAATAATAAATAAGAAATAAAAAATAGACGAAATAATAAATGGACGACATAATAAATGGACGAAATAATAAATGGACGATATAATAAATGGACGAAATAATAATAAATGGACGAAATAATTAAATGGACGAAATAATAAATCGACGAAATAATAAATGGACGAAATAATAAATGGACGAAATATTAAATGGACGAAATAATAAATGGATGAAATAATTAATGGACGAAACAATAAATGGAAGAAGTCACAAATGAACGATATAATAAATGGACGAAATAATAAATGAACGAAATAAAAAATAGACGAAATAATAAATGGACGAAATAATAAATGGACGAAATAATAAATGGACGAAATAAATGGACGTAATAATAAATGGACAAAAGAAAAAATAGACGAAATATTCATTGGAAGAAATAATAAACGGACGACATAATAAATGGACGAAATAAATGGACGTAATAATAAATGGACAAAAGAAAAAATAGACGAAATATTCATTGGAAGAAATAATAAATGGACGAAATAATAAATGGACGAAGTAATAAATGGACGAAATAATAAATGGACGAAATAAAAAATAGACGAAATAAAAAATAGACGAAATAATAAATGGACGAAATAATAAATGGACGAAATAATAAATGGACGACATAATAAATGGACGAAATAATAAATGGATGATATAATAAATGGACGACATAATAAATGGACGAAATAATAAATGGACGAAATAATAAATGGACGAAATAATTAATGGACGAAATAATAAATGGACGAAATAATAAATGGACGAAATAATAAATGGATGAAATAATTAATGGACGAAACAATAAATGGAAGAAGTCACAAATGGATGAAATAATAAATTGACGAAACAATAAATTGACGAAATGATTAATGGACGAAATAATTAATTGACGAAAATGCTCTCTTCGCAGAGTGGATATTTTAATATTCGCAATACTTGAAGGAAAAGTCTATTTTGGCTACTGAAAAACGTAAATACCGACTCGGCGGATTGAGCATCTGCATTTACTCATTGCGTATTGAACTGAAAACTTCTTCACTTGGGACCTAGCAATTTTTAGGAGGGGGAACATTCTAACGCACGAATAACGTAGGAAAACGCGTCACGTACAAATTACATATTTGTATTCTTGAATTAAGGGTTACCAGTGAATTGATGTTTCCTACATGATGTTTTCTTCACGATGTTTTCTACAGTTATGTCTTCTAAAGAACGTTTTCTGTGAATTCTGCTTATGAAACTAAAGGTCGTACGTTTAAAACACGATTTTTTATAGTTTTTTTTAACATTTATTATTTATTTAAATTAAGTTTACAATAAGTTCAATGACAACTAATATTTTAATTATTATCAAAGTTATAATACATAACCGTCACTTCTATCATAAAACTGTTTTAGCGTTTTAATTTAAATAGTTATGTGTTGCAAATTATTTATAAATATTTTAACTAATAAATATACCCCTATTATTCAAATTATTAACAAGTGGTTGCCCAGCCCTGCAATCACAGTTGTTATTGCATTAAGAGTTTTAAATATATTTGTAAAAGATTTAAGTTTTTTTTTGTCAATTTTTTTATTACTTGTGCACAATTTCAGTTTAATAATAAGTTCGGTAGTATGACTGAACCAGTACAAAACAAAAATGATACTGATTAATCCAAATTTTTAAGTTTTAATTTCTGTCGTCAATTTCTCAGCTGTAACGTTGTTAATATTTATTTATATTCATTTGAACAATACTTAAATTTCTTAAAACGAAATTAATGATAAAAGAATTAACGTTTTTACGGCCGGGTAGCGACCAAATTTAAAGCAGACTACACATTCAAAACCTAACCTATTGTTTTTAAAATAAGTTCGGCTTTTGAAAGCCTAACAGCTGAGCGGAGTCAATCAGTTGTTACGTTTTCACTAGACCGCACTTACATTAAAAACAATGGGTTTGGTTTTGAAGTCGTAGTTCGCTCCGCTCAGCGCATCTTCGCTTGTTGGCCACCCGGCCTAATGGTTTAAAACGGCAGCCATGTTGAAACTGTTGAACATATTGATGAAAAACAAACTTGTCCACTAAAACAACAAACTTATACTAAAACTAATTTTCCCTAAATTTTAATTTGATTAGGGTCCGCCAATGAAACGGGATGATTGTAGGTAGCCTTGAGACAAGGTAGACAGGTAGTGGGAGGATGGTTACTGGCGCGTCCACCACCTGCAAATCTACCATTTAGTTGCAATGGGCGGTTAAGCGGTGAAAGCGTATTATCAAAATGGCGACAATTTTTTGCAAACTCGACGCCATTTTAACATACAACGTAACCAACCTGTTCCGTCAGATAATGTAATTTGAACATGGATAAACATACTCGAGCAACGGGATTTTAAAAAAGAGGCGGGAGTGTAAAAACTGTTCGAGCACCTGAAAACATTGCAGCTGTTCAACAGGCTATGGTTAGAAGTCCTCGTCGATCAGCCAAACAACATGCCCTTCGCATTGGCATAAGTGGCACATCTGGGGGGATACCTGTTTTTGTTTTACGGGGATGCCTAAAAACAAAAGTGTTTCAAGCACCCACAACAATTCTAGCCCAAAAATAACGAATTGTAGACGATAATGCTGTAATACCTGCAACATGCTGCGAGAGGTCATGCAAAACTTCCAAGCCAGGTTCCAGGAATGTCTTAATTGCAATGGAGGACGTTTGGTAGACGTGGTGTTCAGAAAATAATATTTTTTTGTATTGTACTTATAATGGCTATTCTTGTACTTTCAATTATTTACTAAAAAATATTTAAAAAAATTTTTTCAACAATCAATTACTTTATTTAATCATCACGTTTCACTGGTGGACCCTGTGTTTATATTTTGGTTTATTGTATATACTGTATGTCAATTAGGCTAATAAGGACGAGGGATCAACGTGAATGGCAAGGTTGTAGCAATGGAAGTAACTGTGGACAGAAAGAAGTAATTTAAGGAGCGCGCAGTTCAGAGATACAGAAAAGTGATCGGTGTTTTAACCACATCGACCACTGGTTCCCTACACACACACACACACACACACACACACACACACACACACACACACACACACACACACACACACACACACACACACACACACACACACACACACACACACACACACACACACACACGCGCACACACACACACACACACACACACACACACACACACACACACACACACACACACACACACACACACACACACACACACACACACACACACACACACACACACACACACACACACACACACACACACATACATACATACATACATATATATATATATATATATATATATATATATATATTATTATTATTATTATTTGCGTATAGACCCTGTTGGATCACACAAAGCACTCAGACTCATGTCTTGTTCCTTCTAATCCTCCACACCTCCCTCATCCTGTCCCCATGGATCTTCTTCCGCTCCTCCGTCCATTTTACCCCTGCTCTCTTCAAGATTTCATTCTCTGGGATGTTCCACCCGAGCATCTTTCTTCTGTATGCGTTCCTGTCTTCAATGTCTGTTGAGTCTTTTTCTGCGTCATGTAGGTCTATTCTGACTTGCGTGATCCACGACGTTGTTGATTTGACTCCTTGTATATACTTAAGGATTCTGTTGGCAAGTCTCGTTGTTGGGAGACTACTGATGTGTCCATATAATTGAAGCCACCTTCTGATATCTGCTGCCAGGTTCGATATCTTCTCTGTGGTCTTCCGGGAGTGCAACCTGTATCCGTCTTCTGTTAATCTTGGGCCAAAGATCTTCCTCAAGATTTTGCGTTCTTCCTTGTATATATATATATATATATATATATATATATATATATATATATATATATATACAAATATGTTATATATATTATAATATATTTATTATATATATATACATGTTAGCAAATATGTGTATTAGCTATTTCATATTTATTTATAAATGATAAACCTTAAAATTTTGATTGTTTGTCTGTATAAATCTCGACTCATGAGTAAATGTTATTGCATATACAATCGGTTTTGAGGTTTTGAACAATATATACATTTGAATGTGTAAGCAATTAAAAAACAACGTGCTTAATTAAATGTGTCAAACTTAGTTTTTATTAAAAGTACTGGAATAAAGTAATTGCACAACATTATACGAGTAAAGTAATATGTGTTTAAATACATCCTGTAAGTAATTAAACGTACACCACTTAAAGCCCGTGCACACCCCCTGCTTCCCCTTCCCACTAGTGAGCACTCACCCATCCGTAACCACTGTGGTGGTTTCTGTTGCACGGAGATAAAATAATTGCATTTCTAGTACACCAATCTGTGTGAACTAGCACGTATGTCCAAACATGTTTCACAAGCTAGAAATGCTCATAATAACTTCGTCTAATTTAAAACCCTATTAGTCTTGACGTTTGAGGTTTTCACTATTAAAGTTCCGTAATGGAATGAGTCAGCACAGGAACTGAAATTAACATCTTCATGGAAACCATTTTGACACGCAAATATTTGCATTGAGGTAAAAATATTTATGTCGTTAAAAACTAATATCGTAAATATTTGTGTTAGCATTTAAGTATCGCAATTTCGATTCATTTTCATTGAAACATTCCACAAGAACCGATCTTACGAGTAGATTAGTCAAGTTCTTCATGACTTTTTAAATCTTAAAAAAAATGTTTTTTTAAATTTAATTTTTTTAACTCAAAATTAAAAAAACCAACACAATTTTTAATGTTTAGCAAATATTTATTCGAAAATAAGTTTTTAATGGAATTTCAAAACTTTATATAATATTTTTTTTGTAAATTAGAAAAATGATTACAATGAGCACGCACGCACACACTCATACACACACACACACACACACACACACACACACACACACACACACACACACACACACACACACACACACACACACACACACACACACACACACAATACAATACAATATTAACGGCTCCAAAAAAAAGTATTTATTGGTTAGAATCCGAGCTAATGCAATGCACGACTCCAAAGGCTAATTTTCCTTTATAGCCTATTGTTTCCGCTAGTTAAATGCATAAAACATATTTTAGAATTGCATGTGAAATATTTTACTTTATAACATATTAAAACTGATCCTTACTCCATCAAATCCATAAAATTAATCGCACATTTTTGCGTAATCAAAGTTAATCAATGTTACCTTAAATATATTTTAGTATATGTTAGGTTAAGTTAAGGTATATTAAGTATTCGGTAGAAATATATATTTTAAATTTTTACTAAAAAACAACTATTGTTTCTGTTTTGCCGGATCCACGGTGTTTTGATTCAATGACCCATAATTTTTGTTTCTATAAAAATCTTAATTTTGTATTTCATTTTTAATGTTGCCTTTATATTTTTCTCATCATTTTTTACAGCGACTGAAAGCAATGTTCGATTTTGGCGTAGTGAGACCTTTTCCTAACTTAAGAAGGATAGTACATAGCTTACCAAAATAAAAACAGGACATTATAAACCCACCCAATAGAATTAGTTAAAAAAGTGAAATTTGCATGCATAATTAATTAATTATTAGATGCTGTTCATCACACCAGTATAATTAAACTTGGTTTAAATTTTAACTTTGACTAAATATGCCACCGTGTTTTTATTCACAATTTATAATGAGATTAACTAATCACCATTTAAGACGTTGGTACACCTGTTCCAGTTTTAAATGTTTTACGTTAACTTACTTAGCACGTGACTAGAAAACAGTTAAACAATTTCTTTTACGTACGTAATGACATTTTTTTCTGTATGCTAGGGAGATTAACGAAAACAAATAGTCTTGTGTGCATGTGTGTGTTTGTGTGAGTGCGTGAGTGCGTGTGTGCGTGCGTGCGTGCGTGCGTGCGTGCGTGCGTGTGTGTGAGCTTGTGTATGCGTGTGTGTCTGTGTATGCGTGCGTGCGTGTGTGTGAGTTTGTGTATGCGTGCGTGTGTGTGTATGCGTGTGTGAGTTTGTGTATGCGTGAGTGCGTGTGTGTGTGTGTGCGCGCCCGCGTGTGCGTTTGTATATATGCGTATGTGTGTGTGTGTGTGTGTGTGTGTGTGTGTGTGTGTGTGCGTGCTTGTTTGCGCGCGTGCATCAACAAGGATCTTAAATCTACGGTATTCAGATTCTGGCAGAATAACACTTGGTCACATCACATTTAAATATCATCCCTTGCTCTAATTAAATATAGATTCAACAGTTTTAACTACCTCAAACATTTGGTTTTATAGAGATTACACCCATATAGGATATAAACTTTAAATTAATCTTTAGTGGTTCACAAAATTATACATTTTTTAATTTTAGATGGCCGCCTTTGTAAAACTGTTGAACGAATATTGCTGGGTCAAGAAATTGTTGTCAAGCTAATTCCTTATTCGATTTTTGTGACGTTTGAATACAGTCTGATAAGCAATGCTAAAACCTTAGCATTACACACACACACACACACACACACACACACACACACACACACACACACACACACACACATATATATATATATATATATATATATATATATATATATATATATAGAGAGAGAGAGAGAGAGAGAGAGAGAGAGAGAGAGAGAGAGAGAGGTCAGGATCAAATTTTCCAATAAAAAATTTACTTATAACTATTGGAGCAACTATTATGGTAAGACCTAGATCCAGGAACTTGAAGTGAGCACCGATCACGTTTTGAGGAATAGTGTTAAATATGTGTTTGTGTTTGTGTGTGTGTGTGTGTGTGTGTGTGTGTGTGTGTGTGTGTGTGTGTGTGTTGTTTGTGTGTGTATGTGTGTGTGTGTGTGTGTTTTGTTTGTTTTGTGTGTGTGTGTGTGTGTTTGTTGTTTGTGTGTGTGAGTGTGTGTTGTTTGTGTGTGTGTGTGTGTGTGTGTGTGTTGTTTGTTTGGGTGAGTGTGTTTGAGTGTGAGTGTGTGTATGTGTTGTTTGTGTGTGTGTGTGTGTGTGTGTGTGTGTGTGTGTGTGTGTGTGTGTGTGTGTGTGTGTGTGTGTGTGTGTGTGTGTGAGTGCGCGCGCGCATGGGTTTTTGCATTTTTTATCCGATTTTATTCAAACCTGTTACAAAAATCGAAAAAGGAAATAGCTTGACAATTTCTTGAACCAGCAATATTCGTTCAACTGTTTTACGATTGAGGTCATCTAAAATTTAAAAATGTATATCTTCTTGGTTTTGAATTTTCCGAAAATCGAATTTCGCTATAGTAATCAGCGTTTAAAACGTCATAAATTAGCACTTTGAATTTTCAAAATCCTAGAGATTTAATTTGACGGAGTTAATGGAATATTTTCTTATTTTCAAAGCAAATCGGAAAGCTCAAAGTGATAACGTATGCAGATGTTAATTCTGATTAAGACGGTAAAATTCGAATTTTGAATTTTTTTTGAAAAAAAGCACTTTTTGAGACAGCTGTGTGCTGCATGACTCTTTGAAGTATTGAGTTGTTTCCAAACAGTAAATGTAAAATATTTAAAAAGAAATAAAAAGTTGGTAAACAGTTGTAATTATTACAAAATATTTCATATTTATTATGACGAATTATTATTTCATATTTATTTCATTTATTTATTATTTGACGAATAATAATTTTACAAAACGTATTTTTCCCATTTACTATACACACACACACGCGCGTGCGCACGCACGCACGCACGCACGCACCACACACACACACGCGCGCGCGCACGCACGCACGCACGCACGCACACGCACACACATATATATTATTATTATTTGTAAGAAGTTATAAATAACAGTTTTACAAAACGTAACTACTATCTGCCAATGATGTCAGTACAGGGTAAAAAAAGGTATTCAATGTTATGTTAACTTTATGATAGTTAATGTAAATCCCATTTACTAATTATATGTAACTCACGTTTTGTTTTTCACTGTGAAAAGTTTTAATACGTGATAATTTGTCTATGTCAAAACAAATAGATTTAATTGACTTTTAATTATTTAATTTTACTATATTGTGTTGTTTTCAAACGTATTTTGCAATTACATTTTCTATTTTACATTGTTTATACCTTTTATTTATTTACTCTTCGGCGCGTTCTATTGCTGAATATAAAGTAATTTTATTAACTGCCTTGTTTGCTGTAAATTTTATTCATGTCACAAAAGAAGACCACAGTTTTTAATTTACAATTTTAATAAATTGTAATAAATTCTGCAACATTTTAAGAAAATTATTAATGCAGCTAATGTTTAAATTTTAGTTATTGTGATTAATTTAAACATTCTCCTGTTTTGTAACGAACTTCCTAATGTTGAATTTTTCATTTAAGCTTTACAAACTACCTGAAATTTGTAAACTTAATATTTTTTTTTATTTGTTTCACCCAACTTTGGAGTACACTAAATCAATCACTTTTTAATGTTCTGTGCCTTCCTCGTAGCCCAGTATTGCTTCATTCGTTGTGATCTTGCTTTTCTTTCTTCGTCAGAGACTTGAATCGTTCGCTTGGATTTCACTTTTCCTTGGAACCATTGTTTCCTGTACTTGGTTATTGTTTTGGCTGTTCTGTCCATGAGCATAGTGTCAGTAATCTACAGTTCTGTTATGTCTTTCTCCGTTTCTCTAAACCAAAGTGGTTTGGCTTTTCTACTGCGAAAGTAGGCAAATATTTTTTTGGTTAGTCTATTTTTGTCCATTCGGAGGATGTGCCCATAAAAATCAATTCTACTTTTTCTTATTGCGTCTGATAGTGTTTCAGTTTTTTGGTAAAGAGTTTCATTCCTGATGTGGAGTAATTGGTTGTTACGGAATTTTGGGCCTAAGATTTTTCGTAATATCTTTCTTTCTTTGATCTCCAGCCTTTCAAGTGGGCCCTGGGTTGTGAGAGATAATGTTTCAGCTGCATATAAGGCTTCTGGTTTAATTACCGTATGATAATGCCTTATCTTTGTATTCCAGGAGAGGGACTTCTTGTTGTATGTGTCTTTGAAACTTAATATTATTAGTTTAAAAATTATATATTTTTTTTTTAATTGAAATAATTTATTACGGTGATTTATTTCAGTTTTTTACTTTTTTAAATTTTCAAAATATTGTTACTATTTCTCTTTGACCATCTTTAAGAATAATTTTATACAGGCTGTTAAGAAATCAACGCAACCTTATGAATAATTTCTTTATTTTATTTAAAATAAAGAAAAATACTTATATTTAACTTATGAAACCTACTTTTAACACCTGTTTATTAATTTTTATTTCGTTGTTCCTTTTACTTGCAGTTTTTACCTAAATAAAAACAACAATGTGCAACTGAATAATGATCTACGCAGCAGAGGATATTCATGGTCACTGAGTACATTAGAACTTCCCGTTATGTCCAGACTCAGAATGCACGCACAAACATTACGGTATGTGTGCACCACCTTGCACTGTACAAGTTCCAGGAGACATGTAGTGTTGCGGAGGCACTAAAATGTAGTCGACTAAACTGTTAACACCAGTAAATTTAGCTGAAGGGCAAACTGTGTGTTTTAGTCCCAGAAAATCTGTACAACACTTACCTAGCCTGTCTGGTCTCCACACAGAGTTCGTTATGTTCGCTTATTGTTATTGGAAGACGATGTAAAACGTGAAGCTTTCTGTCAGTGGTTCGCGTCCTCTGTAACGCCCGACAGAGAAGAGCTCAATGATTGGTTTTGGTATGACGAAGCATGGTTTCATCTTGATGGATACGTAAATTTACAGGATTATCGTTTTCGGGCAACCAGCAAGCCACATCAGCTACACGAGTGCGCTCCTGCACTCACAGAAATTAAGTGTTTAGTGTGCAGTGTCACGAAGTCGAATTTCATTAACATTTTTTTATGACACAATAAACAGTGAACGCTATATTCATATTGTGTAACAGATCGTGAATTCCATCCCTGCCGACGGGTTAGAAAACACACACACGCGCGCGCGCACACACACACACACACACATATATATATATATATATATATATATACACACACACACACACACATATATATATATATATATATATATATATATATATATATATATATATATATATATATATATATATATATATATATATACATATACAGGAGTATTTAATACTGATTTGATTAAAACATGCACGACGAAATTGATTTTAGAAACAGTTTGATCAAGTTCGTGAACCAGCAAAATTCGTTAGTTAAAAAATGGCTGCCATTTCAAACCTACAAGACTTCAATCTTTTTAACTTAACAATTTTTGAAAATCTAATTTTACCAAAGTAATCAACGCTTAAGGCTTCATCAATTAACGTTATGGTATTTCAAAATCCATTTAAATTAAGAAACTTAATATACCGGCGGTCAAGTTTCATTTTCGTATTTTCAATACAATATGAAATTCGAAATTTAATTTTATTAAATTAACCCCGAGGACCCGGGTTTGATTCCCGGCCAGGGCTTGGCATTTTCATACGCTATAAATCGTCTGTTTTAGACCAAGTGTGCAAAATAGTCGAACGTTAAACAAAAAAAATTAAAATTTAATTCTATTGTGGTGAAACTGGAATTAAGTTTTTTTTTTAAATTTACTTCCATCACGCCAGATAAACGACTGCGTGTTACTATGATACAGCGTGCTTAATTAAAATAAAGGCAATAAAGTGTTATACAAAAATAATTCATCGAAACAACTAGTGTTACTTTAATTTTTGTTAAGAAATATCATAACATTGAAATATACGTACTAGTATACAGTACTTAATATTTAATAATATTAAAAAAATAGAATATCATAATTATCATTGAAATATACGTACTAGTATACCGTAATATTTAATAATGTTAAAAAATAGAATAACATAAATAAAATTGAAATATACTTACTAATATACCGTACTTAATATTTAATAATGTTAAAAAAATAGAATGACATAAATAACATTGAAATATACTTACTAATATACCGTACTTTATATTTAATAATATTAAAAAATAGAATAACATAAATAACATTCAGATATACTTAATAACATACCGTACTTAATATTTAATAATGTTAAAAAATATAATAACATAAATAACATTTAGATATACTTACTAATATACCGTACTTAATATAATAATATAAAAAAATAGAATAACATAATTAACATTCAGATATACTCAATAACATACCGTATTTAATATTTAATAATTTTAAAAAATATAATAACATTCTGATATACTTACTAATATACCGTACTTAATATTTAATAATGTTAAAAAATAGAATAACATAAATAACATTCAGATATACTAAATAACATACCGTACTTAATATTTAATAATGTTAAAAAATAGAATAACATAAATAACATTTAGATATACTTACTTATATACCGTACTTAATATTTAATAATATTAAAAAATAGAATAACTTAAATAACATTGAAATATGTGTAATAATATACCATACTTAATATTTAATAATGTTAAAAAATAGAATAACATAAATAACATTGAAATATATGTAATAATATATCATACTTAATATTTAATAATGTTAAAAAATTGAATATCATAAATAATATTGAAATATATGCACTAGTAAACTGCACTTAATATTTAATATTATTTAAAGGTGTTAAGATAATAACCTCCATCACTTAGCGAGACGCGTAAATATTAATAGTAATATTTAATAATTTATGAAATGTACTTAGTTTGTTTATAATTTTTGTAATGGCAAAAATTTAGCTAAATCCATCTCATTGCTGCAGACAAACATAAACGTCTAAATTGTAATTAAGCAATTAATTATTGGAATTAGAACTTATGTCTTATCGCGCTGTGCTTAATTGTTTCCAACTCGTAAGGTACTCCCGATTGCATCAAATTTAGCTCGTCTGCTTTGTATTTCATTACGTAGAAAGTTACTCTGAATAAGGTAATTGAGAGGAGATGACGTAATGAATAAACTACGGCAGTAAGTGCAAAAACATTAGTTAAACTTTCCTGCATTCAATTACAAAAACTTGAACCGGATCGTATCGAACCTGATTATCGGCCTCATTTCTCAAAGTTAGTTCAGTAAAGTTCCTCAAACTTCAGTGTTACGTGAGGAATCGTAACTCGAATTCAATATAATAATTTTTTTTAATAAAAGAAATTTTTTTGTAAATTTAAATAATGACGGCTAGAAGCTTTTTCGCTGACGTGATGGAATGCAAATCAAATCAAAAATTAGATTTTGTTTCAAAACCTCTTTTTTAAACTCGGATTTCAACATTGTAACAGCAATAAGATCTGAGTATATTTTTGAACTTTTAAATTCATTAAAAATACGAAACTGAACCTTGACCACCGTCAAATTATATTTTCTAAAATCAGTGGATTTCCTATGCTGTATTTAATGCCGATTATTAAAGTGAAGTCAGAATTTCGAAAATATTTACGACAAACAAGAAGGATGAATTAAAAAATGAATGACTTAAAAAAAACTTTTTTTATATATATATATATATATATATATATATATATATATATATATATTACAGTACACATTTATGTTAGCACTATCATGTTTGTAGATGTTTTCTAATTTGATTAAAATTTGACTCAGTAACTGATTTTTCTATTTTCTTGAACATTCTGTTGTACAGAAAATTTCGTTTAACAGTTTCAAAATGGTGGTCGTTTTAGTATTTCTTTGAGCTGATCGGACCAACGCAATCAACTTTAAACTCTACGTACGTTACCATTTGTAATTCTCAAAGCTATTTATGTTAAGAAAATTATTTCGACGGTGGTCATGGTTCAATTTTCTACTTGCATTGTAATTTAATATTTGACAACTCTAGTGTGCAGATTTTAGCGCTGATTATGCCGGTAAAATTTTATTTATAAATAATTTTTAAAAAACGTAACGACAGTTTCAAAATAAAAATTTATAAATTAGAATTTTTTTAAATTTTGCATTTACAAAAACAACAAAGTCTTCGAAACAAAATATTTTGTTTTTTCTGTAAGGTTTAGGAATTTTTTTCACACCCTTAAAACCTCTGCCAAAAATTGAAACTGGTATGCCCAGCATAATGGGAAAATTAAATAATTGTCATGTGCTATAGCTCTGGGGAAGGGATGCTTAGCTGGGCGAGTTGTCATGGCAACCGACAGATAAGTGCGCGCGCATCGTGATCACTCTTCCACATAGCTCTGTACTGAGCTGCACCGAATGCTCCTGCGGTAGTTAAGAAAAACGAAGTGGTATTTCTGTTTCAAGTGCGAGTGATTGGAATCGGAACGAAGTTAAACGGGAGGGGAAAAGAGAAATGTGAAATTTTAAAAATGTGTTGTTTCAATTCAAACACAGGTGGAACTTTATGATAGTGTCAGTGCCTTAATGAAAATATAATACGGGATATTATTGCTAAGCTCAAAAAAAATTGTAAAAATTTCAAAATCACCCTATAAATTTATTTTAAATAGTAAATCTACTTTAAATATTTACTCAATAATTTTATCGAATATATTTAAAATTAGTTTAAATTTCTACAAAAGAATTCTATTTTTCTTAATAATAAATAGTAACGTTTGGACGTTAAAATATATTTTTCAAGACAAACAATAACTACTTAGAAAACTCCCCGATATCTTACTTAAGAATTGTTTTCATAATGCGTACAATATCCTGGGATTGCTTTTAGCGCAGAATGCCCTAGTAGATAAAGATGGAACTAACGGTTGCCATAGTAACTGTAGTATCTTTGTTGGGCGTGTCGGGAGGGACTATACGGGCACCCAAAAATATGTTTGGCCACCCGTACCCGAGGACGTCGTCCCAATTGAACCTGACCATCGGCTTGATTCTTCCGAAAACTAGTTTCAACGTGCGTAATTATAACAAAACTGTCAAGGAAGCGGTCACGGCTCTGCACAGGTCTAAAGGTCCCAAATTTAATTTTCTTAAAAAATATAATTTTCCTGCCACCAACGTCAACAGCCAGATGATGTCACTTACTCCGAGCCCAACAGGTGAGAATACAGATTAAAATGAAAACATACCTGTAGGTGTTATATCTTATATAGCTGTTCCAAAACTCCTAAAAGTTCGTAGAGAATGCAAAAACTATATTATTATATTTCCCTTCCTAACGAAAAATATACAAAAAGGTATTTTGATTGCAATAAATTTTTCTTTAGACATATAATAACAAATCTAAACCATAAACCATGTACAAATAAAAATAACGAAAGGTTTCTTGTTAAAAATCGATTCAAACAATTTTGTTTAAATTCTGTTAAAATGTGGCTTATAACTGCCGTAATAAAACGCAATAATATCTTTGTTTATGAAAATTAGGCTTTATGGGCAATGCAAGTCTGGAATATTCACCTAATTTTTGAAAATTGGTTCATCGAATTTTGATGACATATAAACATACATAACTCAAGTCAGTGTTAAAACATGTAAAATAAATATACGTTTTTAAAGAGCAATTATATACAATATCGTGACACGCAAATTGTAAAATAAATATACGTTTTAAAGGAGCAATTATATACAATATTGTAACATGAAAATTATAAAATAAAAATACGTTTTTAAAGAGCGACTATATACAATATCGTGACACGCAAATTGTAAAATAAATATACGTTTTCAAGGAGCAATTATATACAATATCGTGACATGCAAATTATAAAATAAATATACGTTTTTAAAGAGCGACTATATACAATATCGTGACACGCAAATTGTAAAATAAATATACGTTTTTAAAGAGCAACTATATACAATATCGTGACACGCAAATTGTAAAATAAATATACGTTTTTAAAGAGCAACTATATACAATATCGTGACACGCAAATTGTAAAATAAATATACGTTTTTAAAGAGCAACTATATACAATATCGTGGCACAAAAATTGTAAAATAAATATAAGTTTTTAAAGAGCAACTATATATAATATCGTGACACGAAAATTGTAAAATAAATATACGTTTTTAAAGAGCAACTATATACATACAATATCGTGACACTCAAATTGTAAAATAAATATAAGTTTTTAAAGAGCAACTATATACAATATCGTGACACGCAAATTGTAAAATAAATATACGTTTTTAAAGAGCAACTATATACATACAATATTGTAACACTCAAATTGTAAAATAAATATAAGTTTTTAAAGAGCAACTATATATAGTTGCACGAACTTTTTTTTTGTGACACGTGACACGAAAATTGTAAAATAAATATACGTTTTTAAAGAGCAACTATATACAATATCGTGACACGCAAATTGTAAAATAAATATACGTTTTAAAGAGAAATTATATACAATATCGTGACACGAAAATTGTAAAATAAATATACGTTTTTAAAGAGCAACTATATACAATATCGTGACACGCAAATTGTAAAATAAATATACGTTTTTAAAGAGCAACTATATACAATATCGTGACACGCAAATTGTAAAATAAATATACGTTTTTAAAGAGCAACTATATACAATATCGTGACACGCAAATTGTAAAATAAATATACGTTTTTAAAGAGCAACTATATACAATATCGTGAAACGAAAATTGTAAAATAAATATAAGTTTTTAAAGAGCGACTATATACAATATCGTGACACGAAAATTGTAAAATAAATATACGTTTTTAAAGAGCAACTATATACATACAATATTGTAACACTCAAATTGTAAAATACATATAAGTTTTTAAAGAGCAACTATATACAATATCGTGACACGAAAATTGTAAAATAAATATACGTTTTTAAAGAGCAACTATATACATACAATATTGTAACACGCAAATTGTAAAATAAATATAAGTTTTTAAAGAGCAACTATATATAATATCGTGACACGAAAATTGTAAAATAAATATACGTTTTTAAAGAGCAACTATATAAAATATCGTGACACGCAAATTGTAAAGTAAATATACGTTTTTAAAGAGTGACTATATACAATATTGTCACACGCAGCTGTCTCGCTGAAGTGATAGACTTTTTCGTCAATCCTAACTAAGTTTAAAAAAAATTCTTTATCTTAATCTTTTTGAAATTCTGATTTTACCGAAAAAATAAACATTAGAATCTACATCTATTAGAATTTTCAACTTTTAAATTGCATTCAAAATACCAAAATGAATCCTTACCTACTTCAAAAATTATTTTAATTTCAACTGACTTTCAAAACCAAAAATTTTGTAATTTTTAACGCTGATTATGATGGTGAAATGAGTATTTCAAAAACTGTAAGACACAAATGTTATGAATTCTTGGTGATTTTTAATAGCCGCCATTTTGAAACTGTTAAAGGAACTTCGCTGGTTAACGTGCTTAAGCCAAGGTATTCATGATTTTTGAATCACGTTGGACCACAATTGCGAATGTAAGCGTACTAAACACACACACACACACACACACACACACACACACACACACACACACACACACACACACACACACACACACAAACAGAGTGTTTTTGAAATAAACTGTTAAATTTTTGCAGTAGTTTTCTTATATTAAAGTAAATAAAAAAGCTTCTACAAATACGGGTCCGGAAATTAGTTGTTTTTCTACTAGCCGCCATGTTTGTTTTTTTTATAAAATGGTAATTTTGGTAATTTATAAAATGGTTTGACCAAGTAACTGTCAATTGACGTTGAAATTTGGCACTTTTCTTATTAAAATAAAGAACAAATGTTAAACAAATTAACAAACTTACTTAATTATATTTATCAAAATGTCGATTATTTGATATTTTCCTAATAACGCTGAAACGATCAATTTTATGAAAAACTCAATATTTAAAATTATTTTAAATTTTAAATAACCTAACACACTTGGTGTTTTTATTTACTTCATGAAATAACCAGGTTTCTACTAAAAAGGAATAAATAATCTGAACAGAAAGTACAACAATAATCATTAATATGAAACAGTTTAATGATCACGTGACATATTTAATAATAAATTAACGTAATATACCACAGTTACCGATTACCGGTGTATCATTATGTTCATAACCAATGCACAACAAAACTTTATTCGTGATTTTACATTTATTGCTGAAAATAGAAACAAGCGATTCGTTAAGATCGTTTTAATTAATCAGCTGATATTATTTAACAATTAAAACAGATTCCGACTTGAATACAAAAAATGAATTTTCAATTAAATTTTACATGCGTTAGTGCGTATTGCTACAGATCTATGCCAGTTAAACTTGGCATACAGTTGTAGTTTTGGATTCAAAAATTTCAATTTTTAAGCATTTAATATTTAAATTATCAGGCTGGCAGTTGTCTCGCTGACGTGATAGAAGCAAATTTTCAATTTTTTTTTAATATTACTTTTCCTTGAAATTATTATTCCATAATCATAAACAGAATTAAAACCTGTTAGCAATTTAAACGTTCAATCTACATTGGGGAAAAAACGAACCCTGAACGCCGTCTGATAGTTTTGATTTCTATGGACTTTTAAAATCGAAAATGTTAATTTATGCCGATTATACAGCTAGTTGTGATTGTGAAATCTGATTTTCAAGATATTGTGAGAAAAAGAAGAAACGATTTTTAAGGTTTTAATTTGCCGCCATTTTGAAACTGTTGAAAGAATTTTGCTAAGTAACACATTTGTTCAAATTATTACCAGAGTCGATTTGTTTTTGCACTTTTGAATCCAATCGGACCAAAATTGCAAGCGTGAATGTGCTTTACATGTTAGTTATTTTTTCTTTTTTAATAAAACCTTTAGGATTTGCATATGATTTGGCCCTACTTGCCCTTCATATACAGGAAGCAAGAGAACAAATAATTAGCCTTGATAGCATTGTGCAGAAGTTAGGCTTAAAAATATCATATGAAAAAACAGAGATCATGGCCATGGACCCGCTATCCGTAAATAAAGTGAACATTAACGGAAACACCGTAAAGCTCGTGGAATGTTTCAAATATCTAGGAGAAACCATAACATACAATCTAGACGAAAAACCCGCACTACTCAATAGGGTAGCAAAAATTAAAAAAGCCCAGCTACTAACTTGGCCAACGTACAAGAAAAAATGCCTGTCAATAAAAACAAAAATACGCCACTACAAATCAGTGGTACTCCCAGAAACGTTATATGCCAGTGAAACTCTATTCCAAATCAAAAAAAATAACAAGACGGACCCGCTGCTTAAGACAGAGAGAAGGATCATCAGAACGTGTCTCAACAAAAGCTACCGGAAAGACGGGACCTGGAGAATAGCCACCGATGAAACAGTATACAAATATATCGACCCAGTTCTCAGTGTAATGAAAAAACGAAGAATTTCCCACTTCTTTCACATATTAAGAATGCCGGAGGACAGAATCCTGAGACAACTGGTGATGAGAAGCATCAACAGGAAAACACAGGGAATATACATCACACAAGTCCTCAGAGACCTCAGTGAAATAGGACTGAAAATGGATGATGCAACAGACAAATGTAAAATAAGACGCATTCTTAAGACTAATAAATTTAAAATGGATAAACCGAAGAGACACAAGAAGGTAGTGATCACAGGAAGCAACGATCTGATCGAATGAGGGATTATTGGAGAAAAAAATTACAGCCCAATGTTAGGAAGAACTGAAATTTAGACTGAAGTGGTCTCATGAGACAAAAAATTTAAAAAAACCTTTAAAAAGTATTAGTGGCTACTTTATCTAAGAGCTCCTATTCAAGTAAAAAAATCATTAATGAACCAAAAACACGAAAGTAAAGGACACTTATTTAGACGCAAGGAATCGTTTTCAAAACACAAAAACCTGCTTTGTTTCAGGACACAGAAGGTTGCAAGGAGAAACACAACTTTGTTACTTTTAATGACTAGGCTATAAGCACAAACAGCTGCATCGTGAAATGAAACACAAATTAAAACAATACGCTTACATTAGAAAGTCTGCTTCCATTGTTGTTTTTCATTTGAAAAGATTTTAAGTTTTAGAGACGGGTCGCTTTTCAACTCTTTTTGAGTAAGACATCGCTGACGTTGACTGAATTAGAACTTCATTTGTGTTGAAGTAGGTCACACGTTTCAGTAAAATCTTTACAATTTCAATACATTGTTTTTATGTAAAAATGATAACTATTCTTTAATAGCGAATGTCCATTTGTAAAAACCCAGATTCGGGACCTTGTAATGATAACTTGGTAGGTTCGATACCCAGTGAAATCCGTAAATGTTCATAATGGCGGCAATTTTAAATCCTTAAAGTGGGTAATTATATTTGTACTATTTGGTACTAAAAAAACTAAGTTCATCATTGTATTAAGTAATAAAACGTGATTACAATAAAGTGTAATAAATTGAATTTAACAGCGGTCAAGTTTCGTTTTCGTATTTTCAATTTAATTTAACATTAAAATGCTAATATATACCGATTTTACGCTACTGGTAATTTACATATGTCGATAAATGGTGAGGAAATTAAACTATTTTTTCTAAATTCTGTTTAACTTTTGGAGTTAAAGATACGTAGTACGTGATACATGCAGTTTTAAAAATGGGATAAAACAACTTATAAAATGTATATTTGTTTTTTAAAAACAATCTGTTTGGAAAACAGATTTTCGTTATCGTTCCATCAAATTAACGCTCAAATTTTTTACACAAATTAGCGTAAATGATTTCGAGATTATAATGAAAAAACAAACAATTGGTTGATGACATTTTTTAAATTTTGTCCCACCTGTAATTTAAAAGATCCAATTTCGTTCTTCGTCATGATTATAAATCTTGAAATTTGATTCAAATAATTTCAACAGTTTTGGAAAAATAGTTTGATTTTTATAAATAAACTATTGTTTTTTTGTTAAATAAACAATCGGGAGCAGCCATCATAATAAAACCATACTCTGGACTTGAAATGCACATCGATTCTGAATTATATTTGTGTGTGTGTGTGTGTGTGTGCGTGCTCACATTCGAAATTTTGGTCCGTCTTTAAAAATGTATAATGTTTTTAAACTGTTCAGAAAATCTGATTTGACCAACGTAATCGGAGTTGAAAACGGCATAAATCAGTGTTTTTAATTTTTTAAAATTCGTTTATATTTGACGGCGGTGAGAGATAATTTTCTCATTTTCACAATGAATTAAAATTGTAAAAATGTCAAATATTTGT
>CM040187.1:49146280-49186280 GCA_022606455.1 Callitettix versicolor
GTTAAATTAATTAAAAAGGAATTAATTTTAGATAAATTCAAAGTATATACGAGTAACAGTTTAGTTTCAAAACAAAATTTTCTGCAGGTGTTACTAGCGTCAAATTTATGCGTGAGTTCTGTTGACTCACACCGCTGTAAAAGTGGGATGAAATATGTATGACGTCACAAGGTAATGCCATAAGTTAAGGAAAGACTTTATTCATTGGGTCTTGAGGCATTATGCCTCATTCATTCTTGTACTGCAAAGGTCGGTCAAAACTTTTGACACTTTGACAAAATATACGATACCTCGTATATACTGTCAGTTTTAGAAATTTATCATTCAGTGAAAAAAATCAAAAATTTACAATTCAAAAAATATACATTTTTATTATCAACTAGATTGAACATTAACTTTTTTCACTTCGGCACAAGAATATATACGTTAAAATATGATTACATTTCGTAACCAAAATTAACTTCTACAAAGTTTACATTTTAAGCTATGCAATAAAAATTCAAAAAAAACCCTGACAGCCATCAGGTTAAATTTTGTATTTTCAGCAAGATTTATAAATTAAAATTAAAAGACGGTGATTTACCAAAAAGGGAGATTACCAAAATAGCCTCGCAAAAATGTGATATTATGGTTTGAAACGGCTGAAATATTGAAAGTGTTACACGGATTCAGAAAACTGGCTGACGAACTTGTTCAAACTAATACCAAAATCCATTTTTTTCAATATTTTTTTGTACGTGTATAGACATGTGTTCTTCGTTACACGTGAACGTTAACATGTGTTTATTTACACCATAAAATTTAATTTATATATATATATATAACATTTTGATGATTCCTTAAAAAGTTGAACCTACAATTAACTTACAATGATAGCCGCTACAACAGCTCATAATTACAAACTGACCGACTTTTACAAGTTTTGACCGACTTTTTTATTACAAGAAATTACGCCTCAAGACCCAATGAATAAAGTCTTTCCTTAACTTAAGGCATTACCTTGTGACGTCATATATATTTCATCCCACTTTTACAGCAGTGCGAATCAACAGAACTCACGCATAAATGTGACGCTAGCTCACTCTAGTAACACCTGCAGAATTGTTTTGAAACTAAACTGTTACTTTGATCGTGTGCTTTCGTTGAAATACAAAATCAAACATATGTTTTCTGCAAACGTTTTGTACAACTACAACGCGAAAATATAAAATGTTCACTTTATTTTGTAAATAAATCCTATTGAGGGGGTGGATTTTATATCGTTTGGCAAGCTGCTTTGAATCTCACTTCAAATAATAAAAAAATAGGATTTTTTTAAAAATTTGGCACTTTGTTATTAATAGGTTAATAAAAGCTTAAGCAATTCTTTATTAATATACTATTTATTTTATTAATAAATGCATTTTCACTTTTTAGTTATTTGTACAATTTATTGTAAAAAATATTTGTTTTTACATTGCCAACACATATTAAGCCTCACGATATTAGTATATATCAAAGACCATTAGAACTGCAGTGTAGTCTTAGTTCATTACCTGGCCACCGTTCCGCAACAGCGCTCTGACGCCATTTTCCCGCTTCCATATTTCAAACCCTAACCGAAATATTCATGAAAAATTTTATTTAGACAACTTAATTGAAAATTGTACGCTCTTTCTTCGTGAAGCGTTCAAAATCATGATACGTCTTGCCGTTAAGCCGTTATTACAAGAATACATTAATTAACCACGACGTCTGTAAATCAGAGGCAGCCATCTTCAAACGAACGTGATTGGGAAAAATTCTAACGTACACGTCGTTCGGGCTTTATACAAAATACCTTCGTACCACATTTCGAAATAATTGATCATGCGCTTTGGCCAAAACTGCGTAACAAACAAAGGCACACATTAATTTCCGAACGTTTAATGGTCCGCACAGATTAATGAAACAGAGATCTCAGGCAGTGCAACTTGTAACGTAATATATTACTACTATATTATATATATGTATATATATATATATATATATATATATATATATATATACACGTATATATATATTATTATTAATATTTGTGTATAGACCCTGTTGGATCACGCAAAGCACTCTGACTCATGTAATGTTCCTTCTAATCTCACTTTGGGATTTCATTCTCAGGACCTTCCAACCTCCCGAGCATCATTTTCTCCTGATTTCATTCTCTGGGGTCTTCCAACCGAGCATCTTTCTCCTGTGTTCAATGTCTGTTGAGTCTATTTCTGCATCATGTAGGTCTATTCTGACTTGTGTGATCCACGACGTTGTTGATTTGACTCTTTGTAAATACTTAAGGATTCTGTTGGCAAGACTCGTTGTTGGGAGTCTACTGATGTGTCAATAGAACCGAAGCCTCCTTCTTCTGATATCTGCTGCCAGGTTCGATATCTTCTCTGTGATCTTCCGGGAGTGCAACCTGTATCCATCTTCTGTTAATCTCGGGCGAAGAATCTTCCTCAAGATTTTGCGATCTTCCTTCAAAATACCCTCCATGGTATTTCGAATATATATATATATATATATATATATATATATATATATATATATATATATATATATATATATATATATATATATATATATATTATTATTTGCGTATAGACACTGTTGGATCACACAAAGCACCACTCATGTCTTGTTCCTTCTAATCCTCCACACCTCCCTCATCCTGTCCCCATGGATCCTCTTCCGCTCCTCCGTCCATTTTACCCCTGCTCTCTTTGGGATTACATTCTCTGGGATCTTCCACCCCAGTATCTTTCTCTTGTATGCGTTCCTGTCTTCTATGTCTGTTGAGTCTATTTCTGCGTCATATTCTGACTTGTGTGATCCACGACGTTGTTGATTTGACTCTTTGTATATACTTAAGGATTCTGTTGGCAACACACACACACACACACACACACATATATATATATATATATATATATATATTATATGAGAAAAATCAAAAGAAAACGAAATATTTCTTTTTAGTCCAAAACTGGAAATTCCTATATATAGTCTCCGTGCTTGAGATGGTTAAGACACCGTTCAGTCAAATGCGCCTCTAAACTTGTGCGCCTCGAAGTCGAAGGTGCAAGACTGCAGATAGAGCCGTTAGCTTTTCGCTTTCCGTTAACACTTTCTTCCTCATTAGCCGGCAAAAACTGCAGAGGTTATGAAAAAATTCTGGTGTATGTCCAATGTATGGTCAAAATAATAACAAGTTCTATATAACACATTTTACCGGTCTCTTTAAACTTTATGTTTTCAGTTAATAATCACAAAACTTGATATTTTTTGAAGACACTTTCTTTGTCTACTTAGTAGATTCATCTGACTGAAGTTTAATCAAAATCGATAAAATCAAATGCGAATGTATGTTTTGACATGTAGAGAAGAACTTGAAAAACAAAATTTCCGAAAGTTCAATGAATTCTGTCGGCTTGTCATGTTACGGAAATTCCGTAGAGTCCTTCTTAAGCTTTTAAGAATATGATCGTGCGCGCGCATATACACTGCAAGGTGAAAATCAAATTGCAATTAAAAAAAGCCTCGGAGTGTATTATTTTGTACTTTAAAAAAGTTAAACCCCGGCACCCGTCTGTTTCGCTGACGTGATGGAAGCGAATTTCACAAGTATTATTTGTATTTTATTTTTTTTAATCCTGATTTCACCATCATAATCAAAAATACGATCTTTATATATTTGCATTTAAAATTTTTAAATTACACGAAAATGAATCCCGATAATCATCACATAATATTACATAATTTAAACGGATTTTGACATTTTAAAAAGAAATTTTATTAATTTTTTAACGCTGATAACGACGGTGAATTCTAATTTTCAAAAAAATAAGTAGATAAAATAATAAAAAAATTTTAAGGATTTGATATTGTTAAATAAATTTCACTATTAAACAAACTCATCTAAGTTATTATCAAATTCGATTCGATAGCTATTAAACTCGATTATCAAGTTCGGTTATTTAACAAACAAAGCAAAGTCTTTGTTTAAACGTGACCGTTCAGCGTTTGATTTGTGTGTTTTTTACGAAGTTTTGTAAAAACGCAATGATTGATTCTTTTAAAATTTCGTACGGAGATAACTTGTATAAAGCTCGAACGAAGTAAGTATAATACTCGTATTTTCCCATTTCACTACTATTATTTTTATTTTTATACACACATACACACACACACACACACACACACACACACACACACACACACACACACACACACACACACACACACACACACACACATACACACACATACACACACACACACACACACACACACACACACACACACACACACACACACACACACACACACACACACACACACACACACACACACACACACACACACACACACACACACACACACACACACACACACACACACACACACACACACACACACATATATATATATATACATACACATACACACACACACACACACACACACACACACACACACACACACACACACACACACACACACACATACACACATATATACACACACATACACACACACACACACACACACACACACACACACACACACACACACACACACACACACACACACACACACACACACACACACACACACACACACACACACACACACATACACACACACACACACACACACACACACACACACACACACACACACACACACACACACACACACACACACACACACACACACACACACACACACACACACACACACACACACACACACACACACACACACACACACACACACACACACACACACACACACACACACACACACACACACACACACACACACACACACACACACACACACACACACACACACACACACACACACACACACACACACACACACACACACACACACACACACACACACACACACACACACACACACACACACACACACACACACACACACACACACACACACACACACACACACACACACACACACACACACACACACACACACACACACACACACACACACACACACACACACACACACACACACACACACACACACACACACACACACACACACACACACACACACACATACACACACACACACACACACACACACACACACACACACACATACACACACACACACACACACACACACACACACACACACACACACACACACACACACACACACACACACACACACACACACACACACACACACACACACACACACACATACACATACACATACATACACGTACACACACACACACACACACACACACACACACAGAGAGTGTGAGAGAGAGAGAGAGAGAGAGAGAGAGAGAGAGAGAGAAAGCAGGAGAGAGTTATTAACGCGAATGGCCATTTATTTATTCACCATTTAAATATGGTTCATTTAAACTTTTACAGTGGCGGTTTGTTACTTTGTTGAGTATAATGACCTTCCTTCCCTCAGTATAGATATAGCTTTTGAAGATGGAGGTTCTCCGAAACGCTTCAACGAAAGTAGAATTGACGAAGCTAGGGAAGGCAGATCATTATACTGAACACAGTGACAATAATCCTAGCGGAAAAGAAGAAGAATATAAAAGGAATGGCGGTTTTTTATTTCACGATGACGATTTACGCAGTTTCGGTAAAACGCATTGGCTGATTGTTTTCAAATTTTTTACTAAGGACTTGTATAAAGCCCAAAATGTAAGATTTTCTCATTCATTTCAGTTTCAATATGGCGGGCACTGATTGAACGTTGAGAATGTAGTTGCCGGTTATTTCCTGTAATACTTTTTTTTTACAGGAAAATCATAATTTTGACCGCTTCATGGATAAAGAGCATTACGTTTCTAATAAAGATGGTGCGTAATATATTCGTACATCGTTACCGGTTATATTGACTGAAAACGTTCTTGCAGCGCTCTTGATATTAATTAGTGCTATACAGCGAGGTTCACTGTCCTTTAAACTACTAGTTCAAGAACCAACCACTCTTAAAGTGATGAAAGACCAGGCTCGGTGAACATTTCAAGGTCCTGGGTCTGGTCATACCCTGATGGCCGCTCAAATATCTCACTACCCAATCAAAATCGCTTTTAAAAGTGTTGTTCCAAAAATTGATGATCGAGAGAAACACAATAGTGGTTACGAAATGTTTATTATTATTTTAAAAGTAAATTAAAATGTTAGAATGCAAGAACATAATATTTTCATTTAGCAACGTACAATAAGAACTATTTTAATTGCAATCCCTGTTCTGTTACAGGTATGCAACCATTCTTACATCTCTTAAACCCGGAGAACTCTGTAATTGCATTTTTGTAATACTAGTCTTACTACAGGTAAGGTAGCTTTATTATAGTAATTATTTTAACTTTTACCTAAACAAATAAATAGCTTTATAAATTTTATTGTTTACTTACACCAATTAGTTTTTTAAATTGTATGGTTTACTTAAACCATTTTTATTTATTTTAAGGCGAAAAGCACACCGAGGCTATTATCGCCTCCCTAAATGTAAGTGTGAGTGTAAAGTGTTAGTCGTAATTGTAGTGTTATAAGTATCCTGGGTCCTGGTTAGACTCGGGTACCGCGAGGGACGTCTAAATCCTCTCAATAGATGCAGCTATTCTGCACGCCCTGCGAGACTTTACTTAAACCAATTAGATAGTTTTATAAAGTTCAAAGTTTACTTAAGCTAATAAGACAATTTAATAAAGTTCATTGCTTACTTAAACCTACTAGTCTATAGATTTATAAATTATACAGCTTACGGTGTACTTAAACAAATTAGATAGCTTAATAAATTTTATGGTTAACTTAAACCAATTAGCTTAACAAATTTTATGATTTTCTAAAACTAATTAGATAGGTTTATAAATTTTATAGTTCACTTAAACCAATTAGATAGCTTTATAAATATTATGGTTAATTTAAACCAATTAGATAGCTTAATAAATATTATGGTTTGCCTAAACCAATTAGATAGCTTTATAAAGTTTACGGTTAACACTAAATCTAAACTAATTAGATTGATTTGTAAAGTTTATGGTGTACTTAAGTCAATAATATAGCTTTGTAAATGTTATTGTTTATTTAAACTAATATAGCTTTATTCATTACTGTTTAAAAATTTACCGGAAAGATGACTTTAAAATATTTAATTAGAGTTTAAATAAATATATTCTAATTAAAGAACAAATATTCTTACATTTTTTTTAAACAGACATTCAACTATTTTACAGTGTCGACAACATTTCAAAAAAACGAGAATATAAATAGTAGCGGCACGCGGATGTGAGGCTGACTTGATAGAAGTAAATGTATGAAGTATTTTTTTTATTTTACCCTTTTTCACACTTTAGTTTCACCATCATGACCAGCATTACAAACTGCATATACTCTTTTAGCATTTTAAATTTTAAATTCGCTTTGAAAATATGAAAATATACACTAATAAAGGTACTTAATTATTTCAACAGATTTTTAAAACAAAATGTTAATTTATGACGATTTTAACGCTAATCACATATTTTTAATCACATTTTCAGAACAGATTTAAGACAAAAGTTATTAATTTAAAAAACATAAATGGCCTCGATATTGACATTATTTAAAAACACTGCGAAAATCAGTGTGTGTGTGTGTGTGTGTGTGTGTGTGTGTGTGTGTGTGTGTGTGCGTGTACGTTTCACAAGAGTGGGTATTCATTAAAGTCGCTCCCACGTATTTACAATACCGGACGCCTACAATCAGTTTTGAACCACACTCTGCTATAATCCCAGCACATTGTTATTGTAAACCAGTGAATGTCATTTGTTTTGGATTAAACAAATCTCTTTTTTAAAAAAATATTTAACAATTAAATCCGTTTAAAAACAAATAATAGAAATTATATGAATCCAATTCAATTTTAATTATTTACATTTACGTCGTTGTTTTATAAAGCATCATCAGCTGCTGTGTGTGTGTGTGTGTGTGTGTGCACGTGCGTGTGTGCTTGTATGTGTGCGTGCGTGCATGTGTGTGTGTGTGAGTGTGTGTACGTTTCACACGAGTGGGTATTCATTAAATTCGCTCCCACGTATTTTCAATATTGGACGCCTACAATCGGTTTTGAACCACACTCTGCTATAATCCCGGCACATTGTTATTGTAAGCCAGTGAATGTCATTTGTTTTGGTTTAAACAATAATTTTTTTTGTTAATTTACTCAACAATTAAATCCGTTTAAAAACAAATAATAGAAATTATGTGAATCCAATTCAATTTTAATTATTTACATTTCCGTTGTTGTTATATAAAGCATCACCAGCTGCTGTGTGCGTGTGTGCGTGTGTGCGTGCGTGTGTGTGTGTGTGTGTGTGTGTGCGCGCGTGCGTTTCACAAGAGTGGGTATTCATTAAAGTCCGCTCCACGTATTTACAATACTGGACGCTTACAATCAGTTTTGAACCACGCTCTGCTATAATCCCAGCACATTGTTACTGTAAGCCAGTGAACGTCATTTCTTTTGGCTTAATCATGATCCCATGAGTACGAATGTCATGGAAACGTGTGTTAGAATGAGCGGGAACTCACAGCACAACAAAAAGCTGGCCAAATGGTGCACAATCTCCGTGATAAGGGTCAAGAGTAAGGAGAAATATTTGAAAGGCAATTAGCGGAGCAAGCACTCGCGAGAACCTCAATAATGAATTGGGGAAGTGGGGGGGGGTGCCCCACTTTGAATTCTTTCCAAATCCTCAACTTTATGAAAAGACTAATATTGGATTAGACGCTGTAACTGAGCACCTCAGGAATATAAAAAGGGAGCACAATAGATTTACAATGTGAAATATACAGGTGGTGCGAAAGTAACTGTAGAATGCCATTCATTCATCATCTGCTGGACATTTAACTCTACGATATTAGTGCATATTTTTAAAAAAATATATTGTTTCATTTAGTTATAACATAATTTTTTTTATTTTTTGACCTCATGGGACCACTTTAGTCTAAATTTCAGTTCTTCCTAACATTGGGCTGTAATTTTTTTCTCCAATAATCCCTCATTCGATCTGATCGTTGCTTCCTGTGATCACTACCTTCTTGTGTCTCTTCGGTTTATCCACTTTAAATTTATTAGTCTTAAGAACGCGTGTTATTTTACATTTGTCTGTTGCATCATCCATTTTCAGTCCTATTTCACTGAGGTCTGTGAGGACTTGTGTGATGTGTATTTCCTGTGTTTTCCTGTTAATGCTTCTCATTACCAGTTGTCTCAGGATTCTGTCCTCAGGCATTCTTAATATGTGAAAGAAGTGGGAAATTCTTTGTTTTTTCATTACACTGAGAACTGTGTCGATATATTTGTATACTGTTTCATTGGTGGCTATTCTCCAGGTCCCGTCTTTCCGGTAGCTTTTGTTGAGACACGTTCTGATGATCCTTCTCTCTGTCTTAAGCAGCGGGTCCGTCTTGTAATTGTTTTTGATTTGGAAGAGACTTTCACTGGCATATAACGTTTCTGGGAGTACCACTGATTTGTAGTGGCGTATTTTTGTTTTTATTGACAGGCATTTTTTCTTGTACGTTGGCCAAGTTAGTAGCTGGGCTTTTTAATTTTGCTACCGTATTGAGTAGTGCGGTTTTTCGTCTAGATTGTATGTTATGGTTTCTCCTAGATATTTGAAACATTCCACGAGCTTTATGGTGTTTCCGTTAATGTTCACTTTATTTACGGATAGCGGGTCCATGGCCATGATCTCTGTTTTTTCATATGATATTTTTAAGCCTAACTTCTGCACAATGCTATCAAGGCTAATTATTTGTTCTCTTGCTTCCTGTAGATGAAGGGCAAGTAGGACCAAATCATCTGCAAATCTAAAGGTTTTAAAGGTTTTATTAAAAAAGAAAAAATATTTAACGTGTAAAGCACATTCACGTTTCGCAATTTTGGTCCGATTGGATTCAAAAGTGCAAAAACAAAAAAATCGACTCTGGTAATAATTTGAACAAGTCTGTTACTTAGCAAATTTCTTTCAACAGTTTCAAAATGGCGGCAAATTAAAACCTTAAAAATCGTTTCTTCTTTTTCTCACAATATCTTGAAAATCATATTTCACAATCACAACTAGCTGTATAATCGGCATAAATTAGCATTCTCTGTGTTTTCCTGTTAATGCTTCTGTTGATTATAATATACGTATTATAATATACGAAGGAAAGAGATTTCAAAAAGTCAAATATTTTTCTATTTTGCAATAAAAGTGTAATAAAAAGACATTTTAAGTAATAATTATGAAAGTTAAATAACTATAAAGCGATGATATTGGAAATTAATAGACTTTTTCGAAGCTACTACAATGATAAAGTTTAAATTGGGCAGATTTATTTTCAAATTATGAATATTCAAAACATAATATACATAAATATTATATAAATAAATATTATCTCTATAAATATAAAAATATTTAATCCAATTTATGTTGCAAAAATTAATTATTCTTGGAGTTCAAGTAATATTTCATAAGTAGTTGATTTTGAATATAAAATATGCAGTTCTTATTCCATTAATATTTCAACTACTAGGGTTATTTTTATTTCAAAAACCGAAAAACCCAAAACAATTTGCCTTTTTCTAGGCCAAGCCTGCTCGATTATTATACTGTATTAGTATGACCAGTTTTAAGCGTACACCAATTGTGAACTCGTGATGGGCTGGTTTTCGTTCCTGCTATAAAGGCGGAAATGATTAGCCTCAATTGATTAGAACCTAAATGTAAAATTGATCGACAAATAAGTTTTACTATATTTGAAATATAAAAAAATAATATAAAAAAATATAAAACAAACAAGTTTTACTATAATTCTGCAAGTCAGTTTCCATTTAAATACTGTTAGGAAGTCTACTTTAATCAAATGTACGAGGCGTGTTCAGAGAATAACGATAATTTTAATTTTTTTAACAAAATATTTATGTATTCTTCTACATTGATGTTGTCGCCTTCACAATAGTCCCCATTGGAGATTATGCACTTGTGCCAGCGCTTCTTCCAATCCTCGAAACACTTTTCAAATTCGATCTTTGAGATAGCCTTTAGTTCTTTCAGCGATGCGCTTATAATGTCATCTACGGCTGTAAAACGACGGCCCTTAAAGGTTCTTTTTATTTCTTGAAATAGGAAAAAATCACATGTAGCCATGTCTGGCGAGTATGGAGGCTGGGGCATCGTTACAGTACTGTTTTTGGCCAAAAATTCACGAACAAGCAATGAAGTGTGAGCTGGTGCATTATCGTGGTGCAAAAGCCATGAAGTGTTTTTCCACAGATCCGGGGTTTTTTTGGATTGCTTCAAGCAATCGGCGTTGAACTTGTAGGTAGTACTCCTTATTGACCGTTTCACCTGGTGGCACGAATTCATAATGCACTATGCCAATAATATCGAAGAACACAGTAAGCATAACCTTCACGTTCGACCGCACTTGTCGAACCTTTTTCGGTCTTGGTGAGCCAGAATCCCTCCACTGGGATGATTGAGCCTTAGTTTCGACGTCATATCCATAAACCCATGTTTCGTCACCTGTTATAATACGTTTCTGTAATTCTGCATCGCCGTTGACTTCATTTAGTGACTCCTGAGCAACTTCCATTCGCCGCTGTTTTTGTTGAAAATTCAAAAATTTTTAAACGAATTTTGCTGCCACATCATCAACGACCTCTCTAATTGTAATTCGGCGATTGTTCATAACCATTTCTTTCACGTTTTACATGTTTTCATCGGTTGTTGATGTGCTGGTGCTTCCCGGGCGTTCTTCATCTTCAACGTCTTCACGGCCTTCTTGAAAACGCTTATACCACTCGTAAACTCTTGATTTACTCATAGCAGACTCACCATTGGTCTTTGTTAACATTTCACACTTTTTTACGCAAAATTTTATACAAATTTTTGATCAATTTCTTTTAACAAACAAAAATCGCCGAGCTCATAAAAACACGTCTAACCTTAGTGGCTGTCACAGACAAAGTCAACAATGAAAACAGCTGAATGTTTTATCATACTGCAAGGGCATGTACGAGTATACCAACATAATAAAAAAAAATGTTTGACAATCGGACTCTCCAAGCCCTCGAAATTTAAAAATTCTCCTTACTTTCTGAACACACCTCGTATATCAAAATGGTTGTTACTTTGCTAGCGTCACCTATTGCTTTGCTAGCGGTGTCCTATTGCTAGCGTCACTTTGTCTGAGCTACTAATAAAGTCTGACTGATAGCAATAGGTTACAAATTGGCCTATTAGGTTCCAACAGTGTTAGGTGCTAGTTAGGCAAGTTAAAATGTGAGACAATCACTTTGTTTGATTTGGTTCAAATATTTGGCTTGGTATTTGTGTTCTAAATGAGAAATTTAAATTTTTTATAATAACTGAATAATTGTCTACAGCAATCGAATTTCTTTATTTCTGAAAAAAAGAGTTCAAGGTCAACTATTACACAACAAAAAGGAATGAACAAACGATAATAATTCAAAAATGACAGATCCAAAACGGATCCAGATCGTCAACGCATATTTATTTCACATTGTTGTATATCTTACGATCGGAATTTTTGAACGTATAACGATTAATAAATTTTTGTTTTTGTGGTTAAAAGCCTAATTATAATATCTGAGTAAATTTTCTTTATTTGTTTACTTGTGTACAATTTGCATAACCTTTAATTTAAATTATCTTCTTTTGATGTCTGTATCGCTTGTCAATTAATGCATGGCCAGGTATCTATGGTAACGGTAATATTTGAATAATGTAACAGAATCCCTCGCTCAGCTCGACAATGTTCCTGCTGCGGCGTCATGTAAACACAGCTGATTACGTGTGACGTGTTGTATGCAAACCCCGACACTAGTGATTGTATGTAAAACGTTGTGTATTAAGTTACGGTGATAACATATGTGTGATAAACATATGTAAGCGGTTGAACTGTTGGTTAACTGAAGATTAAAACTATTGGAAACTTTTAGACAGGTTCTTAGTTAAAAAATAATTACGTCAATATCTGTCGCGCTGACGTTTTTAAAATTAATTTACAAAAGCATTGGGACATATAAATCAAAAATAATGTGTTATTTGAAACTGTTTTTAAAGTATAATTTTACCATTGAATTCTTTTTATATTCTTTTTTTTTCTGCTAGGATTATTGTCACTATGTTGAGTATAATGAGGCCTTCCCTAGCTTCGTCAATTCTACTTTTGTTGACGCGTTTCGGAGAACCTCCATCTTCAAAAACTATATCTATATCAAAGTGAGTATAGGGCTGTAAGCCAGTGAATGCCATTTGTTTTGGCTTAAGCAGATCTCTTTTTTAAAAAAAATTACTCAACAATTAAATCCGTTTAAAAACAAATAATAGAAATTACGTGAATCCAATTCAATTTTAATTATTTACATTTACGTTGTTGTTTTATAAGCATCATCAGCTGCTGTGTGTAAGTGTGCGCGCATGTGTGTGTGTGTGTGTGTGCGTGCGTGTACGTTTCACAAGAATTCTAGCCTCGTCAAAGTGAGTATAGATATAGTTGTTGAAGATGGAGGTTCTCCGAAACGCGTCAACAAAAGTAGAATTGACGAAGCTAGGTAAGGCAGATCATTATACTCAACATAGTAGTATAATTTTACCATAATTATTTGCTTAAAAACTGCAAAATTATACCTTTTTAATATTTCTAATTTTTAAATTTCTAATTTGAAGATTTTATGGAAAACTGTATTTTTAAAGAAATTGTAAGGTGAAAATATTTTGTAATTCTTACTATTTTAAAAGTTTAGAACGGTTGTACATTTGAAATGGCAAAATGAATTTCGCTTAGTAGCAAATTTTGTACAAAAAGTGGTTCAAATTATGTTCAAAATCGGCGCTCGTTTTAATGTCTCAGCATGAATCTCACCATCTCATGGCCGTTATATTGACAAATTTTGTGAAAATGTTTCAAAAACTATAGTTTATCAAAGAAAGAAGAAACCTGAGTTTAGGACGTTTCAACATTCGACTTTGTTATTGTTCAAAAATGTCAGATACACCAAAGTAAATAGTGTTATTTTTTCTGTAAATCTATGTTTATATACTTTAAGAAATTTACAGAAAAATAAGATTTTTACTACTAGCTACTTTGAAGGTTCATAACTTTGTCAGTTTTTACTCGACAACAATAGAAATATGTTATTATATTGATATTTGTTAATGTTGCTGCCGAATTCGACCGTTTGACAAAAATTGAAATTACGGTGAATTTCCTTTAAAATAATTCTCATTGTGTTACCATCAAGTGAAATAATTCTTTAACAGACTTCTGTAGTTTTACAACATTATTATCAACATTTATGTTCGGTTAGATTTATTACAATTTCTAATGAGTGAACGTTAAGTTAAATTCACAAAATTCTAGTATTAATCTGAGCACACCAGATGTACAATCAGGTGCACGCACTATAGACCTCTGTAGTTGTAAATATTCAAATGGAACGGATACGCTCTGTAGGTCTATAGTGTGAACCACCCGACAGTACTATAAGGCGTGTTGCTAGCGCAACTTAATAGCGAGTTCTATTAGAATTTAATTCGTTTTGTTCCAGTAGCTGTACAATTACTCTTTAAATACAATTTTAAATTTGATTTAACATAGATCTTGATAATACTGCTGTGAAATTATAGACGTCTGTTAAAGTTGCTGGTAACAAAGTGACAAATTTTTCAAGAAAATTCACCGTAATTTCAATTTTCCTCAAAAGTTCAAATTCGGGAGAAAAATTCAAATGTCAACACCATAACATACTAGAAAAGCATTGTTTTTGAATATAAATTGAACGTTCAAATTAGCTAGTAGTAGAAAAACTGCTTGAAAATCGTGTTTACCGGTAAATTTATTGAAATATAAAATTGACGTTTGAAAATACATTAACTGAATTAATACATATTTATAAACAAAAGAATATTCTCTAATTTAATCTTATCTGACGTTATAACGTCCTAAAATGAGGTGTTTTCTTTCGTGGGTCAGACTTTAATACTTATGCAATTATTTGTACAGCAGACGTAGATGTAGTTAGATTGCCTACCCTGCCCCTTACGTGTCGCACTAACATGGCTGTTTCAGTTCCATTTACACAGCGTTCTTGAAAGGTATATTGAACGCTGTTATTAAATTATTACAAATTTTGTAAAAAAAAATTCTGGTAAAAAACTTACGTAACAAAACAATACAGTTCGCCTGTCATAACTTCTGTAAAGTATACTTTTTTGACACAGAAAGTATGAAGTAAATTGTAAAAATATTATTGAAGAGATGTGTGTAAATATTGTATGCCTACTGTTCACATTCTTGGCTTTCATAGTTTTTCATTTCAAATATTAGTCATTATTTAAAAAAACAGTTGATCTATGGTAATGAACAACATTGATAAAACATTGATAAAATATTGAAAAACATTGATAAATATTGATAAAACAAGTTACTCTATACCCGAATAGTTTTTAAAAAATTAATAACTGTTTGCAAATTTCAAGCATTAAAAAGACACTGAGTAAAATAAATTGTGCAAAAATTTTACATTAATATTTTTACGTTTTCTTATTAATCCGAATAAATAAATTTCGGGTTGGAAGTTAGCGAAAATATCAGAAAATTAACTAGATAATTTGTCTACCGTCTCCCAAAACGTGTGCCTTATAAACATTTACATCACAAGAATTATGTTACATATCGCGAGTAAAAACCATCCACATTTTCGAATTTGTAAACACATATAAACAACAAAATTTTTGGATAGATCTCTGTAGCGACATCTCTACAACGATGTCAGATCCTGTTACGTAATAATACAAAAATAATATTTTTAATTTGTATTTCCTCCATACACGAAATAGAGAGAAAATAAAATTTAAAATATTGATAAATTCAAATGTTTTTTTCAAGCAGGGACCTTGAAAAAAGTACCGATCCTGATGTCTGATCACCATTTGAGAGAATTTTTAAATTACATACATATACATATATATATATATATATATATATATATATATATGTGGCCGCCTCGGTGGTCTAGTGGATAGCGTACTAGGCTTTCACCCCGAGGATCCGGGTTCGGTTCCCGGCGAGGGCTTGGCATTTTCATACGCTATAAATCATCCCCACCGTCTGCATTAGCCCAAATGTGCACAATAGTCGGACGTTAAACACCAAAAAAAAAAAAAAAAAAAAATATATATATATATATATGTGTGTGTGTGTGTGTGTGTGTGTGTGTTTGTTTGTGTGTAATGTACTGTTAAATCTATGACAAATAAATTTCTGAAGTATTTAACGTTCATGCAATAATTCAAATCAATACCAAAAATTTCATTATTACCTTTTTTTTGTTTTAAATAAATATTTACCTGAATGTTACACCTACTTACATTAAATATTCACAGTGAAATAGTTAACACTTCACTGTGAACGTACTGCTAGATATTAATAAATATTTTACCAAATATGATATTACGGTAATTGTTACAACCAATGTTATTTGCTCCATTAAATACCAATGCTGTTGGTTTCTGTAATAAGTGTTTACGTCATATATTTCATAATTCTTTATCTGTATAAATTTACGAGGTTAAGGTTTAGAATGAGAATTAACGGTCTTAACCAGAAATAAAACACGTACATCGAGCTATCTCTCTGCCACCCTCTTTCGCGTTCAAGTAAACCCTAAGTAAACCACTTATACTCTCCCTTGTGGAGACTTCCTCGGTTAGCAAACACCTGTGTTTCAATAAATAGACGCTGTGCTGGGAAAAAATCAACTGAAATAATTACCGTCTTTTCTGCCACAAACACATCGACTTTTCCTATTTTAGATGTTTTTAAAGAAACTAATAAGACCCATTATGTAAGCAAATCACAAATAAACTTATTAAAAAATAGCCTAATTTTATTATATTTATATTTTATTTCAAAACCGAGTTATTACGAATTTAAAATAGCAATTTAAAATTGTTAGAAAGTTACGATAATTATGTTTTTTTAATAACGGTACAGAAATACATTTAAATGTTGTTACAAAAACATAAAAAAACATAAAATGTATTTGGATTTATATGTTGCTTCAAACTCAAAACAATGTGTTAAAGTACAGTCATAACAAAAAAAACACTTCCTGGCTATTTAAATAATTAAATAGCATTACTTTTTCGGTGCCAAGTTAAGCTTGCAAGTTTGTCATAATAATTTTCGACGAAAACAGCTTACCACCGAAATTGTTCTTTTACCGAAATTGTATTTCTAATTTGATACAAATTTAATATTCAAATTGTCCCTCAAAGCTTGGTTAGTTAAATGACAGAATACTGCGTAAATTATAACGATTTTATTGTCAGTAATATGGCAAATAATATTAGCTTGTTTCATTGGAAAACTATTGCAGTTGTCGGAGTGGCCGTTTCGACCGAAAACCAGGACCGTGTTATGAACACGTCATCCTGACTGATAGATCAGGTGTTGATAAAAAATATAAATAGATAAATGTGTGTGTGCGTGCGTGTGCACATCTTTTCAGGTCTATCTGACTCTATAATTTGCAATTTTTTTCCTACTTTTTTGTTATTTTAAGGCGAAAAGCACATTGAGGCTATTCCTTTTAGGCGAAAATCTGGCTTCCTTTTAGGCGAAAATCTGACTTATTTTTAGGCAAAATCTGACTTCCTTTTAGGCGAAAATCTGACTTCCTTTTAGTCGAAAATCTGACTTCCTTTTAGGCGAAAATCTGACTTCTTTTTAGGCGAAAATCTGACTTCCTTTTAGGCGAATATCTGACTTCCTTTTAGTCGAAAATCTGACTTTTTTTTAGGCGAAAATCTGACTTCCTTTTAGGCGAAAATCTGACTTATTTTTAGGCAAAATCTGACTTCCTTTTAGGCGAAAATCTGACTTATTTTTAGGCAAAATCTGACTTCCTTTTAGGCGAAAATCTGACTTCCTTTTAGGCGAAAGTCTGACTTCCTTTTAGGGTTCGTATTAGTATTCTCTTTGTAATTTACATTAACGTTAATTATTTCAGTTTTATTCAAACTTGGCACACAATTTTTTTTTTAATTTTAAGGCGAAAAGCACACTGAGGCTATTATCGCCTCCCTAAACGTAAGTGTGAGTGTAAAGTGTTAAAGTCGTAAGTGAAGTGTTTCAAGTGTATATGCTAGACTTGGGTACCGTGAGGGACGTCTAAATCCTCGCAATAGATGCAGCTAGTCTGCAACCCCTGTGGGGATTCTGTCCTACTTCATTCGAACGTGACACAAAAGTAGATTTTGATAATAGCTTCAACGAATTTGTTATCCGAAATGACGGTCATTTTAAATTTCATAATCCTTGCACTTTTTTGAACTCGTCACCGTTATATCAGCGTTAAATTAGCTTTTAAAGTATTCAAAATTCCATTGAAAATACGAAAAAATAAATTTATCAGCAGCATTAGAATCGATTTTGTCAAAACAGAATCGAATAAGTTTAACAAAATCAAAATCGGGGGGAATTAAAAATCTTTAAGGAAAACATAACATTTTATCTTTATTTTGAAAAATTGTTTTTACATAGTAATTAGCGTTAAAAATCATCATAAATTATCAAATCCATTAAAAAGAACACAAATAATATAACCGAGCTTTTTATTCAGACAAACTCGTTTTATCATTTTAAATGACTGTCGTTATATATCTTAAACAAATAATATTTCGAATTTGCTTCTATCACATCGGCGAGACACTACCTCTGCTGTGTATTTTAATGTAGGTCTTAGCTTAACCTATTAGTATTTTACACAGTACAGAAAAGCGTTCATAAAATCTATAAGGAGTACAAGATGCATTAGGCATACAGATGGAAAGTAATATAAAACCGGATATGTAAGCAGTATACAGGATGTTGGACTAAGCACAAAATATGAGTATTGAAAATAGAATGGAATATACGGACGTGATCAGTCAGAGTCATCAAGAAATAAGTGAACTTTGGGTTTTTAGACCAGTAAGTTGAGAGAGGGAAAGAGTTTGGAAGATGGTAAGAGAGAGGTTTTTGGGGAGTGGAAGGGTAGCAAGCAAAGAGAATTGAACGAAAATATTTTAAATAAAAAACTGTCCTGTAGATAATAGAAACAATAAAGTTTTAATTTAATTTTATAAATAAATATCTACAAAAAAGTAAATAACTTATAAGAACTAGATGGTTATCCGTTCAGAACGTTTTGGTGTTACTGAAATCACACAGAACATTATTGCAAAAAGTGGAGCTTGAATTCGTAGTGGCTTTATAAAAGGAAAACGTAAGCCAATTAACTTGTGGTGCATTGAGTTTCATGTGTAACTGTGTTTTTTTGTTACAATTTGTTTATGAAAAGGATCGAGAGGGCCAAATAAGTTAAGGTATTTGCTTAAGGATCAGTGTTTAAATAACTTAAAAACCATCATTTCTTTAAGTGTTCTAATAATCGTAAAAGCCCATCGTTGATTTAAGTGTTTATGTAATCGTAAAAGCCCATCGTTGCTTTAAGTGTTTAAATAACCGTAAAACCCATCGTTCCTTTAAGTGTTTAAATAATCGTAAAGGCCCACCGTTGCTTTAAGTGTTTAAGTAACCGTAAAACCCATCGTTGCTTTAAGTGTTTAAATAAACGTAAAAACCCATCGTTGCTTTAAGTGTTTAAATAAACGTAAAGCCCATCGTTGCTTTAAGTGTTTAAATAATCGTAAAAACCCATCGTTGCTTTAAGTGTTTAAATAATCGTAAACGCCCATCGTTACTTTAAGTTTTCAAATAATCGTAAAAGCCCACCATTGCTTTAAGTGTTTAAATAATCGTAAAAGCCCATCGTTACTTTAAGTGTTTAAATAACCGTAAAAACCCACCATTGCTTTAAGTGTTTAAATAATCGTAAAAGCCAATCGTTACTTTAAGTGTTCAAATAATCGTAAAAGCCCATCATTGCTTTAAGTGTTTAAATAACAGTAAAAGCCCATCGTTGCTCTAAGTGTTTAAAGCTGTTTTCCTTTAGAATAATTTAGACTGTATTTAATACATTTACAGGATTTTTTTCAAAATAAAATTTAATTCAAATTAATTAATTAATTGCCATAATTTATAGTGTCTTTTTTCTTATAAATAAATTAAATTGACCTAACTGTGGAGTGTTTATATTTTCGAACCCTTGGTATCCTACCGACATTGGTCAGCTTGGAGTACTTTTCCGCTAAAGTTAATTTGCCCAAATTTTTAAAATTATAATACGAAAGGAAACAAAATCATGCACGCCTGCTCGTTCCTTACAAATCAATTTTTTCAATCTGAAGTCAATTTAATTTTACTGAAAATGTTCTTGGTGTAGACGTTGCAGCAAATCCAGAATTGTACACTTCTGTATCTCGGCTGACAAGTTCCTACTTATCCACTATTCATGTGGCACTTGGAACCACGTCCAATGCATAAATTGTCGCCCGCTGATAATAAGCTTTTCCGTGAACTAAACCATTCTGGGCAGATTTAACACTATTTTATTTTTTTATAAACTCTTTATCGGGCTGTTTTTTTAACCTAGAAGATTTGTTTAAAAGTATAAGTTCGAAAATTTGCTTAGAAAGCTGTTTCTTAAAAAAAAAATATCCGTCAGTTCTCTGCGTATATTTTTTACTAAATCATCATTAAAATCAGCGTGTAGTTTGAGTTTTATTTTTTCAAATTACTTTAAAAAAACCGACAATAATATAAACCCTGACCGCCATCAGATTTACATCAGTGTTCAGTGGAATTCTTAAATTATTTATAACCCGAATTTATGCACACAATAACCAAATTAAAGTTATTAAGTTACATTGAGGATAATTTGTGGAGTGTCGAACTGAGCTGTTAACAAAGTCGATTTTGTATTTGAATGAAATCGGTACCAAACGTGACAGTTCGCACACACGCACAAGCGCGCAAACACACACACACACACAATAAAACAATAAATGTTTAATTGATGTAAAATATAACTACTCTTTTTTTTTACTCCATGTTTTAACTACTCCTCAAAAAAGGATCAAGAGGATAGGATCGGCGCTCTTCGGTTCGGGGTGTTACTTTAATTAAAGCTCATTTTACACTACCTCATATTGCACTAAAAATTTGCTAACAAGTATTTTTTTATACACATTTATAAAATTGAAACTGCAAAAAAAAATTGCGTAGATTATCAAGGTAAAACACAGACGCGGTACTAAATCTTTTGTGTGTGTGTGTGTGTGTGTGTGTGTGTGTGTGTGTGTGTGTGTGTGTGTGTGTGTGTGTGTATGCACGCGGGTTTGAACAAGCTCTTCAACTAGCAGAACAGTTTCAAAATAGCGGCTTTTTCAAGTATTTAAAAGTCATAATCTATTTCTATTTCTATTTCTATTTCTATTTCTATTTATATTTATATTTATATTTATATTTATATTTATATTTATGTTTATGTTTATGTCTATGTCTATGTCTATGTCTATGTCTATGTCTATGTCTATGTCTATGTCTATCTATGTCTATGTCTATGTCAATGTCTATGTCCATGTCTATGTCCATGTCCATGTCCATGTCTATGTCCATGTCCATGTCCATGTCCATATCCATATCCATATCTATATCTATATCTATATTTATATTTATATTTATATTTATATTTATATTATTATCTGCGTATAGACCCTGTTGGATCACGCAAAGCACTCCGACTCATGTCTTGCTCCTTCTAATCCTCCACACCTCCCTCATCCTGTCCCCATGGATCCTCTTCCGCTCCTCCGTCCATTTTACCCCTGCTCTCTTTGGGATTTCATTCTCTGGGACCTTCCAATATAAATATTTTTTATATTGGACCTTTTAATATGGGTCCAATATGGACCTTTTATATTTATATAAATATAAATTTAAATATTTATAAAAATTTGATTTCACCATATAATCAATGGTATTTAGAATTTTCAAAATACGTTGTAATTAAGAAATTTAATTTCAGGGCGGTCAGGGTTCATTTTCGTGCGCTGAATAAATTTGAAAATTTTTAATGGTAATATATGCAAATTTCGTTATGTTTAGATTGTAAAATCAGTTTTTCAAAAAGTAAAAACAAAAATTTTTGAAAACCCATTTCCAACACGTCAGCGAGTCAGCTGCGTGCGGCTATTAGTTCGTTTCCCAGGCAACATAACATGCCTTAGGTTATTGGACAGAGTAGCAAACAAAAACGTATTCAATACCACTTGAACCAAGCAGCAATTGTTGCTGTATTTACTCTGCGCAGTAGACAATGCTCATTACGGAACTTATTTGCGCATAAATTAAAACACATAAAACCTGCAAAGCTGCAGGCCTATTTGGGAATATAGGTCACTGCGTACGTTCCCTCGGTTGGTTTTCTACAATCTCTGTTTTTAAATTTAAATTTTAAATAGTTGTGTTGGTTGTTCCGTACGGGAAGCAACACTCTGAAGTTAACTCATTCTTTTTGAATTATAAAAAATGTTTTCTTACGTGTTTGTGTAGTACGTTTTAAATTCAATTGTATAAAATATTTGTGTTTGATGTTTTAAACTGAACTTTATTTCTCTAATCAAGAAAAACTGGTTTTAGTTATCACTCATACGTTGTTTTTTTCTATAGCAAAAATTGTGCAATTTACTTTCGAAATGTTGTTCAAAAATTCAAAAATACTTTGACTTATATAAAAATTTAAAAAACTAATAATTGTTACACAATTACATTACTTTTAATAACAGTTAGGCTAGTCCAAATATAAAAGTTAAAATTTCCAGGAACAGAAACGTTTGGAAATAAATTGTAAAAAACCTTAAGTAATTTCTCAATTTCACTCGGGTAAATTCTTCGAAAATGTTTTTAATATTCCGGCACGCAATTGTCTCTTTTAAAATTTTATCAATTGCACTCAAAAGACGATAATGAACAATGATCTCAGTCAAACGCAATTGTTAATTTCAACGGATTTTGAAAATTCACTGTATGCAGTTCTTAACGCTGAATAAGATGGTGAAATCATATTTTTTAAAAAATATTTAAGACACAAAAGTTATGAATTTTTAAATATTTCAAATAGCCGCCATATTGAAACCGTTAAATTAATTTTAACGGTGAAAAAACACGTCAAAACTGTTAATGAAATCGTCAATTTTTGTAACAAGTTTAAACCAGATCGGACTCGATTGAGCATGCTTACACAATCTTGCGCACTCTCGCACACACACACAAACAAACAAACAATACATATATATATATATATATATATATATATATATATATATATATATATATATATATATAATTATTATTATGCGATATAATAATATATTATATATATATATATATATAATTATTATTATTATTATTTGCGTATAAACCCTGTTGGATCACGCAAAGCACTTCACGCAAAGACTCGCGTCATGTAGGTCTATTCTGACTTTTGTGATCCACGACGTTGTTGATTTGACTCCTTCTTATATATATATATATATATATATATATATATATATATATATATATATATATATAATAAATTTTGGATCACATCCTAACTTTATTTTATCTGTAATACCATACACTAATATTGCCTATGTATCTCTAAAAGTGATTAAAGTGTGATACAAAAACAGACTAAACAATTTTGGAAAATTTTGGCGATTTTTCAAGGGTTTTTCCTATTATTTACAAACCGTATATTTTAGGGATATGTCTACATATATATTTTATTCAGAACTTACGAACTACATTTAAGTGAAACGTAACCGAAGTTATTGTATATTTTAAAAACTCTTACTTCTAATAGTTGGTGTTTAACTGATTTTAATATATTATAAATATAAAATTTATATTTATTTATATAAATTAACATTGTATTAATTTAATATTAAATTAAAATATTATAAATTTATAATTTATAAAATATTAATAAAATTTAATATATTAAGTTAATATTATTTATATAAAATTTATATTTTAAATATAAATTTTTAACTCGTAATTGGCTTAATAAAATTTTAGTGAAAAAATATAAAATCATATTTAAATTTAGACACACACGCGCGCGCACACACACACACACACACACACACACACACACACACACACACACACACACACACACACACACACACACACACACACTACGACCGGTTTTTAATTCGTGCAGTGAAAAAATGATCATAGCAATCAACATACAGTAAATATAAATATGAATTAATAAAAAGTACCAAGAAAATCAGTTAATAGTTATAACGTTATTAATGGGGTTATACTTTATACTCTTTAATGGGGTTTAGAAAGGATGGCGAGAGAATGAGGGAGACAAAGGATCCAAGCACTTGAATCGCGGTACTTCTGCAAGACTCCCACTCATGTCAAAAGGCTTGCGGTATTCTGACCACTCATTCATTATGCTTGTTCAGGATTGGACCGAGGGTATTTAAGCCAGTTTGTGATTTGGGTATTGCGGTTAAAACTTGCAATGAATCTGTGTGAGGTAGACCTTGGACAAGACTTCTTTATACATTGGAAACGATAAATCTAGGAATACATAATATGTAGTATTATATTATGTACTTTTACTCATTATACGACATTTACAGAGTAAATAAACAAAGTAAATACAGAGGGTAAATATTCAGGTGCCCTGTACGATTTTTGTGTGTGTTATTTTAAGGCGAAAAGCATTGAGGCTATTATCGCCTCCGTAAATGTAAGTGTGAGTGTAAAGTGTTAAAGTCGTAAGTGTAGTGTTGTAAGTGTGTGTGTTAGACTCGGGTACCGCGAGGGACGTCTAAATCCTCTCAATAGGTGCTTTGTACGAATGTACCTTTTTTAAAGCCCAAACGACGTATGTTTAACATTTTGTCTAATTCACTTCCGTTTCAAGATGGCGGCCGCCGATTTAACGTTGACGTTTGTACGCAGTTTTAAACAAACTCACTGACCGATTGTTTTAAAAATTAATAAAAAGTACCTTGTATAAAGCCCAAAAGACCTATACGAAGACTTTTTTCGCATTCACTTCCGTTTCAAGATGGCGGCCGCTGATTTAACGTTGACGTTTGTACGCAGTTTTAAACGAACTCATTGACCGATTGTTTTAATAATTAGTAAGAAGTACCTTGTATAAAGCCCAAAAAACTTATAGAAGACTTTTTTCGCATTCACTTCCGTTTCAAGATGGCGCCCGCCGATTTAACGTTGACGATTTACGCAGTTTTAAACAAACTCATTGATCGATTGTTTTAAAAATTAGTAAGAAGTACCTTGTATAAAGCCCAAAAAACTTATAGAAGACTTTTTTCGCACTCACTTCCGTTTCAAGATGGCGGCCGCTGATTTAACGTTGACGATTGTACGCAGTTTTAAACAAACTCATTGACCGATTGTTTTAAAAATTAGTAAGAAGCACTTTGTATAAAGTCCAAAAGACCTATACGAAGACTATTTTTGCATTCACTTACGTTTCAAGATGGCGGCCGCTGATTTAACGTTGACGATTTACGCAGTTTTAAACAAACTCATTGACCGATTGTTTTAAAAATTAGTAAGAAGTACCTTGTATAAAGTCCAAAAGACCTATACGAAGACTATTTTCGCATTCACTTCCGTTTCAAGATGGCGGCCGCTGATTTAACGTTGACGATTGCACGCAGTTTTAAACGAACTCATTGACCGATTGTTTTGAAAATTATTAAAAAGTACCTTGTATAAAGTCCAAAAGACCTATACGATCGCTTTTTTCGCATTCACTTCCGTTTCAAGATGGCGGCCGCTGATTTAACGTTGACGGTTGTACGCAGTTATAAACAAATTCATTGACCAATTGTTTTGAAAATTAGTAAAAAGTACCTTGTATAAAGCCCAAAAGACCTATGCAAAGACTTTTTTCGCACTCACTTCCGTTTCAAGATGGCGGGCTCTAACGTTGACAATTTTCTGGTTATTTCCTATTATACTGGCTGAATGGTATAATCTATTGCAATTTTGATCACACGTGCAGAAAGAGTATAAATTTCCAATAACGATATTCCAGTAATATTGTTCATAAATATTACGGTTATTGGTTAAATTGACTCATCTGTCATGTCATTTTTTATACCTTTTATAATTAAATTAACCTTGACATTATATATTTATAATAAATATTAAATGTTTAACGAATTTCATTGTACTACGTAACTATCACGGTCAATACAATTATTAAAACATTAACAGTTTAATATAATTTACAAAAATAGATATTTATATTTGTACATGATGTATACAAATACATCACACTGTATATTTGTATATTGCGTAATTAGATATTGCATATTTGTTCTTTTCCTTTAATAACAGTTCTGCATAACATATATTTTGGCAATATATATTGGTAATATAACTGGACCAATATAAACCAACCGTATACATTGATTAGCGATGGGGTCACGTGACCAAAAGTCAAACAACCAGAAGTTCGTTCAACCAAATGCTATATTAATATTTGACCAAATGAACTTTTGGCCATTTTAACCGTGTTTTATTGATTAATTAAATTTTTTGAAGTTTCCACTTCTGTCAGCAAGGGAAAACGTTTTTCTTCGGAATCCAGTATTCGTTTTTGTATATTCCATGTAACTTGAATAAAACTGTAATATATGGAAATTTGAATGTCTGTTATGACTGTTAAAAAGGCAAAGTAAAGTCATTTTGGAAACTGTACTTCCATCACGTCAGCGAGACAGTTGCGTACAGATGTAATTATTTTACTTTCTCGCATTAGAAAATACTGTCTTAAGAAAATTATGGTTTTGATATGTGTTTTTGTTGTTCTTTGAATCAATAAAAAGTGCTTTTTGTTTTGCAATATGTACGCTTATGCGTAGGCTTTGAACTCCTTTGATTATAACTTTAAGCAAAACAAACGCTCAATTTTAATGAAGTTTGGTATGTACGAGGTGTGATCAGAAAGTAACGTGAATTTTAATTTTTTGAACAAAATATTTATTTATTCTTCTACATTGATGTTGTCGCTTTCAAAATAGTCCCAATTGGAGATTATGCACTTGTGCCAGCGCTTCTTCCAATCCTCGAAACACTTCTCAAACTCGATCTTTGAGATAGCCTTTAGTTCTTTCAGCGATGCGCTTTTAATGTCATCTACGGCTGTAAAACGACGGCCCTTTAAGGTTCTCTTTATTTTTGAAAATAGGAAAAAGTCACACGGAACCATGCCTGGCGAATATTGAGGCTGGGGCATCGTTACAGTACTGTTTTGGCCAAAAATTCACGAACAAGCAATGAAGTGTGAGCTGGTGCATTATCGTGGTGCAAAAGCCATGAATTGTTTTTCCACAGATCCGGGCGTTTTTTCGGATTGCTTCACGCAAACGGCATTGAACTTGTAGGTAGTACTCCTTATTGACCGTTTCACCTGGTGGCAGGAATTCATGATGCACTATACCATTAATATCGAAGAACACAGTGAGCATAACCTTTACGTTCGACCGCACTTGTCGAGTCTTTTTCGGTCTTAGCGAGCCAGAATGCCTCCACTGGGATGATTGAGCCTTAGTTTCGACGTCATATCCGTAAACCCATGTTTCGTCACCTGTTATAATACGTTTCAGTAATTCTGCATCGTCGTTGACTTCATTTAGTGACTTCTGAGCAACTTCCATTCGCCGCTGTTTTTGTTCAAAATTCAACAATTTTGGAACGAATTTTGCTGCCACGCGTTTCATACACAAAACACTGGAAACAATGTCATGACATGATCCAATTGATATGATAACATCATCAGCGACCTCTCTAATTGCGATTCAACGATTTTCATAACCATTTCTTTCACTTTTTTCACGTTTTCATTGGTTGTTGATGTGCTGGGGCGTCCAGGGCGTTCGTCATCTTCAACGTCTTCACGGCCTTCTTGGAAACGCTTATACCACTCGTTAACTCTTGATTTACTCATAGCAGACTCATCATAGGCCTTAGTTAACATTCGCACACTTTGTTACACTTTATTCCATTTTTTACGCAAAATTTGATACAAATTCTTTGATCCATTCCTGTTAACAAACGAAAATCGCCGAGCTCATAAAAACACGTATAACCTTAGTGGCTGTCACAAACAAAGTCAACAATTAAAACAGCTGTAAGTTTTATCATACTTCAAGGGCATGTATACCAACATAATAATTAAAAAAATGTTTGACAATCGGACTTTCCAAGCCCACGAAATTTAAAAATTTTCGTTACTTTCTGAACACACCTCGTTCTAATGATTTATTATACATTGAAATTATTTTTTTAATTGTTCAGTACATTTCATTTTTGGTTACGACCGCTTTTTGATTAACAAGAATTTTTGTCAAATTTGGTTAATCGATTTTGCTTAGATGCATAACAAACACAATTACTTGAATAGTTTAGCCTTAAACAATTATTTACATTTACTGCAATGTTTTAAACTAACGGGAATAACTCAGTGCTATTGATTTGTATTTCGTTTTACCAAGCACTCATTTTTGTTTATAAAACCCTAAGTCAACCACTTACGTTCACCCTAGTAGTTGACACCTGGGGTAGTTGACACCTGTGCCAAGAACGCTTGAGTAAATAAAAGCCTTCTTCACTGAAAAAGCAAACTTAAAACAATTGACATCTTTCCGCTGTTTTTCCTCCTGAATGCATTTTATTGTTCAGTAAATAGTATCTATTTATGACGTAACGCAAACATAAATATATAAATTAATTTTTAAATTATATAGTGGACCACACTTTGATTAACGATTTGTTTTATACAGTTGTTAAACTAATATTTTCCTAAATAAATGCAAATATTGCTCAAATAGAATATCGTTCGCTCCATAATTTAAAATAAACACACAAATTCTATCGGTGAAATATAAATTCTCTCTTACGTGTAACGACAGACGTTGCATTTACTGAAAAGAAACGTAATCCGATAAAAACTTCTGGAACTGAACTTCGTATCGAAACTAACACAAGCTGAAGTAATCGATAGCAAAGAGTCTGAACAAAGTTTAAGCAAAACTTCAAGTAAATCGAATAAAGTCGTAATTGTAACTATTTTTTATCTGATCAAGGTAAACGACACCGGAAAATGAAATCGATAGTTGTGAAACAAGGATAAAATAATTAAACTAAATGATTTGAAATACATTAAAAATACACGTAATAATTTTGTTCAAACTAAAACCATTGTAATTTGTAACTAGGAATTGAAACAAATTAGAGATGCATAATATTTGTACAAAGTATAATATTCGATAACGACAAATTAAAATAAATGAAATTTGCGTAATAATTGTACAAAGCATAATATTTAAAAATTATATTAGGACATTTAATTAAATATGCATAATAATTAATTAAATAGCATAATATTTAAAAATTATATTAGGACATTTAATTAAATATTCATAATAATTTTACAAAGCATAATATTTAAAAATTATAATATAACATTTAATTAAATATGCATAATAATTGTACAAAGCATAATATTTAAAAAATATAATAGAACATTTAATTGAATATGCATAATAATTGTACCAAGGATAGTATTTTAAAAAATGTAATAGAACATTTAATTAAATATGCGTAATAATTGTACAATGCTTAATATTAAAAAAATATAACAGAACATTTTATTAAATATGCATAATAATTGTACATAGCATAATATTTAAAAATTATAATACTACATTTAATTAAGTATGCTTAATAATTGTACAAAGCATAATATTTAAAAAATATAATAGAACATTTAATTAAATATGCATAATAATTGTATATAGCACAATGTTTAAAAAATATAATAGAACATTTAATTAAATATGCATAATAATTGTACAAAGCATAATATTTAAAAATTATAATATAACATTTAATTAAAAATGCATAATAATTGTACATAGCACAATATTTAAAAAATATAATAGAACATTTAATTAAATATGCGTAATGATTGTACAATGCTTAATATTAAAAAAATGTAACAGAACATTTTATTAAAATGCATAATAATTGTAAATAGCATATTTAAAAATTATAATATAACATTTAATTAAATATGCATAATAATTGTAAGTAGCATAATATTTAAAAAATATAACAAGACATTTAATAAACATGCATAATAATTGTACCAAGTATAATCTTTCATATATTACATTATACAGAATATACGGAATATTACATTAACCATTCCGATCGGTTTTGTACCGCAGGGGTGCAGACTAGCTGCAACTATTGAGAGGATTTAGACGTCCCTCGCGGTACCCGAGTCTAACACACTACACTTACATTTAGGGAGGCGATAATAGCATCAATAGCCGCCTCGGTAGCCTAGTTGATAGCGTACTACAAAATTAAACTTTTTAAGTGACGCGACTCCTTCGTGGTATTTGTATAATAACACAATCAAATAAACTATAAGGAAATAACTAAAAAATGGTGCGAGATTGGAAATAATTGTTTTCCTAAAAGCATTAAATAATAGCCCCAAAACCCTGACCTCCATTAGATTGAATTAAATTTTTCTTTTTCGTAAACAAATTTTATCTTTGAAAAATATAAAGCTTTTAGGCCGTACAGTCAGTTTATGTTTTTAAGTCTTATATACTACACACATTGATTCATTTCTATCTAGTAACTGTAGTTATAAAGGTTATAAAGGTCCTTTATAATCTTCACGTTACAAGCTGTTATTCCTCTCCTTTGCTCAAGAGAGTTTGCCAGTCTCCTTCGCCAAGTGTCTTACAAGAGACGGGATCAAATGGGAACATAAACATTGGAACCTTTCATCGTCTGTCTATTGTTAAATATTGTGGCCATATGATTAGCAGCTCACGTTTTGTAAATGCTAATTTAAAAAGCAAAAATCGAAAAATGTGCCTACTCTTTATACATACATATATATATATATATATATATATATATATATATATATATATATATATATATATATACATATACATATATATATATATATATATATATATATATATATATATATATATATATTATGCTGCGCAAAAGGTTCGGCTACTGAGAATGAAGAGGGCTCTTGGTATAACGCGTGATATCTACAATAAGAGATGTATGTCGACGCACGCAAAAATCAGACACTACAACACAGTCATAAAACCGGAGGTATTATATGCAAGCGAGACGCTAGCACTCCACACAAAAGCTACCATGGAGGGTATTTTGAAGGAAGAACGCAAAATCTTGAGGAAGATCCTTGGCCCGAGATTAACAGCAGATGGATACAGGTTGCACTCCCGGAAGACCACAGAGAAGATATCGAACCTGGCAGCAGATATCAGAAGAAGGAGGCTTCGATTCTATGGACACATCAGTAGACTCCCACCAACGAGACTTGCCAACAGAATCCTTAAGTATATACAAGGTGTCAAATCAACAACGTCGTGGATCGCACAAGTCAGAATAGACCTACATGACGCAGGAATAGACCCAACAGATGTTGAAGATAGACACGCATACAGGAGAAAGATGCTCGGTTGGAAGGTCTCAGAGAATGAAATCCCAAAGAGAGCAGGGGTAAAATGGACGGAGGAGCGGAAGAGGATCTATGGGGACAGGATGAGGGAGGTGTGGAGGATTAGAAGGAACAAGACATGAGTCGGAGTGGTTTGCGTTATCCAACAGGGTCTAGCGCAGATAATAATAATACATATTATATAATATATTATATATATATATATATATATATATATATATAAATTATTCATAGTGCCAAACATTATGCTGTGAAAACTTTTTCCTTTTCAATTAGGTCAACAAATTTTGATTCGGAAACAATCGACAAAAAAAACCTGATGGAACGAGCAAAGCGAGGTCTCTGTTCGGCATTTGGTTTGTTACGCATTTTTGGCCAAACGCATCGACCGATTGTTTTAAAATTCAGAACGAAGGTACTTCCGTTTCAAGATGGCGGCCTGTGGTTCAACTGTGACGTGTGTAGTAGCTAGCTGCTTCCTATAACACTGGTTGAACGACAAAACCTATCGTAATTTTGACTGCTTCTTTAACAAAGTGCGAACAAATTTCAGTAAAAGTGGTTCGTAGCATGTTTCCTATTTAAGGTTACCAGCTAAATAGGCGGAAAATACGAGTGCATCAGAGTGCTGTCGAAGAACGGTGGTCAAGGAATTAATTAAAAATTTTACTGCGATGTCTACTGTTCTTTGAAATACTAGTTTATATTAATTTAATTTTTTTTTTTTTTGTGTTTAACGTCTGACTGTTGTGCACACTTGGGCTAATGCAGACGATGGGATGATGTATAGCGTATGAAAATGCCAAGCCTTCGCCGGGAATCGAACCCGGATCCTCGGGGTGAAAGCCTAGTACGCTATCAACTAGGCCACCGAGGCGGCTGAATTAACAAAATTTTGGACGTAAATAATTCAATAATTAAATAAGTGCACAATTTAAAATTTGTAAAATGATTAAATAATAAATGAATAAATAAAATTTAACAAATTCATGAAATTTTGTAAATTGTAAAAGAAAAACATGATTTAAATATGCATTAAATTTTAATGCTTTATCTTAAGAATGGAAAATTTTAATTCCTAATATGTAACGAATTTGTTAACAAAATCTGAACATTTTATTGAAACATTTTATTATATATATATATATATATATATATATATATATATATATATATATATATATATATATATATATATATATATATATATATATATATATATGTGTGTGTGTGTACCAAAAGAATCACAGTAAAAAAATTGAAGATTTGTGAGTAAAATCATAAAGTAAAATGTAAATAAAGGTGTAAAGTAAAATTACAAGAAATATACAAACTTTAAAAATGAATGACCAGTACATCGATTACTCACGTTTATATTTAACGCTAATTTCACCGTCGTGATCAACTTTGTAATTTGATCAAATTAAATTTATATTTAAAAATTAAAAAATTCCTTTACTGAACTTAAAATAAAAATCACGTGTCACGTTTTCTCTACCTTTCCTTTATTTTAATTACGATAATTTGTTCGAAAACACGACAAATTAAACAGCCAGTTTTTAACAACATAACCTGAAACGTATTACGGCCTATCAGCTGTTCAATGAAATCCGCTGTTTTGTTATTTTAAGGCGAAAAGCACATTGAGGCTATTATCGCCTCCCTAAATGTAAGCGTGAGTGTAAAGTGTTAAAGTCGTAAGTGTAGTATTGCAAGTGTAGGTGTGTGTTAGACTCGGATACCGCGAGGGACGTCTAAATCCTCTCAATAGGTGCAGCTAGTCTGCACCTCCCTGTGGGGGGTCCGCTGATTTTTACGAATTAAATTTATAAAACAACTGATCTTTTAATATCACAACCAGAATTAAATTAACGATTCATTTCATACACTTAAATAGGTCGAACTTCTTCGCTGTTCCCGTAGTGTAGTGGTTATCACGTGCATATCAAGCGCAAAGTCCCCGGTTCGATCCCGGAGGAAACGCATAAATTTTTAATCATAATTTATCTAATTATAGTTACTTGCGAAGCGTAATAATTATATTATGTATTCTGTTGTACGTCAATATAAACATGTTCCTCGCATAAGCGTCCTGCATATCCAATAACGTCCGTTGATTTTTACGAATTAACTTTATAAAACAACTGATCTTTTAATATCACAACCAGAATTAAATTAACGATTCATTTCATATACTTAAATTGGTCGAACTTCTTCGCTGTTCTCGTAGTGTAGTGGTTATCAGGTGTGCTTCACAAGGGGGTTCGATCCCGGCAGAAACGCATACATTTTTAATTATGATTAATCTAATTATAATTACTTGCGAAGCGCAAAATATTCTGTTATTCATCAATATAAACGTGTGCCTCTCATAAGCGTCCCGCAATATCCAATAACAAGCCAGCTTTAAAACATAATACGTGTTAAAACGAGAATAATTCTAACGACTGTTAGAACTAACTTTGATATTTGGAAGTAATTTGAAACGCTAAGTGTGAATATTTCAACGCTGATTACTTTTGGAAACATCAGTTTGTTTTGAAAAGGTACTCGAGGTGGCTGTGGGCAAACATTATTCAAATTTCTTTACTTTTTTTGCTCGACCTTCCCGCATATTTTACTACGACACAAAGCGCCCAATTTGAAGATAATTATGATTTAAAAGTCCATAAATTAGTGAAGTGTTGCTGTTTTGCGTTTTTCACTGTAAATAATAACGGATCACATTACACGTCTGACGGGCAACAAGAGCTCTCTTGTGTAACGAGTATAAAGTACGACGCCGTCACAAACATTTAGAAATAATCACAGCTTGGAGTGAAGCCAAAGAGATACAATTATATGAACGAGTTAACTGCACCGAACTTTTTAATTTACGGTTGTAAACTGCACAGTTTTGTGACGGAAACAATCAGCACGACCGGTAAACAAATCGACGGCGGAAACAGAGTGCAACATGTTAAACGATTTCTCTATAAAAGTTTGTGCAGTGGTTAGCCAGAGGTCTTTTTTTTGAGCCGCCTCGGTGGCCTAGTTGATAGCGTACTGGGCTTTCACCCCGAGGACCCGGGTTCGATTCCCGGCCAGGGCTTGGCATTTTCATACGCTATAAATCATTCCATCGTCTGCATTAGTCCTAGTGTGCACAATAGTCGGATGTTAAACACGAAGAGAAAATCTTTTTTGTTATTTTAAGGTGAAAAGCACATTGAGGCTATTATCGCCTCCGTAAATGTAAGTGTGAGTGTAAAGTGTTAAAGTCATATATGTATTGTTGTAAGTGTAAGTGTGTGTTAGACTCGGGTACCGCGAGAGACGTCTAAATCCTCTCAATAGGTGCAGCTAGTCTTGTCAGAGTTCTGTAGGTAGTTTTGTTATAAAACTACCACTTTATATTAGAAATTTACAAAATTAGTATTTATATTGGTTAGGTTTTCACAAAAATTTAATTGACATCAACATAATTTCAAAAAACACGTAATAAGTTCTCGGATGATAAAAAGTACAAGCACAGTCGTTTTTTTATATTTTATATTTCTGTATTTCTTTTGCCTTCATATGAAATATTCATAATCACGGCAAGCAGCTGTCTTGCTGAAGTGATAGAAGCGGACAACACAATAAACATAACCTCAATTGAAACTATATTATTCAAATTTCGTAGTATAATCGAATTGAGTGTAATGTAAAGAAAAATTGAAAAATGAGGGGCAAGAACAAGGGGCAAATGAGGGGCAAGAACAATCGGCAAATAAGGGGCAATAATAAGGGGCAAATGAGGGGCAAGAACAATGGGCAAATGGGGGAAAAGAACAAGGGGGAAATGAGGGGCAAGAACAAGGGGAAAATGAGGGGCAAGAAAAGGGGCAAATGAGGGGTAAGAACAAGGGGAAAATGAGGGCTAGAACAAGGGTCAAGAACAAGGGGCAAATGTGGGCAAATGAGGGTCAATAACAAGGAGCAAATGAATGACAAGAATAAAGAGCAAGTAAGGGGCAAGAACACGGGGCAAATGAGGGGCAAGAACAATGGGCAAATGATGAGAAAGAACAAGGAGAAAAAGAAGGGCAAGAAAAAGGGGCAAATGAGGGGCAAGAACAAGGACCAAATGAGGGGCAAGAATAAGGGGCAAATGAGGGACAAGAACAAGGGGAAAATGAGGGGCAAGAACAAGGGGAAAATGAGGGACAAGTACAAGGGGCAAATGAGGGACAAGAACAAGGAGCAAATGAGGGGCAAGAACAAGGAGCAAATGAGTGGCAAGAACAAGGGGCAAATGAGGGACAAGAACAAGGGGCAAATGAGGGACAAGAAAAAGGGGAAAATGAGGGGCAAGAACAAGGGGTAAATGAGGGGCATGAAAAAGGGGCAAATGAGGGGCATAAAAAAGGGGCAAATGAGGGATAAGAACAAGGAGCAAGTGAGGGGCAAGAACAAGGGGCAAATGAGGGGCAAGAATAAGGAGCAAATGAGGGGCAAGAACAAAGGACAAATGAGGGGCAAGAACAAAGGGGAAAATTAGGGGCTCATTTAAAGCCGATCCCAGATACCGGTGTAAACAGGGTCATTAACACTTATTCACTTAAAAGGCGCGGTCTCTACGCTCCGTTTAATTTTGTATTTCTCTTCTATTGGAAAATGAGTTTTGCAAAAAACAAGTAAAACAAAATTGAATTATTTGCTTTCAATTCGACGAACTTCATATATTTTGGGTACAGCCGGCAAATAGCACAAAGAAAAGATGTTATCACTTGAAATCTGTACTGTTGGGTGAGGCTCAGAGTCAGGGCGAGAAGGGGTGAGAAGAGGTAACCGTCAAGTTATCCAAACATCAGGACTAAAGCAGGTATTGCAGCTTACGTACGTGTTTGCTTTAACAAACATCAACAAACTGTTTGAATTACAGTTAGCGTGTATGAGGCGTTTATTTACACACAACTGTTGTGCACTGAAAGTAGTTTTATACGTTTCGTAACGTTATTTCTGAATGCTACCAAGTTTATATTTTTGTTAAGTTGGCAATACAAAACTGGAATATAGGAACACAATCGAATAAGCATTTTTATGAAGGTTACCTATTTTACATTTTTGTGTGTAAAAATAAGTGAGGATTATAGTTTCAAAACGTCCTACGTCCATTGTTGAAAATTTTCAGAAAATCACAAAACATTTTCAGGTAGAAAAATTTGTGAATATAACGTTAAACGGGAGGGTGCAGTAGTTTAGAGATATATTAACCTAGAGATTCGTTTTTCCTTCGACAATATCGTGTTATAAGTTAGAGATCGACCTGTGTAATAAGATAGAGATTCCGTACTGTGTATTAACTTAGAGATTACAGTTCCGTCAAGTGTGTTGCACCGTGTGTATATGTTGCCGATGCTGCTGCTTGCACTAATTTTTGACGTTTAAAATACCTAAATAATGTAAATTTTGCTGCATCCAGGGCGTTCGTCATCTTCAACGTCTTCACGGCCTTCTTGGAAATGCTTATACCACTCGTTAACTCCTGATTTACTCATAGCAGACTCACCATAGGCCTTTGTTAACATTTCACACACTTTGTTATACTTTATTCCATTTTTTACGCAAAATTTGATACAAATTCTTTGATCCATTTCTTCTAACAAACGAAAATCGCCGAGCTCGTAAAAACACGTCTAACCTTAGTGGCTGTCACAGACAAAGTCAACTATGAAAACAGGTGAAAGTCTTATCATACTTCAAGGGCATGTATACCGACATAATAAAAAAATGTTTGACAATCGGACTCTCAAGTCCACAAAATTTAAAAATTATTGTTACTTTCTGAACACACCTCGTATCCTAAGATGACAAGTTTTCAAAATACACAATCACGTTGTATAAAATAGAAGCAAGACTCACTTTTGTAAATTTTCTGCGCTATATCGAACCTTTTAGCGTTAAAAATACATTTCGAAACAAACATCGATATTGATTACTTAATTACTTTTATTACTTTAACCAGAAAATCAGTTTAACGGTTGCAAAATTATACGATTGTAAAAGGGTTCAAAATTCGTAGTTTTGAGATTTTTGAAAATCTGGAGTTAAAAATCTCCTTAAATTGTTTCAAATTCTACTGTAACGCGAATGCGCTTAAAACTTTCCATCGGCGAGACAGCTGCGTGCTGCGAATACTGTTTTAATTCCTACTATAAAATCCGAAACTGAAGCAAACAAATTTGTCGGCTTGCATGAGTTCTAGACACGCTTAAAACCACCAGTAATCTATCGTATTACTTCTTACTGGATGCACTCTAATTATCAAGTTTCACAGTGGTATTTGCGTGATGAGTTATGACCTAACTCGCCCATAACTCGAGATAGCAATACTGGCAGTACAGTAAACAGTTATTTGATGCATTTACACAGGGAATAGGGCAAAGTAGATAATAGTATTTATTTTTAGCTGACAGCCGCGGCTAATCAAATTGACTGAATAAACTAAAGTTTGATGATCGATAAAAGTACCGGTATTAATATTTTTGATTGATAACGTTTTCAGGTTTTATATATATATATATAAAGAGAGAGAGAGAGAGAGAGAGAGAGAGAGAGAGAGCATGCTTGTACTTTTGTATATTCATTTCAACGTCCCGGTTCTTAGTGTTACCAATGGCTCATTTTTCAATGAAGTTCCCTAAAAACTTGCCAATTCGTTTACTCTTCACAAATACGAGGTGTGTTCAGAAAGTAACGAGAATTTTAATTTTTTGAACAAAATATTTATTTATTCTTCTACATTGATGTTGTCGCCTTCAAAATAGTCCCCATTGGAGATTATGCACTTGTGCCAGCGCTTCTTCCAATCCTCGCAAAACTTGTCAAACTCGATCTTTCAGATAGGCTTTAGTTCTTTCAGCGATGCGGTTTTAATGTCACCTACGGCTGTAAAACGACGGCCCTTTAAGGTTCTCTTTATTTTTGGAAATAGGAAAAAGTCACACTGAGCCATGTTTGGTGAATACGGAGGCTGTGGCATCGTTTCAGTACTGTTTTTGGCCAAACAAGGAATGAAATGTGAGCTGGTGCATTATCGTGGTGCAAAAGCCATGAATTGTTTTTCCACAGATCCGGGCTTTTTTTCGGATTGCTTCTCGCAAACGGCGTTGAACTTGTAGGTAGTACTCCTTATTGACCGTTTCACCTGGTGGCAGGAATTCATGATGCACTATGCCATTAATATCGAAGAACACAGTGAGCATAACATTCACGTTCGACCACACTTGTCGAGCCTTCTTCGGTCTTGGCGAGCCAGAATGCCTCCACTGGGATGATTGAGCCTTAGTTTCGATGTCAAATCCATAAACCCATGTTTCGTCACCTGTTATAATAAGTTTCAGAAATTCTGCATCGTCGTTGACTCCATTTAGTGACTCCTGAGCAACTTCCATTCGCCGCTGTTTTTGTTCAAAATTCAACAATTTTGGAACGAATTTTGCTGCCATGCGTTTCGTACACAAAATATTGGAAACAATGGCATGCAATGATCCAATTGATATGCCAAAATCATCAGCTACCTCTCTAATTGTGATTCGGCGATTGTTCATAACTATTTCTTTCCCTTTTTCCACGTTTTCATCGGTTGTTGATGTGCTGGAGTGTCCAGGGTGTTTGTTATCTTCGAAGTCTTCACGGCCATCTTGAAAACGCTTATACTACTTGTAAACTTTTGCTTTACTTATAGCAGACTCACCATAGGCTTTTTTAACATTTCACACACTTTGTTACACTTTATTCCATTTTTACGCTAAATTTGGTACAAATTCAACAAATTAACAAACGAAAATCGACGAGCCTATAAAAACACTTCTAACCTTAGTGGCTGTCACAGACAAAGTCAACAATGAAAACAGCTGAAAGTTTTATCATACTTCAAGGGCATATATAGCAAAATAATTTGTAAAAAATGTTTGACAATCGGACTCTCCAAGATCGCGAAATTTAAAAATTGTCGTTACTTTCTGAACACACCTCGTACAACACAAATATACAAATAAACTTTTTTGACCCAATGAACCTGAAAAAATGTAATATTTCCAATAGATTTTTACACAAATCCTATATGTAGGATTATTTATTTTGAAAAAGTAAATATGTAAAATACCTAAACCATTTACAATAACAGAACTGCATCAAGTGATTAGCGGATAAATTATGTAAAAAGGAATTATGTAATAGCCACTTCCGTTCCAAAGCCTCTAGGACTATTGTGATGCTCAACACATCCAGTTTAATCCACTGTTTTACTATTCATGTGGATTTGATACCGCGTTCACTGCATACATTTGTCAACTGCAATGGAAGCATTAACAAATCTTTAATCAATTATGGGACTCAATCAAAAAAATTTAAAAATTAT
>CM040187.1:49193780-49203780 GCA_022606455.1 Callitettix versicolor
GTGAAAATCGTAGGTCGCCATTTTGAAATGGACGTGAGTGGGAAAAAATCTTACACACATTGTTCGGGCTTTGTACAAGGTATCGCCATACCAAATTGCAAAACAATTGTTCAATGCGTTTGGTCAAAACTGCGCTTATCCTCAGTTAAAATCGTAGGTCGCCATTTTGAAATGAAATTGAGTGCGAAAAAATCTTACACACACATTGTTCGGGCTTTGTACAAGGTATCGCCTTACCAAATTGCAAAACAATTGTTCAATGCGTTTGGATAAAACTGCACAACAAACACAGTAAACTAATAGCGAATGGTCAGGTTGGAACAGACTTGCTTTGTTCGATCAATAAATGGCGAGAAACATCGCACAAACAACCTTACTTTCAGTTCAGTTACTTTGTACTGGCTCAAATTATGCTTCAATATAGCTTAAGTCTACTACTATTCTGTCTTGTTCCTTTATTTTCTATTTGAGTTATAAATAACTTGTTGACTTATTATGGAAAACTCTTCCTGCCTGAGTATTTATTTTCTACTCCTGTTTTCGGAAAAAATATTTTTAATACATTATACGATGTGTGTTCAGAAAGTAACGAGAATTTTTTAATTTCGCGTGTTTGGAGAGTCGGATTGTCAAACATTTTTTTTTATTATGTTGGTATGCATGCCCTTGAAGTATGATAAAACTTTCAGCTGTTTTCATTGTTGACTTTGTCTCTGACAGCCACTAAAGTTAGACGTGTTTTTATGAGCTCGGCGATTTTCGTTTGTTAAAAGAAATGGATCAAAGAATTTGTATAAAATTTTGCGTAAAAAGTTGAATAAAATGTAACAAAGTGTGTGAAATGTTAACAAAGTGAGTCTGCTATGAGTAAAACAAGAGTTTACGAGTGGTATAAGCGTTTCCAAGAAGGCCGTGTTACGTTGAAGATGACGAACGCCCTGCACGCACATCAACAACCGATGAAAAAGTGGAAAAAGTGAAAGAAATGGTTATGAACAATCGCCGAATCACAATTATAGAGGTCGCTGATGATGTTGGCATATCGAATGGATCATGTCATGACATTGTTTCCAATGTTTTGTGTATGAAGCGCGTGGCAGCAAAATTCGTTCCAAAATTGTTGAATTTTGAACAAAAACAGCGGCGAATGGAAGTTGTTCAGAAGTCACTAAATGGAGTCAACGACGATACAGAATTACTGAAACGTATGACTGAGAACAGGTGACGAAACATGGGTTTACGGATATGACGTCTAAACTAAGGCTCAATCATCCTAGTGGAGGCATTCTGGCACGCCACAACCGAAAAAGGCTCGACAACGTGAAGGTTATGCTAACTGTGTTCTTCGATATTAATGGCATAGTGCATCATAAATTCTTGCCACCAGGTGAAACAGTAGTACTCTACCTACAAGTTCAACGTCGTTTGCGGGCGAAAAAATGCCCGGATCTGTGGAAAGACAATTCATGGCTTTTGCACCACGATAATGCACCAGCTCACACTTCATCGCTTGTTCGTTAAATTTTTGGCCAAAAACAGTACTGCAACGATGCCCCAGCCTCCATATTCGCCAGACATGGCTCCGTGTGACTTTTTCCTATTTCCAAAAATAAAGAGAACAATAAAGGGCCGTCGTTTTACAGCCGTAGATGACATTAAAAGCGCATCGATGAAAGCATTAAAGTCTATCTCAAAGATCGAGTTTGAGAAGTGTTTCGAGGATTGGAAGGAGCGCTGGCACAAGTGCATAATCTCCAATGGGGACTATTTTGAAGGCGACAATATCAATGTAGAAGAATAAATAAATATTTTGTTCAAAAAAATTAATATCCTCGTTACATTTTGAACACATTTTGTATATTTACACAGATACAGCCAATTGTGTTCGATTGATTTTGGATCAAATAGATGCTGCTATTGTTCCCGAGATAAACCAATTTTTGTTTAAATCAGTAAAAACCAGTATTACTGGTTGAAACAAATTTTGTCCTTTCAAGAATCCTGAAAACATAAATAAACATCGAATTGCATTTTGCGACGGCAACTTTTAAATATGTCTGGATTAAAAGTAGAAGTTAATAACAGTGATATATTATAGTATTAAATTGTTTTGCATATTGGATCTTTATTACCATCGGAACAACCTCAAGGCCATAACACATCATGCTTCGAATAACACACAAAACAGTAAATTACTTTAGCTTCAAATTCGGTAACAGGTTTGTTTTAGTGGTTGAAGATAAGTAAATAAAATTTAATGAGAACTTTTTAAAACACTGGTTCAGATAATAATGTTCTTCTGTGTTATAGCAACTTAACATTTATTATATAATCTAATTAAAATATACCAAAATACCGCATTAAAATTCAAGCAATGCACCACAAACGTTTTGGTCTGACGAGAAAATCTAAAAGAAATACAAATTTTCAAATAGCCTGCTTGTGTATCGTATCGATAGATGGGGGATGAAGCTTTATTTTATTTTTAAATAACATATCCGACACTGATATGTTCGGCCAAAATTTCGACCGAACTTTCTTAGATATTTAATGTATTCAACTCTCTTTCGCTTTACGTTATATTACTGAAGCGTTTCGGCACTAAGGCTCCATCTTCAGAACTCACTTCTAGGAGGTTGTCAACGTATTAGATTTGTATAAAAAATACAAAACAAACATTACATAAAATATTACAATAAATACGTCAATGTCCGTGTATATATATATATATATATATATATATATATATATATATATTATAAAAGATGTATGTCGACGCACACAAAAATCAGACACTACAACACAGTCATAAAACCGGAGGTATTATATGCAAGCGAGACGCTAGCACTCCACACAAAAGCTACCATGGAGGGTATTTTGAAGGAAGAACGCAAAATCTTGAGGAAGATCCTTGGCCCGAGATTAACAGAAGATGGATACAGGTTGCACTCCCGGAAGACCACAGAGAAGATATCGAATCTGGCAGCAGATATCAGAAGAAGGAGGCTTCGGTTCTATGGACACATCAGTAGACTCCCAACAACGAGACTTGCCAACAGAATCCTTAAGTATATACAAGGAGTCAAATCAACAACGTCGTGGGTCGCACAAGTCAGAATAGACTTACATGACGCAGAAATAAATGTTGAAGAAATAGATGACTCAACAGATGTTGAAGACAGGAACGCATACAGGAGAAAGATGCTCGGTTGGAAGATCCCAGAGAATGAAATCCCAAAGAGAGCAGGGGTAAAATGGACGGAGGAGCGGAGGAGGATCCATGGGGACAGGATGAGGGAGGTGTGGAGGATTAGAAGGAACAAGTCATGAGTCGGAGCGCTTTGCGTGATCCAACAGGGTCTTTACGCAAATAATAATAATAATTATTATTATTATTATTATTATTATTATTATTATTATTATTATTATTATTATTATTATTATTATTATTATTATTATTATTATTATTATTATTATTATTATTATTATTTTATTTATATATACATACATATATATATATATATATCGATTCCGTTTTATATAAAACGGAATATATAAAATACATGTAACGACTGTGACAGTGTGTATATAGAAGTAACACGGGTAGGGGCTTTGCGGTGAGATTCAAGGAGCACCTGTGTAACTAATTCGCCAGTTTTAGGTCTTGCCGTTCAGCCAGTATTACAGGAAATACCCAGCAACTACACACTGCTTGCTTATATACAAACCCTGCTTGAATTATACAAGATTTGTACAAAATTTCAAAACAATCGTTCAATGCGTTCGGCCAAAATTAATACATATTTTTTTCCAGAATTATTATCAAATAATTCTCTTATAGAGAACTTATTTCGAGACTAACCTGGAGGCAACACACATGCAATAAGGGCAGACTTATGGAGGTCCTTGAAAATCGAGATTGTAAACATGAGCTTACATAGAGGAGCCAAATTACTTATTCAATGACCAATTAAATTTCAGGTCGAACGCACTTTATAACAGCAATAAAGATCTTAAATAAACACAAGCCTGGCGACTAAACGTTACTGCCGGTTCCGAAACACCGCGGGGTGCAACCAACGTTGACCTATTTATCAATTTATGTAGTGTGATTTTATACAAATCTTAATGTGTTAACGGTCTCCTAGGCTTGGGTTCTGAAGATGGAACCTTAGTCACGAAACACGTCAATAACATGAGGTAAGTAAATAAAGTCACAGAGAGTTAAATGGAAAATTTCTTCATTTGTTGAAAAATTTTGTCATAAAACTCTAAGTAAATTTTTTTGTTATTTTAAGGCACAAAGCACATTGAGGCTATTATCGCCTCCTTAAATATAAGTGTGAGTGTAAAGTGTTAAAGAGGTAAGTGTAGTGTTGTAAGTGTGGGTCTGTGTGTGTCTGTGTCTGTGTGTGTTTTTTTTGCGATGCCAAAAAAAGGTGGAAAAAATCTTTTATAGACTACCTGGGATAGGGTACGTACTACCCCAGAGTGTGGGGCTCAAATTAAGTTCAAACTCAAGTTACGATATATTGTTACCCACTGAAAAAACCACCAAAAGCATTCCTGTTCTGTAAACTTCCCCAGGGAACCGCCGCCAGGCATTACTTCATGGGAAGGTGGACTGGCTGAACGCCTACTCTTCTACAGCGTTGGCTCTTCTTTCTCGATCCTGAGCCCTCAACTTCTTCATGACTACTGCAGCGAATCCCTCAATGGCCCTCCAGTTGGCCTCTGAAGCCATCATTGTCGCAACCAGATTTTCCGGTGTAATGCTGCCTTCCAAATATGTTTTCAGCCTCATTCTTTCCTCGTCAAATCTCCGACATCGGAAAAACACATGCTCTGCATCTTCCTCCACTGCTGGAAGACAGAGGGGACAAGCCGAGTCCGTTTCCAGCCTGAAACAGAACAAGTAAGCTCAGAAGCAACCGTACCCAGTGAGAATCTGTGTGAAATAGTAATCCACCTCCCCATGATTCCTGTTGCACCAACTGGATGTTACCTATGAGTTGGTATGTCCATCGTCCATTTGTTGATTCGTCCCACTGTCGCTGCCATGTCTCCAGGATCCGATTTCGCTCCTCTGTAATTGCCATTGTATGACTATACCGCGGCTCATCATTTCGCTTACGCCAGTACAGCCTCGCTCTTTCATCAGCCATCAGCTCCATTGGTGGTTTACCCGCCACTACGTCGTAGGAAACTGTTCGGTAACCACTCACGACACGCAGCAACGCACGGCGGTGCACCGCATTAACCTTGCACGCATAGCTCGCGACCTGGCTCCAATGCTTACTACCCCAGCCAGGAGTCGGCGGCGTGCCTGTCTTGGACCTCCCAGATTCGGCATGAACCTGTAAAGGGCTCCTGCCACGTTCGAAGCCTTTCCACTAACTGCCTTGAGATGTTCCCTGAAGCTGTGTGTGTGTGTGTGTGTGTGTGTGTGTGTGTGTGTGTGTGTGTGTGTGTGTGTGTGTGTGTGTGTGTGTGTGTGTGTGTGTGTGTGTGTGTGTTAGACTCAGGTACCGCGAGGATCGTTTCAATCCTTTCAATAAGTTCAGCTAGTCTGCACCCCCTGCGGGGACACACAAATTTTAAGAATTTGCAGTTAACATATTGCTTTCTCGGTGTTTCCACTACAGTCATTATGTCAAAGCTTGAAATTTTACAAATAATTCAAAAAACTACTAAAAGTACTTAGACTTTCACACATTGACATTTATTTAAGGAATAATAGTACAAAAAGATCAATAAGTAATTTGCGGTCCTATACAAGAATCCAAATATAAATTTATCGACAGTTCAATACTTACATTCGATAGGTTCCTTTAAACAAATAAAATTAATCTAACTCAACTTTAAATATTGTGTGTGTGCGTGCCCGTGTGTGCATGTGGTGTGTGTATGGTGCGTGTGCGTGTGTGTGTGTGTGTGTGTGTGTGTGTGTGTGTGTGTGTGTGTGTGAGAGAGAGAGAGAGAGAGAGAGAGAGAGCGTGCGCGTGTGTGTGTGTGTGCGCGCGTGCGCGTGCGTGTGTGAGAGAGAGCGTGCGCGCGTGTGCGTGTGTGTGTGTGTGTGTGTGTGTGTGTGTGTGTGTGTGTGTGTGTGTGTGTGTGTTAGACTCAGGTACCGCGAGGAACGTCTAAATCCTTTCAATAGTTGCAGCCAGTCTGCACCACCCTGCGGTAACACAAAGTTTAAGAATTAACATACTGCTCTCTCGGTATTTACACTACAATCATTTTGAAGTTATTTCAAAGCTTGAAATTTTACAAATAATTGCAAAAAACTACAAAAAGTACTTATACTTTCACACATAGCGTTGAAATTTAAGGAATAATAGTACAAAAAGATCAATAAGTAGTGTGCGGTCCTATACAACAAGCCAACTATAAATTTATCGACAGTTCAATAATTATATTCGATAGGTTCCTTTAAAAAGATAAAATAATTCTAACTCAACTTTAAATATTGTAAACATGTTCAGAAAATATTTCTTTTTCTTAAAATGAGAGGTACATTTCGATAAACTGTTTGGAAAATCATATTTTTCTTTTTATTCTGTTACCTTAACTACTTCTAACCGAAAAATGTCAAACTTATTTGCTATCTGAAACTACAAACTACAAAGTCCTACACTAATTGGATAGATAGAAGAAGAGATATGAACTTTCTTATATAAGGCAGACAAAAACGAAACCATAATATTGTATGAATCGTAAAACAAATTGTCTTACATTTCTAACTTTGCTTTTACATTTAAAAACTATCACAAAGCATCCACTCTATCCGACTTAACGCCTAACACTAATACTACCATTGTTGCATACATCAAGCAAATCATATTCCGCTCCGATTCACACTACATTGTCATAACTTTTTTTGTTCAGTAATGCACTCGATTATAGTTTTGTTTGTTTGTTTTCAAAAGCGCAACCAACATACACCCCAACCGAAATAAGAACAACGAAGTGTTCAATGTGTGATTGGTTGAATTCTTAATTAATATACGAGCGCTTCACGACAGCACATTAACGTGTTCAGATAATTTAAATTGTAACCGTTATGTTTGCGAAAAATGTTACTTTACTGGAAATGTTACACTTTTTTTTTACCAAGCGGCGAAAATTATCGTAGGTCTTGCCGTTCTTCCAGTGTAAAGAAAATACAGTCGACCTCGGTTGAAGGGACGAAATGTATATGAGCGCTGTAAACCAGATATCGTTGTAACCGAGTTTACAGTAAACGGCGGCAATACTGTATGTAGTGAAAGAAAAGCATACTTTGTACTGTGTACATAATTAATGGCTATTTTATTACAATTTATTACACATATTACATAATTGTAAAATATAATTTAGTTAAAAACTAATAGAAAATAAGTAATATACTGTCTAGTATGCAATGCAGTGAGTACACTGTTGTGAAGGTTCGTGAGATTGAAGTCCCCCCCACTAAGGCGTACAGAGTGTTTGTGTGAGAGAGAGGGAACGCTTTTGTGGGAACGACACAATTTATATTGTTTATTTAATCAGCAATAAAATTCTAAGAAAAGGACCGTTTCTATTCTCAAACTTTATTCTAAAATTATGACACAAATTGTATTTAGGTGAGAGTGACTATAGGTCGGCAGCTTAGACCTAAGAACACTAGTGAGATAGAGAGACAAAATTGTGCGAGGGAGAGGTCATGTCCCCCCTCTGTCACCATAACTCCTCTGTTTTCCTTCACTTATCGCTGAGCAGTAACAGTTTCTAGACTCAGATTGGCAGACTCTGTGTCCCTGGACTGTTGGAGGGAGCTGGAGGGGAATTCTCCTACATGCACGAGAAATTCTCGCGCAGGCCGTTTACAAAGTGGCTGGACTGTAACAGCAGTGTGACAGCGTTGTAACCGAGCCTAAAATACAAATAAACTTAATATAATATTGGGGACATTATGAAAATAGCGCTATAACCGAGTTAGCGTGCTAACCGAGGGCGTTATAACCAAGGTCGACTGTAGCAAACAACTACACTCTCGTCGTTAAATCAGAACCCGCCATCTTGAAACGGAAAATATCTGACACATATGTTTTTCGGACTTTATACAAGGTACAATTGTACCAGATTTCAAAACAATCGCTTTGTGCGTTTGGTCAAGCTGGTTACAACCGTCATTGTTAAAACAAAGCCCGCCATCTTGAAACGGAAAATATCTGACACATATGTTTTTCGGACTTTATACAAGGTACCATTGTACCAGATTTCAAAACAATCGCTTTGTGCGTTTGGTCAAGCTGGTTACAACCGTCATTGTTAAAACAAAGCCCGCCATCTTGAAACAGTGTGAATGGAAAACAAATGTGCACATATGTCGCAGTATCCATATTGTTTTCCTATATTGTATCGATACCAAATATCGAATCCGATATTGAAACATTCCTAGCCGATTGGTTGAGAGCGGTCTCACTCCCTCCACAGAGTCCAGGTGTATTTGTGATAAAGTGGATAGTGGATAGGGAGAGAAAAGCAATTTTGTCTTAAACAATTTTTTCCTATTTAAGTCTATGGATGTTATTATTGCAAAATTTGCCGTAGGGTTCACAATGTACTTGCTTTCGATCAAAAAACCGATCAAAATTTTTAACAATTAAAGAAAATTATATGAATTATTAGAGTATTATTTCGTTTTAGTATCGAATCGTAGATAATTTACTCTAACTTAAAAAAAGTTATATATTTTTTCAAGTAACAATTTAGGAGCTTTTTTGGAAAAATATGGAGAAGTCCAAACATTCAGTTTTTTTTTTTTTTTTTTGTTTTTTCTAGATGGCGGCCCTGCGGTGAGGTAACGGATTCAAAAACTTGGATCATTCAACAGTATACCAATCCATACAACATAACAAAAAATGTAATGCAGGGTTATTTGTGACAATCATACCGGACTATAAAGTATATACAGCACGACTGTTTCAATAGGCACAATAAAAGTGACAACATCGTGTTCTTTATGTCAACATGCAGTATGTCAAAAGATTCGTTATTTCCGTCTTTTCAATATTTAAACCTAATAATTAACAAAACCAAACTATTATACGTCCAAACTAGTAAACATCCAAACTAATAAACGTTTCAAACCAGTAAACGTCCAAACTAGTAAACGTCAAAACTAGTAAACGTCCAAACTAGTAAACGTCAAAACTAGTAAACGTCAAAACTAGTAAACGTCAAAACTAGTAAACGTCAAAACTAGTAAAAGTCGAAACTAGTAAACGTCAAAACTAGTAAACGATCATACTAGTAAACGTCAAAACTAGTAAACGTCCAAACCAGTAAACGTCCAAACTAGTAAACGTCAAAACTAGAAAACGACCAAACTAGTAAACGTCCAAACTAGTAAACGTCCAAACTAGTAAACGTCCAAACCAGTAAACGTCCAAAACAGTAAACGTCCAAACTAGTAAACGTCAAACTCGTAAACGTCCAAACCAGTAAACGTCCAAACTTTTAAACGTCAAAACTAGTAAACGTCCAAACTAATAGACGTTCAAACTAGTAAACATCCAAACTAGTAAACATCCAAACTAGTAAACGTCCAAACTAGTAAACGTCCAAACTAGTAAACGTTCAAACTAGTAAACGTTCGAACTAGTTAACGTCCAAACTAGTAAACGTCCAAACTAGTTATCGTCGAAACTAGTTAACGTCGAAACTAGTAAACGTTCAAACTAGTAAACGTTCGAACTCGTTAACGTCCAAACTAGTAAACGTACAAACTAGTAAACGTTCAACAAACTAGTAAAACAGTCTTTTATACTAGCGGGATTTACATTGAATCATCTTTGTGAGGTAAGGATGATAGGGTTTGGTTTTTTTTTTTTTTTTTTTTTTTTGGTGTTTAACGTCCGACTATTGTGCACACTTGAATAATGCAGACGATGGAATGATTTATAGCGTATGAAAATGCTAGGTCCTGGCCGGGAATCGAACCCGGGTCCTCGGGGTGAAAGCCCATACC
>CM040187.1:49208780-49238780 GCA_022606455.1 Callitettix versicolor
CTTTCTGCGATGCTCTTTTAATGTCATCTACGGCTGTAAAACGACGGCCCTTTAATGTTCTCTTTATTTTTAGAAATAGGAAAAAGTCACACGGAGCCATGTCTGGCGAACATGGAGGCTGAGGCATCGTTACAATACTGTTTTTGGCCAAAAATTCACGAACAAGCAATGAACTATGAGCTGGTGAATTATCGTTGTGCAGTAGCCATGAATTGTTTTTCCATAGATCCGGGCGTTTTTTTCGGATTGCTTCACGCAAACGGCGTTGACCTTGTAGGTAGTACTCCTTATTGACCGTTTCACCTGTTAGCAGGAATTTATGATGAACTATGCCATTAATATCGAAGAACACAGTGAGCATAACCTTCATGTTCGACCGCACATGTCGAGCATTTTTCTGTCTTGGCGAGCCAGAATGCCTCCACTGGGATCATTGAACCTTAGTTTCGACGTCATATCCCCCCCATGTTTCGTCAACTGTTATAATACGTTTCAGTAATTCTGCATCCTCGTTGACTTCATTTAGTAACTCCTGAGCAACTTCCATTTTTGGAACGAATTTTGCTGCCACGCGTTTCATACATAAAACATTGGAAACAATGTCATGACATGATCCAATCGATATGCCAACATCATCAGCGACCTCTCTAATTGTGATTCGGCGATTGTTCATAACCATTTCTTTCTCTTTTTCCACGTTTTCATCGGTGTTGATGTGCTGTGGCGTCCAGGGCGTCATCTTCGACGTTTTCACGGCCTTCTTGGAAACGCTTATACCACTCGTAAACTCTTGCTTTACTCATATCAAACTCACCATAGGCCTTTGTTAACATTTCACACACTTTGTTACACTTTATTCCATTTTTTACGCGAAATTTGATACAAATTTTTTGATCCATTTCTTTTAACAAACGAAAATCGCCGAGCTCATAAAACACGTCTAACCTCAGTGGCTGCCACAGACAAAGTCAACAACAAAAACAGCTCAAAGTTTTAGTCTACTTCAAGGGCATGTATACCAACATAATAAAAAAAAATGTTTGACAATCGGTCTCTCCAAATCCACGAAATTTAAAAATTCTCGTTACTTTCTGAACACACCTCGTATTAATTGTCTTTCCTCAATTACTGCCTTGAAATGTTCAAAAACAATTTCTCAAACAGATTAGATAATTTCTAATAATTAAGTAACAGAAAAAATTATTTAAAAATTTTATTTTATTTATTTTAAAAAATATCGTTTTAAGTTTCTATTCTTAAGTTGTTTTTCATATTTCTTTTCTTTTAAAACGCTGGAAGAGGGATTAGCTTTAACGGTAATTACAAAACAAGGGGCTCTAACTAGGAACTGCGCAGTTCAGAGACGCAGCAAACTGACCCGTGCTTTAGCCACATCGACCACCGAGCACTGGCCAACGTGTTTTTAGTCTTTGCCTAGTTGTATTTCTTTTTGGTAAATTTCCAACACTTTTGACTAGTTTAATATTTTATAAGCGAGCCCATACCAGTACATGAATAAAACAGTAGTGACGTCAAACATCCTAAGCCCCGAGAATATTACGTTCACATTCCCTCAGTAACATTCATTGGGAATGTGATGTAATATTCCCAGTTTACGTATTACTTTCGCTTGTCCATTCTTTCTTTCATCTTATCTTTTAAACCCATGTTTTATTTATTTAGTTCAGAGATGTTTTACGCTAACTTAGAACAATCATTTATTTTTATTTTAATAGAAATGATTTTAGTAGCATTCTTGTAAAACAGTAACAGAAAATCTGTAAATCCGATTTTTTGTCAAAAACAATAACAAAAATCAGGTGTTTATTTAAATCGGCCTCAACGATTTTTATATATTTTATGTATTGGTTTCCAAATAAACCCTATACATATAGAAGACCAGACACTACAAGAAAAGATACATCAAACTAATGTTTTTTATATTACTGAATATAATTTTGTTAAAAAAAGAATTTTCATAACTAAAAACAGTTTATCGAATTTCTACATTTCTCGAATAAATAGAGAAAAACGAAAATGGATTCTAACCTCAGAAGAATGAACAAAGTTGCTAAAACAGTGCACAAACTTTCTCGCCTTAAATTATTTCTGCAGAAAGTCAGAATAGCAAAAAAAAAAAAAGAAATCGAAAAAAACCTTATAATATCAAATATTCAGGGTAATAAATTAGAGAAAACAACTTTATATTCACATAAAAAAATGATAAAAATCCACTGAGGTTATGTTTTGGTAATTGTGTTTTTTTAGTTAATTTGCTAAAACGGCATGCGTTATGATGCTTCACTTGCTAGTGAAATTTGAGCATAAACCGATGAACAGATTACGAAAATTTTTCATTTTTCGGATGAAACCCTTACGGACAAAATTTATAACAAAATTATTTAGAGCCGATTTTGAAAAAATCCAATTACAACAGTTTTTTGACAAATAAGAGCTCCAAAAACATTTTTTTAATTTCAAGTATCATATTGGCCAAAATTTGAACGAAATATATTAAATTGATTTTAAAATTTTCAATTTTTTGATACCTTCCGAAACGGATTTTCTTAGCTATAACGGTTTGTTTGGTTATTATTAAATTAAATTTTGAACCTATTTTTAAAAAAAAATCAATTTCAACAGTTTTTAAAGAAAAAAGGCTACAAAAAACTTTTTTTAAATTATATAAATTTCTAGAGAAGTTGTGAACTAGAACTACATGGTAAACTTAAACCAAAGTTGTTTAATCTCCAGTAATCTTGCGCATGCGCACATACACGAGGTGTGTTCAGAAAGTAACGAGAATATTTAAGTTTAGCGGGCTTGGAGAGTCCGATTGTCAAACATTTTTTTAATTATTATGTTGGTATACATGTCCTTGATGTATGATAAAACTTTCAGCTGTTTTCATTGTTCACTTTGTCTGTGACATCCACTAAGGTTAGACGTGTTTTTAAGAGCTCGGCGATTTTCGTTTGTTAAAAGAAATGGATCAAAGAATTTGTATCAAATTTTGCGTAAAATATGGAATAAAGTATAACAAAGTGTGTGAAAAGTTAACAAAGGCCTATGGTGAGTCTGCTATGAGTAAAGCAAGAGTTTATGAGTGGTATAAGATGACGAACGCCCTGGACGCCCCAGCACATCAACAACCGATGAAAACGTGGAAAAAGTGAAAGAAATGGTTATGAACAATCGCCGAATCACAATTAGAGAGGTCGGCTGATGATGTTAGCATATCGATTGGATCATGTCATGACATTGTTTCAATGCGTTGTGTATGAAACGCGTGGCAACAAAATTCGTTCCAAAATTGTTGAATTTTGAACAAAAACAGCGGCAAATGGAAGTTGCTCAGGAGTCACTAAATGAAGTGAACGACGATGCAGAATTACTGAAACGTATTATAACAAGTGACGAAACATGAGCTTACGGATATGACGTCGAAAGTAAGGCTCAAACGTCTCAGTGGAGGCATTCTGGCTCGCCAAGACCGAAAAAGACTCGACAACTGCGGTCGAACGTGAAGGTTATGCTCACTGTGTTCTTCGATATTAATGGCATAGTGCATCATGAATTCCTGCCACCAGGTGAAACGATCAATAAGAAGTACTACCTACAAGTTCAACGCATTTGCGTGAAGCAATCCGAAAAAACGCCCGGATCTGTGGAAAAACATATCATGGCTTTTGCACCACGATAATGCACCAGCTCACATTTCATTGCTTGTTCGTGAATTTTTTGTGAGAAACAGTACTGTAACGATGCCCCATCATCCATATTCGCCAGACATGGCTCCGTGTGACTTTTTCTATTTCCAAAAATAAAGAGAACCTTAATATCTTCGTTATACAACCGTAGATGATATTAAAAACGCATTGTTGAAAGAACTAAAGGTAATCTGAAAGATCGAATTTGAGAAGTGTTTCGAGGATTGGAAGAAGCGCTGGCACAAGTGCATAATCTCCAATGGGGGCTATTTTGAAGGCGACAACAGCATTGTAGAAGAATAAATAAATATTTTGTTCAAAAAATTAAATTCTCGTTACTTTCTGAACACCTTGTACATTAGTGCACATTCAAACACTACTTTTGTGATTCAGGTGATGTTAGTAAAAATTGTTTACGTTTACTAAACATTTGTCTACAATGAAAAATTAAGAAGAAAATGAAATATTAAATAATATCTACGATTTATAATTCTATACATTTATATTTACTTAATATAGTTGACATACATTTAGAAAAGAAACAAAAAGTTTAGCAAAGTTGAAATATTGTAGAAAGCATATAGCTAACATTAACATACTGAAATTTATATTATGGTCCGCAATGTTTACTAAATAAACTAAAATATATAATTGTTGAACCTCATTCAGCCTCATCAATTGTCTATAAAATCCTCGCAACTGTTGCCCATTCATTGATATAAATTCAATTATTTCAAGTACAATGCAGTTGTATTTCATTTTGCTATGCATTGTTTTAATTTCAATTTAAACATCTTCTGTCTCTGTCTGCAGTGACCCTCGAACAAACAGCTGTTGCAAATATAATTTCAACGTGTGTATGTTTTATTAATCTTGTGGACACGGGACTCATCGTAGTGCTACAAATAAATTGATCATAAATATTACACAAACTTTCTCGCTATCAATTATTTTTCCAAAAAAAATGTATTTAGAAAGTTACTAACAAAATAGAACTTAAAATCGTTTCAGTTCAAAAAATTCTACCGAAATTTGCATCAAATTTAATGAATCGTATCCCACAAAAAATTGCGACGGAGGTCATGGTTAAATTTTTTTTTACTCTCGAGTGGAATTAGTTGAATCTTCTAGCTGATCAAAATTTAAAGAAAATCTTTAATGAATTTGGAGAAAATAGATTACGTTTTTAAGTTAGATACATTTTAAGGATATAGCCGCCTCGGTGGCCTAGTTGATAGCATACAAGGTTTTCACCCCGAGGAACCGGGTTCGATTCCCGGCCAGGGCTTGGCATTTTCATACGCTATAGATCATCCCATCGTCTGCATTAGCCTAAGTGTGCACAATAATCGGACGTTAAACACAAAAAAAATAATAAGGATATAGGATTTGATAGCCACGATCAAAGAATTTGTTACGCAATTAAGCCTCTGTAATTATTTCAGTAAACTAGTGCCCTCAGTGAGTTTTAGCAGTCTGATGATTAGCTAATTCTGCTGAAGGTCCTAGGAGTCCCTGGAGTCAACCTCCTGCAGGAAAGAACCTCACAATCATAGATTATGTGTCCTGCAGTCTTTCTTCCTCTAGAGTCGGTTTCTTCGTGGTATATTCCTATCCACTCATGTGCACCCTCAGACTACAGTGCCCTGAAATGAGTTCCACTGTTATCTTTAGTTACCTCTTGCTCAAAATATTAATATGCCTAGCTGAAAATCCTCCAATCGGAGGGTACAGTTTCCGTTAGCAGTATCATAGTCCTATAAGGGTTGTGTTTCTCACCCCAAGGTTTGATCACTGGGAGGTCTTTTACTTCTAGCCCCTTTGATACACTTCTCGTTGTACATCTACAGGCTATGAAGAGATGTTTGACCCTATTCCTCACTTCTTCCACTCCAGGTTGGGTAGGTTTATCTAACGTCCCTACAATTCACTGCTTGCAGGTTTCATGGAGATATATAGCCCTTCCATGTTATTTTCACTCCTTAGGATCTACTTTTGCAATTTTCTAGGGTTTTCTGAGCTTTAAATTTGTTTCCAGCCATTAAAATCCCACAAGTAGCGGAAATAAAATGTATAGCCATACAGAGCCCCGCAATCTAGATTAAACCTAGAGGTCGCCAGGTATTTAAGCTTAACTCCTGTTTGGTCATACTGCCTTTACCGTGTTCCACCTTGGGGCCGCCTCGGTGGCCTAGTTGTACTGGGCTTTCACCCCGAGGATCCGGGTTCGATTCCTGGCCAGGGTTTGCATTTTCATACGCTATAAATCATCCCATCGTCTGCATTAGCGTAAGTATGCACAATAGTCAGACGTTAAAAAAAAAAAAAAATATATGTTCAACCTTGGTTTGGGATGAAGGGCTCCAACAAAAGAGCGGATAGAAAGGAAAGGCGCCTCTGAACTGCCCAATTCTTACTAATAATGTGTGATTTTCCAATGGATTAAGACACTAGCCTGATCTTAGTTTCATCCAATAGCCCCTGAACTGGATGTTTTAAGCATAAGGTAACGTGTACGCTTTTATTAAGGCAGGGAAGCCTGATAGATTAAAGTCAGATTTTGAACAATATTTTTTACTGGCTAAAAGATCTTCAAACACTATTCTTAAAAATATTTAAAAAATTTGGAAATATAATAAAAATCCATTTTGGGAATGGATCAGCTGGAACGCCCTAGAGAAAAAAGCTATTGAATCTAGGAGAAATAAAGTTGAATTAGCCTTCCAACTTACCAAGAACACATACAACAAGAAGTTCCTCTCCCGGAATACAAAGATAAGGCATTATAATATGTTAATTAAACCAGAAGCCTTATATGCAGCTGAAACATTATCTCTCACAACCCAGAGCCCACTTGAAAGGCTGGAGATCAAAGAAAGATATTACGAAAAATCTTAGGCCCCAAATTCCGTAACAACCAATTATTCCACATCAGGAATGAAACTTTACCAAAAAACTGAAACACTATCAGACACAATAAGAAAAAGGAGAATTGATTTTTATGGGCACATCCTCCGAATGGACAAAAATAGACTAACCAAAAAAATATTTGACTACTTTCGCAGTAGAAGAGCCAAACCACTTTGGTTTAGAGAAACGGAGAAAGACATAACAGAACTGCAGATCACTGACACTATGCTCATGGACAGAACAACCAAAACAATAACCAAGGACAAGAAACAACGGTTCCAAGGCAAAGTAAAATCCAAGCGAACGATCCAAATCTCTGACGAAGAAAGAAAAGCAAGATCACAACGAATGAAGCAATACTGGCTACAAGGAAGGCACAGAACATTAAAAAGTGGTTGATTTAGTGTACCCCAAAGTTGGGTGAAACAAATAAAGAAAAAAAATCACAGCTACATTCCAAATTTCATTAAAATCTATCAGTTTTGTCAGTTTCCAATGATTTGTACATCCAACCAGCCTGTGTGTAAGTGTGTTGAGTGTGTGTAGACGGAGAGACATACAGATCAAAATTACTTTTTTCGACTCAGGACAGATTCATTTTTAAACGATTGAGCTATATTTTTTAACTACCACAGTGGGAAGGTGTAATAGCTTAGAGATTTATTAACTTAGATGTTCGTTTTTCCTTCGACAGTACCGTGTTATAAGTTAGAGATCAACCTGCGTAATAAGATAGAGGTTCCGTACTGTGTATTACGATAGAGACTACAGTTCCGTCAAGTGTGTTGCACCGTGTGTATATGTTGCCGAAGCCGCTGCTTGCAGGCGCTTCCGCATCTTTTATCTAACAAGTAGAATTCGCTTAATTAAAGAGAGATAAATTATTAAAATATAAAGTTCATTTGGATAGGTTTTGTTCTTAAAGGCTTATGTGCAATGCTGTAAATGTATACTAATTTACATATGTAGTAGTAATAATAATATAAAAATATTGTTTGAAGGCTGCTTTATTCAAACCATATCCGAATTGAATTAAGAAAACAGCCCTAAATTAATGAATTAATTATGAATTAATGAATTCATATAAACGCACGTTGTTTCTTTTTTCGATAAAATACCAATATTTCTAATTTTATATACAGATGATTGTCAAAAATAAACATTTAGATATGTTATTGACCATAGTATTGACAATTTATTCAACTGTAGAGATACTGAAGTGCCTGCAAGCAGCGGCGTCGGCAACATATATATACAAGGTGCAACACACTTGACGGAACTGTAATCTCGATGTTAATACACAGTACGGAACCTGTATCTTATTACACAGGTCGATCTCTAACTTACAACACGGTATTGTTGAAGGAAAAACAATTCTCTAAGTTAATAAATCTCTAAGCTATTACACATCCCTACCATAGTAGCCTGTACTATGTATTGAGAACATAAAAGACGCCTTTGAAAATACCAAGAAACGTGTTTATGTTGAATAAATGTCAGGTAAAAAAGATTAAGCGAGAGGAAGAGAAATAAAACATTGTTTGGAGAGATGGTTGACGTTGAAGAGGATGATATTCCCAACACACCAGACTGAAGACAGGAAATATTCAAGATTCACGTTGAACGTTCTATTGTTACCAGTAATTGAAATTGCTTCGGAAACATACTTAAACGTAATTACTTTACAACAATAAGAAATGCATACACACATTGTTAAATAAATACAGAATGTGAGTTAAATATTGACAGCTGGTTTGCTGACGTAATAAAATCATTTAAAAAGACTCTCTTAATGTGCAAACAGTTTACCTTCAAAGATTCAGTTTAATTTAAGTATTTTCAATAAATTTTTAACACAAAATTTATGTTGACTTTAACGCTGGTTTAAGATTAAAGTTTATTTTTATATTTTAAAAGACGTTTTGAGAGAGTTGAACGTATTTGACTGGGTATTAAACTTGTCGCATGATTACATAGTTGTAGAAAAATCTGATTTTGAGAATTTAGGTCATTACTTTACTTTCTGCTGTAACTCCTGAAATTGGGTTTTACAAAGAGTCATTTATTTAATATTTGAGCATTCAAACACAGTTTGTTGAAAATATATCGTGTTGAGGAAATTTTATTTTATTATTTTTAAGGGATATTTAACAAAAAAGGGGTAGTTGACAACCACCCCTTACGTGACATATGAAAACTTTTATCAAAAGCACGTTATTCTCCAATAATGCGCACATACATAGAGACTGAAAGATAACACAGAGTTACGTTTGCATAAACACTTTAAGTCTACCAGTGAGCTGATTGTTCCTATGTGCATTCGTGGCTCAATGCTGTAATTTCTGCTTATGAAACAAAAGTACGTGAGTTCTAAGCCCACTAGTGAGTACGAACTTTTTATACTAGAACTATCCAGCACAAAATTGTTCACAGTTAAATAAATGTTCTGACACAATGTATATGTTCAATAATAAATATTTAAATTATTAACGGACGCCATTGTAATAATGCTCAGCGGAGCCATTACGAATATAAGAATATTAACATGTAATTATACCGCAATTAAATTATATAAAAATATACCTTATCACCTCAAGGTAGCATAGCATAAACTACGACCTCACCTCGTAGAAGGAAAACATCCATAGCCCAAGTTCATTCGCAGTCCATATTATATTAAATATCATATTTATAATAATATTGTAATCATCAGTTAGACTTAAGATATTTTAATGTAAAACATATATAAAAGAATTATGTACAATACAAACACTATAAAAAGTATTCTTTATGTATTATAGTACATAAAAGCTTTTTGTACACACTAAGTACATTGAAAGTATTGTTGACGTCAACAATATCGTCTAAATAGAAAAATGTTTATCTGTTTGTTTTAACTTATTTATGTATACGAAACATAATATCTTTCAAAAATATAAATTTACAAGGTGTGTTCAGAAAGTAACGAGAATTTTAATTTTTTGAACAAAATATTTATTCTTCTACATTGATTTTGTCGCCTTCAAAATAGTCCCCATTGGATATTATGCACTTGTGCCAGCGCTTCTTCCAATCCTCGAAACACTTCTCAAACTCGATCTTTGAGATAGCCTTTAGTTCTTTCAGCGATGCGCTTTTAATGTCATCTACGGCTGTAAAACGACGGCCCTTTAAGGGTGTTTTTATTTTTGGAAATAGGAAAAAGTCACACGGAGCCATGTCTGGCGAATATGGAGGCTGGGGCATCGTTACAGTACCTTTTTATGGCCAAAAATTTACGAACAAGCAAAGAAGTGTGAGCTAGTGCATTATCGTTTGAATCGGATTGATTCAAGCAATCGGCGTTGAACTTGTACGTAGTACACGTTATTGACCGTTTCACCTGGTGGCAGGAATTCATGATGCACTATGCCATTAATATCGAAGAACATTGTGAGCATAACATTCACGTTCGACCGCACTTGTTTAGCCTTTTTCGGTCTTGGCGAGCCAGAATGCCTCCACTGGGATGATTGAGCTTAGTTTCGACGTCATAACCGTAAACCTATGTTTCGTCACCTGTTATAATACGTTTCAGCAATTCTGCATCGTCCTTTTAGTGACTCCTGAGAAACTGTTTTTCGCTGCTGTTTTTGTTTAAAATTCAACAATTTTGGAACGAATTTTGCTGCTACGCGTTTCATATACAAAACATTCGAAACAATGCCATAACATGATCCAATCGATATGCCAACATCATCAGCGACCTCTCTAATTGTGATTCGGCGATTGTTCATAACCATTTCTTTCACTTTTAACACGTTTTCATCGGTTGTTGATGTGCTGGGGCGTCCAGGGCGTTCGTCATCTTCGTCTTCACAGCCTTCTTGGGAACGCTTATACAACTCGTAAACTCTTGCTTTACTCATAGCAGACTCACCGTAGGCCTTTGTTAACATTTCACACACTTTGTTACACTTTTTTTACGCTAAATTCGATACAAATTCTTTGATCCATTTCTTTTAACAAACGAAACTCGTCGAGCTCATAAAAACACGTCTAATTTTAGTGGCTGTCATAGACAAAGTCAACAATGAAAACAGCTGAAAGTGTTATCATACATCAAGGGCATGTATACCAACATAATAAAAAAATGTTTGACAATCGGACTCCCCTAGCTCGCGAAATTTAAAAATTTCGTTACTTTCTGAAACAAACTGTTTACGCTTCGGGAAATTTTTAAATGAATTGAAATAGATTTAAAATTGTACTTTCTATATACTTTGTGCAGTGAGAAAATAACATATTGTTCAGAATATAAAATGTATTTTCATTAATTTTATAACTCACGTAGTAATACTCGATAAAATATTTTCTTGAAAATAATAGGCTGAGAAATTTACAAAACAACCCGTCTGTAAAATCAAAAGAAATACAAAAATCAAATAAAATCTGTATTTTTCCGAAATATAAATCTAAATTACTATGCGGATTGTTAAGAAAATTTGCAATCACATAATTAAGTCACTGGGTCAGGTAACTGCAGTCGTCATATCGAAGTTATAATTGCTTAATTATTGCATTAACTATTGCAACACAGCTGTTTATGGGCAAGTCGGCAAAGCTTACAGTGTGTCCATTGGCTGCCTTCTAACTTACAGATAAATACCTAATTCGATCGCTTAGTTTACTTCAATTTAACATAACCTCAACATCATTCGTTGAAATTAACGATACCTGTTATTTAAAACAGATCATTCGATTATGTACTAAAATACGTGTTCATTTTTACACAACCTGAACATTTTTCGCTGACAATAACTAATATACAATTTAAACTTCATCCTAAATTTTCTTCGTTGATTAAAATATCATGGAAATGCATTGGTATCAAGCTAGTGTAATTAACATCAAGGTTTATCAATATCAAGGCTGTTTAGTAATTTTTTTCGTGTTTAACGTCCGACTATTGTGCACACTTGGGCTAATGCAGACAATGGGATGATTTATAGCGTATGAAAATGCCACGCCCTGGCCGGGAATCGAACCCGGGTCCTCGGGGTGAAAGCCCAGTACGTATCAACTAGGCCGCCGAGGCGGCTTTGTTTAGTAAAAACGTACATCAACGTATTGGCATATTTTACGTCAGGTAAAGTTTGGCATTTCAAGTTAAGAAATCGATATAGCGCTCCCTCCATAAATTATAAGTATCTTGAATTGATTCAACCCCCGCAGAACAAATCTGACGGAAATTGGTTTTCCTTCCGCAAGTTGGAAACGGAAAGACAAATTTAGCTCCAAAGCGTCGCTGTATTTAAAAAGAATGAAAAAGTTAAGTGTCGCTGTTATCTGCCTCCGCCCAGTTAAACTAATATATAAGATGTGAGGCAAAGTAATTGAACATGTGCTTCTGTTAAAATATTTTATTTTCTTATTTTATTGTGATTTGTGTTAAAGATTTTTTTCTTTCTCACTATACTTTGTAAACTCGTCTTTATAGACTCCTTAGTCTCTTTATAGATTTTATAAATTAATATATCAATTTTTATTAAACAAAATTTAAATAAAACGAAGCCGCCTCGGTGACCTAGTTGATAGCGTACTGAGTTTTCACTCCGAGGACCCGGGCTCGATAAATCATCCTATCATCTGCGTTAGCCCAACTGTGCACAATAGTCGGACGTTAAACAAAACAAAAAAATATATATATAATGTGTTGCTTAAGCTTGATTTACTCATTTGTAGAATTTTTTTTAAATTTAAAGAAACGTTGTTCATTCAAAAATCAAAACTTCTCAAAATCGAATGTAAAGCTTTTTTTCTAAATTTTGCTAACATTGGTCGATAAATACGAAAACAAAATGTCATGCGAACAAAAATTGTGTTCAGGCATTATAAAATGAGAAAAAAGAGTGGATAAATACATTTGTTCAAAAATTTTTGTTCAATATTCATGCGTAAACAATTTTTGAAAGAAAAATATACCAAAAATAAACTCTGGCTGTTGTTTTCTTTCTTTCTGGCTGTATACCTTTAATTATATCTTCTCTCTTTATTTGTTTCACTCAACTTTGGGGTACACTAAATCAATCACTTTTTAATGTTCTGTGCCTTCCTCGTAGCCCAGTAGTGCTTCATTCGTTGTGATCTTGCTTTTCTTTCTTCTTGATTTGACTTTGCCTTGGAACCGTTATTTTTTGTCCTTGGTTATTGTTTTGGCTGTTCTGTCCATGAGCATAGTGTCAGTGATTTGTAGTCCTGTTATGTCTTTCTCTGTTTCTCTAAACCAAAGTGGTTTGGCTCTTTTATTGCGAAAGTAGTCAAATATTTTATTGGTTAGTCTATTTTTGTCCATTCGGAGGATGTGCCCATAAAAATCAATTCTCCTTTTTCTTATTGTGCCTGGTAGTGTTTCAGTTTTTTGGTAAAGTTTCATTCCTGTTGTGGAATAATTGGTTGTTACGGAATTTGGGGCCTAAGATTTTGCGTAATATCTTTCTTTCTTTGATCTCCAGCCTTTCAAGTGGGCCCTGGGTTGTGAGAGATATTTCAGCTGCATATAAGGCTTCTGGTTAAATTACCGTATGATAATGCCTTATCTTTGTATTCCAGGAGAGGGACTTCTTGTTGTTAATTGTATTTTATATTTTATCAAAATTCGAAATAAATGTTTAAATGTTTTTTCTTGCGGCTTAAGAAAAAATCTTTTTTGGAAAAATAATTGAAAGCGAGATAAATAGACAGTATATATAATTTTACATAAAAAATAATTTAGCTCTAGAATAAGTTAAAAAAACGTAAAACCCGGACCGCCATTTTGAATTTTTGATTTTTCTCTCAAGCCGAACACTCAGTTGAGATAAAAATCTTCATTCATAATATAAATATGAATAACTGATTGGGTTGCTTGTATCCGATCTTATGCAAATTGGATACGAAAATCGATTATAATAATAACTCGGATAAATTTGTTATCTAGCAAAATCTCGTTCAACAGTTTCAAAATGGCAGTCACTTAAAACATTTAAAAAATTCATCTTTTTGATATTTTAAGGCGAAAAGCACATTAAGGCTATTATCGCCACTCTAAATGTAACTGTGAGTGAAATGTGTTAATGTCGTAAGTATAGTGTTGTATGTGTGTGTGTTACTCGGGTACCGCGAGGGACCTCTAAATCCTCTCAATAGGTGCAGATATTCTGCACCACCTGCGGGGTTAAAAAATTCAAAACTTGTTTTTATTATAACGTTTAAAAAAATCAGATTTCACTATAGCGCTCAGCGTTAAAAACTACATATATTAGCATTTTGAATTTCCAAAAACTTTAAATTAATAAATTTTGTTTGTCGGCGGTCGGGGTTCATTTTCAATGCAATTCGAAAGTTTGAAATACTAATAATGTAAATTTTATCGCTGATTATAATGGTGAAATGGGTAAGACAAAGAGAAAATAATTTTGAAAATTCGCTTCAATCACGTCAGCGAAACATCTGCATGCCGCTAGTTTTGCTGTATTAAGTTACCACAAAAATGTGTACGTAACTATTACGTTTCTAAAAAATATTTAACGGTTCCAGTACTTTCTCTTCCAGCCTGTATAACGAATGGATTTACTTGTAATCATTAACGAAAAGGACGCTAATAGCTTCGATAATCTGACGATTTAAGCTTCAAGCGATTGGTTAAAAGAATTATTTCCAAAGCCACCACTCACAGATTTAAATCACAGATTGATTCACCGCTGGCTAAATCGGTTCACACGCAAGGGGAGGAAGGGAAAATCAATTCAACCCCATTGCAATGCAATTAAATACTGATATTTTTAGTCGTTAGTATCAGGATATGAGGGTTGTCCAATAAGTAATTAGAAAAAATGTAAAACCGATTGTTTTGTATTTTTATATTTTTAACATAATCTCTCTTTAACTCTATACACTTCTCTAATCGTTTCTCCAACTATTCCAAAAAGTAGAAGTCTCCAAATTGGCAGAAACGTGGGCGATGACCTCCTGGTTAGACGTGAACCGTTTCCCGCAGAGCCATTATTTCAAGTTTGGAAATAAAGTTACGGTGGATACGGTGGATTTTGTAATAATTCGAACTTTAATTCAAACATTTTGGCCATCGAAACTGCGCAGTTGTGCACCCGAGCGTTGTCTTGATGAAAGAGGATCTTATACTTGTTCAAATGGGACGTGTTCTCTACATTTCTTCGCTCAGCTGGTGCAATAACGACGCATAATACTCTCCAGTTATTGTTTATTATTTTTCCAAGTAATCGATGCAGATGATTCCACGAGCATGCTAAAAAACCGTGACCATAATTTTGCCGGTTGTTTTCATCATTTTCGCCTTCTTCGGAGCCCGTTTGCCTTCAAAAACCCACTTTTGTTGTTCCTTTGTTTCTTGAGTGTGGTAATCTATCCTTGTTTGTAGGATTGCGACGGAAAAGCGTCAGAACAGCCTCTGAGTCAACTCTGCGATTTATTCTTCACCGAGAGCAAATATGGCGCCCATTTTGCCTAGATTTTTTCACGTCCAATTTTTTGTGCAAAATTGTGCACATTGTACCGTGGGATATACTACCAGCCTCGACTATTTTGCAAACTTACATTTGTATATCACTTAAAATTATATCACGGATTTTGTCAATCATTTCGGGATTAGTAACTTCCACTGGACGTCCGGAACGGTGCTTATCTTTTGTAGATGTACCGCCACGTTTGAACTCATTTACCCAATTGTAAATAGTTGCAAATACAGGAACAGATGTGCCATGAACTTTACCCAACACTGCTTTGATATCTTTCGGTATTAAGCCTTTTAAATATAAGTGTTTGATCACCGCTCTAAAATCATATTTTGAGGTTCTCCCAAATTACCTTTTGACCGGCTCAGAAAAGTTGAAGGAAAGCTTGGAGAAGTGTGTAGAGTTAGAGGGAGATTATGTTGAAAATATTAAAAAATTACAAAAATATGTACTTTTTATCTCTTTCGAAGGACTAACTGAACGACCCTCGTATCACCGTAATTCTATTGGCTTATCATCGTAATACCACAAGTGAAACTAAGCGCCAATTTAAATATATTATTGATATTAACGAATAGAGTGTTAAAAATGATAAGTTGAAAAATTACGAAGAAATGTGGCAGTAGGTGGACTGGCCAATAGAAGTAAACATTTAAAAATATAAAGTGTTTATTCTTCATTGCTGGTTTGTACTGGATCCAATTATATTACCGATCTCATTGTTAAATTAAAAATATATACAACTGATATTGTTAAACAACTTATTGTTAAATATTACACTATTACCAAACTTATTGTAAAATATTACACTATCGCTAACCTTATTGTTAAATATTACACTATCGCTAAACTTATTGTTAAATGTTACACTATCTCTAAACGTATTGTTAAATATTACACTATCACTAAACTTATTGTTAAATATTACACAATTACCAAACTTATTGTTCAATATTACACTATTACCAAACTTATTGTTAAATATTACACTATCACTAAACTTATTGTTAAATATTACACTATCACTATTCTTATTGTTAAACATTATGCTATCACTAAACTTATTGTTAAATATTACACTATTACCAAACTTATTGTTAAATATTACACGATCACTAAACGTATTGTTAAATATTACACTATCACTATACTTATTGTTAAATATTACACAATTAGCAAACTTATTGTTCAATATTACACTGTTACCAACTTATTGTTAAATATTACACTATTACCAAACGTATTGTTAAATATTACACTATCAATATACTTATTGTTAAATATTACATTATTACCAAACTTATTGTTAAATATTACACTATCAATATACTTATTGTTAAATATTACATTATTACCAAACTTATTGTTAATTATTACACTATTACCAAACTTATTGTTAAATAATGCACTATCACTAAACTTATTGTTAAATATTACACTATCACCAAACTTGTTGTTAAATATTACACTATTACCAAACTTATTGTTAAATATTACACTATCACTAAACGTATTGTTAAATATTACACTATCACTATACTTATTGTTAAATATTACACAATTACCAAACTTATTGTTAAATATTACACTATCACTAAACGTATTGTTAAATATTACACTATCACTATACTTATTGTTAAATATTACACAATTACCAAACTTATTGTTAAATATAACAAGTTTTGGATCGTAATCACTTTAGTTATTTATGAGAAGAAGAAAAAGTAAGAGCTAAACTACTGATACAGTAATATGTGCACAACAAACTGCTGACGTACTGTAAACTTGTAAAACCTGTTTGGATGCATTTTATCCCGTTGTGGTTGCGGACGTGTTAGCGACTTCTCGGTTTTGTCTAATTAGTTATCGACTACATTGCGATAAAATATTTTAAAAATTGTTATAGCCGCTTTTTGGTAGACTCCTTTTTGCCAAATATCTTAATTTTTTTTTAGTTTCACTGGTTCTTATTACGAGAAAGCTAGACCTAGAGTCAAACTTTCGTTCGATTGGTCACCAGTGATGTGCATACATATACAAACACATGCCCAGACAGAGAGAGAGAGAGAGCAGTAATAGTTGTATTTTGTAATTAAAAACAGCTGTTTCTGAAGGAATTTACTACAAAAACAGTGAGCCAGAGTGACTGTGGTTCCGACAGGGTTGTTTTCTAGTTTATTTTAATTTACGACAAAAATCTACCTCATCCTACACAGTAGACAAGTGTGGTTAAGGACACCACAATCGAATTCACCGTCTAATCGATGGATAGGGAAATTCAAGCTTCAGATGGGGAAATTCAATCTACGGCAATTAATACAGCAAGCAAATCACTTTACCTGATTGCTACCTATCTCTGGGGAGATGTATTAGGTTAGGTGCCAAACTTAACTGCCGAGAAACTTGAATTCTTCTCATAGCAGAGTCGGTTAACCTTTCCGAGTGTATTTCTATTTGTACCCTATATGTTTTTATAACGAAAAATTGAAAATAAACTCCAAACGCTGTACGAATCATTTTTTTAAATTTTCAAAAGAATTTAAGAAATGCTAACTTGGCAGATTTGAACGTTGATTACGAGAGTGAAATAAATTTTTAAAAAACCTTATAAAGTAAAAAAAAAGTATTGATTATTTTATTACTTGAACTAGCCGCCATTTTGAAACAGGTAACGATTTTGCTGCGTAACGAATAAATCAAAGTTTTGTGGGGTATTTTTCGTGCCAAGTTTTAATCAGATCGGACTGAAATTACGAACGTTAGTGTGCTAACACAGACACGCGCATGCGCGCACGATTCTACCATCATAATCAACATTAAAATGTGCATTTATTTTAAAATTTCAAATTACATTGAAAATACGAAGCAAAGCATGACTGCAGTCAAAAAACGGCCTTAACATCTACAAATTTTGAAATGCTAATTTATGCAAGTTGAAATGCTGATCACGACGGTGAAATCAGATGAAAAAGAATGTTATGAATTTGAAATGGCCGCCATTTTGAAACTATTGTACGAATTTTTCTGGTTAACTAAATGTTCCAAGGAATTATCGTAATAAATTTTTGTGCCAAATTTGAATCGATTGAAAAAACATTTGTGGACATAAGCGTATAAATATACCCAAACAGTGGATCTAGAAGGCATAAACCCCGACCGCCGTCATTACCTTTTACGAATATTTACCCAAAATTTGAAAAAAAACCTACTGAACTTATTTTTAAAAAGTTAAGAATTGAATTTCTTTTTCCATACGATAGTCCCAAAGAGGATTTCTTTAACAAATATATGTGAAAAAGTTTGTGTAGTAGTTTTAAAACATTTATTTTCGAAAACCAAAAAAGCAGCCGCCTCGGTGGCCTAGTTGATAGCTTACTAGGCTTTCACCCCAAAGACCCGGGTTCGATTCCCGGCCAGGGCTTGGCATTTTCATACGCTATAAACCATCCCATCGTCTGCATTAGCCCAAGTGTGCACAATAGTCGGACATTAAACTATTGTCAAAAAAAAAAAATTCTAAACCAAAATTTTTCAGAGGTTCGTGAAAATTTTTGAACAAAACCGAATGATTTGATGTCTTTATTACATGCAGAGATTAAACTAGAATCGAACTACTGTAATTGTTTTTCAAAAATCGATTATTTCAAAATTATCGTTGATTTACTTCCAATTTTTTGAAACAATATTTCTTTAATATTCTGATGTGTAATAGAATCATAACACACTTGAAACCGAACTTTCGTCTGTTTTTAAAAACGTCGAGTTTAGCAATTTCCATTGGGAAAATGTGAAGTGGAGCAGCCGTCATAGTAAGACCCAGACCCGGGCACTTGAAATGAACACCGGTCTAGATCACTTTTTGAGGGATCGTTAAAACGTTTATATAATGTTCACATGTAATGGTTCACACGCTCGCGTTCGCACAACGCGACTTTGCACAAAAATCAATCATTGATCAAAAATCAATAATTAGCTTAAACAAATTAGTTCAACCAGAAAAAATCGTTCAACAGTTTCAAAATGGTGGTCGTTTTAAATCTTTAAAAATTAATTACTTTTTTGCCTTAAACGTTTTTACAATTAGCTTTAAAAACTGCACAAAATTGCTTTTTTTGTTATTTTAAGGCCAAAAGCACATTGAGGCAATTATCGCTTCCCTAAATATATGTGTGAGTGTAAAGTGTTAAAGTCGTAAGTGTAGTGTTGTAAGTGTGTGTTAGACTCGGGTACTGCGAGAGACGTCTAAATCCTCTCAAAAGGTGCAGCTAGTCTAAAATAGCATAAAATAGTCCCCTGTGCATAATATAGTATTTTGAATTTTCAGAATCAGTTTAATTTAGACAAAAATGTTGACAGCAATCAGAGTACATTTTTGTATTTTCAATTCAATTTGAAAACTTAAAATTTTAATACATACAGATTTTAATACAGCTGGAATCAGAATTTCAAAAAGGATAAGATAAAGAGAAATACTTTTGGAAATTTGCTTCTACGTATCATATCACTGAGATCAATGTTTCGCCATTATTTTTCAAGTTACAATATTTTTTTAGAATATATTTTAACCCTACATGCAAATTAAAATACTTTCTTAAAGTCACTTAAATTCTTAAAAGTTTTAAATTCCTTTACATATTGTTTATAGCTTAATTAATGGCGTTGAATAGCACTAATTTGTATGGTATTTCATAAAAATATGATATTTATTATGAACCCATTTCGTAATGTTATGTTTTATTGACGATTGAAAGGAGAACCGTTACCATGAAATGTGCACTGACACTGGTACTTTTTTCCTTCGGTTACACAAAAATGATATGCAGATCAGAGCAGAAACCAACATGTCGGCTGTCCTGAATACCAAACGGCTGTAATAGGATCACGTCTCTAAACATTATCACCAAACCCAACTTCCTGTTGAAAACAATTGAGAGAAGCGATTCAAGACCAAAAACGCAAAACAACTGCGTATACGAGGTGTGTTCCAAAAGTAACGAGAATTTTTAAATTTCGCGGGCTTGGAGAGTCCGATTGTCAAACATTTTTTTATTATGTTGGTATTCATGCCCTTGAAGTATGATAAAACTTTCAGCTGTTTTTCATTGTTGACTTTGTCTGTGACAGCCACTAAGGTTAGACGTGTTTTTATGAGCTCGGCGATTTTCGTTTCTTAAAAGAAATGGATCAAAGAATTTGTATCAAATTTTGCGTAAAAAATGAAATAAAGCGAAACAAAGTTTGTGAAATATTAACAAAGGCCTATTGTGAGTCTGATACGAGTAAAGCAAGAGTTTACGAGTGGTATAGGCGTTTCCAAGAAAGCCGTGAAGACGTTGAAGATGACAAACGCCCGGGACGCCCCAGCACATCAATGACCGATGAAAACGTGGAAAAAGGGAAAGAAATGGTTATGAACAATCGCCGAATCACAATTAGAGAGGTCGCTGATGATGTTGGCATATCTATTGGATAATGGCATGACATTGTTTCCAAAGTTTTGTTTATGAAACGCGTGAAGGGCAAATATCGTTCCAAAATTGTTGAATTTTTGAACAAAAACAGCGGCGAATGGAAGTTGCTCAGGAGTTACTAAATGAAGTCAACGACGATGCAGAACTACTGAAACGTATTATAACAGGTGACGAAACATGGGTTTACGGATATGACGTCGAAAGTAAGGCTCTATCATGCCAGTGGAGGCATTCTGGCTCGCTAAGACCGAAAAAGGCTCGACAAGTGCGGTCGAACGTGAAGGTTATATTCACTGTGTTCTTCGATATTAATTATAAAATGCATCATGAATTCTTGCCACCAGGTGAAACGGTCAATAAGGAGTACTATCTACAAGTTCAACGCCGTTTACGCGAAGCAATCCGAAAAAAACGCCCGGATCTGTGGAAAAACAATCCATGGCTTTTGCACCACCGATAATGCACCTGCTCACACTTCATTGCTTGTTCTGAATTTTCGGCCAAAAACAGTACTGAAACGATGCCCCCCCCCAGTCTCTATATTCGCCAGACATGGCTTCGTGTGACTTTTTCCTATTTCCAAAAATAAAGAGAACCTTAAAGGGCCGTCATTTTACAGCCGTAAATGACATTAAAAGTGCATCGCTGAATGAACTAAAGGCTATCTCAAAGATCGAGTTTGAGAAGTGTTTCGAGTATTGGAAGAAGCGCTGGCACAAGTGCATAATCTCCAATGGGGACTATTTTGAAGGCGACATCAATGTAGAAGAATAAATAGATATTTTGTTCAAAAAATTAAAATTCTCGTTACTTTCTGAACACACCTCTTACACGTTCTCGCTTTAAATTTAAATTTTATAAAGACAACAAAGTCTAAACAAAATCGTTTAATCCTAAACACACTTACAATAATGAAAACAATTGTTTGTGCGACTTATATGAAACGGTACATTTACAACAAAGGGCGGAGATTAATCGATTGACTGACAACCCGTACAAACCGTAGGTTAATAAAGGTTTCAAATATGATTTCATGGTTTATTATAGTGTATAATATAATATAAAGACTTTATTTATAAAAAAAACTGTGTTTAACATCCATCCGTAAAAAACCTAAACTTATCCTAATTTTACAAAATTGTGTAATTGTTCTAATAAATGAAGAAGCATAACTTGCGTCAGCTACATAATTAAATTTTAATTGAAAGAAGTAACTTTATAAAAATAGACACAATTTTAAGTGTAAATTACAAAAAAAAAAACTACAATTACAAATCTACTGGGAAATTTAATTTGAGTTATTTGCACCGATCCTGACATGTACGTCACGTGTTGAGTGTTTTGTTAAAAATTGTCTATATATAACACGTGTGTGTTAGTACAATAACGTTCAGTCCGATTTCGTTCAAACCCGACACAAAAATCGATCGTCGTAATAGCTTAAACAAGTTCTTTAACCAGCAGAATTCGTTCAACAGTTTTTCAAAATTAAAGCGATTTCAAACAGTTTGAAAATTCGTAACTTTTCTGTCTTCAACGTTTTTGGAAATTTGATTTCACCATCGTAATCAGCGTAAAACTGCGTAAATTAACATTTTGAACGTTGGAATTATGGAAATTTATCGATGGCGGTCAGGGATCGTTTTTGTATTTTCAATTTAATTTTTAAAACGTAAAATGCTAATATATACAGATTTTGGTGCTGGTAATGATGGTGAAAAATGTTGAGAAAGATACTTTTAAAAATTTGCTGCTATCACGTCAGCGAGACTGATAAGGTATGTTTTGGTTAGTTGTGTGTATCCGTGTAAATACCAATAACAATAGCATTTATTGCAATAAAGCCGTTGAACCATTACAATAATTCGACCACATTGTTCAAACTGAACCTTGTATATACGCCTACAGAAAGTAATCTTATTTTTTCAAATTTTTGCAAATTTTCTGTTAAAAAACGTAGAAAATTTATTATTTTTTCGTGTGTTTAACGTCTAATTATTGTACACACTTGGGCCAATGCAGACGATGGGATGATTTACAGCGTATGAAAATGCCAAGCCCTGGCCGGAAATCGAACCCGGGTCCTCGGGGTGAAAACCCAGTACGCTATCAACTAGGCCACCGAGGCGGCATTATAGTAGAAAAATTAAAGAAAGTATTCCAAAATTCTGAAAAATTTACACTCCTGTAATTAAAGAATAATCGAGGCACGAAACGGGTTCGCCGACGCGGTTGAAGCGAATTTTCAAAAATATTTTTCTTTTTCTTGCCCTTTTTTTAAAAATTGTACTGTCACTATGATAACGAACATTAAAATCTGCATATTTCATTGCATTTCAGACTTTCAAATTGCACAGAAAATACAAAAATCAACCCTGACCGCCGCCAGATTAAATTTCCTAATTTTGAGTATTTTAAAAATTGAAAATTGAAAAGCTACGTATTAGGACGTAGTTTCTAATAGTGATTACGATGGTGAAATAATGTTTAATCAAAAACATTCAAGATAAAAATTATTACGTTTTAAGAAATTTTGATGGCCGCCGTCCAACAAATTTCACTAATTTATCCAAACTATGACCATAATAATTTGTGCCAAGTTTGAATAAAATTGGTTCAAAATTGCTAACGTGAGTATGCCAACATCCGTAAACATTGTGTATAAACTTTTTAAAGATCCGTAAAAATTGATTTAAATATCACGATCAGTGCTCATTTCACGTTCCCGAGTCTGGGTCTTACCATGACGGAAAACTCCAATCATTATTCCATTTTCCAGTATTTTGTTATTATGTCAATTTTAAAGTATTTCTTATTGACAGAAAATTAAAATATTTAACTAATTAATATTCAATAACAGTCATTTTTGAACTGGTATCAAAACAAAGGTCAAGTTGAAAACAATCGAAGAAGAATTAAGAAGGCATTACGATTAAATTTAATTATGTCTCTTTCTAAGCTGACGAGAAAAGCTTATTTCTGACAGATTTATTTGATTAGTGAATCCATTTGTCTGATTTCAATCTGTGAGCAGTTGTTAAGAGCAGACAAGAAGTAATTCTTTGGGAGTGACGTAATTGTAGGATAAAATGTCTTTTAATATTAGAAATACATATTTTTTTTTAATGTCTTCTGTAAAGGTTTTAACGAAAATTACAGAAATAATGGAGTATTTGTGTAAATGTAATTATTTATTATATAGTTTGTTCGTGCATAGTGTACATAGGTACATAGGAAATAAAAAAAAAATCCTCTTTTATGGAAATTTAAAAAGGAATTAAATAATATATTTCTTTTGGAAAGTAGTCCAGTGAATACTTTCAAGATTTTATATAGAAAAACATTTTCTAAAAATGTTATTTAAACAATCTGGTTCACGTTTAGATACGTTACAATACGTTTATTATTATAATGTATAAATCTCCATAATTAATACGAGGTGTGTTCAGAAAGTAACGAGAATTTTAATTTTTTGAACAAAATATTTATTTATTCTTCTAAATTCATGTTGTCGCCTTCAAAATAGTCCCCATTGGAGATTATGCACTTGTGCCAGCGCTTCTTCCAATCCTCGAAACACTTCTCAAACTCGATCTTTGAGATAGCCTTTAGTTCTTTCAGCGATGCGCTTTTAATGTCATCTACGCCTGTAAAACGACGGCCATTTAAGGTTCTCTTTATTTTTGGAAATAGGAAACAGTCACACGGAGCCATGTCTGGCGAATATGGAGGCTGGAGCATCGTTACAGTACTGTTTTTGGCCAAAAATTCACGAAGAAGCAATGACGTGTGAGCTTCCATAGTCGTGGTGCAAAAGCAATGAATTGTTTTTACACAGATCCAGGCGTTTTTTTCGGATTGCTTCACGCAAACGGAGTTGAACTTGTAGGTAGTACTCCTTATTGACCGTTTCACCTGGTGGCAGGAATTCATGATGCACTATGCCATTAATATCGAAGAACACAGTTAGCATAACGTTCACGTTCGACCGCACTTGTCGAGCCTTTTTCGGTCTTGGCGAGCCAGAATGCCTCCACTGGGATGATTGAGTCTTAGTTTCGACGTCATATCCGTAAACCCATGTTTCGTCACCAGTTATAATACGTTTCAGTAATTCTACATCATCGTTGACTTCATTTAGTGACTCCTGAGCAACTTCTATTCGCCACTGTTTTTGTTTAAAATTCAACAATTTTGGAACGCATTTTGCTGCCACGCGTTTCATACACAAAACATTGGAAACAATGTCATGACATGATCCAATCGATATGCCAACATCATCAGCGACCTCTTTAATTGTGATTCGGCGATTGTTCATAAACATTTGTTTCACTTTTTCCACGTTTTCATCGGTTGTTGATGTGCTGGGGCGTCCAGTCATATTCATATGTGCGTTCGTCATCTTCAACGTCTTCACGGCCTTCTTGGAAACGCTTATACCACTCGTAACTCTTGCTTTACTCATAGCAGACTAACCATAGGCCTTTGTTAACATTTCACACACTTTGTTATACTTTATTCCATTGTTACGCAAAATTTTATACAAATTCTTTGATCCATTTCTTTTAACAATCGAAAATCGCCGAGCTCATAAAAACACGTCTAACCTTAGTGGCTGTCACAGATAAAGTCAACAATGAAGTTTTCTCATACTTCAAGGGTATGTATACCAACATAATAAAAAAAATGTTTTTGACAATCGGACTCTCCAAGCTCGCGAAATTGAAAAATTCTCGTTACTTTCTGAACACTCGTATGTATTTAATAACACATCTATTTTTAAATTCCTTTCTTGGAAGGGTCATAAAAGTAAGGTAACTTAAAAAAGAAATGTGATTAAGAAAATATCTAATTTAGAAAAGTGTATTACAGACAAATAACTGTAAATGCTTTTATAAAAACAATTACGGAATAAGCTAATTGGCTGAAGGCTTTTTCCAAAAATTAAAAAACCTTTATTTGTAAAATAAAGTAATAAGTGCTTCTACACAGAACATACATTTTTTTTAATTTGAAAACAATTATTTTAGTATTTATAAAAACTTTAAAATATATAATAATTATTTTTAGAGATTATAGGCAAAAACGGTTGTAAACATTTGTTATTATGACATGAATTGTTTTGTTTTAGTCACCACTCATTGGTGGAGACAGACAAACCGATACAAATTTAAGTAAAAACATATTTGTAATTGTGATCATAAAAACGATTTCATTAAAATCATATGATCACATTTTCATGATAACAATATTTGCTGAGAGAAAGTAATGGTGAGTAACAATGTTATTTTAAAGATGTGGTGCGTGTGGTTAAGACACCGATCAGTCTGCTAGTCCTCCAAACTGCGCGTCTCAAGGTTGTAGGTTCTGCTTAGTCTATTATGTAAAGTCAATCCCACGTCTTCATTAGTCTAATTAGGGTACAATATAAACATTAAGAAAATTAATAAATAAATAAAAAAATTTCCTGATTATTTTTTCAACATTATGTTTATATATTTTTGTTTGTACTTTATATAACATTGTAGGAAGTTAACATTTCAAATTTCCCCGCCCGTAGTGTTTAGTTTATTTAGCGACGAAGTTTGCATATTCTGCAGCGTTGCCATTAAAAAAGTTTCGAGATTGTCAGTATAAAATGACTGCAAAATAAACATCAAACTTTAATAACTTATAAAGCTGTATCATTCAATTTAAAATTTTCGTCAACTTCTCCAAAGAGTGATTACATAATTTATGTTTTTTTTTATATTCACACTATATAAAGTACAAGAAAGTTTGTCGATCGTGAAAAAAATCAGTATTGATGGATCTTTACGTTTTCTGATCCTCTCAGACTAAAGGGTAGTTTATACTCAGATTTTTGCTTGTTTGTGTGTGTGTGTGTGTTTGTTTGTTTGTTTGTTTGTTTGTATAAACTTTGAATAAATAACAATAAATAACAAAGAAATTGCTGTAATAATAAAATGATTATTAATGAAGACTGATAAATAATAAATAACAATATAAAGACAGATAAATAATAAAGATACTGATTTTGATGACATTTTAGCACGGTGGTCTTGTTTGAACAATTATTTTTCAATTTAAAAAAATTTTACTCGTTAGCCCAAAATACTTGCGTCATATCTTGCTAGAATGTAGTACACAACAGCTCACACAAAACATATGTGACACTATAAAAAAACAAATATAATGGTTCTATATCTACAGTAAAAAACTTAAAAGTCATTAAGTTTTAATCAAATGTTGGTCACATATTGGCTTCATAACTAAGCGATAAATTTCAAATTAAAAAAAAACGAATAAGAGTAAACCGAGATAAACCCAAAAAACAAACGCTGACCCGTCGAGTTTTAAATCAGTCGAACGCTTTTATACCTCGTTCTATTTTTCTCCAAGTCTAGGGGCTATTTTTATTTTTTCAAAAAAAAAACAATTTTGAAGACAACAAGTCAAAAAACTTTCGAAATTTGATTTTCTAAAAATCGCTTCCAACGATTTCGATCAAATTTGCGTTAAATGTTTTACCTGATGAAACCGTATGTATATAGGGAAAACATTATTGAACTGAAAGAATCATTATCATGTCATCTCTTTTTTAATTGTGATAATTTGTTCGAAAACACGACAAATTAACAAGCTGGTTTTTAACAACATAACCTGAAACTTATTATAGCCTATCAGCTGTTCAATGAAATCAGCTGATCTTTACGAATTAATATAAAACAACTGATCTTTTAATATGACTAGCAAAATTAAATTAACGATTTCATATAGTTAAATTGGTCAAATTTCTACATAGTTTTCGTAGTGTAGTGGTTATTGCGTGTGCCTCACACCAGCAAGGTCTCCGGTTCGCTTCCGGCGAAAATACAGACATTTTTAAATATAATTAATTTAATATGAGACGTGCGACACATAAAATATACTTTTATGAATGTAAACATGTTCCTCCGCAAAGTCCAACATCAAAACCAGCCCTGAAACATGGTACGTGTTAAAAACCTAAAACCTGCCTAATTTCTTAAAATTGGTTTATCAGATCTTGATAAAATCTTGGTTATATATGAAAATTCATATTTGTAGTTAGCAAAGCAAATTTAATAGTAAGTGATATTTGTTTAATTAATTAGGATTATGACTTATTCTTCCCGTCAGTGGTCTATCCACTCACCTCGTAAAGGCTACCGCGGTTTCGAAACTCTATTGTTTCGTCTTCAGGCCGTGATACAAAATGTTAAATCTCTCTGTCGAAGTCGTCACAAAGTCAAACAAAACATTAAAAACATACGTCACAGTGTTTGTGACGATGCCTCCGGAATGTAACGACATACGAGTCACACGTATCGTTTGGTCAAACCAAATTTAATCGTACGTATTTTAATCGTGTAATTGTGTTCAGTGTTTGTGACGTATGTTTTTAATGTTTTGTTTGATTTTGTGACAACCTCGACAGAGGGATTTAACATTTTGTATCACGGCCTGAAGATGAAACGATAGAGTTTCGAAACCGCGGTAGCCTTTACGAGGTGAGTGGATAGACCACTGACGAGAAGAATAGGTCATAATCCTAATTACTTAACATATGGTCCGGTGGCTATGTTGCAATAATGATATTTGTTTGACGAAGCAGTCAATTTATTTATAATACTTCCTCTCAAATTCAAATTTAGTATTCAGCCTTGAGTTAAATGAAATTAAAACCAAATTAGGAAAATCGGGTTTGTCAGGTTAGGTGGATTTTTTTAGAATTAATTGAATTTGAAAAGTATTCATCTTTGCAACATTTATTTATATTGCGAAAATTAAATTCAACACCTTCCACACATGTACTGTGTTTCTTCTTTTATTGTTTTTTTTAAAACGTCTCGATTCGTGCAGAATTTAATAAAATTCTCCCGGATAAGTGAAATTGAAACGATTTACAAGACCACGCCTCCGCGGAATGAATGAAATCATGCAAGGAGATTTACTTGTCGTATTAATTTGTGCGAGATTGGATTCACTAGCTCGTAGCTGTGACGAGGCGGTCCTACGTAGGCACAATTGGATTGAACCACTGTTTTCTTAACATCACGCAGTACATAAAATATTCTGTTGTTAAAATGGTTACTTAATGTGGAATACTTCAGCGAATCGGTACTTGGTAACGAGAATTGATGCATACTTTTGAATCATCTTGAATTGCTTACAAAAGGCTACATATATATCCAAATGATGGAAAATTTCCAAATAAACACAAATAATAACAAATATATAAGTGTGTGTAACTTTAGAATAATTCGATTTGAGATTTTAGTATGTTTATGGTAGTAAAAAAAATGCTGTTTTTTAACAGGATCGGTGTGTCTCCGTGTGGACACCTTAATTAATTAAAGGGAAATTAACGTCTCCGTGTGTTTTCGGCACAGACTTGGATAGTAAGTTATTTATAATACCTTCATAGGTTGCCTGCAACTCCAAATTTTTGTATTTATTTCTTTTTAATGCCGTTTTCTCTTAAATAACCATAAAGAATATTAAAAAAATGTTTGAAAAATATTACAGATTCAGTAATATACATGAAAAATCATATATTTTTTACTTAAATTGGGCTTAAAAATTATTTTTTCAACTAAAAGTGATGCTCAACCGACGCATTAAGAGTTTGAGGTTGTTTCATGAAGACTAGTTTTGTTAACCATTTGAAAGTTCAAAATGTTTCTGATCTTTTATAAAAGTAAGAATTTTAAAATGCTACCTGTATATAACAAATCCAGGAAACTAAGTTTATAAGAGTTTAGAAAAAAAAATTTAAGTACATGTAGTAATTTTTTTTGGAAATAAGTTTAGTCGTAAAGAACAATTATATTAAGTATTTTTTTTTAAGAGAAAGAGAGAGAGAGAGAGAGAGAGAGACAGAGAGAGAGAGAGAGAGAGAGACAGAGACAGAGAGACAGAGAGAGAGAGAGAGAGAGAGAGAGAGAGAGAGAGAGAGAGAGAGAGAGAGAGAGAGAGAGAGAGAGAGAGAGAGAGAGAGACAGACAGACAGACAGAGACAGACAGAGAGAGAGAAAGAGAGAGAGAATTAATGTTTAACTAACTAGTAACTTAATAATCAGTACTGGTAAGTAACAATTTTACAATTTTCCATAAGCACCTTTGTTGCAAATTTTAAATCTGCATCTAAGAGAACGTGAAAACCATTAAACAAAGAATGTAATACTGTCTTGAACCAATCTTCCAGTTCCTGGATTTCCTTAGAACCAATCTGTTGCAATATCGACGTAACAACAAAGCCTTACAATCCCCTGATTGCCCGATTTAAGATAACTTTAAATAGGGTATATTGGATTCCTTGCCGTCGTTTACCAAAATCCATTCTGTTATCTTGAACAAAGTTTTCAGTCCACAGTC
>CM040187.1:49246280-49256280 GCA_022606455.1 Callitettix versicolor
CAATAAGTTAAGTGTTTATAAAACAAAAATTTCACATTGTGATGACATTTATTATTGACTTTTTCTTTTAAAAATTAACAAACGGATCCCCCACACTAAACCTTATTTCATTAAAATCGGTCAACTAAATTCACTCTCCAACTATGTATACAAACGTAATTAGAAGGATTATAAGTTCGATTTTTTAATAAAAATAAATCGTTCCATATCGTTCTATTCAAAAATACGAAAACATGTTCTTGCCAACAAGCAGTATTCAAGTCGGGAAAAGTCAAGGCCACGCTCAACTTATAACATAGAACTTAAAACAGTGAAGACAGTAAAAGAGGTGGAGCGGGAACTGGAGAAGTGTGTACAAAGAACTGAAACGAATAAAGAACTGAACTGATCGTGTAAAAACAGACCTTCCGAACTCAAACGAATAAAAACTGAACTGATCGTGTAAAAACAGACCTTCCGAACTGAAACGAATAAAGAACTGAACTGATCGTGTAAAAATACACCTTCCGAACTGAAACGAATAAAGAACTGAACTGATCGTGTAAAAACACACCTTCCGAACTGAAACTAATAAAAAACTGAACTGATCGTGTAAAAACACACCTTCCGAACTGAAACGAATAAAAAACTGAACTGATCGTGTAAAAACACACCTTCCGAACTGAAACGAATAAGGAACTGAACTGATCGTCTAAAAACTGACCTTCCGAACTGAAACGAATAAAGAACTGAACTGATCGTGTAAAAATACACCTTCCGAACGGAAACGAATAAGGAACTGAACTGATCGTGTAAAAACAGACCTTCCGAACTGAAACGAATAAAGAACTGCACTGATCGTGTAAAAACACACCTTCCGAACTGAAACGAATAAAGAACTGAACTGATCGTGTAAAAACAGACCTTCCGAACTGAAACGAATAAAAAACTGAACTGATCGTGTAAAAACAGACCTTCCGAACTGAAACGAATAAAGAACTGAACTGATCGTGTAAAAATACACCTTCCGAACGGAAACGAATAAGGAACTGAACTGATCGTGTAAAAACAGACCTTCCGAACTGAAACAAATAAAGAACTGAACTGATCGTGTAAAAACACACCTTCCGAACTGAAACGAATAAGGAACTGAACTGATCGTCTAAAAACTGAACTTCCGAACGGAAACGAATAAAGAACTGAACTGATCGTGTAAAAACACACCTTCCGAACTGAAACGAATAAAGAACTGAACTGATCGTGTAAAAACACACCTTCCGAACTGAAACGAATAAAGAACTGAACTGATCGTGTAAAAACACACCTTCCGAACTGAAACGAATAAAGAACTGAACTGATCGTGTAAAAACACACCTTCCGAACTGAAACGAATAAAAAACTGAACTGATCGTGTAAAAACACACCTTCCGAACTGAAACGAATAAGGAACTTAACTGATCGTCTAAAAACTGAACTTCCGAACGGAAACGAATAAAGAACTGAACTGATCGTGTAAAAACACACCTTCCGAACTGAAACGAATAAGGAACTGAACTGATCGTCTAAAAACTGACCTTCCGAACTGAAACGAATAAAGAACTGAACTGATCGTGTAAAAATACACCTTCCGAACGGAAACAAATAAGGAACTGAACTGATCGTGTAAAAACAGACCTTCCGAACTGAAACGAATAAAGAACTGCACTGATCGTGTAAAAACACACCTTCCGAACTGAAACGAATAAAGAACTGAACTGATCGTGTAAAAACAGACCTTCCGAACTGAAACGAATAAAAAACTGAACTGATCGTGTAAAAACAGACCTTCCGAACTGAAACGAATAAAGAACTGCACTGATCGTGTAAAAACACACCTTCCGAACTGAAACGAATAAAGAACTGAACTGATCGTGTAAAAATACACCTTCCGAACGGAAACGAATAAAGAACTGAACTGATCGTGTAAAAATACACCTTCCGAACGGAAACGAATAAGGAACTGAACTGATCGTGTAAAAACAGACCTTCCGAACTGAAACGAATAAAAAACTGAACTGATCGTGTAAAAACACACCTTCCGAACTGAAACGAATAAGGAACTGAACTGATCGTCTAAAAACTGACCTTCCGAACTGAAACGAATAAAGAACTGAACTGATCGTGTAAAAATACACCTTCCGAACGGAAACGAATAAGGAACTGAACTGATCGTGTAAAAACAGACCTTCCGAACTGAAACGAATAAAGAACTGCACTGATCGTGTAAAAACACACCTTCCGAACTGAAACGAATAAAGAACTGAACTGATCGTGTAAAAACAGACCTTCCGAACTGAAACGAATAAAAAACTGAACTGATCGTGTAAAAACACACCTTCCGAACTGAAAAGAATAAAGAACTGAACTGATCGCGTAACAACAAACCTTCCGAACTGAAACGAATAAGGAAATGAACTGATCGTGTTAAAACAGACCTTCCGAACTGAAACGAATAAAGAACTGAACTGATCGTGTAAAAACAGACCTTTCGAACTGAAACGAATAAGGAACTGAACTGATCGTGTAAAAACAGACCTTCCGAACTGAAACGAATAAAGAACTGAACTGATCGTGTAAAAACAGACTTTCCGAACTGAAATGAAATAAGAACGGAAACTGAAACTAAACTGACAACTGATATAACAGTTTAAAAGGCACTTAACTATTAATTTTAAATATTTGATTATATCACAGTCTTGTGTATCAGTAAATGGTGGCAAGTTGTTAAGAAAACCATAACAAGCGATTACCTATGCACGGTTACATGAGTATATTTACAATTCTTGGCATCCAAAGAACTTCAACTAACTCAGTTAAAACAATGCACGAAGCAGGTTGGAAGTAAATCTACAATATTGATGAGACGCTGTTTACTTGAAAGTTAGCCAGGTGTTTTTGCAATAACTAGTTAAGTTTGAGAACTGGGGTACGACACTTGCAATTAATTGGGTTAGCTTGTTGGATTACGCTAACATAGACTGCAAGTTTTAGTTGTTCAAGTGCAAACTATGGTTTTCTCCAATGACGTGTTTCATTTTCAAATCGAATAAGTTATTGGCACTGTCGGAACCGATAACCACTTTTTTTTACTGTACTAAGTATTATTATATAGACATTTTTGTGATCGTATATGTTTGTGTAAATATTTATTACCGCGCATAATATTAGAAAGTGAAAAATGAGCTGTAAGAGCGCCACTGGAGGACCCTAAAACATCGACATGAGCTCCGATCCTAACTCCTAAATAACATTTTGAGCATTCGTTAAAAATGTGTGTGTGTGTGTGTGTGTGTGTGTGTGTGTGTGTGTGTGTGTGTGTGTGTGTGTGTGTGTGTGTGTGTGTGTAATATATATCCGATTTAATTTAAATTGCCACACAAATAATATTGAATTATGTTATGTACAGAAGTCACGTTTTTATATGCAATTATTTACAGTGATAAAACATCATGTAAAAACAAAGAAAGTTATGGTTGCCACATTAGTCACAGGTTGTATATATGCCATAGTTTATAAGGAGATGCTGTTCAAATTCTGGCTGTACATTGCTGTGTATTATTACATTCTTCTTTCCATTAACTGCGAACGTTTGTACGGGCCTGCTATTAGTAAATATTTAGATTATATTTAACATCGTTACACAACATATCAACCCATCTAAAACCGTTATACAACATACCAACCCATCTAAAACCGTTACACAGCATACCAACCCATCTAAAACCGTTACACAACATATCAACCCATCTAAAACCGTTACATAAAGTACCAACACATCTAAAACCGTTACACAACATACCAATCTATTTAAAACCGTTGTACAACATGCCAACCCATCTAAAACCGTTACGCAACATAACAACCCATCTAAAACCGTTATACAACATACCAACCCATCTAAAACCGTTACACAACATACCAAATCCATATAAAACCGTTACAAAACATACCAACCCATCTAAAACCGTTACACAACATAGCAACCAATCTAAAACCGTTACACAACATACCAACCCGTCTAAAACCGTTACACAACATACTAACCCATCTAAAACAGTTACATAAAGTACCAACACATCTAAAGCCGTTACACAACATACCAATCTATCTAAAACCGTTGCACAACATGCCAACCCATCTAAAACCGTTACACAATATACCAACCTATCTAACACCGTTGCACAACATACCAATCCGTCTAAAACCCTTACACAACATACCAATCCATCTAAAACTGTTACACAACATACCTACCTTTCTAAAACCGTTACACAAAGTACCAACCTATCTAAAACCGTTTCACAATATACCAACCTATCTAACACCGTTGCACAATATACCAACCCGTTTAAAACCGTTACACAACATATCAACCCATCTAAACCCGTTGCACAACATACCAACCCATTTAAATCTGTTACACAACATAACTAATCTGAAACTGTTGCATAAAGTACCTACTTATCTAAAATTGTTACACAACATGCCAACCCATCTATAACCGTTATACAACCTACTAACACATCTAAAACCGTTACACAACCTACCAATCCATCTAAAACCGTTACACAACATACCAACCCATCTAAAACCGTTATTAATTGTAGATTGAATAGGTCATAGAATTGTAGAATTTATTGTTTTATGAATTTCAATCTGGGAGATGATATAACAAATCAAAGTATTATTATACTTTTTTTAATTAAATGTTCACCAAAAAAAGAGAGGGATAGCTTGCTGCATATATATTCATTTTCAAAGCAAAGGTTGGAATAAACCATACATGCCTATGATTTGGTTAACGTAGATTAAAAAGGCTTTCCAGGGTTAGGATGTTAATTAAAAAAAAAATCACTACGCCGGACTCAAAATACATTATCGGGTCTCGATCAAACGATTGGATCCACTGTAATTATTTCGGTAGCCCTACGGGAGGTTTTAAAAAGAAACAAAATATTAACGTTTTTGTATAAATGAAAAGGATTGCAACTTCTTTAAAAAAGGGATTTTGTAGGATTTAAAAGTGTTGCAAAACATATTTTTATTGTCGACTGGTTTATTTGTTAAGGTTCTTAAATTAAATTTAAGGGTTGCTACACTGTACAACCCCTGGCGAAATGACAGTATATTATTAGAATATCGCGGCATTTCGCTTACTACATTAATGCGAATTCTAACACATTTTTTTTCTTTGAAAATATTTCCTCACATCATTATAATCATCACGTTACACTCTACATATATTATCAATTAACGTTTCCAATATACAGTATGTATTTTTGAGATTCTAATACTGTGTTTGCAGACTTTTAATAGCAATTAAAATTATGGTGTTGTAGTTTCAACAGAGATAAAAAAAATATTTTTTTAAAGATTTGAAATTTTCACCATTTTGATACTGAACAACGAAAATCTTATCAAAATTTCGACCTTGAGAGTTCTAAGACATTATACTTAACACTTACACTTTACACTTACAATATACTATTTTAAGTAACACCTACACGTAACACTTACACGTAAAAGTTATCACTGACAAATACATTTAACACTTACACTTTACACTTACAATATACATTTTTACGTAAAGCCTTCACTTAACACTCAACTTTAAACTTGCAATTTACACTTATTAAAACGTGCACTTAAATATTACCAGTAACACAAACACTAAACACTTACATTAAACACCTACACTTTACACTTGCAATATACAATTCTACGTAACACCTACACTTAACACTTACACTTTACACTTACAATATACACTTCTGTGTAACACCTACACTTAAAACTTACCACTGACAAATACACTTATCACTTACACTTTACATTTACAATATACTTTTCTACGTAACACCTACACTTAACACTTACGCGTAACTCTTACACTTTACACTTATAGTATACTCTTCTATGTAATACCTACATTTAACACTTACCACTAACACATACACTTAACAATTTAGACGTCCCTCGCCGTATCCGAGTCTAACACACACTTATACTTACAACACTACACTTACAACTTCAACACTTTACACTTACACTTACATTTAGGGAGGCGATAATAGCCTCAATGTGCTTTCGCCTTAAAATAAACACACAAAAATCAATGTAACATGTACACAACACTTACCACTAACACATACACTTAACACTTACACTGAACACCTACACTTAACACTAACACCTAAAACTTACCTTTAACATATACACTTAACACTTACACTTAACAATTTCATTTAACATTTACACTTAAGAAATACACTTAACTCTTACTCTTAACACTTAGACATAACATCTACACTTAACACTTACCATAGCACTTACATAAACACTAGCAATCATGCAACTACGCTACACTTTATGCTTTAAAATAAAGTCAGTTTGTTGCGTCTCTAAAATGGCGTACCTCAGACACAGCTGTAAGCTTTACACTTTCTGTTAGTCTAACAGGCATAAAGGAAGGACTTTGAGCAATACATATTATTTAATAGCGTCTGTTGTAAACATTTTGCAATTTGAAGTTTACCGTTTTATAAAGTTAATGGCTAAAAACAGGTGACAAATTCATAAGTATTTACTTAACTTTAGCTTAATATATTTATGAAAGAACTGACAAGGGAATTTAGTTTATTTATTAATATGTTCCGATAAGTTTAACTAAGTTTCACACTAAAATTCGGCCAATTTATGTCAAGATCTTTGACCGAATTTTATTCAATAAACAGCTGATATGTTAGCACGCAATGAATGAACTTTAATGTAATAAAATCAGCTGATTGCTTAAGCAAACAAACGTATCTTCTAAACTAACATTTATTTCATAAGAAAGACCGCCCATGAATACCAGTAATTTTCTTCTCTTAAAACTGAATATTCTCGTAGTATCAAATAAATTTTTTTTGTCATTTCAAAACGATAATTTAATTTTTAATTTATAATTTTCTAATTTGCATTTTTATGAGGCCAGTTATTAATAATTGTCTCTTTTATATCTACCAAATAAACATTTATTGCATACGTTTATATATTATTAAAAAAGAATTAATAAACCTATGAAAATAATTATATTCGTTTAGTGTATGATTTAGTATGATTTGAAATATGGTCACGATAATTTGTGTAAACTATTATTATCAAATTTCCATTTGAAAATGAGCTGCCGTCAGAATAATAATCAAAGGGGTCGAATTGGCTAAAGCATCGGTTAATCTACTACGTCCGTAGTTTTGTAGTTGCTCCCTGTTGTTTACTGAAGCCTTTTTTTGCTAAAAAATTTTACAGTCCGATTTTCTCAAAACCATTTCTCACAATTTTGATTATATTTGACTCAAAAATAGTTCATAAGTATACATACAAAGTGTGGGTTGCTATATATATCCAAAAATGTGGTATAAGAGTTATAATATTTCTTTTTTGAAAATTTTAAAGCAGATTTACTTATAATTTTGATCGTGTATAAAGATTCACAATTCAACTACGTTTGTAGTTCCTCCTTTGCTGATCTCTCGTCCTAGTTAGTCCAACTGGCATAATATTTAAGTAAAAAAAATTGTATCTTTATGCAATCCCAGATCCGTCACGTAGTCGAGGCAAGAACGTGGCGGCGTTATTATTTAGTTTTAGAATGTAAAACGCTTTCTGCTGTCGCTGATGCAAGATGAATATTTAATTATACAAAGAATGAAGGTATTTAAATTTAATTAAAGTTTATTTAATTGTAACTTGAAGCTAATTAAATTACACCTTGATCCCCTTCAGCTAAGCAGTAACGTTTTCAAATGATCTAATTAAATACTAAAATAATATTATGTTTTTCGAACTGACAGTATTTTCAAATGTTTTTAGTTTTACTTTGACAGTCGTTTTTTAAAGAAGAAAAACATAGTGAGCTGAAACAACAGCTGCTAGGAAGGTTATGTAAAATGTGTAGATCTTTAATGGTAGGAACACGTGATTGAAACTAATTTTCAAAAAGTAACAATATCAGGTCAAAAATATTTTGTTACATTAAATATCTGAACTCAACAACATAACCAGTGTCAAAATCTGCACGTATTAACTTTTCAAGCCGCTTCGGTGGCCTAGTGGATAGCGTACTGGGCTTTCACCCCGAGGACTCATGTTCGATTCCCGGCCAGGGCTTGGCATTTTCATACGCTATAAATCACCCCATCGTCTGCCCAAGTGTGAACAATAGTCGGACGTTAAACACAAAAAAAAATTAACTTATCAATAAAATTTTCTGTTCTCCAGATCAATTTTTGAGGGGTTGTTGAAAAATGTACACATTAATAGTATCATTATGTGTCATAAATGTTAGCATGCTCACTTTAGCAATTCAACTCGAACTTAGCAAAATATAGATTGGATATTTTCGTTAACGAGCAAAATTTTTTAACAGTTTCCAAACGGTAAACATTTCAAATCTTTACAAAATTTCAAACTTCTCTTAAATGTTTTCGGAAATCGGTTTCATCGGCGTTAAAAAGCGTGCACAAATCAGCATTTTGAATTTTAAAAATTCCGTTCAACATTAATTTGACGGCGGTCATGGTTCGTTGTCGTGTTTTCGGTGCATTTTGAAAGTTTGAAATGCTAATTTATACAAAATTTAATGCTGTTTGCGATGGTGAAATCAGAATTTCAAAAAAACGTTGAAGGTAAACAATTAAAATTGGAAATTCTATTCTGTCCTTGTTTCGAGAGAGATGCGCGTCCCAGTTATATAATTTTGAGATAAACGTAAAAAAACGCCCATAATTATCGCTCAACGTTCGCAGCTATTAACCCTCCAAAACCATGCCCGTAGAGAAATAACGATTAACAATGGAATAACTTGACGGGAAATACGGTATTTGGTTTTCATTTGTTTAAATTGCACAACGTTCGTGGCGCCCTAGCGCTGTTAATGAAACATTCACTGGGAATACGACAGCTGTTAACCGAGGCCTGTTGACTTCTTCCATTACAACAGTAACAGCAATACATCTAGCAACGCGGTGAGTTATTTCCCTCGCTACTTTGCGGTAATGCGTGACATTTATCAAAACGTTATGACGTCATCGTTACTCGAGACTTTAACTGAACAATGCAACTATTTTCGAAACTCGAAAATTATCCAGTCGAAATTATATCGCGAATTTCAAACTGTAAAATGAATCGTGATAAAATATTACATTAACTGTTTTCCATTTAATCGCCTCCCTAAAAAAAATCAAAATTGGCGGCTACTTACGAAAAAAACGTAAAATTGACCTTATTGATAAAATCACGAGTTTTTGGTTATGTGTATGAAGAAGCGTGCCATTTTCGAAGTGATTGATAATTAAGGTTGATCAGTGGATCGGTAAATGTTATGTTTTTTTATTATTTTTTTTTAATTTACTCTCACAATTTTCTTACACTTGATTTACTGCCAAACTTTTAGCAAAATATGATGAGAAATTAACTGAATTTTAATTTTTTTTTAATAATTCTCGAACCGGAGTATTAGGGATACGTTTTACTTCAATACTTCTAAACCGCATCACTGAACACGAACTTACTAGAAAGATAACCCTTATGAGAGATATGTGAACGCTCGCTGCTGGTGGCGTTTCGTGGCAGAGTGTTCAAGAGTTAAATATATAATAGTAATGTATATTTTCTCAAACGTCTCAACCCCGTGATCTTGAATCTTGCTGCGTTCGTAGTTTTACTATAAATACGCTTATATTCAGTGAATACATTAAAGAACAATTTGATGAAAATGGTTTAAGTTGACGTTTAGAAAATACGATTTTCACCAATTTTCTTAAATTGAGATAAGCCATGTGTTCATACCACAGTTTTAAAAAAATAATAAATCACACACACACGCGCGCGCGCACACACACCACTATTTTGGAATCAGGGGATCTATCAAATCTTATGGTTGTTTTTTCTTAGGATTTCATAACATATTTATACTTTGTGTAGTTATTAGTAAATGACT
>CM040187.1:49268780-49298780 GCA_022606455.1 Callitettix versicolor
AAAACACACACACCAGGCAAGTTGTGATAACCTTTATAGGGATTCTCATAGCAAGCGTCTCTTAAGCAAGTTCCCCGCAGATGTTTTGAGCAGAGCACAACTCAGGAAAGTCATGTGGCTCATTACAGGGCACTGTGGTCTGAAGATGAACACGAACGATAGATATGTACAATGGCGAAACAGTGTGTAGGTTATGCAGGAAAGAGGATGACACATAATTAATAATAGTGAGGTTCTTTCTGGTAGAAAGCTAAGGGCTTTGGGTTTCCAAGACCCTAGGGATCTTCAACAGAACGAATTAGTCAGTGGATTGTTGGAACTTACTAAAGTCACCAATCTGTTGAATTAGTATTCAAGAGGTTTAGTTGTACAATAGTCGATCGCAGTGCCTGCGGTTGTATTATACTTTCCTCTAGTTTGAATCTAATCTAATCTACTGTAAGTGATTTGTTGTAATGACAGTTAGTGTTTTAAGAATAATACGCATGTTTTTTTGTAACTGACGTAAAAATGGACTTATTTCCAAGTAAGTCGGCGCCATATTTTAAGGGTAGCAAAATAAAAACGAAAGAAAATCAGTTAATTTTAAAAGATTTAATTGCACGTAATAAAAGTTAACTAAACATTACTATTACGTTTTAAATTAAACACAAAAATAGAAGGAGATGCAAGTGTTAATCAAATTTATTGAATTCAAGAAAAACTGCTAAGTCCATCAAAATTTTTAAATTGGTTTTCTCAAAAACCACCAAACTCTTTTATACTACGTTCAATCATTACACAAAACTGACGATGACAAGCTACTTATAACTTGATTACAACATATAAATGGGAGTTTAATGGGTTACTGTTCTCGGCATTTTGTCGAAGTTGCTAAAAAGTAATGAATGGAATTTTTGTGTTTTTTGTACCTCAATACTTTGTGTAATCAATCAGTTTTCAATAAACATTTATCATATTGTACTAAATCTCTGTCCCCTTGTTGGTCGACTAGAAATAATTGGAAATTTAAAATATAATTATTCGACGCTCATAAAAATAGAGATTAGTTGAGAACATTTGTGTTCACGAACAAAATGCAATAGTGAATGCGATACGACAATTTTCTTTAAGTTAAAGATCATTCCGTTTTTTTTCAAACATATTTATTACGAAAGAAACAAACATAACGAATATACACAAAAATTAATATGATATATTAATTAAATAATATGTTATATTAATTACTATATATATATATATATATATATATATATATATATATATATATATATATATATATACACGAGGTGTGTTTAGAAAGTAACGAGAATTTTTAAATTTCGCGGACTTGGAAAGTACGATTGTCAAACTTTTTTTTAATTATGTTAATATACATGCCCTTGAAGTATGATAAAACTTTCAGCTGTTTTCATTGTTGACTTTGTCTGTGACAGCCACTAAGGTTAAGAAACGTGTTTTTATGAGCTCAGCGATTTTTGTTTGTTAAAAGAAATGGATCAAAGAATTTGTATAAAATTTTGCGTAAAAAATGGAATATAGTGTAACAAAGTGTGTGAAATGCTAACAAAGGCCTATGATGAGTCTGCTATGAGTAAAGCAAGAGTTTACGAGTGGTATAAGCGTTTCCAAGAAGGCCGTGAAGACGTTAAAGATGACGAACGCCCTGGACGCCCCAGCACATCAACAACCGATGAAACCATGAAAAAGGTTAAAGAATGGTTACGAACAAACGCCGAATCACAATTAGAGAGGTCGCTGATGATGTTGGCATATCGATTGGATCATGTCATGACATTGTTTTCAATGTTTTGTGTATGAAACGCGAGGCAGCAAAATTTGTTCCAAAATTGTTGAATTTTGAACAGAAACAGCGGCGAATGAAAGTTGCTCAGGAGTCACTAAATGAAGTCAACAATGATGCAGAATTACTGAAACGTATTATAACAGGTGACGAAACATGGATTTACGGATAACGTCGAAACTAAGGCTCAATCATCCCAGTGGAGGTATTCTGGCTCGCCAAGATTGAAAAGGGCTCGACAAGTGCGGTCGAACGTGAAGGTTATACTCACTTTATTCTTCGATATTAATGGCATAGTGCATCATGAATTCCTGCCACCAGGTGAAACGGTCAATAACGAGTACTAGCTACAAGTTCAACGCCGTTTGCGTGAAGCAATCCGAAAAAAAACGCCCGGATTTGTGGAAAAACAATTCATTGCTTTTGCACCACCATAATGCACCAGCTCACACTTCATTGCTTGTTCGTGAATTTTTGGCCAAAAACAGTACTGTAACGATGCCTCAGCCTACATATTCCCCAGACATGGCTCCGTGTGACTTTTTCCTATTTCCAAAAATAAAGAGAACCTTAATGAGTCGTAGTTTGACAGCCGTAGATGACATTAAAAGCGCATCGCTGAAAGAACTAAAGGCTATCTCAAAGATCGAGTTTGAGAAGTGTTTCGAGGATTGGAAGAAGCGCTGGCATAAGTGCATATTCTCCATGGGGACTATATTGAAAGCGACAACATCAATGTAGTAGAATAAATAAATATTTTGTTCAAAAAATTAAAATTCTCGTTACTTTCAGTACACACCTCGTATATATACATCATAATAAATCTGACATGTAAGTGATAGTTTTGCTTTAGGAATTCAAAACATTGTCAGTAAGGAAGGGCACTAAAAGCGACAAACTACAATAAAAATTAAATGCAGGATGCAGTTACTTAAAGAAAAGGAAAACATAATTTTACCATCTATTATATATAGCGTAAGGCACCAAAAATGTGCTGGAAGTCAAAACAAAAAAATTGACCGCTGCAGGAATTTAAAAATAAACGGCAAAAGCAGTTTAAATTTAAAGAGATTTTTCAAAGTGATTGGCCTAGACACTATTTACGCTTTACTATTATTGGTTGAGCAAATTTAGGTACTGTGGAATGGAATTATAAAAACGAACCTGAGAGAGAGCGAGAGAGAGAGAGAGAGAGAGAGAGTCCTTACAGTTTTCAAACAGTTAACCTATGGTTAAGCAAATTTAGGTACTGTGGAATGGAATTATAAAAACGAACCTGAGAGAGAGCGAGAGAGAGAGAGAGAGAGAGAGAGAGAGAGAGAGAGAGAGAGAGAGAGAGAGAGAGAGAGTCCTTACAGTTTTCAAACAGTTAACCTATGGTTAAGCAAATTTAGGTACTGTGGAATGGAATTATAAAAACGAACCTGAGAGAGAGAGAGAGAGAGAGAGAGAGAGAGAGAGAGAGAGAGAGAGAGAGAGAGTGGAGTCCTTACAGTTTTCAAACAGTTAACCTATGGTTAAGCAAATTTAGGTACTGTGGAATGGAATTATAAAAACGAACCTGAGAGAGAGCGAGAGAGAGAGAGAGAGAGAGTGGAGTCCTTATAGTTTTCAAACAGTTAACTTATGGTTGAGAAAATTTAGGTACTGTGGAATGGAATTATAAAAACGAACCTGAGAGAGAGCGAGAGAGAGAGAGAGAGAGAGAGAGAGAGAGAGAGAGAGTGGAGTCCTTACAGTTTTCAAACAGTTAACCTATGGTTAAGCAAATTTAGGTACTGTGGAATGGAATTATAAAAACGAACCTGAGAGAGAGCGAGAGAGAGAGAGAGAGAGAGTGGAGTCCTTATAGTTTTCAAACAGTTAACTTATGGTTGAGAAAATTTAGGTACTGTGGAATGGAATTATAAAAACGAACCTGAGAGAGAGCGAGAGAGAGAGAGAGAGAGAGTCCTTACAGTTTTCAAACAGTTAACCTATGGTTAAGCAAATTTAGGTACTGTGGAATGGAATTATAAAAACGATCCTGAGAGAGAGCGAGAGAGTCCTTACAGTTTTCAAACAGTTAACCTATGGTTAAGCAAATTTAGGTACTGTGGAATGGAATTATAAAAACGAACCTGAGAGAGAGCGAGAGAGAGAGAGAGAGTCCTTACAGTTTTCAAACAGTTAACCTATGGTTAAGCAAATTTAGGTACTGTGGAATGGAATTATAAAAACAATCCTGAGAGAGAGCGAGAGAGAGAGAGAGCGAGAGAGAGAGAGCGAGAGAGAGAGAGCGAGAGAGAGAGAGAGAGAGAGAGAGAGAGAGTCCTTACAGTTTTCAAACAGTTAACCTACGTATCTCCAAATTTCTTTATTTTATGAGTTTAGTTCAGAAAGGTCGCAGTCAATATAACCGAGCAAGTTTTTTTATGTTTAAAATATTAAGTTGAGTCAATATAAGAATTGTTACAGAAAGATTGTTGTAACATCTAGTTTTTATATTAATTAATGATATAGAAACAAGAGTTTTGTTAAAGTTTTTACAATTTACACAAAGCGTGCGTTGAATTCAAAGATACTTCGGCACAAATATTGTCCATTGGAAATTTAAATAAAATTTTATGAATTCAATCATTTCATTCGGTGAGAATACTGAATATGTGTAGTGCAATTGTCGTAAAGTGTAACAATTTATCTTCAAAGTCTTGGCTCTGAAATTGTGGACATCTGGACCAACATCTCCACCATACATCTCACTCTGTATTATTAAAGACTCTCGATAACAATTGTGGTAATTTAAATTGTAATTTTTGTTCAGTAAGAATTTATAAATTAAACAATACTAACAACCTGCTTAGATTCCATTTGCAGTATCAAAGAACCTCCCTGAGATAATTTATAAATTATTTTTTTTCATTGTAATAACAGTCAATTTAATTTGAATCAATTTGTAATTAAATAAATTGTTTGCAGTGTATTGGTTACTTTGTTAATTAAACTTTGTCATTAAAGATTAACGATTTCTGCAATAATTAATTAACTTTTATAATATATGTTACAAATTTTTAATTTGTTCTGTGTTTAAAATATAGAGTTCTGAAATTTTATCGATCATTTGTTGTCACCTTGTTTTTGTTTATATATATATATATATATATATATATATATATATATATATATATATATATATATATATGCATATATATATATATATATATATATATATATACAATTTAAATTACCATAATTGATATCTAGAGCTATTAATAATAAAGAGTGAAATGAATGTTAGAGATGTTGGTCCAGATGCCCACAAGTTGTATATATATATATTTGAAGGAAGAACGCAAAATCTTGAGGAAGATCCTTGGTATTAGATGGATACAGGTTGCACTATATAGAGAAGATATCGAATGGCAGCAGATATCAGAAGAAGGAGGCTTCGGTTCTATGGAAACATCAGTAGATAACAACGAGACTTGCCAACAGAATCCTTAAGTATATACAAGGTGTCAAATCAACAACGTGGATCGCACAAGTCAGAATAGACCTACAGGAATAGATTCAACAGATGTTGAAGATAGACACGCATACAGGAGAAAGATGCTCGGTTGGAAGGTCCCAGAGAATGAAATCCCAAAGAGAGCAGGGGTAAAATGGACGGAGGAGCGGAAGAGGATCCATGGGGACAGGATGAGGGAGGTGTGGAGGATTAGAAGGAACAAGACATGAGTCGGAGTGCTTTGCGTGATCCAACAGGGTCTATGTGCAGATAATAATAATAATAATATATATATATATATATATATATATATATATATATATATATATATAAACAAATACAGGGTGATAATAAATGATCGATGATAAAATTTCAGAACTCTATATTTCAAACACAGAACAAATTATAAACGTGAATTAAATTACTACAGTTAATATTCACGATAAAGTTTACAGATACAATTTATAAATGTTCCATGTACTGCTTTCAGGCTGGCACCACTGCGTTTACCGTGGCTAAAAGTTTCAACTAAATGCATCAAGCATTTACTCGAAACTTTCAGATTTCCTCTTTCAATTATTACTTTAACAGACACAGTGTTCATTAAATACAGTTACAAAATTGAGTCCACCATTTTGAATCACTCTTTAGTTTGCATACACAACATATATAGGGGGGGGGGTGTAGCCGCCTCGGTGGCCTAGTTGATAGCGTACTAGGCTTTCACCCCAAGGACCCGGTTTCGATTCCCGGCCAGTGTTTGGCATTTTCATACGCTATAAATCATCCCATCGTCTGCATTAGCCCAAGTGTGCACGATAGTCGGACGTTAATCACCAAAAAAAAATAAATAAATAAAATAAAAAAATAATCATAGGGGGTAACGCAGAATAATAATACTGGGCTACGAGGAAGGCACAGAACATTAAAAAGTGATTGATTTTGTGTACCCCAAAGTTGGGTGAAACAAATAAAGAGAAGAGAGGGTAATGCAGGTGGGTTTCCTGAGTTTTCTTATGATTTCTCAGAAGAGTGGGTGTTGGAGTGGTGGAAGTGATTTCTGAAGTTAACTGTTTGTATGTAAACTGTAAAAGTAGGTATTTTTAAAATATCCCAGCGTTTTAAAATCCGTTTTATAAAATAGCACATTTTTACAGACAATTTCACCATCGCCGAGTAAAAAAAAGTTGTAAATATGCAATTGGGTCAGTCGTTTTATTTTACTAAGTACAGATCCACTAAGAAGGAACTTTACAAAACCGACTTGGAGGACACGGGTTTGTATTGGGCAAATAGTATGTCGATTTTTCTTCCAACTTTATTCATGTACACTATAAAGCAAATAATGAAATATTTATTTCTTTCGTTGCCTTTAAAAAAGTAGACTGAAACGAAAACACCGACCGGACTTGGAACCGAAATAGCCATTAAACTCGAAAGAAGTTTTTTTTTGCAATCAACATACATTTTAACGAATTCTCAATGGAAAATGAGTTATTGGAACAGCCATTGTGTTAAAACCCGAACCCGGGAGCTGGAAATGAGCACCGATCCTGACCTTTAGATCACGTGTGTGTGAATGTGTGAATGTGTGTGTGTGTGTGTGTGTGTGAGAGAGAGAGAGAGAGAGAGAGAGAGAGTGTGTGTGTGTGTGTGTGTGAGAGAGAGAGAGAGAGAGAGAGTGAATTGTGTGTGTGTGTGTGTGTGTGTGTGTGTGTGTGAGAGAGAGAGAGAGTGGTGTGTGTGTGTGTGTGTGTGTGTGTGTGTGTGTGTGTGTGCGTGTGTGTGTGTGTGTGTGTGTGAGAGAGAGAGAGAGAGAGAGTGAATTGTGTGTATGTTTATGTGTTGTGTGTGTGTAAGAGAGAGAGAGTGAATTGTGTGTATGTGTGTGTGTGTGTGTGAGAGAGAGAGAGAGAGAGAGAGTGTGTGTGTGCAATGTGTGTGTATGTGTTTTGTGTGTGTGTGTGTGTGAGAGAGAGAGAGAGAGAGAGAGAGAGAGAGAGAGTGAATTGTGTGTATGTGTGTGTGTGTGTGTGAGAGAGAAAGAGTGAATTGTGTGTATGTTTATGTGTTTGTGTGTGTGTGTGTGAGAGAGAGAGAGAGTGAATTGTGTGTATGTGTGTGTGTGTGTGTGTGTGTGTGAGAGAGAGAGAGAGAGAGAGAGAGAGAAAGAGAGTGAATTGTGTGTATGTTTATGTGATTGTGTGTGTGTGTGTGTGAGAGAGAGAGAGTGAATTGTGTGTGTGTGTGTGAGAGAGAGAGAGAGTGTGTGAATTGGGTGTGTGTGTGTGTGTGTGTGTGTGTGTGTGTGTGTGTGTTTGTTTTAACACGCTCACGTTCTCAATTTCAGTCCGGTTTGATCCTAACTAACTTAATATAAAAATGTATTTTGGTAATAGCTTGGACAAGTTCGTTAACCAGTCAAAATGGCATCCGTTTTAAATCTTTAAAAATTCTTAATTTTTTGTCTTAAATTTTTCCCCACCACGTAATTATCGTTAAAAATTGTCCGAATTAGCGTTTTGAATTTTCAAAAGTCCTTTGAAATTAGGAAATTTAATTTGACGGTGGTCAGGGTTCATTTTCGTATTTTCAATGTAATTTCAAAGTTTAAAATTCGTATATACGCAGATTTTAATGCTGTTTATGATAGGAAAGTTAGAATTTAAAAAGTATTGAGATAAAGAAAAACGCTTTTGGAAATTCGTTTCCATCACGTTAGCGAGACAGCGGCGTGCCGCGATTATTTATATTGTCTATAGTGAAAAAGTAAAAAATACAGTTTCATTGTGAAATTATGTGTTTTATTATATTTGCGAAAATTGGTTTTAATGTTAAAAAATCAAACGAACTAAGCACTAATAAAGATTTATTAAATAAGCCTACATACGCGTATAACACTTGAAAAATATTAAAATACACGAAAAACGGGACAAACGAAAACAAATTTCAAGAGCTGTTTTTTTGGGATGTGCTTCTCCGTGTATAAAATTGGAACTAATTAGAATCAACTTTCATTAGTAACATTACAAATTGTTTAAGTTGTATATCTGGTAATACGTATAAAATTTGTGAGTAAGTTAATACGGCTTCAGATCTTATTTTCGAAAAATCCATACAATCTTTTTGTACAGTCTCTGTAAATTTTAACTTAACCGAACTCAATAAATTTAACCAAGTAACATTTCTACTGCAATTTAGTGTTTAATGTTTAATGTTAAACCGTAGCAAAGAATATAAAGACGAATATAACGTTCAGCTATAACAATAAAACATCTTTCAGATTAAACTTGTTTTCCGGATGGCGGAATTTGTGCAATTCATTTTATATTTATCGTAAAAAAGCAACATAAAGTCTTTAACCGCTGAACAAGTTGATTAAATGACATAAAAACTACAAATAAATTTCTGGACATTATGACAATAATGTCACTCAAAACCGCAAATTATTGATATTATTTTATTTATTTGTATTCTTCCAATATTCTTCTTTTTCTTCTTCTTCTTCTACTTCTTCTCCTCATCATCTTCCTTCTCCTCCTCCTCCTTCTTCCCCTTCCCCTTTTCTTTCTTCTCCTTCTCCTTCACCTTCTTCTCTTAATTCTTCTTCTTCTTCTCCTCCTCCTCCTCCTACTTCTCCTTCTCCTTCACCTTCTTCTTCTTCTTCTTCTTCTTCTTCTTCTTCTGCTGCTTCTTCTTTTTTTTTCCTTCTTCTTTTTTCTTCTTTTTCTTCTTCTTCTTCTACTCCTCCTTCTGCTCCTCCTCCTCCTCCTCCTCGTCCTTCTCCTCCTTCCCTTTTCCTTCTCCTTCTTCTTCTTCTTCTTCTTCTTCTTCTTCTTCTCCTTCTCCTTTTCCTTCACCTTCTTCTCCTTTTTCTTCTTCTTCTTCTGCTTCTTCTACTTCTCCTTCTCTCTCTTCTTCTTATTCTTCATCTCCTTCTTCTTCTTCTTTTTTACTTCTCCACCTTCTCATTCTTCTTCTTCTTCTTCTTCTTTCTCTTCTTCTTCTTTATGTGTCCAGCAGGCAGTGCTGTCACATATGATATTATAGCAGGCAGTTTCTGTCAGCCATATTATATTTTCCTTCAGTATTTTCACCCTTTCCTCTTGCATTCCAATATTAATCAATACCACAAAAATATTTCATAATTGTTTTCCATTCAATTATTTCTCCACAAAATGCTGCCCAGGAGTTACTAGATTTCGCTTGAATTTTGACTGTACAAAAATTAATAAAAGTGACGTGATTGAAGCGAATTTCCAAATGTGTTACTTTGTTTTTAACCTCTTTTGAAATTTTAATATCACTATCATAACCAGCATTGATGTCTGCAAATATTAGAATTTTAAATTACATTAAAAATACAAAAATAAACCCTGATCGCCGTCGAAAACCTTATAAATTTTTACCGATTTTGAAAATTCCAAATGAAAATTGACTCAATTTTCAATGGTAATTACGATGGTAAAATCGGATTTTGAAAATATTTAGGAGGAAAATGTTTAAAAATTCATATAGGCCTAAACGACAGAGTCAAAGCTGCGCGGAACGGAGCCCAGCGACAAAGTGCTTCTTCTTCTCCTTCTCCTTCTTCTTTTTTTCTTCTTCTTCTTCTCCTCCTCCTTCTCCTCCTCCTCTCCTCCTTCTCCTCCTCCTCCTCCTCCCTCCTCCTCCTCCTCCTCCTTCTCCTCCCTCCTCCTCCTCCTCCACCACCTTCTCCTCCTCCTCCTCCTCCTCCTCCGCCTCCTCCTTCTCCTCCTTCACCTCCTTCTCCTCCTCCTTCTTCTTCTTCTCTTCCTTCTCCTCCTCCTTCTTCCTGTTCTTCTTCCCCTCCTTCTTCTCCTCCTCCTCCTTCTTCTTCTTCTTCTCCTCCTCCTCCTCCTCCTCCTCTTCTTCTTCTTCTTCTTCTTCTTTTTCTTCTTCTTCTTCTTCCTCTTCTACTTCTTCAGTTTGACTCCGCTCAACTCCGTTACTCTTTCAGAGCAACAAACATTATAAACATTAATTTAGGCTTTGAATGAGTAGTCCGCTTCGTATTTGGTGGCAACCCGGCCTTTTCACACATATAACCATCACCTGCTGAATTTTACGTACGCATTGCAGATACACGCTGTATATTTGGATAAAATTTGAGCAAAATCTAAAATACTAATTTTGAGAAATTAAGACCACTGACCTTTGGTGTTTTCTGAGTAAACTTCATGACGTATTCTTTACGGATTGTTGTGTACTTTCTCATTAACTGCCGGATACAGTACTTGTCTGTAATTTGTCACAATTTGCCGCAGCGATAAGTTGTTGAATTTAATGGTTGGTTAAGGGTGAAGACAAAGTGCCTCGCTATTTGATACCCGGGTGTAATGGAATTGCTGAATTGATAAGCACTTTGATTGATGAAGGACCGGCCACAGTGCACGTCGCAGGGCGAGACATGTGCGCGCGGCTATTCAATCACCTGCCTGTTCAAGTGAGACATATCGTACATTAATAAGTTTATCTAAAACTTTAACCTCAAAGTGTGACAGCTTTCAGTAATAATCACAAAAACATACGGTTTTCTCGCTGACCTGATGGTAGCGAATTTCCAACAGTATTTTTTTTACCTTACACATTTTTCAAAATCTGATTTCACCGTCATAATCAGTATTAAAACCTCCATTGACAGTTTTAACATTTTAAATTTTCAAATGACACGGAAATTATGAAAATAAACCCTGACCGCTGTGAGTTCATTATAGTGTAGGTTTTGAAATTTAAAAATGTTAAATTACAAATAATAACGCTTTAACGCTTATTAGACCGTGTTAATACAAATAAACTATATCACGTATGTAAAGAATTGTAACGACCCCTAAAAAGTTCCTGGTCAGCTTAGGCGCTTATTTCAAGGTCACTAATAGTGTATTTTCAATTTGAAATATTTAATAATTACAGAATATTTATTGACAATGTTTAGTGGTTTAAAATAACGAACGTCTACTTACCTTTTAAATACAACAATAAAAAATCCTTTTAAAATTTGAAACAATTTTAATCTACATGGTGTTTTAAAAAGAACTCCCTAGTTTTAACGTGCCCCAGAATCTATACAAAGTGACATTATACAATTCTAGTTTGTGTTATTTAATTCATCAACTAGCCGCCTCGGTGGCCTAGTTGATAGCGTACTGGGCTTTCACCCCGAGGACCCTGTTTCGATTCCCGGTCAGGGCTTGGCATTTTCATACGCTATAAATCATCCCATCGTCTGCATTAGCCCAAGTGTGCACAATAGTCGGACGTTAAAAAAAAATAAAATAAAATAAAACAAAAAAATAATAAAGAATAAGACTGAGCTGTTCCCTTGTTCACCACCTAACCTGTTGACCGCTCAAGGTCAAGCATCAGGGGAAAAAACTCACACTTACAATTAGGGAGGCGACAATAGCTTTATTTTAATGTGCTTTTCGCCTTAAAATAACAAAAAAAACTGTCGTTAAAAATGAAATTTTGTGTTAACAACATAGCGTCCAAAATTTTATTTCAGTATGGATCAAACTTGGCAAAGAAAATTGTTATTTTTATTATCTTAAACAAGTTTGTTATCCAGCACAATCCGTTGGTCTGTTTTAGAAATTTACAAAATGTATAACTTTTCCGTCAAACACTTATTTTAAAACCGTACACGCCATAATCAGCGTAAAACTTTTCATGAATTTTCGTTTCAAATACCATAAAAAATACGCAAATTAACTTTACGGCGCCACTCGTAACAACCGTCCATTTTGAAACGGGTAATCCGATTGTGTTGTGTAACGTATTTGTGTGAGTGCGCCAAAATTTAAAATGTTACTAGTGTTCCGGCGTCAGTGACACAGCCTGTGTGCCGTGATTACATCCCTTTGTTGCACAGTTAAACATGCAAATTGGAATCCAGGAAACACTAAGCACAAAGGCACTATTGTGTAACTGTAATTCAGACTAGCTTATTGTTTAGTTCCTAATAATATGACGACTTTCAAGTATCTCGAAAATATTCTTATAGATATTCATAAAAAACCGTGTTATATTAATGAAATAACACGTTTATGTACGAGGTGTGTTCAGAAAGTAATGAGAATTTTTAAATTTCGCGGGCTTGGAGAGACCGATTGTCAAACATTTTTTTTATTATGTTGGTATGCATGCCCTTGAAGTATCGTAAAATTTTCAGCTGTTTTCATTGTTGACTTTGTGACAGCCACTGAGGTTAGACGTGTTTTTATGAGCTCGGCGATTTTCGTTTGTTACAAGGAATGGATCAAAGAATTTGTATCAAATTTTGCGTAAAAAATGGAATAAAGTGTAACAAAGTGTGTGAAATGTTAATGAAGGTCTATGGTGAGTCTGCTATGAGTAAAGCAAGAGTTAACGAGTGGTATAAGCGTTTCCAAGAAGGCCGTGAAGACGTTGAAGATGACGAACGCCCTGGACGCCCCAGCACATCAACAACCAATGAAAACGTGAAAAAAGTGAAAGAAATGGTTATGAACAATTGCCGAATCACAATTAGAGAGGTCGCTGATGATGTTGGCATATCGATTGGATCGTGTCATGACATTGTTTCCAGTTTTTTTGTGTATAAAACGCGTGGCAGCAAAATTAGTTCCAAAATTGTTGAGTTTTGAACAAAAACAGCGGCGAATGGAAGTTGCTCAGGAGTCACTAAATGAAGTCAACGACGATGCAGAATTATTAAAACTTATTATAACAGGTGATGAAACATGGATTTACGGATATGACGTCGAAACTAAGGCTCAATCATCCCAGTGGAGGCATTCTGGCTCGCCAAAACCGGAAAAGGCTCAACAAGGCGGTCGAACGTGAAGGTTATGCTCACTACGTTCTTAGATATTAATGACATAGTGCATCATGAATTCCTGCCACCAGGTGTAACGGTCAATAAGGAGTACTACCTACAAGTTCAACGCCGCTTACGTGAATAAATCCGAAAAAACGCCCGGATCTGTGGAAAAACAATTCATGGCTTTTGCACCACGATAATGCACCAGCTCACACTTCATTGCTTGTTCGTGAATTTTTGACCAAAGACAGTACTGTAACGATGCCCTTGTTCGTGAATTTTTGACCAAAGACAGTACTGTAACGATGCCCCAGCCTCCATATTCGCCAAGGCTCCGTGTGACTTTTTCTTATTTCCAAAAATAAAGAGAACCTTAAAGGGCGGTCGTTTTACAGCCGTAGATGACATAAAAAGCTGAAAGAACTAAAGACTCGAACTAAACTAAAAAATCGAGTTTGAGAAGTTTCGAGGATTGGAAGAAGCGGTGACACAAGTGCATAATCTCCAATGGGGACTATTTTGAATGCGACAACATCAATGTAGAAGAATAAATAAATATTTTGTTCAAAAAATTAAAATTCTCGTTACTTTCTGAACACACCTCTTATGTAAACAACTACTTTTTTGAGTCTTGCCAACTAAGGTTTCACTCGATGGAGCATTGCCAAGTTCTTAGGCCTGAACAGTGGGTTTTCTTAACCCAAAATGTAATATTGGGCTGTTTTACGTGCTTTCTGTTGAGTGGCCTTAACAATGTTCTAACGAGTGAAACCTTGGTTGGCAAGACTCAAATAAAAACGTTGTAGAATTATACAAACATGTTAGTATTTTATTTATATAATTGGTATCCACTAAGTACCAACGGTCTTGAGTATAAATAATTGTGTGTATCAAAGTTTCTACAGTCGTGCACTTTACCTCCCCCCATTTTACTAGTCCTTGTGTAAAAAAGTCAAATATTTAAACATTCTTACAGATTTACGGTTTTTTGAAGTAAAGACTTTTCTTTATTTTCACGAATATCAAGTACAAAAGCGCCAGTCTTGTCGTATACACGTTGTTGGTGGACTTTATGTGGTGTTTCTTCGTGCATCCTGATTCAGGGTTATGCTTTTGACGAGAGTCCAAAACTCGTTACTGACTTAATTTCTTTAAAATAAGCAATTTTAATAATAAATATTTAAATTATAATTAACACCATTATAATACGTGCCTAATTCATCTAGCACAAAACTATTTGTAGCGTTTACATTTTATTTAATTGTTGCACACTGTATACAAAACATTTCTATAATAAATATTCTATAAATAAATATATAAATGTTAGCCTCACACAGTCATCAGAAAATGTTATAGTTGTATATGTTGACATGACTGATGTAGATTTGTAAATGGTGCATGTAAATGTATATTATCTTTAATATAAGTTGAAAGTAGTTTCAATTTAACGACAAGATAAGAGTGTTATAATTAGACTATTACAAAATGGAAATAAACATTGCTTATAACTTTATTTTTAAATTTTCACTTCTTTTCGCCAGTCCTCTGAGTGCCATTTTCTTTTATCAAATATACGTTTTTAATAAATTACAGGATTTTTAACACTTTGTATAAATTCATCTGTTAGAATATTAAGGAATAGAATTTCAATATAGTAATAAGTATTCCGTCTAATATATTATAGAAATTTCCTGCGTTTCAACAAGTCGTTCGTAATGAATCTAAAGATCGATTACTGACCTAAATATAAGTAGTGCTTCACTTCAGAGCTTTTCCAGGCCATCTCTAAATCAACTCAAGTATCTAGAATACCTCCAAGATTTGTATTTATAAATTTAATTTGTCTTCAAAATCTTACTTACAGATTTTCATAAAAAATGTTGGTATTAACAAATTTTAATTGGAAAATGAGTGGTTGGAACATTGTGTGAAGCGGAAGCACGATTAGCAAATCAGAACCAATTTTAAGTGGACCATAAAAATTGTAATACAGTACAAATCTGTTTTAGTGACTCGCTTAGAATTGTCTTCAAAATCTTAATTACAGATTTTCATAAAACAATGTTGGTATTAACAAATTTTAATTGGAAAATGAGTGGTTGTAACATTGTGTGAAGCGGAAGCACGATTAGCAAATCAGAACCAATTTTAAGTGGACCATAAAAATTGTAATACAGTATGGAATAAAACAAATCTGTTTTAGTGACTCGCTTATAATTGTCTTCAAAATCTTACTTACAGATTTTCATAAAACAATGTTGGTATTATTAACAAATTTTTATTGGAAAATGAGTGGTTGTAACATTGTGTGAAGCGGAAGCACGATTAGCAAATCAGAACCAATTTTAAGTGGACCATAAAAATTGTAATACAGTATGGAATAAAACAAATCTGTTTTAGTGACTCGCTTATAATTGTCTTCAAAATCTTACTTACAGATTTTCATAAAACAATGTTGGTATTATTAACAAATTTTTATTGGAAAATGAGTGGTTGTAACATTGTGTGAAGCGGAAGCACGATTAGCAAATCAGAACCAATTTTAAGTGGACCATAAAAATTGTAATACAGTATGAAATAAAACAAATCTGTTTTAGTGATTCGCTTATAATTGTCTTCAAAATCTTACTTACAGATTTTCATAAAACAATGTTGGTATTATTAACAAATTTTTATTGGAAAATGAGTGGTTGTAACATTGTGTGAAGCGGAAGCTTGATTAGCAAATCAGAACCAATTTTAAGTGGACCATAAAAATTGTAATACAGTATGAAATAAAACAAATCTGTTTTAGTGATTCGCTTATAATTGTCTTCAAAATCTTACTTACAGATTTTCATAAAACAATGTTCTTATTAACAAATTTTTATTGGAAAATGAGTGGTTGGAACATTGTGTGAAGCGGAAGCTTGATTAGCAAATCAGAACCAATTTTAAGTGGACCATAAAAATTGTAATACAGTATGGAATAAAACAAATCTGTTTTAGTGACCCGCTTATAATTGTCTTCAGAATCTTACTTACAGATTTTCATAAAACAATGTTCTTATTAACAAATTTTTATTGGAAAATGAGTGGTTGGAACATTGTGTGAAGCGGAAGCTTGATTAGCAAATCAGAACCAATTTTAAGTGGACCATAAAAATTGTAATACAGTATGGAATAAAACAAATCTGTTTTAGTGACCCGCTTATAATTGTCTTCAAAATCTTACTTACAGATTTTCATAAAACAATGTTCGTATTAACAAATTTTATTGGAAAATGAGTGGTTGGAACATTGTGTGAAGCGGAAGCACGATTAGCAAATCAGAACCAATTTTAAGTGGACCATAAAAATTGTAATACAGTATGGAATAAAACAAATCTGTTTTAGTGACTCGCTTGTGATACGACGTTCAATAGTCCGCACTTTAATTGGCCTTCTTTCTCCGAGTTCATTTTCATTCGGACATTGGTTAATAGTGAGAGAAAATGTTTCGTTTTCTGTAATTATTTTTTATACCGGAGAATCATTACTTTTTTATACCAAGTTAAAAATTAAAATCGTTATTTTACTATATGCAAACATACATACACTCTTATTTCTCCAGAGTCCTTGGAATTGATATAAACAATTGAAGCTTCCTGTTGGAGGGGAGGTACTAACAGAGGTTATGTGGCAATAGACACGTCAGCTGTAAGCTTTTCGTGTTCCTCTTCCACTTCACTTTAAACCGACTCCAGTTCACTCCAAAAGAACTCTAGAATCTTGTACAAGGTGTCCTTATGAAATTTCTGTTCTGGTTGCTGAGATCCAAAGAGCTCTTTTGGCCTCCAAGACCTTACACTTGAGGAGTATGTGTGCTGCAGTTTCAACCCCGCGCCCGTACAAACGACACTGAGACGAGATTGGTAACAATCCCACTTTACGTAGATGACTCCCTCCTGTTGGACTGAATCCTGTCCTTGTCAGTGCAGGATCTGGTTCCGAGATAAGACGTTTTTCTAAATCATTGTCCAAGGAATTAATTCCATGCGTTCTTCCCTCGCCCATTTCCATACTACACCTCTCGCAGTTGCGTAAGTCATACCGCACGCGGGCTCTGGTACTATAAGTCGATCAGCAGCTCCTCTTTTGGCCATCATATTTGCTCTCTCATTTCCCTCAATCCCGCAATGCCCAGGTACCCATCCTAATTGCACCATATTAGCATTTGACAGGACGCAGAGGGAACGGAGGGAATCCCATATGAACTTGGACGTGATTTCTACAGAACTGAAAGTCTGTAATGCAGCCTGGCTCTCTGTAAGAATTCCTTACCTGTAAGTCCTTCCTTTAATACTCGATGAACACATGCTTAGATTGCAAAGATCTCAGCTTGTAATACTGTGCTAGTGTTAAATGTTGCCCCAGCAGTGTATCCTCCATATCCAGATTGCTGATCATGCAGTGATTCTTCTGTCTACCAGACAAGCTGACCTGGATGTACAGGTCGATTGCCGCCTTTCCAATCCTCTCGTGAATGGCGAAGATCGAGTGAAGCCATATTTAGAACGCATGCTATCAGATAACTGTCTAGCACCCTTTAGAATTTTTTTGACGATCTCGGAGTGCCGCATCTCAAGGATGTTCCACCACCATTCGCTATGGTTCTGAGACCTACAGGCAGTCTATCTCGTCTCCGACATTATGGAAAGACTCCTATTGGTAACACCTAGACGTACAGCTAACGTTGCATAAGGATTTACACAAAGTTCACGTACACAAATATTATTTACAATATTCACTCGCTTATAGAGATTTTGAGTATTTAACCTGTGTATCCACTTATAACTCGATCTGTCCACAAGTTCGTGATACTTTTAACAATCACTTATACAGGGTGTGGTGATTCTGTTGCCTCGTTTTCGCTTGACAAACTGAATTGTAAAGATATTCGGTGTTGTTACCGGAAATGTCAAAATACTGTCCACTGATTAGAGAGCCTGAATCTTGATTTAGGAAAACGGTTAAAGTGTACCGCACTAATTCGACACGAGATTTCAATTTTGTGATCTTCTGACGTATCACGGTTGGAGAGCGACCTATGAGATATAGAAAATCGACGTTTTTGGAGTTGTAACGGACGCCTACAGGCTTTCCGTAAAGAACTGCTTCGGGCCATGTCTGAAGAGTGAGGTCGAAGGCTGGCTTGGGGACGCGTCTGGGTGTGACTGACAGTTGATGTTTAACCAACCTCCAAGTGTGGATTGTAAAATTCCGTTTTAATCGTTTCCAACTTTTGCGAACTGTATGATGTTGCAGCGGCCTTCAACAGCGCATTCCTATTGGTTGGTGTGGGTGGCGGTAAGAAAGAAACGAATATACAACAATGTTTAACAGTGTTAAGAAGTGCAAGAAGTTGAACGGTGTTGTAGCATCTCTTTATAAACAATGTTCGAAGTGATCAAAGAAACATACAGTTATCGTAACTTTCCTTGTTGGTATATGAACGAAAAGGAAAATAGGTTGGGACGATGTTTATCATGAAATCGCCATCAGTAATTGAATGTAAAGAAGCATGAATTCTGTAAATAAAATAGTTCAAATAATTGGCTGGTATTTAATTACTATTTCTCTATTTGTTTCACCCAACTTTGGGGTACACTAAATCAATCACTTTTTAATGTTCTGTGCCTTCCTCGTAGCCCAGTATTGCCTCATACGCTGTGATCTTGTTTTTCTTTCTTGGTCAGAGATTTGGATCGTTCGCTTGGATTTGACTTTGCCTTGCAACCGTTGCTTCTTGTCCTTGGTTATTGTTTTGGCTGTTTTGTCCATGAGCATAGTGTCAGTGATCTGCAGTTCTGTTATGTCTTTCTCCGTTTCTCTAAGCCAAAGTGGTTTGGCTCTTCTACTGCGAAAATAGTCACATATTTTTTTCGTTAGTCTATTTTTGTCTATTCGGAGGATTTGCCCATAAAAATCAATTCTCCTTTTTCTTATTGTGTCTGATAGTGTTTCAGTTTTTTGCTATAGTGTTTCATTACTGATGTGGAGTAATTGGTTGTTACGGAATTTGGGGCCTAAGATTTTTCGTAATATCTTTCTTTCTTTGATCTCCAGCCTTTCAAGTGGGCCCTGGGTTGTGAGAAATAATGTTGCAGCTGCATATAAGGCTTCTGGTTTAATTACAGTATGATAATGCCTTATCTTTGTATTCTAGGAGAGGGACTTCTTGTTGTATGTGTCCTTGGTAAGTTGGAAGGCTAATTCAACTTTATTTCTCCTAGATTCCATAGATTTAATTACTATAATACACTATTTTTTAATAAAATACTTGCATTTTAAGATTAATGTATATACCTTCTTAAGTAAAATAGTTGCAAAACCATGTAGGCCTACTATTTCTTTGTCACTATGAACTTCTGTTAAAATAGACGTCATAGTTATATTTATTACTTGTATATCCTGTTAATAAAGCAATGGCATTCGCTGTTTTTTACAGTAGTCCTTACCTTGTTCTACTTTTGTATTTAAAATAATAACCTATAAAATTAATGACTGAATTGTAACATTGTAACTTACTGAAAAATATAAATGAAACCTTGTATAACCGGATTGTACATTGTTTACCTGAATTAGGCTACAATATTTACTGTTTACTAAAAGCAGAGTCAAATTCAATTGCATTGGATACAGTAATAATTTAATTAATAATTATTAATTATTTGTGTTACCTATTCCTGTATTGTGCTGCACTCTCACTGTGACACTACATACTGCTCCTGGAATTTTTCTTTACACACCTTTATCGGTTTTAAGTCGGTTTTATTTCATTGTAAAACTTTGAAAACTGGATGCGTGAGAATTCCTTTTTTTTGACAAAACTGTAGATACCCCATAAATGTAGTTTCAATAAAACAGGTCCTTATTTTTGGTACAAAACCAATCGGAATACTTAACGTAATAATATATGAAAGATATTTTTGTAATTCCTTTTATATTCTTCTTCTTTACTGCTACGATTGTTGTCACTATGGTCAGTATAATGATCTACTTTCGTCAGTTCTATTTTCGTTGACGCGTTTCGGAGAACCTCCATCTTCAAATAGTATTGATATAGTTTTTGAAGTTGGAGGTTCTCCGAAACGCATCAACGAAAGTAGAATTGACGAAGATAGGGAAGGCAGATCATTTTCTGAACATAGTGATACTTTTGTATTTTTTTTTACCTTTATTTATGATTATACCAGAGTTTTGTAATTTACTCCTTATTATGCTTTTGAAAGTATGGAAAGTAAATGCATGATGAATAACGTTGATTCGTATTTGTTGTGTACAAAGGTGAAATGATTGAAAGGAAGTTTTATTTGCGACTGATTGAAGCACTGACATGTAATGATACTGTATAGATCCTAAGTTACTCTGATTTAATAATCGATTTGGGCACATTGAAACTTTGTTAAAATCGAAGACAATAAGTTCAATTGAATCACTTTGTACCGGTAGCACTAAAGCCTAACGAAATTAACAAGATTAACCAAAGCTATGACACTGTAAATGCAAAAAAAATTTCTATATAAAGTTGATAACCAAATTTTTAAAATCAATACCATTGTTAGGATCTGTTATTGAATCATGTTAACTTAATACGGATTTTAGAGATCAAAAGGATATTGAAGTATCATTTTATAATATAGATCACAAATTTTGTGAGTAATGACATTTAAACTTGTCAAATTTGTGCACATAAATAATGAATAAATTTCTTTTTGCCATAATTTAGAGCTAGAAACAAATTACCTCATAAAAAGTGTGCACACCGCTAAAGTCTAAATTGAAGGATTCAGATTGATTAATTTAAAAAACGTTATTCAAGTTTTTTTAATCGTTTTAAATTCAACTTAATTTTTGTTTAAAAGTCTAAACAATAACTAAAATCGAACTTTCACAAAATCGGTTCAAACGATTTTTTCACAAAAATCACAGCTCCATAACTTTAAAAACTCTGGGGGAAAAGGCTGGATGGTTTTGTTTTAATGAAATTAATAACGTTTTTAAAAACACACTGAAGTAGCCCAAATAAAATTCCTGATCATAACCTCAAAAAAAAATATTTAATACGCAACCTAGCATATCATAAATCACGAAATCCGGAACTCGCCTTAAATGAAATAAACTCGCCCATTTTCACCCGTTAAACACTCCTTAAATTTAATATCACCTTAATAATTGTATATCTAAAAACACTTCAACTAATTAAATTAAAACACACGGATTATAAAGTAATATTTGTGTTTTGTTTCAGCCATTTTGAATTCCCTGTGCAAAGAGTTTCTGTCCGTTAACGTGTCCGCCATCTTGTATTTGATGAACTACGAGAAATACGGTCGCAGCACCGCGTCGGCGCAGTACTTCCTGCAGCTGGCCGGTTACTTAGGGATACCCGTCATAGCGTGGAATGCAGACAATTCAGGATTGGAAAGGGTGAGTTAAAAAAAATGTCAAATACTTTATGTTATCAATTTTTACTTTTGTCTACTTAGTCAATATAGGAGCTTGGCGAATATGGAGGTTGGGGCATCGTTACAGTAGTACTCCTTGTTGACTGTTTCACCTGGTGGCAGTAAGTCATGATGCACTATACCATTAATATAGAAGAACACAGTGACCATAACCTTTACGTTCGACCGCACTTGTCGAACCTTTTTCGGTCTTGGCGAGCCAAAATGCCTCCACTGTGATGATTGAGCCTTAGTTTCGACGTCATATCCGTAAACCCATGTTTCGTCAACTGTTATAATACGTTTCAGTAATTCTGTATCGTCGTTGACTTCATTTAGTGACTCCTGAGCAGCTTCCATTCGCCGCTGTTTCTGTTCAAAATTCAACAATTTTGGAACAAATTTTGCTGCCACGCGTTTCATACACAAAACATCGGAAACAATGTCATGACATGATCCAATCGATATGCCAACATCATCAGCGACCTCTCTAATTGTGATTCGGCGATTGTTCATAACCATTTCTTTCACTTTTCCACGTTTTCATCGGTTGTTGATCGATGAAACAGGAGTAAACAGGAAACAATGTTACATATACATCATTTGGGCCTTATACAATGTGTCTTCGTATCAAATTTCAAAACAATCGGTTAATGATTTTTGTCAAAACTGCGTACACTTCTCATTGCAAATCATAAGCGGCCATTTTGAAACGGAAGTCAATAAGAAGACATCTTACACGTACATCGTTCGCATTTTATACAAGGCACCGCCTCTACTAAATTTCAAAAATCGGTCAATTCGTTTAGCCAAAACAACGTAATAAAATAAACAAACTCACAAACCAAAAGCCGAACGGTCGATTTGAAATGGAGTACATAATGTAGAAAAGTGTTCATTTCCTTTAATAACCATTTTGTATAATTACAGTTTAGTAATAAGATCAATATTATTATAATTAGGCCGGTAAAAACCAAAAATAAACTTTAATTATTTCAGTTTTTTTAAATTTTCACTTCTGCAACCCAGTTCCCGGACTGCTGTATTTTTTCCAAAGATACTACTTATTTATACAAAATAAGAATAAGTATTTCACAGCACGCATCTGTCTCGCTCATTTGATGGACACGAATTTCTAGAAAAGTAAAAAAATTGTTTTTACATTACGTTTATTTGAAAATCAGATTTCACTAAAGTAGTCGGCGTTAACATTTGCTTAAAATAGCATTTTTAATTTTTAAGTTACAAGATAATTGCTAATTTTAACAGTGATACGATTGTGAAAATATGTTTTCAAAAAATGTTATTTAGGTTCGAATTTGTTTACTTCAGATCGATAATCTATTTTGTTTCCTGGATGGTGTTCATAACATAGAAACCACCATCCAATTTAACGTAAAAATTTAAATAAGATGGATGGCAGTAATGAATTTCGTTTTTTTTCATTATGAGTTATGAGTTTGGCGGCAGTATTGTGAGTTACGAGTTTGGCGGCAGTATTATGAGTTATGAGTTTGGCGGCAGTATTGTGAGTTACGAGTTTGGCGGCAGTATTATGAGTTATGAGTTTGGCGGCAGTACTGTGAGTTATGAGTTTGGCGGAAGTATTGTGAGTTACGAGTTTGGAGGCAGTATTGTCAGTTACGAGTTTGGCGGCAGTATTGTGAATTACGAGTTTGGAGGCAGTATTGTGAGTTACGAGTTTGGCGGCAGTATTGTGAGTTACGAGTTTGGAGGCAGTATTGTGAGTTATGAGCTTGGAGGCAGTATTGTGAGTTATGAGTTTAGCGGCAGTATTGTGAGTTACGAGTTTGGCGGCAGTATTGTGAGTTACGAGTTTGGAGGCAGTATTGTGAGTTATGAGTTTGGAGACAGTATTATGAGTTATGAGTTTGGCGGCAGTATTGTGAGTTACGAGTTTGGCGGCAGTATTGTGAGTTACGAGTTTGGAGGCAGTATTGTGAGTTATGAGTTTGGCGGCAGTATTGTGAGTTATGAGTTTGGAGGCAGTATTGTGAGTTATGAGTTTGGCGGCAGTATTATGAGTTATGATTTTCGGGCAGTTTATTGCAGGAATAAGTTTTGTGAAACTTTTGTGATATTTAATTGGTTTTGTGTGAAATATTGTGAGGTTGGCGGTAGTATTATAACTTACGAGTTTGGCGGCAGTATTGTGAGTAATGAGTTTAGGGCAGTATTATGAGTTATGATTTTGGCGGCATTATTGTGAGTTATGAGTTTGGCGGTTGTATTATGAGTTATGAGTTTGGGGGCAGTATTATGAGTTATGAGTTTGGGGCAGTATTATGAGTTATGAATTTGGCGGCAGTATTGTGAGTTATGAGTCTAAGCATAGGCGTTTCTAGGATGGTCAAATGGTGGGGGTTACCACCGGAAACGTATCCAAACGTAGTCGTAAAATGACAAGTTTTGAAGCCTTCTGAGGGCAACTTTTTTCTTGTGTTTTTTTTTCTTATGAAAACGTCTATAATTTGAATAATTATTAATATATAAGGATGTTTTTAAAATACTATAACCAAACAATATTAAAGTTATGGTTTTTCAAGCAGGCTTGCAAAAAAAACATTTTACTAAATATCTGTTTTTCTGTCTGACGTTATAATTGCAGTGAAGCCCGTACATTTCAGTATTAATATGAGAGCAATTTTGAAGCCCAAATTTCGCACAGTATTTATTGAAAAAGATCTTTTTCCAATTTTCCTTAAAAACATATAAACAGCATGTACAATCGAAACGTTAATATTTAATAATATAATATTATAATAACTCAGTGGATGCTTTATTAGTGGGTTTAGGGTTTGTTGCGAGACAAATAATGACGAAAAATTTAACTAAACTATTGTTGGAATATTAGAAAATATCTTAAAAATCTTGTTTTTCAATGTTTTTATGGAGGTGATTACGACCACCAAAAAACACCATCCTGGATACCCCTATGATGCTAAGGACTTGGACGAGGTTGTTGGACGTGTCTGAACCTCAAGGTAACAGGTTCGAGTCTGAAGTTACTGTCGTAAAGTATGAATATTAAGGGGAATTCATTATTTTAAAAAGTTTTAAAAAAATACGATCAACAAATGTTTGCCCACTAGACGTAGTGACACAAAAATGTTTCAACAATATTGACAATATTCACGGAAATATCTAACATTATTGACTAGGCATGAAAATAACTACAGATTGGAATTTCTGTAAGCTGTCCATTACTACAACTCTGGCACTGATAATTGTAATCATATTGGATCTTGTACAGAACCAGTATTAGCCATAATTCTTTATATTTTTTAAAAGCCTTTGTTTCACATTAGGATCATTTTACAAACATTAAAGACTGCTTTGAAACAATGGCACACACTATTTGTGAAGTATTCAGGGAAATTGAACTTGTAATACAGTTTAACTTGTATTTTATGCAACGAAATATTTGCATTACCAGTAAACAAAACAACACCCGCAGTTGCAGGCCGTAATAAGTTTTGTGAAACTTTTGTAATATTTAATTTGTTTTGTGTAAAGTATTGTGAGTTTGTCGGCAGTATTGTGAGTATGAGTTAGGCGGCAGTATTATGAGTTATGAGTTTGGCGGCAGTATTTTGAGTTATGAGTTTGGCGTCAGTATTTTGAGTTATGAGTTTGGCGGAAGTATTATGAGTTATGAGTTTGGCGGCAGTACTGTGAGTTATGAGTTTGGTGGCTGTATTATGAGTTATGAGTTTGGCGGCAGTATTGTGAGTTATGAGTTTGGTGGCTGTATTATGAGTTATAATTTTGGTGGCTGTATTATAAGTTAAGAGTTTGGCGGCAGTATTATGAGTTATGAGTTTTGGGGCAGTATTATGAGTTATAAGTTTTGGGGCAGTATTATGAGTTATGATTTTGGGGGCAGTATTGTGAGTTATGAGTTTGGTGGCTGTATTATGAGTTATGATTTTGGCGGCAGTATTATGAGTTATGGTTTTGGTGGCAGTATTATGAGTTATGATTTTGGGGGCAGTATTATGAGTTATGATTTGGGGGCAGTATTGTGGGTTATGAGTTTGGCGGATGTATTATGAGTTATGAGTTTGGGGCAGTATTATGAGTTACGAGTTTGGGGGCAGTGTTGAGTTATGATTTTGGGGGCAGTATTATGAGTTACGAGTTTGGCGGCAGTATTGTGAGTTATGAGTTAGGCGGCTGTATTATGAATTATGAGTTTGGGGGCAGTATTATGAGTTATGAGTCTGACGGCAGTAATTCAAACGACCAGCTCCTACATACACGTCAGTGTTGTACAAACACAAGAAATGTTTTGAAATGTGGAAAATTAATCAACAGCCCTCCGCGTGAAGAATGTGTTCAAATTAAAAACAATTAAATATATTTAATATTTGTAGTGAAAACTCCTTTAGGCGGCCTAACTCTTGTATTAAAAACTCGCGAAAGTAAAACGAAAGTCTCGCTTGCCGTAATCACATTATTAGTATTTTTGAAGTCTACCAGTGAGCTGATTGTTTTACGTATATTTTGGTTTTAGTGCCAAGATGTCTCACTAAGAAAAGTGAGTTCGAATACATTACTGACTTTATTTTACTTACATTTAATAGCCTATTTAATTATTTAAAACTTATTACATTTAACCTTCAATAATAAATATTTATATTTATATACCTTGTCCAGTGTATATAAATAGTTGCATCAATAAATATCAAAATTATTAACAAACGCCATTATATTACATGCCCAGCACAGACTTTACAATTGTTACAGCGTTACCAGTTGGATATATTGTACAAAACTGATGTTTTATAGGCTACTATTAAAAACATTCAATCAATGTTTTCTCCTGATAACGTGCCAAATCAAAACAAAATAAGAGTAAGCGAATATTAATCATCAGTTAAAAAAGTCGATCTTCGCTGTAACGGTTATGTAGTTCATTTCTTGTAAAAAAAAAGTACAAAAAGAGCAATTTTGAAGCCCAAATTCTGCTGAATGCAAATTTCAACAGTATTTGTTGAAAAAGATCTTTTTCCAATTTTCCTTAATAACATATAAACAGCTTTTAACATACAGATCTCTAAAAAAAGTCATCCCGAAATCCGTAGCCCAACTTTAAAATTCCGGTTTTTGACTAGAAGTACCGATCTGTATTGACTTAATTTTTATAACGGTCAAAGCTCATTTATCATTAATGCATTTTATTTATCATGAATATTCAACCGTTGATTGAGTTATGAATAAATAAATGTACAGAATTTTATCGATATCTGTTGAACTGATTTAAATATATTTACTTGCGCAAATAACCATAACGTAACCAGATTAAATTACAGCTAAAGAAAGTGTTTGTGGAAAATAACTGTAATATTAATACGTTACATTAAATTTGACTAAAATTTAATTTAACCAAGTTTTTTTTAGCGATTTATGGAGCTCAGAGACCTTAGGAAATTGTGAAAACGATATTTCAACCCGAAAAAAATATTTCCTTATTTCCTCGATCACGATAATTTCTCTGTACTAAAGTAAAGCCTCACGTTAAGATGTAAAATAAATTATACAATTTTTTTCAAAATGAATTATTTTTCACAAAAAACGATTATTATTTTGGAACCTATCGCAGAAAAAAATGTAAAATTTCTAATTTTTTGTAATTAAGATTTATTTTAAATTTTTTACACACAAATGTTTATAATTTCGGTTTTTTTTTCTTTAATTTCGAACAGAAAATAAACGTCACAAAATTTCTTTTACGGTGTCAATTTCTTTAGTGTCCCGTGATTCGTGCGCACGCGCGGCGTAAGCACGTGTTTGTATACATTGGAATTTAAAGATGAAATTTGTTTCACAATTACATTATGCGCTTCTTATTTACTTCTTACAGTGAGGTTTTTTAAAAAAATAAAAAAGACAGTGCGACCTGAACTTGCGCCCTGACAGGGTGTGTCGGGTCTGCAACCCGCAGCGCTACGATCGATCAACAAGTATTTGCTTTTCAATACGCTACGCTCGTCTTTTGAAGAGTGCGCACTGAGCAGTGTTGCTTTTATACTTAATATAATAAAAGGGGCAAAACACTAAACAAACTTTGTACAGCGCATTAAATATTTCCAATACAAAAACTGTACACCTGAGCTGATGGTTTCCGAAAATTACAGAAAATCAACTGCTATGGTTTTTTTAAGATTTTGGTTTACGTTTAAAAAATTTAATTAACGCATCTAAGTGTTAAAAACGTCTATTAGGGTCCGTAATTATAACGAAAACCCAGTGAAGGAAAATGAGCTATTAGGGCGGCCATAGAGATCTTTAAATAAGCGTCGAAATCTGTCCTATAATCAGTTTTTTTAGCGTTTTTTAGAAAAAGTATAAAGTCACTTTGCGCTATGTCCATAAATTTTATATTTTTTTTCACATTTAGTTTTGTTTCACGCTTTTACCACCCATTGTTCAGGGTAAGCTCTACCAATACGTTTTGTCTTAAAAAACATATCATTTTCCGCAGGTGCCAGGACCTACAATCTGGATTAAGTTTTATTAACAATGCATCCGCACAGATCTGACATAAATAGCTGATTCCAGTCCGTCTAATTAATTTAATTCTTCTGCAAAAACTGTGTTCTGATAGGGCCTATTTTGTTTTGAGCATGAATAAATGAACAAATCACAGTATCAATGACTGTTTTCTAACCGTGTTCATTTTCTCAAACCTACTTCAATTCTACAGTCTTTTTTTTACTGCATTTCCAACGATCACTTCTTTCACTTAAGCACAATGTCATTCCATCATTGTCATGACAATTCCTAGACCGATGCAAATCTGTTTGTAAATAACTCAGCGCTTTCTCTGTCGAATTTATTTGGCGCACTAAATCAGAGTTGCGTGATTACGTCACTACACTAACGAAACTGAAAAGGAACAACGCAAAACGCCAGGATTGTACAGACACAGCCAAAGTGATAACATTTGTATTCCGTCATCGTTTTAAAGGCATTCTACGATACGCATGCAGCACAATCACTTATCATTGTTTGGTTATGCAAAAAATAAACCTACTTTAAATTGCAAGTCAAAATATGTCCATAGGAAAACGTATAAAATGTGAGGACATAGCGCAAAAAACTCAATTATTGAATAGTTGGCGTGCGCGCGGGTACGAGATGTGTTCAGAAAGTAACGAGAATTTTAATTGTTTGAACAAAATATTTATTTATTTTTCTGCATTGATGTTGTCGTCTTCAAAATAGTCCCAATTGGAGATTATGCACTTGTGCCAGCGCTTCTTCCAATCCTCGAAACACTTCTCAAACTCGATCTTTGAGATAGCCTTTAGTTCTTTCAGCAATGGGCTTTAATGTCATCTACGGCTGTTAAACAACGGCCCTTTAAGGTTCTTTTTATTTTTAGAAATAGGAAAAGTCATACGGAGTCATGTCTGGGGCATCGTTACAGTACTGTTTTTGGCCAAAAATTCACGATCAAGCGATGATCGTGAAAAACCTATGAATTGTTTTTCCACAGATCCGGGCGTTTTTTTTTTCGAATTGCTTCACGCAAACGGCGTTCAAATTGTAGGTAGTACTCCTTATTGACCGTTTCACCTGGTGGCAGGAATTCATGATGCACTATGCCATTAATATCGAAGAACAAAGTGAGCATAACCTTCACGTTCGACTGCACTTGTCGAGCCTTTTTTGATCTTGTCGAGCTAGAATGCCTCCACCGGAATGATTGAGCCTTAGTTTCGACGTCATATCCATAAATTCCGTGTTTCGTCACCTGTTATAATACGATTCAGTAATTCAGCATCGTCGTTGACTTCATTTAGTGACTCCTGAGCAACTTCTATTCGCCGGTGTTTTTGTTCAAAATTAAACAATTTTGGAACGAATTTTACTGCCACGCATTTCATACACAAAATACTGGGACCAATGTAATGATATGATGCAATCGATAAGCCAATATCATCAGCGACCTCTCTAATTTGAATTGGCGATTGTTCATAACTATTTCTTTCACTTTTTTCACTTTTTCATCGGTTGTTAAAAACGTGCTGGGGCGTCCAGGGCGTTCGTCATCTTCAACGTCTTCACGACCTTCTTGGAAACGCTTATACCACTCGTAAACTCTTACTTTACTCATAGCAGACTCACTATAGGATTTTGATAACATTTAACACACTTTGTTGCACTTTATTCCATTTTTTACGCAAAATTTGATATAAATTTTTTGATCCATTTCTTTTAACAAACGAAAATCGCCGAGCTCATAAAAACACGTCAAACCTTAGTGCTGTCACAGACAAAGTCAACAATGAAAACAGCTGAAAGTTTTATCATATTTCAAGGGCATGTATACCAACATAATAAAAAAATGTTTGACAATGGAACTCTCCAAGACCGCGAAATTTAAAAA
>CM040187.1:49301280-49306280 GCA_022606455.1 Callitettix versicolor
AAAACAACAATAAAATTTTTAATTAAACAAAAACAGTTTTTCTCATTAAATATAACAAGTTACAACTATCGCTTAGAACTAAAAATATGCAATATAAAAAACAATTCGCACTCACTTTCTTACAGTAATTTTATAAAAAATATATATAAAGCTGCCTCCTTATACATACCTCGAACAGAGATCAGCCCATACCGTATTGTTAGACGACTTTAAAAATTGAGCTCGGCCATTAATCTGCATTAAGGAAGCTGGTAACGAATTCCACAAAAACGTTACACCGATACCGTAAAACATTTGTTGTACACGACAACCTGTCTGAGGTAAAAACGTACTTATTCACGTAGGCACTGCAGCGTGAAGAACAGCTCGTAATGCAGTCAATATTTATTAGTGCCGACAAAATTATTTAATTTTAAAAGGTTTAATTGATTGTAATTAGAACATGATCATTATGTTTTAAATTGAACACAAATCGGAAGCGATGATTTTGTGCGAGTTTTATTTCATTAACAAATTCAACAGTCGTGCCATTAACTACAGTGTCACAGTATGTAGTACTGTAGCACAATGTAAATGCCTACTTTAGTAAGACATAGAACCATTTTACAAGGGACACGTAATATGAAATGATAAGAAATCCTCCATTTTATTCAATGAATGGACCCCTGCAAAAACTTCGTAACACTCGGTTACATATTCAGTTCAATTTAATCAATTAATTATCAGTTAATTGTCAATTAATTAGAGAGAGGGGGAGGGAGAGGGAGAAATAGGGGTATATTGAACTGAGTTACGAATCCTACAACATAAGAATTAACTGGTCAAAAATTTTATCAACCGATTTATAGAAATTGCCCTTTTTGTAGATTACTTTGAAAACGCATTTTTTTAGAGATAATTTATTTTGAAATCAACTTTTACTCTTTTTAATCGTACTACCGTTAGCCTAATTACAGAGAAATTGCCGCCTCGGTGGCCTAGTTGATAGCGTACTAGGCTTTCACCCCGAGGACCCGGGTTCGATTCCCGGCCAGGGCTTGGCATTTTCATACGCTATGAATCATCCAATCGTCTGCATTAGCACCAAATATGCACAATAGTCGGACTTTTAAAAAAAAATAGAGACATTTTCAAAATTACACTCACTGTGTAGCCCCGTGCACACACGTTGGTTTATATTTCATATTTCAGTCCGTTATCCTGTATATTAGCGTAGTAACCAAAAAACGTGTTTGTAAAACAAAACCAAAATACGACAGTCATTAAACTGCCCGACAGGTTGCAATTGTTAATGTTATAATTATTTTGAAGGCTGGGCTGAGCATGTACTTCAATGACGTTAATTAATAATTTTAATAATTAATGAACTTTATACACAACATTATAAAGAACAATCTTGTACAAAGTGTGTACAATATACTTTGTATATATATAAGCGTTAAATCTCTAACCTCTAACGTTTACTGCATTGGGCTGAAAAGACATTATTTATAACTTAAATGTACTAATACCCTATTTACATACATTAAATAATAATCATGTATGCAAGATATATTTAGCTTTAAATGTTGAAACAATGTTTTGGACAAACATGTAGCATAACGGCGTTAATTGTATTTTTAAAATTTATTGTTAAAATTCTTTATGGGCATAACATTTTTTACAATTTAATTTTATTAAAATACTAAATGTAAATATATTATGAAAAATATGCTTGACTATAGGCTAAACGTGTTCAATAATTTTTCCGTAGTTGGGTTGGGTATGTAGTATAATGGCGTTAATAATAAATAAATATATATATATATATATATATATATATATATATATATATATATATATGCGTGTGTGTGTGTGCGCGCGCGTGTGTGTGTGTGTGTGTGTATGTGTGTGTGTGGGATGTGTGTGTGTGTGTGGTGGGTGGGTGGGTGTGTGTGTGTGTGTGTGGTGTGTGGTGTGTGTGTAGTGGGTGGTGTGTGTGGATGTGTGTGTGTGTGGGTGGGGTGGGTGTGGGTATGTGGGTGTGCGTGTTTATATGTGTTTGTATGTGTATCGTTGAAGCAACGATCTGATCGAATGAGGGAATGAGAGAAAAATTACAGCCCAATGTTAGGAAGAACTGCAATTTAGACTAAAGTGGTCCCATGGGGCCAAAAAATAAATAAAAAAAATAAAATATTTATTATTCAACTTACAATTTTTGAACAAATAAATATTTTACGTAAAAAAAACTATGACTTATATTTCGGCTCGATTTAACACCGTCAAGAAAGATAAATTCTCTGGCGAGTTTTATTCTCACGCTAGAAGTTTTCACGACAAAAATAAAGTAGCTATTTCATAAATTAACAAGCAATGACCGTAACATTTGCAACGCGCTTTGTTTTAACAAAGATAAAGCTAAAAGTCAGTTTAGGATTAAAGTTTATTACAAAGTATTGTGTAAAAGCAAAGGGGATTCCGCAAACAAAACTTACACCGAGCGCATTCGGAAGGCTATTATTTGTCTGTCGAGATAGAATGTTAGATAGTCCGTTCTTTTGTATCAAAATACAGAAAGAATGCCGCCTTTCCGTCCCTCTCGACTAAGCTTGTGTGCCACTATTGTTAAACGCAAAATGGATTTTAGAAAATAAACACACTCGACTGCAGTTGAAGTTCATTTACTCTAGCAACACTGTTGAAGTTCTACAGTTTTCAAAATGGAAATTATTTTCATTTGTATTATTTATGAAACAAAACTTTTGATTGCGCTTCAATGAGAATAAGTAGTAGAAAATTGAAAGCGACAATTTTTTGTCAATAAATATTTTAAAATTTATCAAAATCGGTTTAAATGATTTTGATTACAATTAAATCAAATGTACACTACGGAATTACACTAAAAATATATTTATGTTCTTTTAAAAAAACCGGAATATTTACTAATTTTTTTTTAAATCAAATTTTCCTACGAACCATATGGAAAGGCATAACCGATCCGTAGCAAATGTAAAACGGATGAATTAACGGTTCTGTAGTTCATTTTAGACAGCAAAAGCAGGCTATTGTTTCTTTGGTGCATTGGAAACTAATTTTTAAAAGTAATTTTTCTATCTTACCATTTTTTTTAATTTCGGTTTTACAGTCATAATCAGCATTGAATCCTGCATACATTAGCATTTTCACCTTTCAAATCGCTTTGAAAATACGACAATTAACCGCCAAATTAAATTTCCGCTGATTTGTAAAATTAAAAATACTGAATTGTGCAGCATTTAACGGTGATTACAATGGTGAAATCGTAGCTTAACAAAAAATTTAACACAAAAAGTTAAAAATTTTAAATGACCGCCATTTTGAGAAGCGTTGCACGACGAATTTTAAATTTGTTAACAAATTTATCCAAGCTATTATCTAAATAGATTTTGTAGCCAAGTTTGAATAAAATCTTATTATAATTGCAAACTATAATTTATATATATAGGCTCCCTATATATATATATATATATATATATATATATATATATATATATATAGAGAGAGAGAGAGAGAGAGAGAGAGAGAGAGAGAGAGAGAGAGAGAGCCGCCTCGGTGGCCTAGTGGATAGCGTACTGGGCTTTCCACTATATATATAGTGGATATATAAAAAAGTGTACTGGGTGAATAGCGTAATAGGACCCGGGTTCGATTCTGGTCAGGGCTTGGCATTTTCATACGGTATAAATCATCCCATCGTCTGCATTAGCCCAAGTGTGCACAATAGTCGGACGTTAAACACAATATATATATATATATATATATATATATATATATATATATATATATATATATATATATATATATATATATATGAATTTTAACGACCCTTAGAAAGTAATCTAGAATTTAGGTTACGCCCAGCGTTAAACTCTCCTTAGCGAATTTCCATTAAAAATGATTGGAGTGGCCATCATGGTAAGATCCGGGACTTTGAAAATGTAAGAAGTTAGAAGTTACTTTATCTTCTGCTTTTTTCGTATTTTTTGTAAACATTTACTATGAAAAATATAATTAGTTTTTCTTTAAACTTCGTGTCTGGATCCCGTGCTTAGGAAATTCGCTTCCATCGCGTCAGCGAAACAGCTGCGTGCCGGCATTATTTAACACATTAGGAAAACAATTACATATAGGCAGATTTTTCCAAATTTTGATTACTTTGAAGCCTCCTCTAACACTGTTTCCCTCAATAATTATTTCTAAACAAAGATAAAACTATTGCAAATATTTTCCGGTAAACTGGTCTTATAAAAACAAAAAACGTAAAAGAAACTATTCAAACAATTTTTGTTTAATAGCGTACACGTGAAACTTAAATAACTCGCCTTAAAATTAACAATTTAGATTTTAAAAAACGGACACAAAATCAGCATTTCATATTCAATTATTTTAACAATCTGAAGAATCATTGTGTTAAAATGTGAATCTGCAATGCGAAGTCTGATGTTTATTACCGTTACCATAGCAACGGCATCTGCTGCTATGCTAATACACCAGTCGTAAAACACCGGATATACTTCACTAAATACCGGAACTCGGAAATCAACTGAATAAAATTCAATATTCTGTAACAATATTACTGTTTTTTGCAAAATTCACAATTATGGAAAACCGTATCTGTTGATCGTGAATAGATTCGCTTTTATAATAACTGTAGTTCTTGAATTAAAATGGAAATGGAAATAGAAATGAAACCGATTGAGATGAAATTTAAAATGAACATTATTTAGTTTTTTAGATACCTGAGATGGACATAGATGTATTTCCGTTTTATTAAAATCTGATATGTGTTAATCCTACAACAGTGTTACATTTTTATTTATTATAAAATTATTGTTTATAAGCAATGATTTTAATTGAAAAAAATGCCTTTCCAAATTAAAATATTGCAGTTTCCATTGAAGTTGGCATTTACAATGACAATTAATACGACACAGGGTCAGATATTAAGAGTAGCAGGAATACATTTGGGCGTGCTTCTC
>CM040187.1:49308780-49326280 GCA_022606455.1 Callitettix versicolor
GGCCGTGTTGAAGCTTCGTGGCTCGCTTACTCGACATGCTCGGTAAAGTTCGGATCAAGTTGAAATCTATTTTAGACTTTTTCGTTTGTCTTAATTTTCGCCTGGCCTCAAGTCAATTTCTAACTTTTTACAGTTTCCACGGTAGAAGTTCAGTTCGGTTCTTTAGAAGAAAGGGTCGTGATCAAAATCAATTTTGTGTTTTGTTTTGTTTGCAGAAAAAAGCTACTATAAACCTATGTAAAATAGTACACTTAAAAGAGGTAGAGAAAGTTATTGACTACATTGGTATTAACAAGGTATATTATTTTTAAAAAACACGTAAGAAATAAAATATGGCAAGCCTACTAACTTTTGTTAAGAAAACCTTAATTACCATATATTTTATCTGTTAAGCCATATATTCTTCATTAATCATATTGGGTAAACGTAAGTAAACATCGGCAAAGGTGACAATCTAAAATACAAAAAAAATATTATTATTACTTTTATCATCATCATTAGGTCACCATCGCAACCATCACCATAACTATTACAATCACCATAACCATAACCAACATCGTCATTATAATTATCAATATCATCATTGTCGTCGTCGTCACTTTCAATGTCACCGTACCGTGACCACCACCAACCGCCACAACAACCATAACAACCACCAACCATAATTATAATGCCAACCACCAACGATAACCACCGCAACCGCCAACCACCGTAACCATAATTATAACTGCCACCACCACCACCACCACCGTCACCGCCACCACCACCGCAACCGCCACCTCCACCGTCACCATCACCATCACCACCACCATCGATAACGCTACCACCACCGCGACCGCCACCGCCACCATCACCATCACCGTCACCGTCACAGTCACCGCTACCACCGTCGCCGTCACCTTCACCACCGCCACCACCACCGCAACCGCCACCGCCACCGCCACCATCACCGTCACAGTCAACGCCACCACCGTCACCACCATCACCGTCACCACTACCACCGCGACCGACACCTCCAAAGTTAACATCACCATCACCATCATCATCACCACCACCACCGATAACGCCATCACCACCGCGACACCCACCGCCACCGTCACCGTCACAGTCACCGCTATCACCGTCGCCGTCACCTTCACCACCGTCACCACCATCACCGTCACCGCCACCACCACCGCCACCGCCACAGCCACCATCACCGTCACAGTCACCGCCACCACCATCACCACCACCACCGTCACCACTACCACCGTCACCGCCACCACCACCGCCACCGCCACCGCCACCATCACCGTCACAGTCACCGCCACCACCATCACCACCACCACCGTCACCACCACCACCGTCACTGCCACCACCACCGTCACCGCCACCACCACCGCGACCGCCACCGCCACCATCACCGTCAGTCACCGTCACCACCGCCACCGCCACCACCACCGCGACCGCCACCGCTACCATCACCGTCACAGTCACCGCCACAACTACTACCACGACGACCACCACCACCTAACAACCACCATAACTATAACCGTCAAAGTCACCATCATTATCATTACCAATATCACCATCATCGTCAAATTCATCGTCACCATCACCACCATCACCATTATCACCATCACCATCCATACCATATACTGGTACTAGAACCACTAACAATTCACAATCCGATGTCTAATTATTAGATAATGATAACACAATGCACTCAAGGATCGACTAGCTTTCGCCATATTCTGACTTGATAGTATAATTTCTCAATAACGATTCACCGGTTTGAGATCAAACAAGTAAAAACCCTCAAATTTTTAAGGCTATTGGTTTTTTTGGCGTTTAGTTTACAACCAATCCATAAATGTCTTTCATTTTAAAAACCGTAACCGTACAAACTTGAGTTTTAAATATTCTTTATATGATTGAAATGATTTTGAGAAACAAAACTGATTATTTTGTGTTTTTGTTTGTGGATAGCTTCGTACTAAATTTGTTTGGAGGAGTACTAACACATACTTAATTAAAAGCTTAAAGATTTCATTTAGAAATAATAAAATTTATGAGACATTTTACGCACAGTCGATGTAGTATTTATTTATCGCATACAAAAATAAATTACCATATTATTAATAAATATTTGTAAACACTTCCTTATTTTGAAATGGCAAAAAACAAATATTAATCACAAACTGTACCCCTTTAATAAAGTAGCATGACTCTTTGTCCTTCTTAATTAATAAAATTAGGGTAATCACGTGGAACAGTTAATTAGGCTCCTTCTGAAGGCAAGCTAAATGCCTTAACCGTCACCGTCACCGCCACTACCACCACCGTCACCGTGACCGCGACCGCCACCGTTACCATCAACATCACCACCACCACCACTGTCACCGCGACCGTCACCATCACTATCACCGTCACCGTCACCGTCACCGTCACCTCCACCGTCACCGCCACTACCACCGCCATTACCGTTACCGCTACTACCGTCACCGCGACCGCGACCGCCACCGTTACCTCCATGGCAACTTTCCATCAAACACCTTGCTGCATGAATTATTACAGTATTTCAGAAGTACAGTGCTACTAAAAGGGAAGGAAAAATGAAAGTTTAAAACTCCGTTTAACTAGATTTTTCGTGAAAATCTATCCATTTATTTTATTTAGGTATTTGAGCGTTACAGTGTAAGTTGATTTTCAGGAAATCAATTGTATGTTCTTTTTTTAAATCTGTTCATCAAACTAAGCTTAAAACAAAAAGTTTTAGCGAAAGTAAAAATTTCTAAAAAAAACTGCAACTATTCACTAAAATTTCATCGAAAACTGTCAATCCATATTGTGTCCAGCGACGTGCAATGTATATTGGATCATCAATAAAAATATCAATGTTATTTCCCATCACGGTTTTCTCGTAAAAAAGAAATTAAGCAATCAATGTGGTAACGATAGAGAACAATAACCATGTAGGTCTATAATTGTTAGTGTCCACTTAAGCTCATCTTCTGAAAATACAAGGTGTGTTCAGAAAGTAACGAGAATTTTAATTTTTTTAACAAAATATTTATTTATTCTTCTACATTGATGTTGTCGCCTTCAAAATAGAGATTATGCACATTAGCCAGCGCTTCTTCCAATCCTCGAAACGCTTCTCAAACTAGATCTTTAAGATAGCCTTTAGTTCTTTCAGCGATGCGCTTTTAATGTCATCTACGGCGGTAACGCGACGGTCATTTAAGGTTCTATTTACTTTTGTAAATAGGAAACAGTCACAAAGAGCCATGTCTGGCGAATATGGAGTCTGGGGCATCTGTACTGTTTTTGGCAAAAAATTAACGAACAAGCAATGAAGAGTGAGCTGGTGCATTATCGTGGTGCAAAAGCCATGAATTGTTTTTCCACAGTTCCGGGCGTTTTTTCGGATTACTTCACGCAAACGGCTTTGAACATGTAGGTAGTACTCCTTATTGACCGTTTCACCTGGTGGAAGGAATTCATGATGTATTTTGCCATTAATATCGATGAACACAATGAACATAACCTTCACGTTCGACCGCACTTGTCGAGACTTTTTCGGTCTTGGAGAGCCAGAATGCCTCCACTGGGGTGATTGAGCCTTAGTTTAGACGTCATATCCTTAAAGCCATGTTTCGTCACCTGTTATAATACGTTTCAGTAATTCTGCATCGTCGTTGACTTTATTTAGTGACTCCTGAGCAACTTCCATTCGCAGCTGTTTTTGTTCAAAATTCAACAATTTTGGAACGAATTTTGATGCCACGCGTTTCATACACAAAACATTGGAAACGTCATGACATGATCCAATCGATATGCCAACATCATGAGCGACCTCTCTAATTGTGAATCGGCGATTGTTTGTAACCATTTCTTTCACCTTTTCCTCATTTTCATCGGTTGTTGATGTGCTGGGGCGTCCAGGGCGTTCGTCATCTTCAACGTCTTCACGGCCTTCTTGGAAATGCTTATACCACTCGTACACTCTTGCTTTACTCATAGCAGACTCACCACAGGCCTTCGTTAACATTTCACACACTTTGTTACACTTTATTTCATTTTGTACGCAAAATTTGAAACAAATTCTTTAATCCATTTCTTTTAAAAAACGAAAATCGCCGAGCTCATAAAAACACGTCTACCCTTAGTGGCTGTCGCAGACTAAGTCAACAATGAAAACAGCTGAAAGTTTTATCATACTTCAAGGGCATGTATACCAACATAATAAAAAAACATTTGACAATCGGACTCTCCAATCCCGCGAAATTTAAAATTTCTCGTTACTTTCTGAACACATCTCGTATTGTGTTATTTATAAGCACATTCGCTTCATTCTCTCTATTCAAAATATAATGAATGTTTGGTTATTGTAGAAAAATCGATTTTGAGAGTTTTCTGAAGTTGGTCCTGAATATTTTCATATAATATGAACCCAAAAAGTAGTTGTTATTTGGTTGTATGTTTGTCTTGTTTTATCTGTGCATATTGTTGCATAGTTTTACTATGTTTCGGGAATGTTTTTTGTAAATTTTTAGATGTCCTATTTTGATTAACGGTTTTTGATATTTTACTCAAAATTCGGTTCGGTTCGGTTAGTTTAGGTTAGGTTATTTTCGGTTCGGTTAGGTTAGTTTAGATATATCGCTTTTGGTGTATCGCTTTGCATCGAATTTTTCTCAAACGTAATTTAAAAGTATCCAAAAACAAATCGTGTAGTTCTCTAAAAAACAATATCGAGTTTTAAAGCTATCACAAAAAACGCTCTACCAACTCAAAAACAGTCCTTCTGATTCATCTCGTATGATTTCAAACACATAGCGTAAGTTTGAAATGAGAACTGTATCTCCATAGCGTGAAAATAGATTGAAAAACAAAAATAAAGCGTAACTTTTTTGTTTTATTTTGTTCGCGCTATGGTTCTACATAAACCGATTTTGGTAAATTTTGTCAATTTCAGTTGTTATTATTATCTCTTGCTTTTGATTTTCATTATTTACTTTGCTGAAATAGTTTATTGGGAAAACGTTTTGTTACTATTTTTTTTTAAATTACGTTTTTTATTGTTTAAAAACAATAAAAATCCAGTTTTTCACTTAAACATATAAAGTTTTACTGACTTTTTGCCATTATATATGTTAATGTACGTTCAAACTTTCAACACCTGATTAACCGATCTTGAAAAAATACTGAAATTTTTAGGTTCTCATATCATTAACTCTGGAGAGAAAGCGTGCTTGTTTTGTACTTTTGCATAATTTTTTCGTAAATAATTCAGATAAAATTTTAATTTTTCTATTAAATCTTTACTTTTATTTTCATTTCATTTAGTACATTTTATAAAACAACTTGTCATTTTATTGAAAACATGAGAAGTGAAGTGCAACAGAGGATTGTGTTGTATCCTTCGGGGACCTAGTCATCAGCCTGTAAACTAGAATCACTGGAAGAGGTTTAGCTGCAGTGTTTTATGTGCGGTCCCTAGGGACATCCTTAGGCACTGACAATACGTTTAGCTCGGTAAATACAGGCGCAATAAACTTCTGTAAGTGTTATTGGTTTTGAGTTAAACAATTATTCAATAATGACGCGCCATGTTGGCAAAACATTACCATGATGGCCTCTAATTTTTCCATAAAAGTTTGCTATACTTTTAACAAAACATACAGCAAAATATTTTAAATAAATCCGATATATTTAATGTTCAATTTATAATGTAACTTTTACACAAAATCTTTTATCTTTTACATTAATTTAACTTAATTTTTACACAAGACTTGTACATCAAGTAAAAATTAATTACGTTTGAAAGTAAAACTTATGGTTAACTAAAAAATATAGTTTCTATAACTAAATAAAAAAGCTATTGAATTTTTTTTAAACATAACTCATCAACACAAAATGCAATCGTCCTTCACCATTAGATTTCTTGAATGCAGTAAAAATTATCATTATAAATAATTAATCATTTATTTGTTTATAATCTATTGGTAAGTATTTAGCGTGCAACAGACTTTTGTGATACCCTGTACAACATTGAACGTTATGAGGATATGAGGAATATATTACCAAGTGTGGTATATTTTTTTAACGGTAAGGGAAAAGCAACAACGCAATGGATTGACCGATGTTTTAACCACATAGACCACCGAGTCTCGATTATATTTATAATAGCTTATGTGCAAGGTAATAATGTTTAAAATAATTACGTTTAATTTAATGAGAAAATCATGTTTAATTTAATAATTGTAAAGATATAATCTTTAAAGGGAAAAAACAGTCATAAGGTTTCCAAACATTTGCTAAACGCATGGAAAATATATATTTCAATCGAGATTGTTCAATCGTAAACATTCAAATCAAATTAGCATTCAGAACCTGGGGAGAAAGTTACAATTTGTTTGCTTTTAATTAATAACAGATGAAACCTCTTTACGATATTAAATCAGATCATTTCATTTACGAAAACTCGTTTTGAAGCATTTTTAATGTGATTGATTATTATAAAATAACACTATTACATTTCACGAGTTCATAGCAGTGTTTTTTTTTTTTTTTTTTTTTTTTTAAGTAATACCGGTTTTTTTTATTCTCAAAAAGTGAATAGTGATGAAGAAAAATGTATTAATTTAATTACATTGTGATTTTCAGTTCCCCGGGTGAAAATAGTCTCGACATACAGCTGTCTCATGTCCTGCTTCTGGTAGTTAATTTGCTTACCTTACATTTTTGTAATCGACCTTGGCCGCCGTCATTTCCATTTTGAAACTGTTGAACGGCTAACTTGATTATATTCAATTAATGTTCTGGGTTGTTTTTACTTGTCTGCCCGCATGTGTGTGTGTGTGTGTGTGTGTTTGTTTGTTTGTTGTGTATGTGTTTGCGATGCCAAAAAAGGTAGAAAAAAATCTTTTATAGACTACCTGAAGACTTTTATAGACTACCCAGAGTGTGGGTCTCAAATTAAGTTCAAACTCAAGTTAAGATATATTGCTATCCACTAAAAAACCACCAAAAGCATTCCCCTTCTGTAACCCCTCCCACGGAACCGCCGCCAGGCATTACGTCGTAGGAAGGTGGATTGGCTGACCGCCAACTCTTCTCTTCTTTCTCGATCCTCAGTCCTCAACCACTTCATGACCACTGCAGCAAATCTCGCAATCCAGTTGATCGTCATTGTCGCAACCAGGTTTTCCGGTGTAATGCTGCCTCGCAGATATGTTTGCAGCTTCATCCTTTCCTCGTCGAATCTCCGACACCGGAAAAACACATGTTCCGCATCCTCCTCAACTTCTGGAAGACAGATGGGACAAGCCGAGCCTGTTTCCAGCCCGAAACGGAACAAGTAAGCTCGGAAGCAACCGTGGCCAGTGAGAATCTGTGAGATAGAAATCCACCTCCCCATGATCCCTGTTGCACCAATCCTGGATGTTACCTGTGATTTGGTATGTCCATTGTCCATTTGTTGATTCGTCCCACTGTGGCTGACACGTCTCCAGGGTCCGATTTTGCTCCTCTGTAATTGCCATTGTATGATTATACCGCGGCTTAGCATTTCGTTTGCGCCAGTACAGCCTCGCTCTTTAATCAGTCATCAGCTCCATGGTGGTTCCATGTGTGTCTGTGTGTGTGTGTGTGTGTGTGCGCGCGCGCGCTCATGTGCGTGTTTGTGCGCGTGCGTGTTTGTGCGCGTGCGTGCGTGCGTGTGTGTTTGTGTGTGTGAAACTACATATTATAAAATTTAATCGAAATCGGTCAAGTAATGTAGTTTCCAACGATGCACCCACTGCCTTAAATCCAAATCAAAGCCACTTTTTTGAATACAGATGATCTGAAAACGTACAGGTGCAACAAAGTTTGAAAATTGATTTTTTTCTCACGTTGGTAGTACTGTATATTCGTTACGTTTCGCATAATGAGAATGTATTTGTCGAAAGAAAGTTGGTTCTACAATATCATAAGGTGTAAAGGTAGAATTTCACATACAGAGTGTGCAATAAACCCAAATACAAAGCGATTATTGTTCCAAGTCTTATTGTCCGAATTCTTTTGTGTCATATATGAAAGGGTGACACGCTTTCAGCCTCTTTTCTCGCAAGATAAAAGAATTGTTCGCAGTTTTTGCACTTCCTTTAAAATAAAATGTCCAAAAATATAATAAAACTGTTCTTAGAAAATATTATAAGGATTTGTTTCTCGCCATTGTGGTAAGGTAATTTTTTTTTAGTTTTAGTGTATACATCCACCTCGAGTTCTCATAAATACAAAAGGTAGTTTTAAAATTTAGTAGTTTTTGGTGTGGGTATACGCACAGTCAAAAAGAGTGTCCGATAAAATTTGAAATGTACTTGTATTTTTGAAAAAATTCGAAACATTTTATTACTTTTTGAAATTAATTTTTCAAACTTTCTGCTGCCAAAAAACAAAAGATTTAAATAAGATTTAAAATTTATAAAAATTTAAAATTTAAAATTGATCAGCTTATCAGATTCTGTTCACTTAAACTCTTTAGTATAATAATATGAAAATATATAATTCAAGTCATCGAACCAAATTTTAAAATTCATTATTGTAACATAACCACCGGACCACATATTCAAATGATTAGGATTATGACCTATTCTTCCCGTCAGTGGTCTATTCACTCACCTCATAAAGGCTATCGCGGTTTCGAAACTCTATCGTTTCATCTTCAGGCCGTTATACAAAATGTAAAATCCTTCTGTCGAGGTCATCACAAAGTCAAACAAAACATTAAAAACATACATCACAAACACTGAGCACAATTACACATTTAAAATATTCACCATGAAATTCGGCTTGGCCAAGCTACACACGCGACTCGCACGTCGTTACATTCCGGACTGCTGAGTCTCCATCATTAGTAGCGCGCCCGTCATTGTTATCTGTTACGGTGCGTCTTTTGGTTTTTGTTACTTACTCAAATCACTTATCCTTAGAGCCATGTCATATATTAAATTTTATGTAAATGAAAGTTTTTCATTGAGGATGTTCTGGGGGGTCTGATTTTTTGCTCTTGTAAATCTCAAACTCTTCAATCGTATCCATATAACTGCTTTTATGACATAAATGTAATATTTCCATGTTTGTATGGATGTTTTCGAATTTATGGTGTTTGTTCATAAGATGTTCTGCGAAAGCCGAGTTTGTCGTTAATGCACTTCTGGGTATGTGCTCTATAAATCTTTTCTTAAAAGAGCGAGATGTCTGACCGATACAGAAGCTTAGGCAATCACTACATTTCATTTTGTATATGCCAGTTTTTTCAAAGTTATCTCCACTTGTATTTGCAACTGGCTTCTTTAGTAATGTTAATAATTTAGTTGTTCTGAAGGAGACATTTATATTTTCTTTGGCTAATTCTTTTTTTAGGGTGTGGCTTAAAGTTGAACCATATTCCGTGGAGATGTATGGTTTTTTATCAGGAACGATTTTTTTATTTTTGTTTTTTGTGAGTCCGGAATGTAACGACGTACGAGTCGCATGTGTAGCTTGGCCAAGCCGAATTTCATGGTGAATATTTTAAACGTGTAATTGTGCTCAGTGTTTGTGATGTATGTTTTAATGTTTTGTTTGACTTTGTGGCGACCTCGACAGAGCGATTTAACATTTTGTATCACGACCTGAAGATGGAACGATAGAGTTTCGAAATTTCGGTAGCCTTTACGAGGTGAGTGGATAGACCACTGACGGTGAGAAATAGGTCAGAATCCTAATTATTCAAATTTTAAAGCAAAAGGTAAACCTCAAAATCTGAACGCCATCGACAGTTATCCGAATCTGTTTTTTTTAATTTTGTGCACAGATTTGAGATATGAAAAAAAAATCTGCATCCGTGACCTAAATTTAAACATAACTTTATGTAAATGTCAGGTATAAAACTACCTAATAGTTCCTTGCACCTGTTTTTTTTTTTTTTTTTTTTTTTTTTTTTTTTTTTTTGACAGGAAGGTGGCCAATATGTTTTGTTTTGTATTAAGGCTAGTACTTTAAACCTTTTCGATATATGTACTGTTCGATATACGTGAAAATGTTTGTGTTGTGTTTCTTTTTTCAATAATTTTCATTCTTTTTGGATCCTTAAATAATACAGTATTTAGCAGTTTTGCAATAAAAATATTTATTTTTAAAACTAGTAAGCAAAGTGGCATTTTCTTTAACGAGGCATTTTTTACGCATGAGGCTTATTGAGTTAATGTTCACAAATTGAAAACAGGCACTTTGAAAATGGATTGCACTTTTTTTCTACAGTAGTATTTAAAAGTACTAGTACAACAATATAAATTTACGGTTCCAACACAGTGTGAGGTTATGTTAGGTCAAACTTTTTAAAATATCTAGAAACAAAAAAACAGAAACATCGTTGTTATGGTAACTTAACATAAGCAGAATGTTGCCAACTGAAATATCGAGAACAAAAAAATTACCACCAGTTCTAACAAAACACGTACCTGTACTTTATTACGTATTATATTTTTAAGCTATTTTGTGCGTGTTTTAATTAAACAATGTGGTTTACTAACAAAATGTATTCAAAACTTTATTCAACATGAAATTACTGTAAAATATAATTTATTTTCACTAAGCTTGTACAGATAAATCGTATTTTAAAACGTAAATATTGGTGGTTTTTGAGAAGCGAGAAAAAAGCACAGTTTATGTTTGCTCAAGCTACTGAGTTAGCAAAACAGACACTTTGCTCACTACCGCAGGAAAATGAATTTAAATTTAGACACTACTTTAAAAACTTTTTTTATTTAAGTTTAAGTTTATTTAAATAAACTATTGTTTATTTCGAAAACTTTATTCGAACACAATAAACAACGAACATTTTATTTCGAATAAGTTTATTGATTGTCTAAGTCCAAACCTAATAAAAACATTGTATGTCTCTGTTGCTATCTAATCTCTCTCTCTCTCTCTCTCTCTCTCTCTCTATATATATATATATATATATATATATATATATATATATATATATGTGTGTGTGTGTGTGTGTGTGTGTAAATGAATGTATGTATGTCCGGGATGAACTCAGAAACTACATTATCTATCGTCATCAAACTTTGTACAATTATGCTCTGGGTCCCCGCAAAGGTTTATGTTTACTTTTTTTAGGCCATTAAACTACTTACCCAGTCAAACTTTAATAATCAACGTACAGCCGAGATTATTATAGCTAAAGACTTGAAATTTTCAGGGTACCTTCTTGCAACAATGTCGATGTACACTAAAAAAGGTTTTTGCAACAATTTGATTTTAACTCCATTAAACTACTTACCCAGTCCAACTTTAATAATCAACGTACAGGCGAGACTATTATATGTAGAGACTTGAAATTTTTAGGGCACCTTTTTTAAAATTAACAGGGTACAATAAGAAAGGCTTTTGCAAAAACTTGATTTTAACACCAATAAACTAATTACCCATCCAACTTTAATAATCAACGTATATCCGAGACTATAATAGCTAAAAAATTTTAATTTTCAGGATTACCACTAAATGTAGGGGTGCACTGTAAAACGACTTTCCAGTATTCAACCCCTAAAAAGGTAAAAATGAGGTACAACAATTTTTATTGGAAAAAAATGTTTTTTGTATGTAAAACGTAACATAGTCACTCTTAAATACAAGTAATGAACAATATTTAAATATACAAGTAATGGTGTATTTATCACAATTTCCCAAAACTCATTCTCTAAAGAAATTGAAAGGGAGTAGAAAATGTAGTAAAAAAGGGGGTATATAATTTTGCATTTTTTGTTTTTGGATCGTATATTCTAAAAATATGCTATGAAACACAAATAATGAAACATATTTCAACATTTTTCCGAATTCATTCCTTAAAAGAATAAAATGTAAAAAGAGTTATAGGCTAATTGAAGCAAATAGAGTGTTTTCATTGGAGAAAAATATTTTTATCGGATTTTCTTAAAAGTAAACAAAATATTCTTAAACACAAATTATGATACACGTAATTCAGAATTTTTCCCGTATAAAAGGACAAAAATATAAAAGAGGTACAAATGTTTGTATTGGAGGAAAATATTTTTTATCAGATTTTGTTAAATTCAAATGGAACACGTTTGAAGACAATAAAACAACACATTCAAGATAACCATTTTTTCATATTCACTGTAAAATAATCATGAGTTTAAATTATAACGCTTTTAGTAATATATTTTCTTATGTTTCGAAATTTTGCATTACTAAAACAGTTTAAGTTTCGTGAGACAACAGTTATTGTATGTCTCGATAGACACCTTATAAAAACAACAGGCTACTGACGAAGAAGTTTTCTCAAATTGTGGTCAAGCATGAACCCTTCATAATGTAAAAACAATCTAGAAAATCTTAAATTAAAAAAAATTACAATTAGAGAACAAGTCTGGGAAAAAACAGTGCAGTTTATTCACAAACCAAATTAAAATGCACTTGGCATAGCTACAAATAGCATTGGCAACAGGTTAGGCAATAATAAATTAAAATGAAAGCACTGGAATGTTTTGAGAGGGGCGTAATGTCATATTCAATTAATGTGCACTCGGACCAAACCAATTAACCAAACAACAATTAACGTTTCAACATTAACAACGGGTTGTTTGTGAAATAATTACCAGACAATTCCCGTGGGCTAAGTACAAAATGGAGGCTGTCTAATTAACTGTTTTGGCTATATAATCAAATATATAACCACTAATATTCTTATTATTCGTTAATCGAACATTTTGTTCTTCACACACATTTCCCTCTGGAATCGGTATTTGCTACATGTGTGGATTTTCCCGTTTCTAATCATATGTAAATCTTATTTTTATATGTTGTTCACTCAGCGCATCAGTTTTAAGCGCTGTTTTTAGTTTTAATATAAGCATAGGACTATGTTCCAGTTTTAAGTTTCATGTATTACCCTAAAATATAAACGTACTAGAATGGTAACCCTTATGACAGCTAAGTGAGCGCTCTCTGCTGGTGTCCTCTTGCGGCAGAGCGTTCAACTACAGTTAAACAGATAACAGTACTGTTTATTTTCTCAAACATTTTCACTCCCTGTTTTTGCAGCTTGCAGCGTTCGTAGTGGAAGATAATCAAATTACTTGGACTTTAGCTTCTGATATCGAGCACGTTTTTTTGTTATGGCTGTACTTCTAGTACGTTTGTATTCAATGATATTACGTTAGGCACCTGAAAATAACAGTTCATTCACAATAGCGAAAGTTAGTGTATTGTTCTGAATACATTATTGATTGCAAATATCCAATTTAAAAAATGATGATGAGAATATTATAGCATTAAAACTATTTCTTTGAAGAAATAAAAATATAGTACTATAAAAAAATAGTGCATACATACAGATTGTAAACATTTTCATTTATTTAGTTGACTTTTTTTAAAAAAATGGTCTATATGAACAAATAATAATAAAAGAAAGTAATGGTGATCTGTTCAATGAAATGCGGCTTGGTAACTGTGAAATCAAAAACAAAAGCACAATCAAATTTGGATAATATAAAACTTGGTCGAACTATTGGCAAGTAAGAACTATGGTTATTGTAACAAATTTTAAATAAATAGAATGCGTGGCTTCAGAATAAATAAATCGAAATAAGTGTGTAAAAACATCAAAAAAATATTTTTACTTTCAATTATTTCCGCAAGAAAATCTGTACTAAAACTGTAAAAAACCTGTTCCAAAGTTAACTACAAAAACCTGTTCCAAAGTTAACGATAAATAAAACCGTTCCAAAGTTACAGACAAATAAAACCGTTCCAAAGTTACCGACAAAAACCTGTTCCAAAGTTAACTACAAAAGCCTGTTCCAAAGTTACCGATAAATAAAACTGTTCCAAAGTTACAGACAAATAAAACCGTTCCAAAGTTACCGACAAAAACCTGTTCCAAAGTTAACTACAAAAACCTGTTCCAAAGTTACCGATAAATAAAACCGTTCCAAAGTTACCGACAAATAAAACTGTTCCAAAGTTACCGACAAAAACCTGTTCCAAAATTACCGACAAATAAAACCTGTTCAAAGTTACTGACAAAAACCTTTTAAAAATGTTACCGACAATAACCTGTTCCGACGTTACCGACAAAAACCTGTTTCAAAGTTACAGACAAATATAACCGTTCCATAATTACCGACAAAACCTCTTCCAAAGTTACCTGCAAAAACCTGTTCCCAAGAAAGCCACAAATAAAACCGTTCCAAATTTACCGACAAAAACTGTTTCAAAGTTACCGACAAAAACCTGTTTCAAAGTTACCGACAAATAAAACCGTTCCAAAGTTACCGACAAAAACTGTTTCAAAGTTACCGACAAATAAAACAGTTCCAAAGTTACCGACAAAAACTGTTTCAAAGCTCCCGACAAATAAAACAGTTCCAAAGTTACCGGCAAAAACCTGTTTCAAAGTTACGGACAAAAACCTGTTTCAAAGTTACCGACAAATAAAACCGTTCCAAAGTTACCGACAAATAAAACAGTTCAAAGTTACCGGCAAAAACCTGTTTCAAAGTTACGGACAAAAACCTGTTTCAAAGTTACCGACAAACAAAACCGTTCCAAAGTTACCGACAAAAACCTGTTCCAAAGTTACCGAGAAATAAAACCGTTCCAAAGTTACCGACAAAAACCTGTTCCAAAGTTACCGACAAATAAAACTGTTCCAAAGTTACCAACAAATAAAACTGTTCCAAAGTTACCGACAAAAACCTGTTTCAAAGTTACCGACAAATAAAACCGTTCCAAAGTTACCGACAAAAACGTGTTTAAAGTTACCGATAAATAAAACTGTTCCATAGTTACCGACAAAAACCTGTTTCCAAGTTACCGACAAATATAACCGTTCTAAAGTTACCGACAAAACCTTGTTCCAAATTTACCGACAAATAAAACCGTTCCAAAGTTACCGACAAAAACTGTTTCAAAGTTACCGACAAATAAAACAGTTCCAAAGTTACCGACAAAAACTGTTTCAAAGCTCCCGACAAATAAAACAGTTCCAAAGTTACCGGCAAAAACCTGTTTCAAAGTTACGGACAAAAACCTGTTTCAAAGTTACCGACAAACAAAACCGTTCCAAAGTTACCGACAAAAACCTGTTCCAAAGTTACCGAGAAATAAAACCGTTCCAAAGTTACCGACAAAAACCTGTTCCAAAGTTACCGACAAATAAAACTGTTCCAAAGTTACCAACAAATAAAACTGTTCCAAAGTTACCGACAAAAACCTGTTTCAAAGTTACCGACAAATAAAACCGTTCCAAAGTTACCGACAAAAACGTGTTTAAAGTTACCGATAAATAAAACTGTTCCAAAGTTACCGACAAAAACCTGTTTCCAAGTTACCGACAAATATAACCGTTCTAAAGTTACCGACAAAACCTTGTTCCAAATTTACCGACAAATAAAACCGTTCCAAAGTTACCGACAAAAACCTGTTGCAAAGTTACCGACAAATAAAACCGTTCCAAAGTTACCGACAAAAACTGTTTCAAAGTTACCGACAAATAAAACTGTTCCAAAGTTACCAACAAATAAAACTGTTCCAAAGTTACCGACAAAAACCTGTTTCAAAGTTACCGACAAATAAAACCGTTCCAAAGTTACCGACAAAAACTGTTTCAAAGTTACCGACAAATAAAACTGTTCCAAAGTTACCAACAAATAAAACTGTTCCAAAGTTACCGACAAAAACCTGTTTCAAAGTTACCGACAAATAAAACCGTTCCAAAGTTACCGACAAAAACGTGTTTAAAGTTACCGATAAATAAAACCGTTCCAAAGTTAACGACAAAAACCTGTTTCCAAGTTACCGACAAATATAACCGTTCTAAAGTTACCGACAAAACCTTGTTCCAAATTTACCGACAAATAAAACCGTTCCAAAGTTACCGACAAAAACTGTTTCAAAGTTACCGACAAATAAAACTGTTTCAAAGTTACCGACAAATAAAACAGTTCCAAAGTTACCGACAAAAACCTGTTTCAAAGTTACCGACAAACAAAACCGTTCCAAAGTTACCGACAAAAACCTGTTCCAAAGTTACCGAGAAATAAAACCGTTCCAAAGTTACCGACAAAAACCTGTTCCAAAGTTACCGACAAATAAAACTGTTCCAAAGTTACCAACAAATAAAACTGTTCCAAAGTTACCGACAAAAACCTGTTTCAAAGTTACCGACAAATAAATCTGTTCCAAAGTTACCGACAAAAACCTGTTGCAAAGTTACCGACAAATAAAACCGTTCCAAAGTTACCGACAAAAACTGTTTCAAAGTTACCGACAAATAAAACTGTTCCAAAGTTACCGACAAATAAAACCGTTCCAAAGTTACCGACAAAAACTGTTTCAAAGTTACCGACAAATAAAACTGTTCCAAAGTTACCAACAAATAAAACTGTTCCAAAGTTACCGACAAAAACCTGTTTCAAAGTTACCGACAAATAAAACCGTTCCAAAGTTACCGACAAAAACGTGTTTAAAGTTACCGATAAATAAAACCGTTCCAAAGTTACCGACAAAAACCTGTTTCCAAGTTACCGACAAATATAACCGTTCTAAAGTTACCGACAAAACCTTGTTCCAAATTTACCGACAAATAAAACCGTTCCAAAGTTACCGACAAAAACTGTTTCAAAGTTACCGACAAATAAAACTGTTTCAAAGTTACCGACAAATAAAACAGTTCCAAAGTTACCGACAAAAACCTGTTGCAAAGTTACCGACAAATAAAACCGTTCCAAAGTTACCGACAAAAACGTGTTTCAAAATTTTCGAAAAAAATAGTAAAATAAAAAATAAATTGAATTAACAGTTGAAGGATAAACAGGAACCCCCCCCCAAAGTAGCATAATTAAAGGTTTGTTTTTAAATTTATTTAAATTTGAATTTATTTACGAAATGTGATTTTTTTTTATTTAAACTTTTATAATGTCAAGCTAAAAATTAACTAATTGAGCATCAAATAAATGTCTGATAAACCGATTTTCTGAGGTTGTAGAGATTTCGGTGGCTTTGTAACCAGTCTTGTTAAGTTTAAATTATTGGACGCGACAGAAGTTCGTGTAATTTATTATTTAATTATTACAATTTTTCCTACTTCTTATAGTAAGAAAGAAAAACTTGAGTTAATTAGATCTCGATTAATTAATTAATTAATTAATTTCCACTTCAGGTAGTACAATTATAAACATTCACAAATCCCAAAGCTTATATTATAAATAAGTTGAGGTGTTAGTATTATTGAAAATTAAACGTGTTTCCCGCCAAAATTGAAACGATCGGAACCAATCATCCAGTATCAGAAGAATTTTCTTATACTGAAGAAGAATTTTCTTTTACTTTTCTTTAAAGAAGTTTTCTTTCTCCGGTAGAGTCCTGGAAAGACTGCTTCAATATTGTCCCGTCAAAGCTTCAAGTTTGTGATTGCTCGATGAGGGGTGAACGTTAAATTTATTCCCTTCATCTCTGA
>CM040187.1:49331280-49383780 GCA_022606455.1 Callitettix versicolor
CATACACTTCCAAGTCCAATATCGCTATTAAGAGACTAGCGTTTCAGCCTCTTCTTCCGTTCCCAAAATTTCTTCATCCTGTCCGCCCTGGCTGCCCTTTGTTCATCAGTTATGGTGTAGGTATTTCGTTCAAATGTTGTTAGCTTGAATCGCAGATATTTATTCCTTATAATCCTCTTCTCTGCCCTACCTTCAATTTGAGGCGTCAAATTTAACTCTTCTAAATCACTCTTGATCTCTTCCAACCAATTACTCTGCGTTTTAATCTTCCAGAAATAGCTAAACAGCTGTTTCACCAGTCGGGTTTCTGGAAGGCGTGCTATATGGCCGAAAAAAGCAATTCTCCTTTTCCGCATCGTGTCTATTATTGACTCACTTTCTCAATATACCACTTCAGTCGGTAGTAATCTCCACTTGGTGTTTCTTGTTAATGATTGTTCTGATGATCCTTCTATCTGCTTTCTGCAGTTTATCAGTTGATTTAATCTTCAACTTGAAGAGTGTTTCACTAGCATAAGTTGCCTCAGGTTTAACAACGGAATTATAATGTCAGTATTTCTCTTTGTTTCACCCAACTTTGGGGTACACTAAACCAATCACTTTTTAATGTTCTGTGCCTTCCTCGTAGCCCAGTATTGCTTCATTCGTTGTCATCTTGCTTTTCTTTCTTCGTCAGAGATTTGGATCGTTCGCTTGGATTTGACTTTTCTTTGGAACCGTTGTTTCTTGTCCTTGGTTATTGTTTTGGCTGTTGTTTTCCATGAACATGGTGTCAGTGATTTGTAGTTCTGTTATGTCTTTCTCTGTTTCTCTAAACCAAAGTGGTTTGGCTCTTTTATTGTGAAAGTAGTCAAATATTTTTTTGGTTAGTCTATTTTTGTCCATTCGGAGGATGTGCCCATAAAAATCAATTTTCCTTTTTCTTATTGTATCTGATAGTGTTTCAGTTTTTTGGTAAAGAGTTTCATTCCTGATGTGGAGTAATTGGTTGTTACGGAATTTGGGGCCTAAGATTTTTCGTAATCTTTCTTTGGTCTCCAGCCTTTCAAGTGGGCCCTGGGTTGTGAGAGATAATGTTGCAGCTGCATATAAGGCTTCTGGTTTAATTACAGTATGATAATGCCTTATATTTGTATTCTAGGAGAGGGACTTCTTGTTGTATGTGTCCTTGGTAAGTTGGAAGGCTAATTCAACTTTATTTCTCCTAGATTCCATAGATTTAATTACTATAATACACTATTTTTTAATAAAATACTTGCATTTTAAGATTACTGTATATACCTTCTTAAGTAAAATAGTTGCAAAACCATGTAGGCCTACTATTTCTTTGTCACTACGAACTTCTGTTAAAATAGACGTCATAGTTATATTTATTACTTGTATATCCTGTTAATAAAGCAATGGCATTCGCTGTTTTTTACAGTAGTCCTTACCTTGTTCTACTTTCGTATTTAAAATAATAACCTATAAAATTAATGACTGAATTGTAACATTGTAACTTACTGAAAAATATAAATGAAACCTTGTATAACCGGATTGTACATTGTTTACCTGAATTAGGCTACAATATTTACTGTTTACTAAAAGCAGAGTCAAATTCAATTGCATTGGATACAGTAATAATTTAATTAATAATTATTAATTATTTGTGTTACCTATTCCTGTATTGTGCTGCACTCTCACTGTGACACTTCATACTGCTCCTGGAATTTTCTTTACACACCTTTATCGGTTTTAAGTCGGTTTTATTTCATTGTAAAACTTTGAAAACTGGATGCGTGAGAATTCCTTTTTTTGAAAAAATTGTAGATACCCCATAGATGTAGTTTCAATAAAACAGGTCCTTATTTTTGGTACAAAACCAATCGGAATGCTTAGCGTAATAATATATGTAAGATATTTTTGTAATTCCTTTTATATTCTTCTTCTTTACTGCTACGATTATTGTCACTATGTTCAGTATAATGATCTGCTTTCGTCAATTCAATTTTCGTTGACGCGTTTCGGAGAACCTCCATCTTCAAATAGTATTGATATAGCTTCAACTGCAACAGGCAAAAATGTCATGTTTGCCGTGGATTGTTAATATTCTTAAAGTGAATTTAGTCTACCAGTGAGCTGTATCAGTTTCTAGTGCATTAGTGGTTCAGTGTTAATTTCTGTTTATGAAACTAAGTTGTGAGTTCACACTCGCTAATGATTATTATCACTATGTTCAGTATATTGGTTGTTGAGAGATAATGTTTCAGCCGCATATAAGGATTCTGGTTTAATTACCTTATGATAATGCCTTATCTTTGTATTCCAGGAGAGGGACTTCGTGTTGTATGTGTCTTTGGTAAGTTGGAAGGCTAATTCAACTTTATTTCTCAAAGATTCCATAGCTTTTTTCTATAGGGCGTTCCAGCTGATCCATCATTTCTTTATTATATATGTTTTTTATTTTATTTATTTTGACGCCTAATACGTTGATAAAAATACGATTTTTTGAAGAATTAATTAAATATTGTTTTTAATACTCGTATTTTCAATTAGACTCCATTTTTAAACATAAACTAGGCCCTAATACCAAAATCAATTTTTGTTCCAAGTTTAATTTCATCGAGTCGCCATTTTGTGTTTCAATAATTATATTACATATTGTTTTATTTTTTTCTAACTCGTTTCATAACTTGAGCGAAACAGTTGCGGGCAACGAATATTTACGCTTTATATTTTCGCACCATTAAAATATATAAAAAAACAGGTGAAAATAAGACTGAAGGTAATTTCGTTCTCGCTTTAAGTGCTGTAAGTTTAAGTGTTTGGCAACCGGTCAGGTTGTTTATTATTCAGTAGTTTGGGAATTTTAAGAGCTTTAAAATTACTGTTTGCGATGCGACGGCAGAACTTCGCGAATACGCACAAGTAGGCCTACAGAAAGTTATTTGTCTTTGCCAACTACTTTGTTTACAGTCGACGGATACTTTATAAAATGGCTTCCATCAACAACACTTAAGACTAATGTTTTTTATTCAAGAAATGAATTTATAAAACTCTGTGTATTTTACAAAGTATGACCTCGTATAAGTTTAGCTATTTCCATTAAATTAAATCCAGTCATCATATGTCTATTTCTTTTCCATTCGTTTTAAAATTTACAACCTTGTTCATTTTCTTCTCCTTTCTCTTATTAATTTACTTTTGCGCCCATCCTTTTATACACCTAAGTTTATTTTTCTCCTACTACTTTTTTCTCTTTTACATATTCTTTTTCTACACTTTTTCCTATTTATAATACTACTTGTTATTCATCTTTTCCCCCGGGGAGTGCAGACTAGCTGCACCTATTGAGAGGTTAGACGTCCCTCGCGGTACCCGAGTCTAACACACACTTACACTTGCAACACTATACTTACGACTTTAAAATTTTACTCTCACATTTACATTTAGGGAGGCAATAATAGTTTAAATGTGCTTTTTGCCTTAAAATTTAAAAAAAAATTAAAAATATTCATTATTTTCCATTACTTTTTACTATATTTTTCTATTTTTTTAATACTCCTAGCTATATTTCTTCCTATATTTCTTTTACCAAATTTTCTTCTATTAATAACTATTTATTTCTATATTTAAAATTCTTCTTTTCCCCATCGTTTATATTTTTTTCTATTTTCCTCTAGTGTTACTTCTTTTTTTAATAATTTTCTTAATCCGTTTCTACTATACGAGGTGTGTTCAGAAAGTAACGAGAATTTTTAAATTTCGCGGGCTTGTAGAGTCCGATTGTGAAACATTTTTTTATTAAATTGGTATACATGCCCTTGAAGTATGATAAAACTTTCAGCTGTTTTCATTGTTGACTTTATCTGTGACAGCCACTAAGGTTAGACGTGTTTTTATGAGCTCGGCGATTTTCGTTTGTTAAAAGAAATGCTAACTTATGCAGATTGTAACGCTGATTGCGATGGTGAAACCGTATTTTCAGAAAAAGTGAAACATAAAAAGTTATTATTTTTAAGATTTTGAAGGACTGCGAAATTTGAAAAATTTGCAGGGCGACAAACTTAACCAACTTATTGTCAAAATAACTACATAAATTAGCTATACAAATCGTATTTAATTACCCCTCAAAAAGAGCACTATAGATACCATTTTTGTGTCAAAACGATCAGTTGTTACTTCTTTGTTACTTGAAAATTTTAAACCAAAAATTCACACAGATTCAAACGCTGGAAAAATCACTTTTTTAAAACGGGAAGGTTAAAAAGAAAATAAGTGATATTACTTTTGGACATTCGTTTCCAAAAAAACAGCGTTACAGTTTCCAATGATGTCGTGATCAGAACTTTATCTGTAGAAGGTGAAATGTGAGATGACATTTTTTTGTAATATTATCAAAAATAATAAAATATAGTAGAAACAGATTAAGAAAACTATATAAAAAATAAAAAAACAGTAGAGGAAAATAGAAAAACTAAAAAATATGGGGAGAAGAAGAAGAATTGGCGCTAATTTCAAAACTCTTCAGCTGGTTCATACCGTGATATCCACTCCAGTAGCTCATGTTCCTACGAAATGGGCACGTGACTTTAGTAGAAAATGAAGCATTTTGTTTTTATTAGTTAACGCGTTAGAGGAAGTTCCACGAGTAGGGGGAGTTATTTCAAACATTACTTGGGATAAGGCCAACGTAACACAAATACCAAGGCCCTGTAAACTAAGAAGCCTAAATCCTTAATCTACTTTGCAACAAATCTCATACAGTTTTGTTTACCTTATGTTAATGTTCGGCTTGCGTTAAGTGTATAGAAACGGACGGGCATTAGAGAGTGTTCACACGAACAAAAAACTAAAATTTTCACGTGAACACAGGAATTGAACATTTCCAATCAAAGCTTCACTTGCACTTATTTACACTTAAAGTGTTTGTACCGAATAAACCAATTACGAAGTTTAATTAACTTCAGAACTTGCCAAACGTTTGCTTCCATTTATAGTTGCCTACCTGACATCCTCGCATTGTTCTGCTTAAATTATTTACCAACAAAGTTCTTCGTAAACCGTTAACCATCTGACTCGGTCTTTCGGAATTTCGTTTGTCTATTTGTCACGCAGTGTTGGCTAAACGCGATTTTTTTCTTTTTTTTTAACGTTTGACTGTTGTGCACATTTGGGCTAATGCAGACGATGGGGTGATTTATAGCGTATGAAAATGCCAAGTCCTGGTCGGGGATCGAACCCGGGTCCTCGGGGTGAAAGCCCAGTACGCAATCAACTAGGCCACTGAGGCGGTTGCGAAATATAGTATGAAGTATCTTGCGTAAAGACTGAACGGCGTTTATGTAACATTTTTTCTTTCACTTCTATTTCAAGAAAACTGCTTTTATATCGGCAAATTTTAAAACATTTATGGATGTACGGTATACAGCTCCGGGACTGCACAAAGAAGACAAATTTGAACACTGTTAGATAATTTAAAAATAAAGTACATCGATGTATAGTGAATGCGCCGTGGTGTATTGGAAATGATGGCGCACAGTGACCTGAAGATGGCATATGTCAGAGATGAAATAAGAAACAGTGAAGCATTTGCACAAACTGCAGCAGCAAGACAGTGTCGAGTTAAGAACTTTTAAATTCTTTGCCACCGAATGAAAGTTTTCAGCAGAAAGCTGAATGTTTTCCACTTGATGTTGATCTCTGCACACGATAGCAAGAAAACATTTTCTTCGCGTGATTTTTGTGTTTTCAGAATAACTTTTAAAGGGGGTTCATTGTTAGTTATAGAAGATTTATCGGTTATCGGAAAAGGTTTTAAACAATAAAAGTTACTAGTTAGAGCTTTCAATAGAATGTGATGATTTTGTTTGCATTACCAGTCTAATTTTTTAGCGAAGTTTTATTGAAAACTTGCTGCCAAGCACGCTCGCATTCTCAATTTTAGTCCGATTTCATTCAAACTTAGCACAACAACTGAATTTCGATAATTGTTTAGACAAATTCGTTAACCAATAAAATTTGTTCAACGGTTTCAAAATGGAGATCATTTTAAATCCTATAAAAAAATTATTTTTCGTCTAAGTTTTCTTAAATCTTATTCTACCATAGTGGACAGTGTTAAAAACTGCTTAAATTAATATTTTGAATTTTAAAATTTCATTAAAATTAAGGCCTGCTGGCCACCAAATGCGGGGCGGAGTAGAGCTGAGCGGAGCGAACTACGTATTCAAAACTTTACTTATGTATTTAATGTAAGAGCGGCCACTGAAAGGGAAGCGGAGCCATGCGACGCCGCTTGACTCCGCTCAACTCAGTTACGCTTTCAGTAGCCTGGAAATATTTACATCAAAAACAACGTTACGTTTTGAATACGTACTCCGCTCCGTTCAGCGTAGCTCCGCTCTGCATTTGGTAACCGCCTGGCTTAAGTTTAATTTCATAACGGTAGTTAAATTTTTTTATACTTTCCATGTAATTTAAAACCTTTAAAATGCTAGTATAGTCGAAGAGAGAAAAAAAACCTGTCATGTTTATATTTCAACCAACTCATAGAATTATTCGTTTTAAAAAAATATCCAACAATTGAATCAATTTACTCAAGTTTTTTTTTAAAAAAAAGTGTATATTACACTCAACAACTTAGTCGAGTTAAGTTTAAAAAAAAATTATACTACACCCAACAATTTAGTCGAGTTAATTAGGTTTTTTTCAAAAAAAGTTTATATTACACTCAACAACTTAGTCGAGTTAAGTATTTTTCAAAAAAATTTATACTACACCCAACAATTTAATCGAGTTAAGTTTTTTTTAAAAAAAGTTTATATTACATTCTACAACTTAGTCGAGTTAAGTTTTTTTTTTTTTAATTATACTACACCCAACAATTTAGTCGAGTTAATTTTTTTAAAAAAGTTTATATTACACTCAACAACTTAGTCGTTAAGTTTTTTTAAAAAAAATTATACTACACCCAACAGTTTAGTCGAGTTAATTAAGTTTTTTTTTAAAAAAAAGTTTATATTACACTCAACAACTTAGTCGAGTTAAGTTTTTTTTTAAATAAATTATATACACCCAACAATTTAGTTGAGTTAATTAAGATTTTTTTTAAAAAAAAGTTTATATTACACTCAACAACTTAGTCGAGTTAAGTTTTTTTTAAATAAATTATACTACCCCAACAATTTAGTCGAGTTAATTTTTTTTTAAATTATACTACACCCAACAATTTAGTCGAGTTAATTAAGATTTTTTTTTAAAAAAAGTTTATATTACACTCAACAACTTAGTCGAGTTAAGTTTTTTTTAAAAAAATTATACTACACCCAACAATTTAGTCCAGTTAATTAAGTTTTTTTAAAAAAAAGTTTATATTACACTCAACAACTTAGTCGAGTTAAGTTTTAAAAAAATATATATATACTACACCCAACAGTTTAGTCGAGTTAATTAAGTTTTTTAAAAAAGTTTATATTACACCCAACAACTGAATAGAGTTATTTTAATTTTTTTTAAGTTTATATTACACCTAACAACTGAATAGAGTTACACAAGTTTTTTTTTAATTTTTTTTAAACTTAACAATTGAGTCGAGTTACTCGATTTTTCTTAAGAAGTTTATATTACACCAAAAAACTGAGTAGATTTACTCAAGTTTTTTGTAAGAAAAAGATTATATTACACCCAACAACTGAATTGACTCAAGTTTTTTTAAACTCAAGAGTTTATAATCGTTTCATTCTTAACAACACGCATTTAACTAATCATTTTCGTGATGAAAACAAGTTACCTACTTTGGTGAATTGATCTTTAGAGGTTATATTTGTCGCTTTTATTTTCATGTTTTTCTTACTTCCCGTCATTTTCGCAGTTTTATATTTTGTATTATTAATATTGGGTATATAATAAAGGTTTTGGCGCAATTGTTACCAAAATCGTCTTAAGTTCCAAAAACTTAGTTTTACATTTTAGTACATAACCTGCAAATACTTTACGTAGGTTAAATAAGATCAGGATAAATTAGTAAATATGTTAGGTTATGTTTTGTTTAATATCACAATTGAAATTACACAATTCATACTATATAAGAAAGAATTATGAAAATAAATTAACAAGCAATATATTCGCACGTTCACGAGATCAAAACACTTTTATAAGCCTACAACATATCACTAAACTGTTAAATGAACGCGTATTTTGTACGCAATTAACAACAAAAGTTAATTGTAAATATTACCGCAAGATAGCAGAGCAACTTGGCGTCTATTTCAGAAATATACGTATACGTAAATCCTCTTATTATTTCTTAGCATCATTATTTCTTATTATAATCTTGTCGCTTTTATTGTTTCTCAAAGATTCTAATCTATCTACAAAAATTACATACCGAGCTGTAACAACTATTCAATTCAAAATAATTAAAAATAAATGCTTTGTGTATTCGTTTCCATGGTTACCAAACGTGTGAATTTAAATTACAACTGAACTGCGGCCACAAAGTGTGTGTCAATAGAATTGCACTACGGCTAATGTGTATTAGACAGGCTGATACCCTTTGATCAGCTGTTTGGACAAGCAATAGACGGATCAAAGGAAGATTTTACCTTCCACTAATAGCTTAGTACACTTCAACAACAAAAAAAGTAATTGAGGCATAAAGCTGTCACACTGACGTGATTGAAGCGAATTTTTGAAAGTGTTTTCCTTTATATACACTGTTTATTTAAATCTAATTTTTCACAATGTAGTCAGCGTTTCTATCTGTAAAATTAATTAAACTACCAATACAAAAATTTGTGTTTTTAAAATTTGAACGAGTCCTATATATATATATATCATCAAAAAATCCTATATTAAGGTCGACGCTCATTTCAAGGTCCCGTATCTGGTCTTACCCTTATGTACATTCCAATAGCTCATTTTTTAATTAAAATTTCCTAATAACAATAGATTATTTCAAAGTATGTGGTGCTTACATGTCAGCTGTTCATTAGACAAATAATTTTTAAAATGTCTTCACGTTGTATATACAATACATACTTAATATTGCGTCACTATTCGGAAGTATGATGATCTTGAAAACTGAAATTACAGATGTTTTGGAATATACTGTATATTCTTTCCAAACAAAAAAAGTATTTTAATTATTATACATAGTAAACGAATGTGTCTGTGTTTGATTTTTTGTGTACGTCGCTGTTGGCTACAAAGTAAATGACTTACTTTTATGAAATTTGGCCGACGGATCTGGTTCAATTATACCTGAAAAAAATATTATTTTTTGTCACAACCAGAATTAACTATTTTTTAAGTTACGTAAAATTTTAATCATGAAACTACTAAAAATATGATTTTTTTTAAAACTTAACAGTGCCATAAGTACTCCGTAAGTGTAAATAAGTACTCCATAAGTACCCGTAAGTACTCGACAAGTATCTCTAAGTAGTAGTAAATAAATAATAATAAATTAATAGGAGTAAATAAATACTCCATAAGTGTCAATAAGTTACTACAGGTACTCCTAGAGTGCCTATAAATAATTCATAAGTGTTTATAAGGACTCCTTAAGTATATATAAGTACTTCACAAGTATCTACACAAGTACTTATATATAAGTAGTCATAATTGTCCATAAGTACTCAATATGTGTCTATAAGTACGCCTTAAGTGTCAATAAGTACTCCTTAAGTTACTACACGTACTGTGAAGTGCATATAAATAATCCCTAAGTGTCTCTAAGGATTCCTTAAGTATATACAAGTACTTCACAAGTGTCTGTAAGTACTCATAATTGTCCATACGTACTCAGTAGTGTCAATACGTACGCCATACGTGTCAATAAGTACTCCTTAAGTTACTACACGTACTGTGAAGTGCATATAAGTAATCCCTAAGTGTCTATAAGGACTCCTTAGGTATATATAAGTACTTCACAAGTGTCTATAAGTACTCATAATTGTTCATAAGTACTCAGTAGTGTCTATACGTACGCCATACTTGTCAATAAGTACTCCTTAAGTTACTACACGTACTGTGAAGTGCATATAAGTAATCCCTAATTGTCTCTAAGGACTCCTTAAGTCCTTCACAAGTACTTCACAAGTGTCTATAAGTACACATAATTGTCCATAAGTACTCAGTAGTGTCTATACGTACGCCATACTTGTCAATAAGTACTCCTTAAGTTACTACATGTACTGTGAAGTGCATATAAGTAATCCCTAAGTGTCTCTAAGGACTCCTTAAGTCCTTCACAAGTACTTCACAAGTGTCTATAAGTACACATAATTGTCCATAAGTACTCAGTAGTGTCAATACGTACGCTATACGTGTCAATAAGTACTCCTTAAGTTACTATTGAAGTGCCTATTGAAAGTTAATATTCCTTAAGTACTGTGAAGTGCATATAAGTAATCCCTAAGTGTCTCTAAGGACCCCTTAAGTATATACAAGTACTTAACAAGTGTCTATAAGTATTCATAAGTGTCCATAAGTACTCAGGACGTGTCTGTAAGTACGCCATACGTGTCAATAAGTACTCTTCAAGTTACTACACGTATTTCTAAAGTGCCTATAAGTAATACATAAGTGTCTATAAGTAATACATAATTGTTCAAAAGTACTCAGTACGTATCTGTAAGTATGCCATACGTGTCAATAAGTACTCTTCAAGTTACTACACGTATTTCTAAAGTGCCTATAAGTAATACATAAGTGTCTATAAGTAATACATAATTGTTCAAAAGTACTCAGTACGTGTCTGTAAGTATGCCATACGTGTCAATAAGTACTCTTCAAGTTACTACACGTATTTCTAAAGTGCCTGTAAGTAATACATAAGTGTCTATAAGTAATACATAATTGTTCAAAAGTACTCAGTACGTGTCTGTAAGTATGCCATACGTGTCAATAAGTACTCTTCAAGTTACTACACGTATTTCTAAAGTGCCTGTAAGTAATACATAAGTGTCTATAAGTAATACATAATTGTTCAAAAGTACTCAGTACGTGTCTGTAAGTATGCCATACGTGTCAATAAGTAGGCCTACTTTTCAAGTTACTACACGTATTTCTTAAGTGCCTATAAGTAATACATAAGTGTCTATAAGTAATACATAATTGTTCAAAAGTACTCAGTACGTGTCTGTAAGTATGCCATACGTGTCAATAAGTACTCTTCAAGTTACTACACGTATTTCTAAAGTGCCTATAAGTAATACATAAGTGTCTATAAGTAATACATAATTGTTCAAAAGTACTCAGTACGTGTCTGTAAGTATGCCATACGTGTCAATAAGTACTCTTCAAGTTACTACACGTATTTCTAAAGTACCTGTAAGTAATACATAAGTGTCTATAAGTAATACATAATTGTTCAAAAGTACTCAGTACGTGTCTGTAAGTATGCCATACGTGTCAATAAGTACTCTTCAAGTTACTACACGTATTTCTAAAGTGCCTGTAAGTAATACATAAGTGTCTATAAGTAATACATAATTGTTCAAAAGTACTCAGTACGTGTCTGTAAGTATGCCATACGTGTCAATAAGTACTCTTCAAGTTACTACACGTATTTCTAAAGTGCCTGTAAGTAATACATAAGTGTCTATAAGTAATACATAATTGTTCAAAAGTACTCAGTACGTGTCTGTAAGTATGCCATACGTGTCAATAAGTAGGCCTACTTTTCAAGTTACTACACGTATTTCTTAAGTGCCTATAAGTAATACATAAGTGTCTATAAGTAATACATAATTGTTCAAAAGTACTCAGTACGTGTCTGTAAGTATGCCATACGTGTCAATAAGTACTCTTCAAGTTACTACACGTATTTCTAAAGTGCCTATAAGTAATACATAAGTGTCTATAAGTAATACATAATTGTTCAAAAGTACTCAGTACGTGTCTGTAAGTACGCTATACGTGTCAATAAGTACTCTTCAAGTTACTACACGTATTTCTAAAGTGCCTATAAGTAATACATAATTGTTCAAAAGTACTCAGTACGTGTCTGTAAGTACGCCATACGTGTCAATAAGTACTCTTCAAGTTACTACACGTATTTCTAAAGTGCCTATAAGTAATACATAAGTGTCTATAAGTAATACATAATTGTTCAAAAGTACTCAGTACATGTCTGTAAGTACGCCATACGTGTCAATAAGTACTCTTCAAGTTACTACACGTATTTCTAAAGTGCCTATAAGTAATACATAAGTGTCTATAAGTAATATATAATTGTTCAAAAGTACTCAGTACGTGTCTGTAAGTACGCCATACGTGTCAATAAGTAGGCCTACTCTTCAAGTTACTACACGTATTTCTAAAGTGCTTATAAGTAATACATAAGTGTCTATAAGTAATACATAATTGTTCATAAGTACTCAGTACGTGTCTGTAAGTACGCCATACGTGTCAATAAGTACTCTTCAAGTTACTACACGTATTTCTAAAGTGCCTATAAGTAATACATAAGTGTCTATAAGTAATACATACGAGGGTTGATCAAATATAAACGAGACTGACTTTCTAAAAACTTTTCCGTTGGACATTGAACTCTAAAGGGTGGGGTTTCAGATAGCCTGGGAGGTTTGGGACGGGCGTAGACGGGCAACATTTCCGTTCGGACCCTTCAGTATAAAACTATACAATGAGTGAGAGTGAAGTGCACGTTTCCGTGGAGCAGAGAATTATTATTAAGTTTTTGGCCAAGGAGGGGGTCAATCCGACTGAAATCTTTCGTAGATTGACGGCTCAATACGGGGCCAGGACCCTGTCAAGAGCTCGCGTTTTTGCTTGGCACAAGGAATTCGCCGAAGGACGGGAAGCAGTAGAAAACCTCAGCCATGATCGTCGCCCGACCACTTCCGTCACGGACGAAAACATTGATGCTGTTCGGAAGCTCCTGGACGAAGAAAGACGTATATCGCTGTGCAATAATAAATGCACAATATTATTGCGATGTTTTAGAGGCCGCAAAACAGTCTTTTCGTAGGAAAAGGAAATCTAAACCGGCGAGAAACGTCATTCTTCTTCACGATAATGCCCGACCACATTCGGCGAACGCTACGAGGTTTAAACTCGATCAAATTGGCTGGGAACCAATGGAACATCCCCCATACAGTCCAGACTTATCACCCTGCGACTATCACCTGTTTGGGCCACTCAAAGAGGCGCTTGGAGGCCAGCGTTTCGAAGACGATTCTGCGGTGGAGACATTCGTGCTCCAATGGCTCAATGAACGCCCGAGAACTTTTTACGAAGATGGAATTAAAAAACTTCCAATCCGGTGGAAAAAATGTGTTACTCGTGCGGGAGGCTATGTAGAAAAATAAGTTGTATCAAGAATAATTTGTAAGTAAGCAATAATTTTTTTAAAAAATCAGTCTCGTTTATATTTGATCAACCCTAGTAATTATTCAAAAGTACTCAGTACGTGTCTGTAAGTACGCCATACGTGTCAATAAGTACTCTTCAAGTTACTACACGTATTTCTAAAGTGCCTATAAGTAATACATAAGTGTCTATAAGTAATACATAATTGTTCAAAAGTACTCAGTACGTGTCTGTAAGTACGCCATACGTGTCAATAAGTACTCTTCAAGTTACTACACGTATTTCTAAAGTGCCTATAAGTAATACATAAGTGTCTATAAGTAATACATAATTGTTCAAAAGTACTCAGTACGTGTCTGTAAGTACGCCATACGTGTCAATAGTACTCTTCAAGTTACTACACGTATTCCTAAAATACCTATAAGTAATACATAAGTGTCTAATAGTACTGCTTAAGTGTATATAAGCATCCTCCATAAGTGTCCTTAAATGTACAAGAAAATCGGTTTTACAACTGTTGAAAATAGGTCTATTTTGTTTTAAATCAGTCTATCAAATTTCCTTCATGGCAGTGTATCTAATTATTTATGGTTCGGGACCAGTCTTAATGGAAAAAAAACAAGTACTATAATGAAAAAGAAATTAATTTCGACTCAGAAGGGTTCAGAATATACAAGGGAAAAGTAGGGCAAAGAGTCATTGAAAAACATGCCGCATCTAGGAACTGGCTTCATAATAAACAAAAATGTCCTGAATTCCATAGACAAATTTGAATCCCAGTCTGAAAGACTCTCAACGTTGGTTTTCAAATCCGTCAATAGAGTGTGCACTGTTGTGAATGCCCATGCCCCTATAAACGAGGATAATAGAAAGAACAAGGAAAAAGTAGAACTCTTTTGGGATCAGCTAGACGATGTCATCCAAAGGGTGCCAGAGAAACATAACATCATACTAATGGGGAGACTTTAATGCCCAGATAGGGAAGGAGAAAAATATCGTCACATTGTTGGGGAATACCCGGCGCATAGCAGGACTAATCAAAATGGCGTCAGACTTATCGAGTTATGCCAAGCCCATGGCATGGTTCTAAAATCCACAGCTTTTAAAAGCTTCCTAGAAAACAGAAAACGTGGATTTCACCAAACCCAAACTTGGGTGAATTCCAATTGGACCATGTGGCTATCCGACGGAAGTTCCATAAAGAGATACAAAATGTCAAAGTCCTGAGGGGAGCGGACCTAGACTCGGATCATTACCTGTCGAAGGTAAAAATTAAAATCATCCCCAAAAAGAGAGGCAGTGGCATCAAACTCAAAAGTAAACTATATGATCCGGAGAAAATCTTAAATTCAAAAGAATACCATCATTCAACAAAGGATATACACAACCAAGATTGGGATCAAGTGAAAGGAACCTATTATCAAAAGCCGAACAAGTAGCCCCTATAACAAAAGTCAAAAGGCATGTGTGGTGGTCGGAAGAATGCGACGATCTATTGAAACAAAGGAAGGAGCTTGGCACAGATGGCAGTCGCAACGAAAGGAAAACAATAGACAAAACTACTTGAATATTAGAAAGATGGTAAATAAAAATATCAAAAAAAAATTAAGAAGGCCTACGAAAACCAGATGCTAGCCCAAATGGATGAGGATTTTGCTAAGAACAAGACAAGGAGTTTTTACAAGGTTTTTAGACAGAGACTAACAAAGTATAACCCACCAACCCTACAATTACGGACAAGAACGGAATTATGGCACATAACAACAAAGATAACTGCAGGATACTAGCCGACTATTTTAAAAATCTCCTCAACTGTGAAACACCAGTTGAAAAAATGACATTTAGTGTCCCCATAAATACTAACCCTGACTCACAGCCGCCAACCGTTGAGGAGCTGGAAACGATCATATCTAGCCTTAAAAACAACAAAGCATCAGGAGAAAATCAGATCACAGCCGAACTTTGGAAGAATGCCAGCAAGGAAGCAATAGAATCCCTACAAAAGTTTTTCAGGAAATCTGGCTAAAGGAAATGATTCCAGAAGAATGGAAGATGGCCCTTATCCACCCAATCCACAAGAAGGGGATAAAAAGGACCCCAACAACTACAGGGGCATATCTCTTTGGATGTTACCTATAAGATATTCTCGAGGGCCTTACTTAATAGAGCAGAACCACAATTAGATTATCAGTTGGGAGAATATCAAGCTGGATTCAGAAAGGGGAGATCTTGTCCGGAGCAAATATTGAATCTCAAAAATCTCATAGCCTATCAGAAGTCGAGGGCGAAGAAGTATGTCATCGCCTTCATTGACTTCCAAAAGGCGTATGACTCATTAGATCGGGAAGCTCTCCTTGCTATATTAAAAGAACTAGGTCTGATGGCAAAACAACAAACCTCATCAGGGAAAGCCTCACTAATACATTTTCCAAAGTTAAATTCATGGGGAATTGTCAGCCCTTTTGAGATCAAAACTGGTGTACGACAGGGTGACGGACTGTCCCTCTCCTGTTCAACTGTGTCTTGGAGAAGGTAGTCAGGGAATGGGATAAAACAGCCAGTGGCGGGATCCGACTGGGATCGGTAAACAGGGACATTAAGATCAAGTGTTTGGCTTTTGCAGATGACATGGCTTTACTGGCCGAGACATGGAGGAAGCCAAGGAGCAGTCCTCGAACTGCTGAAGCAAGCGGGGAAGGTAGGCCTCAAAATCGCCTTTGAAAGACCAAAATAATAACAAACATTAAGAATCCTCCAAAATATTTGAAAGTGGGGAACAGAAAATGGAGATTGTCAGGATTTCAAGTACCTCGGAGAGTGGATCAGCTGGAATGGTCTAGAGAAGAAAGCCATGGAATCTAGACGAAACAAATGGAAATAGCTTTCCAGCTCACAAAAGACACCTATAACAAAAATCACTCTCCTGGAATGCCAAGATAAGACATTATAATACTGTAGTCAAGCCTGAAGCCCTTTACGCTGTGGAAACGTTGTCCATAACGACTTATGGACCAATGGAAAAGTTGGAGATCAAAGAAAGAAAAATTCTACGGAAAATTCTAGGTCCCAAATTCTATAATAATAAACTTGTGCACATTAGTAATGAGACCCTGTATAGGAGGACCGAAAAGATGTCCCATACAATAAAGAAAAGGAGGATTGACTTCTATGGTCACATCCTACGAATGGACCCTGAAAAGGATAACAAAAAGGATCTTCGACTTTTTCCGCAATAAGAAAACCAAACTGAACTGGTTTAAGGAGATAGAGAGGGACCTACGAGAGTTTCAAATTACAGAAGAGATGCTTGCAGATAGATCCGCAAAGAGTATAATCGAAGGTAAAATGAAGAGGTTCCAGGACAGGGTCAAGACCAAAATACCATATAGGATTTCTGAGGCAGAGAGGAGGGCAAGATCTGAAAGGATGAAGAAATACTGGGCGGACAGGAAAGCACGACACACTGAACATTGATTGATCAATCGTCCCCCAAAGTGGGTGAAACGTAGAAGAAGAAGAAAAAGAAATTAAGTCAATTCCTATTTTGGTCATGCGCTTCCATCACGTCAGCGAGACAGCTGCGTGCTACGATTCCTAAAACCAAGGACTAGAACATAAGGCTTAAATCAAATCTTATCGTATAGTCTGTACAAATATGCGATATTAATATTTTACAAAAAACTGCATTAACATCAATTGTCATCCACTACAAGTTTAAAAAAATTTATTTGAACTTAAGGGGATGAATAGAAAGTATTTTAATAACGATTGAAAATTTGAACAAGATATATATATATATATATATATATATATATATATATATATATATATATAAGTTATATAGACAATTATTGTAAACTTTGCTAGATTTAGTGTTAGACTTAGCTATATTTAATGCTGACAGTTTAGCTTTTAGCACAGTAAGCATTTTCATGTACCTAGAGAAGAAAGAGCAGGAGCTCAGTGTTAATCGAGGTTTCACTCAGTTCGCATCTCAATGCATATGAGACGAACTTAAGCAATTATAATAAGTTTTAAGTGAATATTAAAGTCTTATTTTAATTATTAAAAAAGTTGTTTTTTTAAAAAAGCGACATCCTCGAAACCATACCATAACTGGCGCAGTCGGTAGGACACTTCGGGAAAATTAGTGCATATAATTTTTTTTCAGTTTCAACTGTTAACCGAAGTGTCGAACAAAAGACCAACCGTTTAATTTAATAAGTGCATATTACTAAATTGAACACAACCAACCGGCAAAGTGAATATTTGCAACCGTAGAGTGAACATCTACATCCGAAGTGAAGTGAAGTGTTTGTGCGAATTTTTCATGGCAAGTGCGCGTAAAATGAGCAAAGTATTTTGGATCTTATTGTAAGTAGATCCCACAAAATAGTTTTGTATACTATATACCTACGAATGTATATTACATCAATTTTATTAAATAATTAACAAACAAAATAATTAAATATCAAAGATCAATTTGTTAATTGAATCAATTAAATATTTTTAAAGATAAACCAAACATATGTTATCATAAATAATTTGTAGCATTATTTTATAAGTATTATATTTTATAATTTGATTTTTAATTTTAATTTTGATTTATTTTTGTGTGTAGTAATAACTAAATATTACAATGTCTATCCCAACACTGAAGAAAGAATACCTGGACATGATTCCAGAGTTTAGCGGAGAACCAACCATGCTTAATAGATTCATCACAATATGTGATAAAATGGTCAATAAATTCTTTGTAGCTGATAACTTAGAAGATTTCCAAAATTAATATTTGTTATCGTCCATATTATCAAAATTAAAGGGGCAAGCTCTTGAAATGGTAGTTAATTCTAATACTTAAGCTTGGGCAGATGTAAAAATAATTTGCTGACTAGTTATTTTGATAAGAAGGATTGTTTTACTTTGAATCTTGAAATGGCAGAATTAAAGCAAGAAAACGGGGAATCACCTTTCAAATTTTATGAAAAGATTCAAAAGCTATTAAAGTTACAGATAGCATTTTTTTGTAAACAGAGAACCATCCGCTAGGGATGTTCTATGCAAGTATGCACAAAAATTAGCATTACGTGTTCTGTTAAGGAGACTTCAGGAACCGCTAGGGTCCCTCATGAGAACCAAAAACCCCACCTCACTTGAAGAAGCACTCAGTATGCTTACAAACGATTTCCAGTTTAAAAACAACAAATTATTCCAAACAAACCGTTCCAACATTCCACCAAAAAAACAATACATGCCAATCCGTAAACCAATACCTAATCATCAGTTTCAACAAAACTCTTACAAACAATTGCATCAACCAGCACAACCCAACTTTAACTATGGATACAGACAACCTTACAGTCAGCCACAAAAACATTTCGTAACTAATAATACTCCAAAACAGATCAAAGTTATCAACCCACGCCAATGAGCATTTCGACTAGACAAACGGGAACCGCGATCAGACAAAATAAATTATACCAGATGACCGGCAAGCAGGTTGACCAAGAAAACGATGACCACGCGATGTACGAACTGACGAGGCAAATACCTAATATTTCCTTATCAGACCAGGATGTGACAGACTTTGAAGAAGCCCAATTCGATGACGAAAATTACCAAAATAATAGTAATTTTTATACCGAGGAAACAAACGAAGTTGACAACGCATGCAGTTTAGAACAGAATCATTTTTTAGGACTTACCGTAATGAAGAGCGATTTTCCATAATGAACATCGACACAAATGAATTACCCTATTTCTATGACCCAAAAACCAACCTAAAAATTTTGATAGACACAGGAAGCACCAGGTCATTCAATAACAAACCAATAGCGTTTCGCTTGTTCAAAAATACACTAAAACAGGAGCCGTTTGAAGTTTCTACAGCACATGGTGTTTCAAAAGAAAAATTTAGTTGTAAATTGCCTTTATTGGGGAAGAAAATAACAAAGTTCTATCTATTTAATTTTCATAAAAATTTCGATCTACTACTAAGACTTGACAATATGAAAGAACAAAAATTAATTTAGACTTTGTACATAATCAGCTAATATTTTGCGGAGTAAAGATTCCTGTACATTATTTCAATACGGAAAAGGAAAACAATAACAAAAAAAAAATAATAATAATAACAAAGATACACCTCCAAAAAATATCAAATGCCATCTCATTAAAGCTAGATCTAAACAAGTAATAAAATTTAAAATTGGTAATTTAAATAATGGAGAGGGGATACTATCGTACAAAGAAAGTGATGGATTGGAAATACCACAATGTTTAGTGAAAGTTGTAGAAGGGGAAGCACTTTGTCCTATTATAAATATCACAACAGACGATAGACGTTTAATGGTTGAACCTTTAAAAGTTGAACCATTAAGTGATTTCAAAATCTGTAAAACAAACAAGCAAGAAATATATAATGAAAACAACCCTAGTTTTAACTTTTGAATCACATAAATAATAAATTGGACCTAAATAAATTAGAACTGACCATATGAACCCAGAAGAAAGAAACGAGATCATGAAATTACTAGAAGAATATTTCGACTTATTTCACACAGAAAATAATAAGCTGACCTTTACTAACAAAATTAAACACGTAATTAGAACCACAGATGAGATTCCTGTTTATTCTAGGAATTATCGATATCTGGAAATCTATCGCAAGGAAGTGGACAAACAAATACAGGATATGTTAGAACAAAAATAATACAACTGTCTCATTCACTTTGGGACTCACCTATTTGGATAGTACCCAAGAAATCAGACGCATCTAATAAGCAGAAATTTAGACTTGTAATTGATTCCAGAGGTTTGAACGCTAAAACAATCGATGACAAATTCCCTTTACATAATATAACGGACATTTTAGATAAACTTGGGAGGTCTCAATACTTTAGCACCCTAGACCTCGCATCTGGTTTCCACCAACTGGAGGTGCACCCCCGACAGTGTTGATAAAACAGCATTTTCGACGGAAACCGGGCACTTTGAATTTTTAAGAATGCCGTTCGGTCTTAAAAATAGCCCACCGACTTTTCAAAGAGCAATGAACAACATTTTACATGGGATTCAAAATGAATCACGCTTGACCTACCTCGACGATATAATAATATATTCTACTAGTTTACAAGAACACATAAATAGGTTAAGAGTAGTTTTCAACAGATTAAGAGAAGCCAATTTTAAAATTCAACCCGATAAAACAGAATTTTTGAGGAAAGAGGTCGCTTATTTAGGTATATAGTGACACCAGAAGGAGTTAAACCTAACCCAGACAAAATCAGAGCTATAAAAAACTACCCAATTCCGAAAACGCCAAAAGAAATCAAAGGATTTCTTGGACTACTTGGATACTACAGAAAGTTTATTAAGGACTTCTGCGAAAATAACAAAACCATTCACCCACTGTTTAAAAAAAGGAAGTCAAAATTGATATAAATAAACCTGACTATATAAACTGTTTTGAAACTTGCTAAAATATCTTGTGTAATGAACCTTTATTACAATATCCGGACTTTGAAAAAGAATTTATTCTGACAACTGACGCAAGCAATTATGCAGTAGGAGCAATTTTATCGCAAATCAAAAACGGAGCAGACCTACCAGTAGCATACGCCAGCAGAACCCTTAATAAAAGCGAAACCCAATATCCTGCCATTGAAAAAGAACTTCTTGCAATCATTTTTGGAACTAAATACTTCAGACCTTACCTATACGGCAGGAAATTTAAAATTTATACGGATCATAAACCCCTACAGTGGTTATTTTCTGTTAAAGAATCAAATTCCAGGTTACTTAGGTGGAGATTAAAATTAGAGGAGTACGATTATGAGATTAGGTACAAAAAAGGAAAATTAAACCGAAATGCCGACGCCTTGTCGAGGATACAGCTAAATATCACTGAGCATAATGCGAACAATCAGCGTGCTACGGATGAAGAACTACACAAAACAATAGCCGAGTCGACTAGTTTGTACTTTCCTGAATTGGACGGTAATGAATCAATAATTGCAAATTTTGACGCGGAAGAAGAGACACGCCGCAGATCAAGAGGAAATGAACGCAGAAAGCGACCAGACCATCCATTCTAATTATGAAGGGAACACGCAAATAGAAATACCCATCTCAGACGAGCCGGTAAATTTTGGAAAAAACCAAATTTTGCTAAGTCTTGTGAAATATCAACCTAAGGACGTAAAAATACTAAAGCTATTTGGAACCAGTAAAATAAGATTAATAGTTGAAATATCCGAAAATAACTTAAATAATGACATTGTTAAGTTTGTGAAGGAATATTTGGTACCCAATGTTAAATATAATATTTATTTTGAAAACGACTTTTATGAAAAATTTGTGACTTGTATAACAAAAAAAATTTCAAAAAATCCAAACTTTGGTTAGTTAAATGTAACACTAAGTTGTTAGATGTGACTAGAGAAGATGAAATTCAGGAAATAATAGAAAATTATCACGTAAGCAAAATTAATCAACGTGATATACAAGAGACTTATGAACAAATTAAGCGAAAATATATTCATTACCAACTAAGTATGATCAGAATTTGTAACAATTACACCAAATGTAAAATACTTGTTAGTATTTAGTTCTGTAGTCTTTGGATTAAGTAACCATTGTAACAGTAGAGTAACAATTAAGTAACAGTTAAGTATCAATTGTAACAATAGAGTTAATTCCAAATACTTTTGCTCATTCTGTAATATCGCATTTACAATTTGACTTTGAGTTATCAATCCTTAAGGGGTAATAAAGCTCAACAATAATACTGTTCTTTACAATAATAAAGAAGCTAGAACACGACAGGATCAACCTAGATACTGTCTCCAGAATTGATCGGAATTCACCCATCACACAGCACATCAGTGTTTGGACCATCGCCTTATTGGAGGACTACTATACTTGGCGTCTAAGAAGCTAATTGGAAGAACTTCGAGGGAAGTTGCTATTCAACCACCCCAGGAAGTTTTGTTTAGGGATGGAGGAGTTATATAGACAATTATTGTAAACTTTGCTAGATTTAGTGTTAGACTTAGCTATATTTAATGCTGACAGTTTAGCTTTTAGCACAGTAAGCATTTTCATGTACCTAGAGAAGAAAGAGCAGGAGCTCAGTGTTAATCGAGGTTTCACTCAGTTCGCATCTCAATGCATATGAGACGAACTTAAGCAATTATAATAAGTTTTAAGTGAATATTAAAGTCTTATTTGAATTATTAAAAAAGTTTTTTTTTTAAAAAAGCGACATCCTCGAAACCATACCATAACTTATATATATATATATATATATATATATATATATATATATATATATATATATATATATATATATATATATATATATATATATATATATATAATAGAAATTGGATAAAAATAAGCTATGACCTCTGTCAAGTTTCTTTTGTTTTTTTTTTACTCTAGAACATAGTTTGTTACTTTTTTTTATTTGAAACATCGCACACTAAATTCTATTATAAAGGAAAACAAAATTTAGCAAAATATAATGAACTGAATTTGAGAGACTAAACTTGATTTCCTGTAATTTGTCTTGTCGCTATGTTGTAGCTAAAAACATGGTTTTGGTTAATAATAATTTGAGGCACAAATTTCAAATTTTGTACATAACCTTCGACATTTGTACATATACTTTTATAGGTAAACAAATTAAAAGGAAGGAAAAATCGTGGTAGTCAGGGGACCAGCCGACAGAAGCTTTGCTTACACTAATTGTCATAGAAAGTAAGATATATGCTCATAACATTGTAGATTAAATATAACTCATTTTTTTTACCTAATTATGAGTTTACAGACATTCATTGTTCAATGTATAATACTATTTTCACTCGACTATAGATTTTTCATCTTATAATTTACGAGAGAAAAAAATATAACAAAATAAAGACTTTTTATTATTCTTTTTATATCCTTCTTCTTTTTTGTTAGGATTATTGTCACTATGTTGAGTGTAATGATCTGCCATCCCTAGCTTCGTTAATTCTACTTTTGTTGACGCGTTTCGGAGAACCTCCATCTCCAAAAACTATATCTATACTGGTCACCAATTTTATGGCCCGACCTATTTATAATTTTCTATCTCCACCTCGTACTCCTCCTCTATTCAACACGTGTACATTAAACCTGACGTGCTCGCTTCTGATTGGCTCTTCAAATGATCTTACATGTTCTTTAAAAATTTTCAAAAATAATTCAAATTATGCGTCACATTTAATAAAAGAGGGACACATACCTCAAGAAATAGAAAACTCCATGAAAGTACTACATATGGCAGAGAAAGGAAGACGTATGAACATTTTAGAAAACATGGAAACTTTCAAATCTAAATTAAAGGGAGAAAACATAATAAATGAACAGATATCGTCGCAAGCAGATATTACGTTTAAAAATCTAAAGATTTTCAAAAATTAACAGGACGGACGACCTTTGAAAGGAACCAATTAGAAGCGAGCGAAAACGTATGATTTTAAAGAGCCAATCAGAAGCGGTTTAATATACACGTGTTGAATAGAGGAGAGGTACGAGGTGGAGATAGAAAATTATAAATAAGACGGGTCATAATATTGCTGACCAGTATAGATATAGTTTTTGAAGATGGAGGTTCTCCGAAACGCATCAACAAAAGTAGAATTGACGAAGCTAGGGAAGGCAGATCATTATACTCAACATAGTGACTTTTTTTATTAATTTTACAATGTTAAATTTAGAAAATATGAACTTATACATATTAACTTTGCAAAAAAAACTTTGCATTTGTTGTTTTTTTTACTATCAAATTAATTGTATTACAAAAAGAATTATGTACATTAAAATCAGTAACATTAGCCTAGTTTTAATGTCTGTCGGCACCCGCAACTCCCAAAAATGATTACTAAAATAAAATTATACTGTCTATGCATGATTTTTGTCTTATAATGTTATAATCTCTACATCAATTAATAAATATACGTTTTTTTATTTATATACGTTTTTATAAATTTATTCATTTATCAAAACACGATGAGCTGTACAAACCCAGTACAAATGTGTGTAATTTACAGATAAATACAATTCCAATTATATATATATTATATAAATCTTGAGGAAGATCCTTGGCCCGAGATTAACAGAAGACGGATACAGTTTGCACTCCCGGAAGACCACAGAGAAGATATCGAACCTGGCAGCAGATATCAGAAAAAGGAGGTTTCAATTCTTGGACACATCAGTAGACTCCTAACAACGAGACTTGCCAACAGAATCCTCAAGTATAGACAAAGAGTCAAATCAACAACGTCGTGGATCGCACAAGTCAGAATAGACCTACATGACGCAGAAATAGACTCAACAGACGTTGAAGACAGGAACGAGCATACAGGAGAAAGATGCTCGGTTGGAAGGTCCCAGAGAATGAAATCCCAAAGAGAGCAGGGGTAAAATGGACGGAGGAGCGGAAGAGGATCTATGAGGACAGGATGAGGGAGGTGTGGAGGATTAGAAGGAACAAGACATGAGTCGAAGTGCTTTGCGTGATCCAACAGGGTCTATACGCAAATAATAATAATAATAATAATAATAATAATAATATATAAAATATTATTATATTAATATTAATATTAATTATTAGTAATTATATATATATATATATATATATATATATATATATATATATATACACGATGATTTCCCTTATACATTTCGAGCGTGATGGGAAGTCAATGTTTATTACCCATCCAAAAACTGCTATACTTAAATATTTCGCGTATAATATTTATATGTTGACGCACTGTATACAGCTCACTGTATGAGCGTGACGCGAAACCAATGCTTTTTACGCATACAAAAAATGCTATAACGCGCCTAAAGAAGCAAACCTTCAAAAATATTCAACAGGATCCAATACATAGCATATGTTTTTTTAAAAAATAACCTGAAAAAGCACTAAAACCGAACGCATTTACTCTCCAAAACAAAACAGGGCCAACAACCCTTGTGCCCTAGTCACATAATTTCATTCTATTTTCAGAAACAACGCTTTTTCATCAGCCAGTCCCACTCAGCCCGCCTGATGCATCCTGCGCAAATACGGTTAACTAAACTAAATAAGCCGGGAGGGGTTTCCTAATACGTTATGTACACGTGTCTGATACCAGATCCTTTTTTCCGAGTAATAAATTTTCTTTCCAATCAATAATTTGTCTTGCCCCTCGGGAGATATTCAAACCCACTTCCTCCTGTTTGGGAGCGCCACGGTTAACTTAATACAGATGGGCAGATTTCAATTCGACAAATTTATTGTTTGTTTTTCTGAATCCTGTACGTTCGTAGCTTCGCAATGACCTACACGGAAGACATTTGTAACATTATGGTTAAAAACGTCTTTTTTATATTACTGTAATATGCTTTTTAGACTAATAAATTTTATTAGTGCTAGGATTTCGGCATAGTAATATTTATTGTTTAAATAATTTTTATTATTTATTATGTTAATTTTATTAGCAAGATTAACTTGTTTTTCATAACCTTCCAGTTAACGATTTCTAATAAATATGTTTTTTAGACTGTGTCCATTGGAACAGCAATACAAGTATACAACTCCCAAAACAAGCGACCTTAAAATGAGTAACGATCCTGATCTGTAGATCACTTATTAAAGTATCGTTAAAACTTATTTTATATTGTAATTTTAGTCCCGTTTGATTCAAACTTGGCAATAGGTTGGACAAATTCATTATCCAGCAAATGGCAGCAATTTTAACATTAAAAAAAATCAATACAGTTTGTGTCACATTTTTCACAATTTTATCGCAATGCTGTTATCATTATGCTGCAATAGCAGCAGGGAAATCTAATTGCTAAGCATTTTCATTTTCGACTTCCATTGAAAATTTAAAATACAAATTAATGCAAATTTTAACGTTTGTTACAACATTTAAATCAGATTTTCAAAAAAAATTGTAAGATAAAAAAGATTCTTAAAATCCGTTACATTTAAAATTCTTAACGGATTTTTTTTTATGTTAGGCTCACACTGGAGCACATTCAGTCATTAGTGAGGTCTCATCTTCTTGGCGCGTTATTCCTCCCAATACCTCTTCAGCCTTTGTGATCTTTTCCCTAAGTTCTTTTGTCAGCTTTTCCCTAAGTTCTTCTGAAATTGTCATGCCATTTCGGTCGCTTGCTTTTCTAAAGTTGAGTTCCATTTCCTTATCCTTGAGTATGATTTTCTCCTCCCCATTCCTCAACTGTTCCTCGGTTATCCCTAAGTGTTCCACGTCTTGTCCTATCTCATTAAGCCAATTATTTTTTCTCTTTGTGCTCAACTGGTAGTTCAGTAATTTCTTGATAAGCCTTTCTTCTGGGAGTCCGTAAAATGCCAGGCGTTTCTTTCTGAATGCGTCGATAAGGTGTTTGGTCTCCTTGTACACCATTTCTCCAGGCAGCAGCCTGTGGTTCCCGTTCACTATGTGTTTCTTGTTGATGATCGTTCTTAGTATTCTTCTTTCCACTCTCTGGAGTTCCTCTGTCCTGTTCCGGCTTCTCAGGTTAAAGAGCGTTTCTGCCGCGTACACCACTGCTGGCCTCGTCACTGTGTAACAATGTCTGATCTTTGACTTTATGGATAGCGATTTTTTTTTCTTAACGGAATTTACTGTTAAAAAAATCTATGCTTTCAGGTAAATAGATTTAATCAAATCAGACAGCTAGAGTATGTCATCAAACAAAATATAGTATGTATTTTACATTTTAAAATACCAAAAAGAATGTGTCCTTAATTTTGTTATATATATATATATATATATATACATTTTTACGACTACTAAAAAGTGATCTTTAGGAAAGTATAAGCGTTCATTTTACCATTCTAGGTCTGGATCTTACCTTGATGGCTACTCCAATAGCTTTTCTTCAATATTCATTCTCTAATATTAGAAACTACTGAAATGCTTGACGAGCAACATAATCTTGCTTGACAGACTATATAATCATAAGAAACAATTTGTAATGTCAGCATCTACTGAAAGAAATTTTTGTAACTAATTGTAACTCCTTAGTTAAAAACATGTAAACTTTTTTCAAAGTTCTGAACTTAAGCGAAGATAACCCATCCCACAATTTGTTATCACTGGCTGCTTTTGATTCATACACGAAGGACATAGGCTCTGACTTAACCTGAAGTACTAGTAGTTCAAAGAACAGTAAACCTGGCAGTATATTATTAAGTAATATATATATATATATATATATATATATATATATATTATTTTAAGGCGAAAATCACATTGAGGCTATTCCACCGCCTAAATGTAAGTGAGAGAGTGAAAGTGTAAAGTGTTGAAGTCGCAAGTAGTGTTGTAAGTGTGCGTGTGTGTGTGTGTGTGTGTTAGACTCGGTTACCGCGAGAGACGTCTAAATCCTCTCAATAGGTGCAGCTAGTCTGCACCCCTCTGTGGGGAAATTTTAATTAATATACAGAGCCCTCCACGAGAGCACTCGTAATATTTTCCACCAATTAAACCGGTCACTGTAATATTTACAAAAAAAAGTTACTGGACCAATTTTACTAGAAATTGTATGGTCTTTCTCTATGAAGCAGTTAGTGAATGATAGGTTTTGCCGTTCAGCCAATTCTGCAGGTAATAAACAGCTACTACATTCTCAACGTTGAATTCAAAACCCGCCATCTTGAAATGGAAATTAATTGGAAGAAACTTTTACCACACATCTTTCGGGCTTTATTCAAGGTATCTTTGTACTAAATTTTAAGACAATTAGCCAAGGTGTTTGATAAAAATTGCGTATAATCGTCATCGTTAAATCACTTTATGTAATCTTGAAATGTAAGTAAATAGGAAAAACTTGTTGATACGTCATTTGGTTTCTATACGGGATATCGTAGTACCAAATTTCAAAACAATCGGTCAATGTGTTTGGTCAAAACTGTGTACACTGGTCGCCGTTAAATCAGAGGCCGCCATTTTGAAACGTTCAAACGTGTGGTGAAATATTGTGCATACATCATTTGGGCTTTATACAATGTACCTCCGTACCAAATTTAAAAACAAGCGGTCAATGTGTTTGGTCAAAACTGCGTACACTGGTCGCCGTTAAATCAGAGGCCGCCATTTTGAAACGTTCAAACGTGTGGTGAAATATTGTACATACATCATTTGGGCTTTATACAATGTACCTCCGTACCAAATTTAAAAACAAGCGGTCAATGTGTTTGGTCAAAAATGCGTACACTGGCCGCCGTTAAATCAGAGGCCGCCATTTTGAAACGTTCAAACGTGTGGTGAAATATTGTACATACATCATTTGGGCTTTATACAATGTACCTCCGTTCCAAATTTAAAAACAAGCGGTCAATGTGTTTGGTCAAAACTGCGTACACTGGTCGCCGTTAAATCAGAGGCCGCCATTTTGAAACGTTCAAACGTGTGGTGAAATATTGTACATACATCATTTGGGTTTTATACAATGTACCTCCGTACCAAATTTAAAAACAATCGGTCAATGTGTTTGGTCAAAACTGTGTACACTGGTCGCCGTTAAATCAGAGGCCGCCATTTTGAAACGTTCAAAAGTGTGGTGAAATGTTACACATACATCATTTGTGCTTTATACAATGTACCTCCGTACCAAATTTAAAAACAATCGGTCAATGTGTTTGGTCAAAACTGTGTACACTGGTCGCCGTCAAAATCAGAGGCCACCATTTTGAAACTTTCAAACATGTGGTGAAATATTACACATACATCATTTGGGCTTTATACAGTGTACCTCTGTACCAAATTTAAAAACAATCAGTCAATGCATTTAGCCAATACTGCCTAACAAACATACAAACCAAAGAAGAGATGAGAGTCCTCGCATAGCTCGTTCAATGAAATGTTTGTGTTTAATTAAAAAATTTGCATTATTATTATATTAAAGAAGCAGTGTTTTAGTGTTTTATTAACAAGGTGTTGCAACACATACGCTGAGCTGAGCTCTGTGTCTGAGATCGGGTGACATGTCTTGTACGTAATTTAATAATAAATCATCAAAGGCCAAGGAACCCACAAAGTGCTTGCTAAGTCTTTGAAGGCGGTTATCTGTTATGTTTAAAGCCTTTTATAACGGCACCGCCTTAAGAGGAAATGTCAAAGTTCGTTCAACGATCATTCATTATAATTAATTATACGCGGTAGGGCTACAGACATTCGAAAAAGCGTCGACATTCTTAAAATCAATTAACGTACATAGAATAAGTACATATGAAACTCTTTAGTGTATGTTCTGCTATGCTTCCAGTTCTGTAATTGTCAATGAATATCGCGAACAAAAACATAATTTCTCAAAATCGTTTCGATAGATTTCGATCATGTTTGGATCGGGTTTTCTTTAATTTTTAAACGCCATTTTCGTTTAGTTTAAAATCTGTTGACAAAGCTATCTGAAGCTCCTCCTAGCGGACTCGGTGGTGAGCTAAAACTGGTCAGTCTGCTGATTTCTGAATATCTGATTAGCTCCTCCTCAAGCGGATTCGGTGGTCGATTTGTCTAAAGTGGTCGACTGCGACTCTGAACACCGGTTCTTGGTTCTCCTCCTAGCGGACTCGGTGGTCGATGTGGCTAAAGCACCGGTCAGTCTGCTGCGTCTCTGAACTTAAGGTTCTTGGTTCTCCTCCTCAAGCGGACTCGGTGGTCGATGTGGCTAAAGCACCGGTCAGTCTACTACGTCTCTGAACTTAAGGTTCTTGGTTCTCCTCCTCAAGCGGACTCGGTGGTCGATGTGGCTAAAGCACCGGTCAGTCTGAACTTAAGGTTCGTTCTCCTCTCTGAACTTAAGGTTCTTGGTTCTGAACCTCCTCAAGCGGACTCGGTGGTCGATGTGGTTCTAAAGCACAAGCGGACGGTGGTCAGATGTGGCTAAAGCACCGGTCAGTCTACTACGTCTCTGAACTTAAGGTTCTTGGTTCTCCTCCTCAAACGGACTCGGTGGTCGATGTGGCAAAGCACCGGTCAGTCTGCTGCGTCTCTGAACTTGTTCTTGGTTCTAGCCGCAGTTACTCCACGTTGATTTTTTTCTTTACCGCTTTTCCCTCTACACTTATCCCGTTTGCTCATTAGTCTAACTGACATAAAGAATAGACCTAAGTAAGTGAAGCATACAATAATCTGATTAGCCTCGAGACATCTGTCGGTAGCTTCTGGCTGGATGTTGGAGGAATAGCTTTGTTTTGATGATTGGTGATTTCATGTTTAATTTCTTTAAATTTTAATTTAATATGAAATTATTTGTACTATGAATGTCCATGTGATTTTTGTGTGTTTATTTACTTTAATGCACAATTTTTATTATTTCACAACTATAACAAAGGAGAACACATTTTCAAAAACGTATTTTGGCAGAAATAATGTAATGAATAAATGTGTAGGGTTATTACTGCAATGAAATCTTGCAGATTTATTTTAACGCCTTTCTATCTTCCTGAGATGTTTGGAGAAGTTCAGTCCTTTCACCAGTTCTAGTCATCTTATTAAGTCTAGGATTTGAAGGGATCCACAGCGGATAACTTTTATTAATTGGTGACTTACCAGTTCCTTTTTCAGGTGCTTGCTGTGCTAATTCCTTTATAATTTTTGTTACTCAACCAAAATTAGGTTTTCTATTTGGCCAACCTTTTATTGTGCTGTGAAGTTTAGGTCATTTTATTTTCTATATGCTTACTTATGTAAACACCTACAAGTAGCTAACGAAATGAGGTCCTGCATGCATGGGTTAGGTACATCCTGGGAAGTCACCATCCGCCATATACACCACTAGGCTGGTATCATTCACCCTCTTTAGCAGCGGGCGCTTTACACTTTAGTTAGCCAGGTTATATAGCGTAGTTTGTGTGTGCGTCGAGTAAATGAATGATAGCAGATCTAGGGGTATGGTGGGATTGCTAAGCCCATCAGCTGTTTACTTCAGCTGCCTCCATCGAAGTGCTGTGCACATCGTATTTAACACACGTATTAAAATTGCAAAATGAAATTTAATCCTCGTATACAAATTTATTTCAAAATAAATAATTATCTGCCTAGTATTCAATAATTAAAAATTATTTCCAAATTCCGTTCGAAATATGAGCTAAATGAGCTTTGGCTTGGTCAGCGTGGTAAGAATCTTTTTTTTTTAAGGCGAAAAGCACATTGAGGCTATTATCGCCTCCATAAATGTAAGTGTGAGCGTGAAGTGTTAGTCGTAAGTGTGTTAGACTCGGGTACCGCGAGGGACGTCTAAATCCTCTCAATAGGTGCAGCTAGTCTGCACCCCCCTGCGGGGGTGTTAAGATCCAAACAAAAAAGCATGTAATGAGTAGCAATTCTGACCTCTAAAACACATTTTGAAGAACCATGCCAAATCTTTGTCTATAGAAGAAGTCTTGATTTCCTGACTCATACTGAACATAGAGGCAAAACTATGATAGCTGGTGATTTGACACTTTCTGGATGCCTTCTTCTTTTTATAAAAGTGGGCACTAATTAGGTATTTTGCTTTAAACCCGTAAAGGGGTAAAAAAAGCAACAATGGTTCGTAACTGTGTTTTTGGTCGGATTTTCTTGAAACTTAAAAATAAATACCTTAAAAACGAATAACAAAACACGAATTTCAGCATTTTTTAAAATTTATCGCCCCAAGAGGTAAAATTAAAAAATGTTTACGTTAATAAATTTTTACCTTACTGAAACTGTTTAAAGTTGTGTGGGTAATGTTAAAATATATGTTTAGATTTAAGACTATTCTCTAACCATTTCAAAATGGCGATCGTTCAGATCTTAAAAATGCATAACTAATCTTAAACGGTTTTTATACGATTTTACCATCGCAACCAGCGTTAAAATTTGTATTTTTAATAAAAAAATTACCTAACGGCGGTTATTGTAATGTAATACATTTTCCTTTCTGTGGAATTCGTTTTATCACATCAGCGAGACAGTTGCGTGCCACCATTATTTATTCAATTGTTTGTTAAGATACCGTTACTTAAAGAAAGCAAATTACTAATCTTCTTGTTGCGAAGACAAGTGCGTAGGGTAAATCCGCCGCGGTAGAATTATAAAAATAAGCTTTTTTGCAACCCTCCAAAATAAATTGATTGATTTATTTAAAAAGTTTACAAAGTTTCTTACGAAAGTTTGTAAATCTAACTTGGGCCTTTTTAAAATATGCTAATATTTACTGAAAGCCTTTTAAGATAACACAACTGCTCAGGCGTTGCGTGGGCAGAGTACCTTTGTGTACCTCGCCCATCGGGTTATAGCAAGACAAATTGTTAGACATTGTTAAGATTGATTCCGGTGCACGTCTAGTATCAGATAAAAGTGGACACATCAATCTTATTATTACAGTTTTGCCAGGGCGGTCGTGCCTAATTTAAAGGTAAATTTCTTTTCGGGATTAGTCTATATTTTGTTTCACTGTTTTCCGTTAAACGTATACAACAAGAAATCTATATATATATATATATATATATATATATATATATATATATATATATATATATATATATAGGCAATGTCCTGACTGACTGACTGACTGATCAACGTACAGCCCAAACTATAAAACCTAGAGACTTGAAATTTTGAGGATATCTTCGTTTTAATATATAAACGCGTACTAAGAAAGTATTTTGTAAAATTTTGATTTTGACGTCATTAAACTACTTACCCAGTACAAATTTAATAAACAACGTACATCCATTACTATTATAGCTAGAGACTTGAAATTTTCAGCGTACCTTCTTACAACAATTTCAAGGTATACTAAGAAAGGATTTTGCAAAAATTTGATTTTTACGCCATTAAAATACTTACCCAGTCCAACTTTAATAATCAAAGTATAGCCGAGACTATAATAGCTAAAGATTTGAAATTTTTAGGGTTACCACCACATGTAGCGGTGCACTGAAAAACGATTTTTCAGTATTCGCCCCTAAAGAGATAAAAATGACGTACAACAATTTTTATTAGAAAAATATGTTTTTCGTCTGACCTTCTTAAAACGTAACATAGTCACTCTTAAATATAAGTAATGAAATATATTTTTCACCATTTCCCAAAATTCATCCCATAAAGAGATTGAAAGGTGGTAGAAAATGTAGAAAGGTGTATACAATTTTGCATTGAAAAATATTTGTTTTGGATCGTATATTTTAGAAGAAAACAAAATAATGAAACACAAATAATGAAACACGTATTTCATCGTTTTTCTTAAAAGTAAAAAAATATTCTAAAACACAAATTATAATACAAATAATTCAGCATCCCCACCGAATTCATCCCCTAAAGGACAAAATAAAAAAGAATAAAAATAAAAGAGGTATAGTTGGAGAAAAGAGTGTTTTCATTGGAGAAAAATATTTATATAGGCTTTTCTTAAAAGTAAACAAAATATTCTAAAACACAAATTATAATACAAATTATTCAGCATCCCCCACCGATTTCATCCCTAAAAGGACAAAATTAAAAAGAATAAAAATAAAAAAGAGGTATAGTTGGAGAAAAGAGTGTTTTCATTGGAGAAAAATATTTATATAGGCTTTTCTTAAAAGTAAACAAAATATTCTAAAACACAAATTATAATACAAATTATTCAGCATCCCCCCACCGATTTCATCCCCTAAAAGGACAAAATTAAAAAAGAATAAAAATGTAAAAAAGAGGTATAGTTGGAGAAAAAGAGTGTTTTCATTGGAGAAAAATATTTATATAGGCTTTTCTTAAAAGTAAACAAAATATTCTAAAACACAAATTATAATACAAATTATTCAGCATCCCCCCACCGATTTCATCCCCTAAAAGGACAAAATTAAAAAAATTATAAATGTTTGTATTGGAGAAAAATATTTTTTATCAGATTTTCTTAAATTCGAATGGAACACGTTTGAAGACAATAAAACAACATATTCAGGTTATAATATTTTTTCATATTCACTGTAAAATAATCACGAATTTAGATAATCACGCTTTTATTATTATATTTTTTTTATGTTTCTAAATTATTATATTACTGGAAAGGTTTAAGTTTCGTGGGTGAAGCCGAGATGGGTAATGCTAGTTCTTTTTATATTCTTCTTCTTTTCAGAAGCGTGCGAAAACGTATGATTTTGAAGAGTCAATCAGAAGCGAGCACGTCAGGTTTAATGTACATGTGTTTAATAGAGGGGTACGAGGTGGAGATAGAAAATTATAAATAGGACGGGCATAATATTGGTGACCAGTATAGATATAGTTTTTGAAGATGGAGGTTCTCCGAAACGTGTCAACGAAAGTAGAATTGACGAAGCTAGGGAAGGCAGATCATTATACTGAACATAGTTTACAGCTAGAGTTTATTATTTATTTTTTTAATATTCCTGTAAAGAAATGCTGTTATTTTCTCGTTAGATACAGTATAAAAAAGGGTGTAAAAATCGTAGATATAATCGTTTATCACCTAATTCAAAAAAAAAGTTTTACTTGCATGCCAATCAATAGGACTGTAATTGTGTAACTGTGTTATATATATATATATATATATATATATATATATATATATATATATATATATATATATATATATATATATATATATATATATAGGCTATATATATATATATATATATTTTTTTTTAACGTCCGATTATTGTGCACACTTGGGCTAATGCAGACGATGGGATGATTTATTTATAGCGTATGAAAATGCCAAGCCCTAGCCGGGAATCGAACCACGGGGTGAAAGTTTAGTACGCTATCAACTAGTCCACTGAGGCGTTCTATATATCTCCCTAATTGTGTCTGCATTTAAAAGGAGCTATGGTTTTAAATTGAAGTTGACATTAAAAACTCTACATTTTGAATGGTCAAAAACACGTTAATTTCACCCAAAAACAATTTTTGAAAGTATAAATAACATTTTATTTTTTCTGACTACCCGTAATTAATTTTTTTGCCAGTTAGACTAATGAGGACTAGAGTAACTACGACTAGAACTAAAATGCGCAGTTCAGAGAAGCAGCAGACTGGTCGGTGCTTTGACCACATCGACCACCGAGTCAATAATTATAATTGAAAATAAACATAATTCTAATTTAAAAGGCTGACGTTTTAACGGTTTTTAATTCAATTAGACTAAATGTATGCGTGAAACGGAACAGCTGGCTAATGCCATAACCAGTTAGGGCTCCCCTCCACCCGGCCTTGTTTTCTTTTGACCAGTATACACCACTATTTTTTACGTATTTGTCAGCTATTAATATAGTTTTTTTCGATTTCTTTGTCACTTGTGGTTATTTTAGTTATATGTCAATCTTAATATCTAAATTACCTTACATTTATCTTAGTACCTTAGTACCTTACATTTTTATCTAGTCCCTAAATTTACGTTTTGTCAGACAATTGAAAACGAAAATTGATCCGTAATATCGAAACCTCGTTCTTGCAACATTTGTTGACAGTACATATAAGAAACAATCCTGTCATTGAACTAAAAATAAAAACCATGTATCATGTTTTCTCTTCCCTTTTTGTTTTAATTACGATAATTTGTTTTAAAAAAGACACTAACATTGCTACTTTTTCACAATATAACTTGAAATTTATAGCCTATCAGCTGTTTAAAGAAATCAGCTGATCTTTACGAATTAATATAAAACAACTGATCTTTTAACGTAACTACCAAAATTAAATTAACGATTCATTTCATATACTTAAATCGGTCACATTTATTCGTAGTTTCCGTAGTGTAGTGGTTATCGCGTGCACCTCACACGCGCAAGGTACCTGGTTCGATCCCACCGAAATTTTTAATTATAATTAATTTAATACTAGACTTGCGACGCGCAAAATATACTGTTATATACCAACATAAACATGTTCCTGGCATCACGCGTCCCACGAAACCCAACATCAAAACCAGTCCTAAAATATCATACATGTTAAAAAAATAGCGCCATTACCAGGAGGAAATTAATTATGAAAGGTAAACGAAAATTGTTATAAATAGTAAAGTTTACGACTTGGATAATGTTTGTTATTTTAAAACAAAACATGACGTAAACTTATTATTGCTAAACCAGTGTAATTATTCTCGTCTAGTTTAATATCACTGTGATTTAACGTCTGCAGTTCATCGCCTGAACTCTGAACTTTATGTTCTTGTAAGTACTCAGCTATTAGTAACAGGATACACTGTTCACAGTTAGATAATACAAATAATACAGAACTGTTCCATTATAAGCGCATTGTCATCGGAAAATGAGCCGTTGAAGTGGTTATTATTGTAGGAAATGTTATTAGCAAATCGCTATTGGAAATTATATTATTGGAAAAACCATTGTAGTATTCAGACAATGCAATGAGCACCGATCCTGATACCTAGAAGGTTTTTCAAGTGGTAATTGGAAGTTATACATACCTGAAGATCTAATACGCAAAAGAAACATTTATAATGATTAGGATTATGACCTATTCTTCCCTTCAATGGTCTATCCACTCACCTCATATAGGCTACCGCGGTTTCGAAACTCTATCGTTTCATCTTCAGGTATACAAAATGTTAAATCCCTCTGTCGAGGTCGTCACAAAGTCAAACAAAACATTAAAACATACACCACAAATACTGAGCACAATTATACGTTTAAAATATTCATCATGAAATTCGGCTTGACCAAGCTACACACTCGACTCGTACGTCGTTACATTTCGGATTGCGGAGTCTCCATCATTAGTAGCGCGCCCGTCATTGTTATCAGTTACGGTGCGTCTGTTGGTTTTTGTTACTTACTCAAATCACTTATCCTTAGAGCCCCTGTCATATATTAAATTTGACTTAAATTAACGGTTTTCATTGACGATGTTCTGCGGGGATGATTTTTTGCTCTTGTAAATCTCAAACTCTTCAATCGCATCCATAAAACTACTTTTGACATTTTTACGCTGTGGCGATTGAGGATGTAAACAATGTTTATCTAAACAGCTGACTTAGCGACTCAGTTGTTCTATCGATAATATTATTTCAACTGAATTATGTTTAGATTAAGATAAATATATCAAAGAAATCATCATTTATTTTATTGATAATAGTGAAATATTTGAAACACAAATAAATAAAATGATTATTGTAACAAGATGTTTGATAATTATATGACATCGCATTGTGAGACAATAAAATGGTACAAGAAACAGAAATTCCGAAATTTAAATTTCAAAATGGCGTGCGTCACTGCGATGAAATTTAAACAACTGAAATGAAATAACTGCAAAATATTTCTTGTAAAAAAAATTAAATAATGAAATAATTAGTTTTATAATTCACATATTACAGGCATGCTACATTTTAACACACCCATACAGATTAAGATTTTAAAAAATCGATAACATATATTTATTTATTACTGAAAATTTATTTTGGAAACCTAAATTAACTTACTGCCATCATACGTACGTGTTCGTATGTTCCTTTAAGTGATGTTCTTTAAGTGTTCGACACAAGTGGAGGCTAGACACAATTCAGCCAATTACGCCTCTAAACTTGCGCACCCTAAGGTGGTAGGTTCGAAATAATTACAGTTACTATCGTAAGCTTTAATCCTTTCTTTAACGTCGATCACTGGTCCTTATTAATCTGTTGTTAAGTATGGACGTTAAGAAGAAAACAAAGGTGGTATTCGAAGAACTGGCCGACAGAAGCGAAAAGTTAAATAACTGAAGTATTCAGGATGCTTTGTGCTAGTTCAGTTATATTGTTGATTTTATTAATAAATTAAAAGTGTACACAACTGATATTAACGAAAATGAATAATAATTGTAAATGAATAAAATGAAAATAATTGTGATGGCTGGACTGGGCATGTTGTAAAATTGCGTTTATTAGCAATTTAAATATTTATGAGCAATGTGCATGATATATATATATATATATATATATATATATATATATATATATATATATATATATTCAACTGTAAACGCTTTAAACAATTTTATTCTAGACAGGTCGGATATTTAGTATAGGCTAATATCGTTAATGAAAATTTAAATATTTATTACTATGTTCAGTATAATAATCTGTCTTCCTTAGCTTCGTCAATTCTACTTTCGTTGACTCTAGAGTATAGATATAGTTTTTGAAGATGGAGGTTCTCCGAAACGCGTCAACGATAGTAGAATTGACGAAGCTAGGGAAGGCAGATCATTATAATGAACATAATGATAATAATCCTAGCAGAAAAGAAGAAGAATATAAAAAGAATTTTAAATATTTATTATTCAACTTGTTTATATACATAATTTTAAACAAATATTTTTTTTAATATAAAATCATTAGCGAGTGTGAACTCACAACTTAGTTGCATAAACAGAAATCAACACTGAACCACTAATGCACTAGAAACTGATACAGCTCACTGGTAGACCAAATTCACTTTAAGAATATTAACAATCCACGGCAAACATGACATTTTTGCCTGTTGCAGTTGAAGTTTCGATTTCAAAAAATCATTACGTAAGCAAAACAACTGCGTGCCCCACTTACGTCAGGTACCAAATAACCAATTCCATTCATTGTTTCAGCAGAATCCTGTTAAGGCACACGCTTCAGCAAACACCGGGATAAAATTAAATGCTTGATTTCTCAGACGTAATTTCAAGCTGCTGGGTTGAGGATTTGTCCCCTTAATTTACATTGGACTTCTTATACGAAGGCGTAACCGCTGCAGGAAATCCCTTCGTTAAATCTGTCGCAATTAATTACAGGCTATTACACAACCCTGTAGTCGTTAAATTGACAAACGTTGTTACTACGCAAATCAATTGAATGATTTAATTATATTAATGAAGTTATAATATACTTGCAAATACTTAAAGGTAAAGTATTTACGTATTATCGTAAATTATTTTTTTATTATTTTCTCTTTGTTTCACCCAACTTTGGGGTACACTAAATCAATCACTTTTTAATGTTCTGTACCTTCCTCGTAGCCCAGTTTGCTTCATTCCTTGTGATCTTGCTTTTCTTTCTTCGTCAGAGATTTGGATCGTTCGCTTGGATTTGACTTTACCTTGGAATCGTTGTTTCTTGTTCTTGGTTATTGTTTTGACTGTTTTGGCTGTTTTATTTTTTTTTTTTTTTTATTATTTATTATTTTAATATTTTTATTATTTTATCGTAAATATTATTGTATAAATATACGATAATTTATATAATAAACTTATCTGAGGATTCGGTTATAAATCTTGTAAATTCATGGTCGGTTATTATAATCTAGAGCATTCAATATATGAAGACAATAAACAATTAATTAATTTAAAAATGTGATTCAAACAAATTTTGTAACCTGAACATCTTTCTACACTTCATCAATATAGATTTACTGAGCTGTAGAAAACAAAGACGATTATGTGTCCCCAGTTCTCAACTTATTTTACTTCTTGATGTACGATACTTTATAAGACGTAGAACTCAATTCAAAATCGGTGTCTGTTTTTCAAACTTTTTTTTTCAAAATTCGCTTTATTTTTTCGACAATTATTTTCCGATTTTAGAAAAAGTATTGGTTGTAATATTTTGGTGCCTATTACAATAATTAAATATAGAATTTAAAATCAAATCCAAAGAATTAGCTCGATATATCTAATCGTTGCCGAGTTGAGTATTGAGATTAAAAATAGCTTCGTTTTAATATTTCCTAATTGGCAGCTTGCGCCGATATTTAATACAACTTAAATTAAACACAAAACGTTTACGTAGTTCGGTATTTTTTCAACTAGACGCGTTTTAGTTAGCATCTAACGTAGAAAATTAACGATATTTAATAAAACTTAAATTAAACACAAAACGTTTACGTAGTTCGGTATTTTTTAACTCACCGTCATCTAATATTCATCGGTTTTTGAGTTTATAATTACTATTACTATACAATATTATTATCAAGAAGTTTTCTTTGAGAGTTAACGCACTAAAAAGTAATCAATATATAGTAAATACATGTGGTTGACTTTGCACTGTGATATATACAACGAGCCTGATCTCCACAGTATGATTCATAAGTAAATATGTCATCAAGACCATAAATATAAGAACGTAAGATAGAACACGTGATGGATGTAATGTTCTTCCGAACAGCTGATTTTGCACCACAGCTCTTCCTACGATAATACTATTCCAACTGACAAAGATATCCTGTAAAATTAAAACATTATTAACGAAATAGTCGTACCTCACTATCGTTCATTCGTTCAATAGTTCTTAAATTTGCACCGTCTGGTGAACAGATAACAACATAATTGCATAACAGCTCGTACTTCGATAATACTGATATATTTCGATAAATTTTACGAAATATTTTTTACGTCCCGATAAATTTTATTTCCTTAAATATTTATCGATATGTTTCAACACATTTGCATTGCTTAATTTATTTCGATGTATTTTTATATAGTCAAACGTAACTTATTCGATACATTAATATTTTGATCTATTTCGATATATTTCATATTCTTCAATATGTTTCGATTTTATATTTGATAAACTTGATATTTTTCAATAACAATCTACACGCTTTATATCCTGCAATATTTATCGATATATTTTAATTTAATTAGATACATTAATGTAATAATATTACCCAAGGACACTACGTCTCGCAGACTCTAAAAGATCTACAAGAGATCGGTTTGCGGATCGAGGATGCACCGGACAGAATGAGAATCAGAAACATTGTCAAAAATATCAAGTTTGACGTAGGAAAGCCGGAACGACGAGGAACGGTGGAGGTGTAGGACGAGGTCAGGAGGCGGAGACCGGACAGGATGAAGGAGTATTGGAGGAAGAAGAAGTTGGAATCCTCACAGTGCACTAACACGGATAAGAAGAAGAGACCGAAATATTGACTCAAAGTGGTTCCATGTGGCCTAAAAAGTTGTTTAAAAAATGTACTATAGACATAAATATATTCATAATAATATGAAAAATTACTTCTTCTTCATCCGGATCACCCACTTTGGGTTTTTTTTTTTTTTTTTTTTTTTTTTTTTTTTTTTTTGGTTAACGTCCGACTATTGTGCACACTTGGGCTAATGCAGACGGTGGGATGATTTATAGCGTATGAAAATGCCAAGCCCTCGCCGGGAATCGAACCCGGATCCTCGGGGTGAAAGCCTAGTACGCTATCCACTAGACTACTGAGGCGGCTACACCCACTTTGGGGTACGCCAAATCAATTACTTTGATGTGCGTTAGCTGTCTTCCGCTGTATCCAATACTGCTTCATTCTATGCGAGGCTGCCTTCCTTCTTTCATCCGAGACTGCCCCGCCTCTTTTAGATGTTGGTTTTTCTTGGAAACTTAGGTTTTCATTATGTAAAAGTTTTCGCAGTTTAAGTACATCGTCAATCATCTCATCTGATATCGCCAGCTCAGTTAAGTCCTCCTGGACCCGCCTGAACCAATTACTCTTCGTTTTCCGATCTCTGAAGAAAGAAAAGATCCGCCTAGTAAGTCTACTGCTGAAAAATTACTATTACATAATTTTATTATTAATTTTTTTTTTGTGTTTAACGTCCGACTATTGTGCACACTTGGGCTAATGCAGATGATGGGATGATTTATAGCGTATGAAAATGCGAAGCCCTGGCCGAGAATCGAACCCGGGTCCTCGGGGTTAAAGCCCAGTACGCTATCAACTAGGCCACCGAGGCGGCTTATTATTAATACAATAAGCAATACAAAGATTTCAAAAGACATGCTTTCCTTTAAAGCTTTGTAGTAAGGAAAATCGTGTTTTTTTAATATTTAACTCCATTATATTCTTTATATTCCTAAGAAAATAGTACCTACAAAATTTAAAGCAGACGACGCAACAATCACTTGTTTGTCAAATTTAAATCCAGTAAGCCTCTAACATAGGAAATAGGTTTATTGGCGTGGACTTCACTATAATTAACTAACGGCAAAGTTGTTGGTGCAAATTTCACTTTGCAGACTTCGAGTTCTCGATATCCTACTTCGGAACTCATTACGTGAGTGTTAATCAGTTAAGCCCTTTGGCTCAGCCGCTTAGCGTTACAGTGCGGTTTAAACGACGAGAGATTATCGTTCCAGTAATAAAGGAACCGAACCACTAAATGTTATGACAGAGCGTTGAACTCCAACTTGTTGGAACACGTTTGTGTCGTATTTATTGGCGAAATTGATAAAAGAATTTCAGTACAGTTCAATGTATGTTAGCAACGTTCTGTTTGAAAAAAGCCCATACTCGGGTGGCCTTGAGCACCCATACTCGAAACTTGACCTTTAGATCCCTTTTTGGTGGATAATTAAAAATTATATATATTTTTTTTTAGCACCGTAATCTTCGCAAATTTATCAACATTTATTTTATTAAAACTTGGACATATTTTTACGCACTAAAATCCGTTCAACAGTTTCAAAATTGTTTTAAAATCTTTAAAAACCATTACTCTTGTCTCACGGTATTTTGAAATTTTGTTTTTACCATTGTAAGCTACGTAAAAGCTGCATAAATTAGTATTATGAATCCTTAAATGAAATTAAACATAACAATGGTCACGGTTGATTTTTAGGGAACTTCCATTTGAAAAATGAGCTATTAGATTGGCCATCTTGGTAAAATCCAAATGCGGGGACATTCAAATAAGCACCGATCCTAAATTATATATCAATTTTTCTTCTTTGTATATATATATATATATATATATATATATATATATATATATATATATATATATATATATATATATATTTTTGTGTATAGACCCTGTTGGATCACGCAAAGTATTCTGATTCATGTCTTGTTCCTTCTAATCCTCCACACCTCCCTCATCTGGTCCCCATGGATCCTCCTCCGCTCCTCCGTCCATTTTACCCCTGCTCTCTTTGGGATTTCATTCTCTGGGATCTTCCAACCGTGCATCTTTCTCCTGTATGCGTTCCTGTCTTCAATGTCTGTTGAGTCTATTTCTGCGTCATTTAGGTCTATTCTGACTTGTGCGATCCACGACATTGTTGATTTGACACCTTGTATATACTTAAGGATTCTGTTGGCAAGTCTCGTTGTTGGGAGTCTACTGATGTGCCCATAGAACTGAAGCCTCCTTCTTCTGATATCTGCTGCCAGGTTCGATATCTTCTCTGTGGTCTTTTGGGATTGCAACCTGTATCCGTCTTCTGTTAATCTCGGGCAAAGGATCTTCCGTGTATATATATATATATATATATATATATATATATATATATATATATATATATATATATATATATACAAATACCAAATATATATTTGCGTGTGTATATGCACGTGCGTGCGTGCGTGCGTGTGTGTGTGTCACTATGCTCACTTTCGCAATTTTTGTTCGATTTGATTCAAACTTGTCACTATTATGGTGGAACAAGTTCGTTAGCCACCAAAAAATACGTTTAACAGTTTCAAAATGGCAGCCACTTTATAACTTTTCTGTCTAAATGTTTTTCGAAAATCTTAATTCACCATCGCAATCAGCGTTAAAAATTGCGTGTTATTGGCATTTTCAATTTTCAAAATCCGTTGAAATAAAAAAATTCTTTACGGCGGCGTGGGTTCATTTTTGTAATTTTCAATGTAATTTCGAATTCTAATATGTGCATAATTTAACGCTGATTACAATGGTGGAAACAGAACGTCAAAAACAGTAAGGTACTTCTGGAAATTCGCTTCTATCACGTCAGCGAGACTGCTGCGTACCACAGCTGTTTTTCCGTGTAATTTTAAAGTTCAAAATATTTTATGCAGATTTTATGAATGACGCATAGAGAAGCACAAGAAAGAACTACTTTCCAAAAAATGGAAAAGTGAAAAGTGCATTCTGTAGCAGAACACATCTTATGTTCTAAATTTAGAAATAATAAATGACTCTTAAATTTCATAAATTCAATTAAAACATAATCTATTCTGAATAAAAAACATATATAGTGATAGAGTAGTTCTGCAGAAAATGACAAATTCTTACGCAAATTAATTAAAATAATAAACATAAAAATTGAAGTATTTTTAAGAAAGAAAGATTGTTCGGTGTCTGCATGAAATGATAAACAAATTTTACGACGCTCCTTGAAACAAAGCCGGTAACGACTTTAATAACAAAAGTCAAGGGGTGACACTTGAAGCTGCAACCCTCGTTGTAGTGCGCCGGTTTTATAAGCAAATATTTAAGTACCATTGATTTAAATACGGAAATAATGTTACAACTGTGAGAGAACTTGTGAAACAGATAAAAGTAGTAGTATTTATAAAATTGCAAATTGGTTCTTGTTGACTGCAGAAAATGAATTTTCTTTTACTGTTTTTCACAGTTCATTTTATAAGGTTAAACAAAATACTGTTTTTAGTTGAAAAGTAACTAAGTCAGCTAATATTATTATTAAATCTACTTTTCACTATAATAACTGATAAACTGTTTCCAATATTTTTATTAATTGTGTAGAGCAATGACATGAATGAGGGGGGGGGAGAAGCACAGCGAGGGCGAAAAGGCAACATATACAAGCCAATATACGAGGTGTGTTCAGAAAGTAACGAGAATTTTAACTTTTTGAACAAAATGTTTATTTATTCTTCTATATTGATGTCGCCTTCAAAATAATCCCCATTGGAAATTATGTACTTCCGCCAGCGCTTCTTCCAATCCTCGAAACACTTCTCAAACTCGATCTTTGAGATAGCATTTAGTTCTTTCAGCGATGCGTTTTTAATATCATCTACGGCTGTAAAATGACGGCCCTTTAAGGTCCTCTTTATTTTTGGAAATAGGAAAAAGTCACACGGAGCCATGTCTAGCGAATATGGAGGCTGGGGCATAGTTACAGTACTGCTTTTGGCCAAACATTCACGAACAAGCAATGAAGCTGGTGCATTATCGTTGTGCAAAAGCCATGAATTGTTTTTCCACAGATTCGGGCGTTTTTTTTTCGGATTGCTTCATGCAAACGGCGTTTAACTTGTAGGTAGTACTCCTTATTGACCGTTTCACCTGGTGGCAGGAATTCATGATGCACTATGCCATTAATATCGAAGAACACAGTGAGCATAACCTTCACGTTCGACCGCACTTGTCGAGCTTTTTTCGGTCTTGGCGAGCCAGAATGCCTCCACTGGGATGATTGAGCCTTAGTTTTGACGTCATATCCGTAAACCCATGTTTCGTCACCTCTTATAATACGTTTCACTAATTCTGCATCGTCCTTTTAGTGTCTCCTGAGCATCTGTTTTTCGCCGCTGTTTTTGTTCAAAATTCAACAATTTTTGAAAGAATTTTGCTGCCACGTGTTTCATACACAAAACACTGGAAACAATGTCATGACATGATCCAATTGATATGATAACATCATCAGCGACCTCTCTAATTGTGATTCGGCGATTGTTCATAACCATTTCTTTCACTTTTTTCACGTTTTTATGAGTTGTTTATGTGCTAGGGCGTCCAGGGCGTTCGTCATCTTCAACGTCTTCACGGCCTTCTTGGAAACACTTATACCACTCGTAAACTCTTGCTTTACTAATAGCAGACTCACCATAGGCCTTCGTTAACATTTCACTCACTTTGTTACACTTTATTCCATTTTTTACGCAAAATTTGATACAAATTCATTGATCCATTTATTTTAACAAACGAAAATCGCCGAGCTCATAAAAACACGTCTAATCTTAGTGGCTGTCACAGACAAAGTGAACAATGAAAACAGCTGAAAGTTTTGTCATACTTCAAGGGCATGTATACCAACATAGTAAAAAAATGTTTGATAATCGGACTCTCCAAGCTCGCAAAATTTAAAATTCTCGTTACTTTCTGAACACACCTCGTACAAGATACCATGATTTTTTATAGTAATACCTTCTTAAAAATTGAATAAAACCTTTTCCTACAGAAGTAAGCAAAGTGACTCTTTTTCTAACAGTTACCAACCTTAGACAACTAAATAAAATTTACGTTTAACACCTCTTATTTTTGTACAAGTTTACAGGAAGATGGATTATATTATATAGTGCTTTTATGTTAAATAACTTTACCATAAATTGCATTAGTAAACTACAATGTTTTTTTTTAACAAACATAAAAAATAGGTTTAAATAAACATTGCGGTAAATAATTAAAGTACACGTGTGTCATTGTTAGAACTCGGGGTATTTTTTCTTTTCTGGATTTCAGTTGGCAACATTGTTCATTTTAAGTTACCATATAAACTCAATGTTTCGGTAGTGTTACTTGTCAGTGAACATTTGTAAAATAAAGTAGAAGAAAGTGATCCTGATTTGTTCAACACACTTTCAGATATAGTGGAAAGAGAAAATATTTTGTTCACAAAATTCTAAGAGTATTTTTGTTCCTTCATATTTTAAAACATGACCTTGTAATGTTTTTGAAACGTACTGTACAGTATTTGTATTGTTGAAATAAAACTTTTAGGTACTACTAATGTAAAAAACATTTCACATGCAATTACTGTTCAAACTGTTTATTTTCAACTAATTAAGCCTCGTGCATATACATTTTTCGCTTCGCTCAGAAGTAGCTCAACTATTCCCTAGTATTACTGAAAAATGTAGAAGCTGGTTAACATGCAAACTACATAAATGGACTAATTGCAACTTTAAGCCGATTATGCTAATGGCGTGGATTAAATACGCTTTCGTTCGTCCAATGCAATGGGTTACAAATCCAGAGTGCCTTTTATTTAGCATTTCAAATGGGCGGAAATAAATGTGGTTTACTAGTGTGATTACGTGTCAGCAAAACCTTTGTTCTCTGTACTTCGGGAAAACAACCATAGAGCGTTATACTGTGATAACTATAGAAAAAGATAACAGCTGAGTTTTGTTTATAAAATCGTAACAGTATCAATGATATCGTACCGTAGAGTAGCACACAACCACTACAATCCCGGTGGACGATAGGCTGCTACAGGATGTGACGAATCCTGCCCATTGTTAAGCTGCTGATCCATTTCCGTTTCATTCTCTAAGGAGTAATCAAAACCTAAACAGATCATTCTTCCAAGCCCTTTCCTATTTCTACCCACATCCCAAGCAAGGTCAAACCGAAGGTTGTGTATGCAGACTCTAGATACCAAGAGGATTCCAGTTTTATTCTAGCCTTACCTGTACATGTGGGGCTGTTTGATGGTGGAATTTTTATTTCCCATGTACGAGGTGTGTTCAGAAAATAACGAGAATTTTAATTTTTTGAACAAAATATTTATTTATTCTTCTACATTGATGTCGCCTTCAAAATAGTTCCCATTGGAGATTATGCATTTGTGCCAGCGCTTCTTCCAATCCTCGAAACACTTCTCAAACTCGATCTTTGAGATAGCCTTTAGTTCTTTCAGCGATGCGCTTTTAATGTCATCTACGTCCAGGGCGTACGTCGCCTTCAACGTCTTCACGGCCTTTTTGGTAACGCTTATAATACTCGTAAACTCTTGCTTTACTCATAGCAGACTCACCATAGGCCTTTGTTAACATTTCACACACTTTGTTACACTTTATTCCATTTTTTACGCAAAATTTGGTACAAATTCTTTGATCCATTACTATTAACAAACGAAAATCGCCGAGCTCATAAAAACACGTTTAACCTTAGTGGCTGTTATAGACAAAGTCAACAATGAAAAAAGCTGAAAGTTTTATCATACTTCAAGGGCATTTGAACCAACATAATAAAAATAATGTTTGACAATCGGACTCTCCGAGCCCGCGAAATTTAAAAATTCTCGTTACTTTCTGAACACACCTCGTACTTGCGCGCAAGATTTTAATAACCGACGAAAGCCTCAAAACTCTGGGAACCTTGCCACAGTGGACCTGCAAAGTGAAAATATTGTGCAGGTGGAGGAAAATGGAAGTTGTATCAAACCCAATGGAACATACAGCGAACACTAAGGACGGTAGGAGGACGTACCCAACCTGCGATGAAAGAAGTGAGATGGGGGTCGAACAACACAAATCGTTATCAGAAGTGCAACATACATCATGTGTTAACATACACAAGATTATCAGAAGTGCAACCGAGAATAGAGGAGGCGTAGCAGATGTATTTCCAATTAAATATAGGAGCAGACGACCTCCCACGGATCAAACCTTGGGGTACAAAACACAATCCCTATAAACTTGCGACCTAGAAGCGCAAAAAACGCAACCGAGAATAGAGGAAGCGTAGCAGATGTATTTCCAATTAAATATAGGAGCAGACGAACTCCCACGGATCAAACCTTGGGGTACAAAACACAATCCCTATAAACTTGCGACCCAGAAGCGCAAAAAACTCAACCGAGAATAGAGGAAGCGTAGCAGATGTATTTCCAATTAAATATAGGAGCAGGCGACCTCCCACGAATCAAACCTTGGGGTACAAAACACAATCCCTATAAACTTGCCACCCAGAAGCGCAAAAAACGCAACCGAGAATAGAGGAAGCGTAGCAGATGTATTTCCAATTAAATATAGGAGCAGACGACCTCCCACGGATCAAACCTTGGGGTACAAAACATAATCCCTATAAACTTGCGACCCAGAAGCGCAAAAAACGCAACCGAGAATAGAGGAAGCGTAGCAGATGTATTTCCAATTAAATATACGAGCAGACGACCTCCCACGGATCAAACCTTGGGGTACAATACACAATCCCTATAAACTTGCGACCACAAAGCTGACAGGAACTCCAAGATTTTGAAGCTGCCAGCCAGGAATCAAAAGAGGTTATACTAGGTGGATCTAGGAGTAGTAGGGCAACTCTCAAGATCTATAAGGCGCATTATGGAGTGATTTGAGGGTGCGCCTGAACATGTTAGGAATTTAACATGGATGTTATTGTTATTTTAAGGCGAAAAGCACATTGAGGCTATTATCGCCTCCCTAAATGTAAGTGTGAGTGTAAAGTGTTAACGTCGTAAGTGTAAGTGTGTGATAGACTCGGGTACCGCGATGGACGTCTAAATTCTCTCAATAGGTGCAGCTAGTCTGCGGGGATTTAGCATGGAGAAACTGTGCGCATACCGAAGTTGCATTTCGCATAATCTGATTGCGATTGCTTCTCTTGCTAGCTGAAAGCAAAGCGTGTTTCCACTCCAAGGACTCCAAGGACATCCAGCTGATGTGCTAGACAGAGGCTGACGACAACTTAACTTAGTTGTAAAGTAGATCTTTGATTGTAATACCAAGAACCACCAAACCTCTCAACCTCAAACATCTACAATCCACAAAGTTTCATTGAAATCAGGTTTTACAAACAACAGGTCCACGTCGGGTAGTTTTATCTAAGGTAAAATATTTGGTAATCTCTCTCTCTCTCTCTCTCTCTCTATATATATATATATATATATATATATATATATATATATATATATATATATATATATATATATATATATATATATATATATATATATATATATATATATATATATATATATATATATATACATATATATATATATATATATATATATATATATATATATATATATATATATATATATATATATATAAAGGCAATGTCCTGACTGACTGACTGATCAACGTACAGCCCAAACTATAAAACCTAGAGACTTGAAATTTTGAGGATATTTTCGTTTTAATATGTAAGCGCGTACTAAGAAAGGATTTTACAAAAAATTGATTTTAACACCATTAAACTACTAACCCAGTCCAAATTTAATAATCAACGTACAGCCAATACTATTATAGCTAGAGACTTGAAATTTTCAAGGTACATTCATACAACAATGTCAAGATGCACTAATAAAGGATTTTGTAAAAATTTGATTTTAACACCATTAAACTACTAACCCAGTCCAAATTTAATAATCAACGTACAGCCTAATAATCTATTATAGCTAGAGACTTGAAATTTTCAAGGTACATTCTTACAACAATGTCAAGGTGCACTAATAAAGGATTTTGCAAAAATATGATTTTGAAGCAATTAAACTACTAACCCAGTCCAAATTTAATAATCAACCTACAGCCAATACTATTATAGCTAGAGACTTGAAATTTTCAGATTACCTTCTTATAACATTGTCGAGATGCACTGAAAAAGGGGTGTACTGAAAAACGATTTTCCAGTATGCAACCCCTAAAGAGGTAAACATGAGGTTCAACAATTTTTATTGACAAAAATATGTTTTTCATCTGACCTTCTTAAAACGTAAATAGTCACTCTTAAGTATAAGTAATGAAATATATTTTTCACCTTTTCCCCAAAATGCATCCCCTAAAGAGATTAAAAGAAGGTATAAAATATAAAAAAGGGGTACAATTTTGTATTGAAAAAATATTTTTTTATCTTATATTCTAGAAATATGCTATGAAACATATATTTCAACATTTTTATGAATTCATCCCCTAAAAGAATAAAAATTGAAGAGTTATCATGAGAGAAAAAAGAGTGTTTGCATTGGATAAAAATATTTTTTATCAAAGTTTCTTAAAAGTAAACAAAATATTTTAAAACACAAATTATGATACACGCAATTCAGTATTTTCCCCCGAATTCATCCCCTAAAAGGACAAAAACATAGAATAGGTATAAATGTTTGTATTGGACAAAAATATTCTTGATAAGATTTTCTTAAATTCGAATGGAACACGTTTGAAGACAATAAAACAACATATTCAGGTTATAATATTTTTTCATATTCACTGTGAAATAATCACGAGTTTAGATGATAACGCTTTTATTAATATATTTTTTTATGTTTCTAAATTATTACATTACTGAAGCAGTTTAAGTTTCGTGGGAGAGGCCGCGACGGGTAATGCTAGTTATCAATAAAAGCGTAACTTATGTTATCAGGTTATTTTATATTTTCCTAATAGTATTAGATTTTGAGAATAATGTGTTAAAACACATTGGCTATTTCTCTTTAAATCGAACTTTCTGTGATATTAGATAGGTGCATTGAAACTTGATTCTGCATTTACCAGAGCAGTAGTGTTATTTGTTGTGCGTTATTTTCTTTTAACTAAACTTTTAGGAAGTGTCGTATCATTTGAAACTAAAACTGATGTTGATTCCGAATATATACAGGGTGTCTGAACACCTCCAGTAACATTTTGGTGTATTAATAAAGAAAACCCAACCCATGAAATGTTTATAAGACAAATATAACAAGAAGTACTTTTAGTGTATTAGACAACTTTGCTTTTACCTCCAAAATGGAAGATTTTAAGAACAACTTGAACATTTTAAAAGTTAACCCCTACCGAGTGACACCCTATTTTAAAAGTCCCATTAGAAGATAACGAACAGCGCATACTTAGTATTGAAATCTTATAAGTGGTTGCGTATATACTTTTTTGTTATTTTTTCAGGGACTTGCTAATATTTGCCAAATTTAAACAATGTTTGTACAATATTACGTATAATGAAGTTAAATGAACGAGAGTATATTATAGTACCAATGCTGTATGGCTACATAAGTTTCCAAATATAAACATATATTAGATCAACGACAGAAAGAACTAGTAAAAGTTTCAAAAAAACTGGTACTGTCTGTCCCTTCTTCAAGAAATGTAACAGCGCAATGTATTCTAAACGAATACAATTTCTTTTTTTTTTTTTTTTTTTAACGTCCGACTATTTAACGTTCCGGCTAATGCAGACGATGGGATGATTTATAGCGTATGAAAATGCCAAGCCCTGGCCGGGAATCGAACCCGGGTTCCCGGGGTGAAAGCCTAGTACGCTATCAACTAGGCCACCGAGGCGGCTCAACGAATACAACGGTCTGGTCTTCGTCGCGGTAGTACGGGCATCACTGAAGTCAACTGGTCCATTCTTTAGTTTTATAATTCTTAAAAACAAAGCACTCAAGTTTATATTCCACAGGTTGATACAACGAGGACAAGAAACAAGGCGGACCGGAATCACGTGATTTAAAAGTATGTGCTTCCCGTTTTAACACTTAACTAACGAACTGTATATAAGTGAACTTGTATTACATATTTTTCATCTCTCTTATTTCCGGTTAAAAACGTTCTCCGGCGTCTTCCGATTCATAGCTTCTATTTTGCCTGTCATCCCATGGTCTTGGTCCAATCGCCTCTCTTTCACTTCTTTATTAATTTCTTCTATCAAATTAAGTCTCGGCCTTCCTCTT
>CM040187.1:49388780-49423780 GCA_022606455.1 Callitettix versicolor
AGTGCCCATCCCTAATGAGAGTCTTAAGAGTGAACATATGATTTGATTGGTTGTTCCATAAAGTTAAATAGTTTAACTTTATTGCAACGTTATTCATAAGTTCACTGATTACCACTGTAATAAATAAACGGTGTCTTATTTGAAACGTAAAATGTTGTTTAAAATTTGTTTCTTTTTAAATCCGTAAGTAAAAATTAAGCACGGCATTAAATCGCAAAAAGCTGTCCAGTTAATTGGACATTTTATAAAAACAGCACGTATCTCGGGACTGGGCGACAATAAATACGAGTGTTACGAAAATAAATTTGATCAACTCAGCGTTGCCGGTGACACGCAATCTGAGGGATTTGTACTTTATGTTTGTTTTTCTTCGTTCGCCCTCCATATTTACATTTATCGCCTAATTTTCAATTTGTGATATTCTCGGCCCGCCTGTGGTTTTGCAAAACTCAACCAAGCTTAACATCGCTTAAAAAGAATGTTGTCCTTATAAAACCAATTTCAAAAGCTTGTCTGCATGTATCTGTTTTGATAAAACTCGATCGATTCCCGTGTATTTAAATAAATATCTTTTTTTCACTTAGCCTAATTAAGGAAATGGTGATCCTGCTATTTTGGGATTCGGAGTTACTGACTTTGAGTACGAGTGAGTGTAGGTGCTGCTGTGGTGTTTGTGTGGGAGCGTAGGTGTGATTGTGTGCGTATGTGAGTGTATATGAGTAGATCCAGCTGTGGTGTTTGTGTGGGAGCGTACGTGTGGTTGTGTGTGCGTATGTATGTTATAGGAGTGGGTCCAGCTGTGGTGTTTGTGTGGGAGCGTAGGTGTGGTTGTGTGTGCGTATGTGGGTGTATATGAGTAGATCCAGCTGTGGTATTTGTGTGCGAGCGTAGGTGTGGTTTTGTGTGCGTATGTGTGTGTATGTGTATGAGTAAATCCAGTGTGGTGTTTGTGTGGGAGCGTAGGTATGGTTGTGTGTGCGTATGTGGGTGTATATGAGTAGATCCAGCTGTGGTATTTGTGTAGGAACGTCAGTGTGGTTGTGTGTTCGCATGTAGGTGTATATGAGTAGATCCGGCTGTGGTGTTTGTGTGGGAGCGTAGTGTTTTTGTGTGTGCTTATGTGGGTATATATGAGTACGAGTAGATCCAGCTGTGGTGTTTATGTGGGAGCGTAGGTGTGGTTGTGTGTTCTTATGTGGGTGTATACGAATAGATCCAGCTGTGGTATTTCTGTGGGAGCGTAGGTGTGGTTATGTGCATACGCAACATATGTGGGTGTATAGGAGTGGGTTCAGCTGAGGTGTTTGTGTGGGAGCGTAGGTGTGGTTGTGTATTCGTATGTGGGTGTATAGGAGTGGGTCCAGCTGTGGTATTTGTGTCGGAGCGTAGGTGTGGTTGTGTGTTCGTATGAGGGTGTATATGAGTAGATCCAGCTGTGGTGTTTGTGTGGGAATGTAGGTGTTTTTGTGTGTGCTTATGTGGGTGTATATGAGTCGATCCAGCTGTGGTACTTGTGTGTGAGCGTAGGTGTGGTTGTGTGTGTATATGTGGGTGTATAGGAGTGGGTTCAGCTGTGGTGTTTGTGTGGTGGGAGCATAGGTGTGGTTGTGTGTGGGTATGTGGGTGTATACGAGTAGATCCAGCTGTGGTATTTGTGTGAGTGCGTAGGTGTGGTTGTATGCGTATGTGGGTGTATAGGAGTGGGTCCAGCTGAGGTGTTTGTGTAGGAGCGTAGGTGTGGTTGTGTGTGCTTATGTGGGTGTATACGAGTAGATCCAGCTGTGGAATTTGTGTTGGAGCGTAGGTGTGGTTGTGTGCGTATGTGGGTGTATAGGAGTGGGTCTAGCTGAAGTGTTTGTGTGGGAGCGTAGGTGTGGTTGTGTGTGCGTATGTGGGTGTATATAAGTAGATCCATCTGTGGTATTTGTGTGGGAGTATAGGTGTGATTGTGTGTGCGTATGTGTGTTTATATGAGTAGATCCAGCTGTGGTATTTTTATGGTAGCGTAGGTGTGGTTTTGTGTGCTTATGTGGGTGTATAGGAGTAGATCCATCTGTGGTATTTGTGTGGGAGTATAGGTGTGATTGTGTGTGCGTATGTGTGTTTATATGAGTAGATCCAGCTGTGGTGTTCGTGTGATAGCGTGCGTGTGGTTGTGTGTGCGTGTATCGGGGACAAATTTTCCCGTTTGTGAATAGCATTCGAACGAAATTCTGAGAAGGAATTCACAAATAAAAATAGGTTTTGATTGCTTACTTAAACGTTTCACTTAAACCTCTTTTGAAATAATTTAATTGGACTTCAGAAAATTTGTGAATAGTTTTGCGCTATAAATTATTATTGGAAATTCGCTACCATCACGCCAACGAGACACCTGCGTGCACGATTATTTCTGTTATTTGAGGGTCGCAAATTTAAAAACTCTAACTTACAGCAAATATTCAACAAGGATGAAAACCATTGGCCAACATTAGATGTAGGAAACATGATTTTGCATATTGGGAGGGTTACATATTGAAATAATTACTTAGTTTTCATTTTAAACGAACTCGTTATTCTGTAATAATTATATAAGAATTATTTTTAGAGAGAGAGAGAGAGAGAGAGAGAGAGAGAGAGAGAGAGAGAGAGAGAGAGAGAGAGAGAGAGAGAGAGGTCAAAACCCAATATAATTTTCTTTAGCAAACAGAACTAATTCAGAACTTCAGTGAAATTACATTTAAAACGTTTCAGTCTATTTTATTTATAAACTCCTGTATTTCTAACAAAGTTTCATCAGTCTTCAGAAGCATTCCGTTGTTTCTTGTAACAGAATGTAAACTATGGTATTTCTGCTCGCGGTACCCTTCGGCAAGTGGGGGCACTTACTTATCAACCCTTTTACTCGAGACAAGCCATAAACTCGCGTGCTTAAACCAATAGGATTTAGGCTCGTAAAACGTTATGGGCTTTGTTTATTTCCGTTCATGTTTATGCAATAGTGAACTTTTCACCGGATTCTTCTATTTAACGAAATTAACTTGAACTTGTTGCTCAGGCGCAAATAGACTCAACTGTGAAAGCACATATTTGATTAAATATTATATTTTTATTAAAAACAAATAGCGTTCTAAAATAGATTTTTACAAAAAAAGGTTTTATTAATTAAAAAGATTGCTGGTTACGAATTTCAATTTTGATTTTGTTGTAAATACGAAGAAAATGTTATTTTGCAAGGTAACAGAAAAATAAATTAATAAATATTATGGCCTCTGTCCGCTTTGACTTTTTTTATTTCAATAATTACATAATGTTTTAAAATTTATTTCCTATTTTTATTTGTAAAGTCAAAAGAAACACGTCTGTCTTATATTAAAACTGTACCTTTTTCTTTTCTTTTCTTTTCTTTTTTTTATTTAATAATTTTTTTTTTTTTTTTTTTTTGGTGTTTAACGTCCGACTATTGTGCACACTTGGGCTAATGCAGACGATGGGATGATTTATAGCGTATGAAAATGCCAAGACCTGGCCGGGAATCGAACCCGGGTCCTCGTGGTGAAAGTTGTACGCTATCAACTAGGCCACCGAGGCGGCTTTCTTTTATTTCGTGCCCTACCTCCGGAACTTGAAATTTACATTAAATTGGAGTAGTATTTGTTTTAAAGTAAATAATATACACACATTCAAACATATGTGAATGTGGGGTTTACGATATACATTTAGAAATTTATGTTAATGTGAAAAATCAGTTAAAAGTAGCATATTATAAATGTTTTAAACAATAGCAGTAACCTACACTAGAAGTCATACTTAAGTAGATGTGCTTTAACAAAGCCGGGAACCAAAGCTGTCAATTATTTAACTTGACAGTTTTTCATACGCAACTAACCGTCATTTTGAGAAACACTGTTAATTCGTCCATTTCTAAAAACATCTAATTGACAGACTTCAGAAAGTTTGTACGAAACACGTTGCAAATAAGAAAATGAACCCTGACCGCTGTAAAATTTAATGTATTTATTTCAACGAGTTTTCAAAATTCAAAATGTTATTTTACGCATTGTTTACTGCTAATTATGACGATTAAAATTGAATTCAAAACAAATTTAAGACAAAAAAGTAATGGATTTTAAAGATCTGAAATCAGTCATTTTGAAACTAATATTACTGGTTAACGAATTTGTTCAAACTGTTACAATAATCGATTTTTCTGCTAAGTTTAATTCAAATTAGACTATACTTAATAATGTAAGCGTGAGAGTGGTAAAACACACACACACACACACACACACACACACACACACACACACACACACACACACACACACACACACACACACAAACACACACTCACACATACACACATAGACATACGCATACACACACATGCGCACGCACAAATATACATACACACATAGACACACACACACACACACACACACACACACACACACACACACACACACACACACACACACACACACACACACACAAACACACACACGCGCGCGCGCGCGTACACGTAAAAACGTATTGGCTGACACCTAGGTAACGCGTGACGAAGATATGTCCAAATTGGTTTATCGAATTTTTAGGACAGTAGCAATATTTTCTCTCTGCAGAGTAGCGAGAATATAAAAGTCAGTTGCTGATTCTCTTTTAAGGGCGCCAAAAGGCCTTTGACACGTGGTTTCAACCATTTATCGGATTTTCCTTGACGCCTTGCAAAGACTTCCTGTTTTCAGAACAAAACAAATACGTTTCATGTTTAAAACAATTTATCACAAACAGAATCATTGTTACAAGGTTGTGTTTCGTGTTTGCGAAATCAGAACAAATTGTGACTGCGAAAGGTTGCGGGAGGTTTGTTCCAATAATTCAAAAGGAAGAAATAAATCAAAGTGAAAACTGAACGACCCGGAAACGTTTCGAACACACAGGTTTTTCTCTTTCTCGCTATTTGAAGTAGGTAGAAACTGCACGAAAAAATCAATGGAAACGCTATAAAAACTAAAGTTATCGAAAGCCAATCTAAAACTCATTAACTTGTTCCCTTTGTTTTATGACATATCAAGTGATTTGTTTTCGATAGTTTTCGGCTATAAAAACGCTTTGAATAATACATATTGGAATTGTGTTTGGTTAAAAGATTAAGAGTGATTGGAAGTTAAGTGATAAGGTTTTCGTTAGGATATGTTGTACTACAGTCCATAGTACTGCAAGAATTGGTACAGTGCTAGTACACTTAATACGGTAATTTAACTCCGTATAATATTTGGGAAAACACTTGGAAAAACTTTTAACTCGGAAATTCCATACTAGTAAAAAAAGCATAGTAAATAAAGGTAAAAATTTCTTCAAAATGTTTTAAATGTTTGGGAAAAATTGCAATGAAATCTATACAACAAAAGGGTAGCCATACCGATGACATTAAACCTATTTGGACGTGTTTGTCAAACTTGGTGATGTACGAGGAAATCTAACAGTTTGAAAATTCAGCGCGTAGAGAAAATAATTATTTGAGTTGTTATTAATGACAAGTGGTGCCAACGTAACGACGACTTACATGCAGATCATTCGAGCTATTACTAATGCCAAGGGGTGCCAACGTAACGACGACTTACATGCAGATCATTCGAGCTATTACTAATGCCAAGGGGTGCCAACGTAACGGTGACTTACATGCTGATCATTCGAGCTATTACTAATGCCAAGTGGTACCAACGTAACGGTACTTACATGCAGATCATTCGAGCTATTACTAATGCCAAGGGGTGCCAACGTAACGGTGACTTACATGCTGATCATTCGAGCTATTACTAATGCCAAGGGATGCCAACGTAACGGTGACTTACATGCAGATCATTCGAGCTATTACTAATGCCAAGGGGTGCCAACGTAACGGTGACTTACATGGCGATTGTTCGAGCTATTACTAATGCCAAGGGGTGCCAACGTAACGGTGACTTACATGCTGATCATTCGAGCTATTACTAATGCCAAGGGGTGCCAACGTAACGGTGAGTTACATGCCGATAATTCGTGCTATTACTAAGGGGTGCCAATGTAACGGTGACTTACATGCAGATCATTCGAGCTATTAATAATGCCAAGGGGTACCAACGTAACTTTGACTTACATGCAGATCATTCGAGCTATTACTAATGCCAAGTGGTACCAACGTAACTTTGACTTACATGCACTTCATTCGAGCTATTACTAATGCCAAGTGGTACCAACGTAACTTTGACTTACATGCAGATCATTCGAGCTATTACTAATGCCACGTGGTACCAACGTAACTTTGACTTACATGCAGATCATTCGAGCTATTACTAATGCCAAGGAGTGCCAAAGTAACAGTGACTTACATACTGATTATTCGAGCTATTACTAATGCCACGTTGTACCAACGTAACTTTGACTTACATGCCGATCATTCGAGCTATTACTCATGCCAAGGGTTGCCAACATAACGGTAATTTACATGCCGATCATTCGTGCTATTACTAATGCCAAGTGGTGCCAACGTAACGGTGAGTTACATGTCGATCATTTGTGCTATTACTAATGCCAAGTGGTGCCAACGTAACGGTGAGTTACATGCCGATAATTCGTGCTATTACTAAGGGGTGCCAACGTAACGGTGACTTACATGCAGATCATTCGAGCTATTACTAATGCCAAGTGGTGCCAACGTAACGGTGACTTACATGCAGATCATTCGAGCTATTACTAATACCAAGGGGTACCAACGTAACGGTGACTTATATGACGATTCAAATAATCATGTTAATGTGAAAACCCATAATCTTTTACTATGAATTATCAACAACGCTTGAAGGGAAAATACCATTAATTTATTGATTAATGTTTTAGATTTAGGTTGAAGTTAAATAGAAATTTAATTTCAATTGTTTTTTGTAAGTTTTTTTCACTTCAATAATCAGGTTATTACTTATTTGAACTTATTGTCTAAGAATGTTACATACAATAAAATAAACATTCAATTATCTTAAAAAAACAATTTTTTATTGTAGGAATAGCTTAATAAAGTCAGATTACTAAATTTGAAATAAAAAAAGATATATTGTAAAAGAAAAACCGACAGCGTTCTGGAGTTCTTTTTTTTATTTACTGCATATTTTTTTAAATTTCACAACTATTCGATCGGCTTGAGTTTTGAATCTTTATTTATATACTTAACAATCGATTTTGAAAATTTACGACTGTTTAAATAAGTTCTGCTTTGTTTTTTAAGAACTGTACGCAAACAAAGTGTAATAAAAATGGTGTTTTTTTTTGTAAATCGATTACTCGTTAATTTGAAGTATTCTTAAATATATTTAATATTTACTTTAAAGCTTAGTTTCTTCACATATACAGCGTGTAAAGACGATTATATCTACAAAAGGCGCTGGAAAAGAACAAAGTTTTCGACTCTGAAATTAAAACCATCATCTCGGTGAATTATGTGCCCCGTTACAGGAAGTTTTACTTAAGTGTTTCCGCTGATAAGGGCAACCGGAAAGAAGAGAAAATAAGTCGTTTTTGTAATAAAACCACACAACGTAACGATAAAGTGTGCCTACTTAAATTAATTGCTTTTATTACCGTTAACTGTTTTAATCTTGTTCAGAAACTAATAAAAGTTGGAAATATGAATGAAATGAAAAATGTAGATCAATGTAAATAATTGTAATATTGTTTGTTAAATGAAAGTATAGGCCTATTTTATGTTCAGTACGGAATGTGTTGTGTATTCAAACAAGTTTTGTTTATCGGATTATATTTTCATCCCAAATGCAAATCCCTGGACGAAGTATTTTTCCTTACATAATAACAAAAAGTATTTCAAAAACGAAAATGAATATCATTAAGTAAACTAACATTCGATACGTTAAACTTACGTTACGATACGTCAGTATTCGATACGTTAAACTTACGTTACGATACGTCAATATTCGATACGTTAAACTTACGTTACGATACGTCAATAATCGATACGTTAAATTTACGTTGCGGTACGTCAATATTCGGTACGTTAAACTTACGTTACGATACGTCAATATTCGATACGTTAAACTTACGTTACGATACGTCAATATTCGATATATTAAACATACGTTACGATACGTCAGTATTCGGTACGTTAAACTTATGATACGATACGTCAATATTCGGTACGTTAAACTTACGTTACGATACGTCAATATTCGATACGTTAAACTTACGTTACGATACGTCAATATTCGATACGTTTAAGTTACGTTACGATACGTCAATATTCGATACGTTAAACTTACGTTACGATACGTCAATATTCGATACGTTAAACTTACGTTACGATACGTCAATATTCGATATATTAAACTTACGTTACGATACGTCAATATTCGATACGTTAAACTTATGTTACGATACGTTAAACTTACGTTACGATACGTCAATATTCGGTACGTTAAACTTACGTTACGATACGTCAATATTCGGTACGTTAAACTTACGTTACGATACGTCAATATTCGATATATTAAACTTACGTTACGATACGTCAATATTCGATACGTTAAACTTACGTTACGATACGTCAATATTCGATACGTTAAACTTACGTTACGATACGTCAATATTTGATACGTTAAACTTACGTTACGATACGTCAATATTCGGTACGTTAAACTTACATTACGATACGTCAATATTCGGTACGTTAAACTTACGTTACGATACGTCAATATTCGATACGTTAAACTTACGTTAAGATACGTCAATATTCGGTACGTTAAACTTACGTTACGATACGTCAATATTCGGTACGTTAAACTTACGTTACGATACGTCAATATTCTATACGTTAAACTTACGTTACGATACGTCAATATTCGATACGTTAAACTTACGTTACGATACGTCAATAATCGATACGTTAAATTTACGTTACGGTACGTCAATATTCGATACGTTAAACTTACGTTACGATACGTTAATATTCGATATATTAAACTTACGTTACGATAAGTCAGTATTCGGTACGTTAAACTTATGATACGATACGTCAATATTCGATACGTTAAACTTACGTTACGATACGTCAATATTCGGTACGTTAAACTTACGTTACGATACGTCAATATTCGATACGTTAAACTTACGTTACGATACGTCAATATTCGATACGTTTAAGTTACGTTACGATACGTCAATATTCGATATATTAAACTTACGTTACGATACGTCAATATTCGGTACGTTAAACTTACGTTACGATACGTCAATATTCGATATATTAAACTTACGTTACGATACGTCAATATTCGATACGTTAAACTTACGTTACGATACGTCAATATTCGATACGTTAAACTTACGTTACGATACGTCAATATTCGATACGTTAAACTTACGTTACGATACGTCAATATTCGGTACGTTAAACTTACGTTACGATACGTCAATATTCGGTACGTTAAACTTACGTTACGATACGTCAATATTCGATACGTTAAACTTACGTTAAGATACGTCAATATTCGATACGTTAAACTTACGTTACGATACGTCAATATTCGATACGTTAAACTTACGTTACGATACGTCAATATTCGATACGTTAAACTTACGTTACGATACGTCAATATTCTATACGTTAAACTTACGTTACGATACGTCAATATTCGATACGTTAAACTTACGTTACGATACGTCAATATTCGATACGTTAAACTTACGTTATGATACGTCAATATTCGATATATTAAACTTACGTTACGATACGTTAATATTCGATACATTAAACTTACGTTACGATACGTCAATATTCGGTACGTTAAACTTACGTTACGATACGTCAATATTCGATACGTTAAACTTACGTTACGATACGTCAATATTCGATACGTTAAACTTACGTTACGATACGTCAATATTCGATATATTAAACTTACGTTACGATACGTCAGTATTCGATACGTTAAACTTACGTTACTATACGTCAATATTCGGTACGTTAAACTTACGTTACGATACGTCAATATTCGATACGTTAAACTTACGTTACGATACGTCAATATTCGATACGTTATACTTACGTTACGATACGTCAATATTCGATACGTTATACTTACGTTACGATACGTCAATATTCGATACCTTATACTTACGTTACGATACGTCAATATTCGGTACGTTAAACTTACGTTACGATACGTCAATATTCGATACGTTAAACTTACGTTACTATACGTCAATATTCGATACGTTAAACTTACGTTACGATACGTCAATATTCGATACGTTAAACTTACGTTACGATACGTCAATATTCGATACGTTAAACTTACGTTACGATACGTCAATATTCGGTACGTTAAAATTACGTTACGATACGTCAATATTCGGTACGTTAAACTTACGTTACGATACGTCAATATTCGATACGTTAAACTTACGTTACGATACGTCAATATTCGATACGTTAAACTTACGTTACGATACGTCAATATTCGATACGTTAAACTTACGTTACGATACGTCAATATTCGATACGTTAAACTTACGTTACGATACGTCAATATTCTATACGTTAAACTTACGTTACGATACGTCAATATTCGATACGTTAAACTTACGTTAAGATACGTCAATATTCGATACGTTAAACTTACGTTATGATACGTCAATATTCGATATATTAAACTTACGTTACGATACGTCAATATTCGATACATTAAACTTACGTTACGATACGTCAATATTCGGTACGTTAAACTTACGTTACGATACGTCAATATTCGATACGTTAAACTTACGTTACGATACGTCAATATTCGATACGTTAAACTTACGTTACGATACGTCAATATTCGATATATTAAACTTACGTTACGATACGTCAGTATTCGATACGTTAAACTTACGTTACTATACGTCAATATTCGGTACGTTAAACTTACGTTACGATACGTCAATATTCGATACGTTAAACTTACGTTACGATACGTCAATATTCGATACGTTATACTTACGTTACGATACGTCAATATTCGATACGTTATACTTACGTTACGATACGTCAATATTCGATACGTTATACTTACGTTACGATACGTCAATATTCGGTACGTTAAACTTACGTTACGATACGTCAATATTCGATACGTTAAACTTACGTTACTATACGTCAATATTCGATACGTTAACCTTACGTTACGATACGTCAATATTCGATACGTTAAACTTAAGTTACGATACGTCAATATTCGATACGTTTAAGTTACGGAAGTACGGACTAATATATCGTAATCAGTTAATCAGATTTTGCTCAAATTTTGTGTTAATCCTATTGGAGAAGCATAAATGAAATAAAGCATACAGAAGTGTGTGTAAATGAAAGTATTGTTCTGGAAGTACATTAGAAAAAAATGACCACTAAATTTATTTAATGTTATATTTTGGGGCAAACTTTAAAGTTTCAATTTTCAAAAAATTTTAACGCTTTTCATTAAACTGACGTTCTAATTATGACGTTATCAAAAATTATAACGCCATAGTTATATGACGATGATGGTGAAAACATTTTTTTAAATAGAAATATTACTGTTGGATTTTTACTTTTTTGAAATTCGCTTTCATCACGTCATTGAAACATTTGCCTGTTTTTAATTTTAATTTACACTCTTATTTGCATTCACATTCATAGCATAATTTAAGTCAACTTAAATTTGCATTTAAAATTACATTGAAAATACGATAAGTTGTGTAACTTTTTAAAATTGTATTTTCAGCTTTTTGTCCTGCAGTGAGGGAGAAAATCCAACAAAAAAATAACGGCGGTCAGGGTTACTAACGGAGCGAAGCGAGGTTTCCGTTTCAACTAGACAGTTCGTTTTTTTTGTGTTTGTTACGCAGTTTTGGCCAAACGCATTGACCGATTGTTTTGAAATTTGATACTGAGGTACCTAGCATAAATCCCGAACAACATATGTTTAAAATTATTTCCCATTCAATTCCGTTTCAAGATGGCGGCCCCTTTTACAATAGATTGTTTATGCAAACTAATTGGCCGATTGTTTTGAACTTTATTCCAAGATACCTTGTATAAAAACCAAGGACGTATGTGTACGATTTTCCCCCATTTGCTCCGTTTTAGGTGGCCTCTGATTTAACTATGACGAGTGTACAGAGTTTTATTTACGCACTGACCGACTGTTTTTAAATTTGTTACAATGGTACCTTGTTCGATCCTCTAGACCGAAAGACGTGTCTTTAAGATTTTTTCCCATTCACTTCAGTGCTCTAATTTTTTTTTTTTTAACGTCCGACTATAGTGACACTTGGGCTAATGCAGACGATGGGACTATTTATAGCGTATAAAAATGCCAATCCCTGTCCGGGAATCGAACCCTGTTCCTCGGGGTGAAAGTCCAATACGCTAAACCACCGAGGCGGCTCTGGACATTCAACGTTAAGAATGTAATCGCTGATTATTTCCTTTTATACTGGCTGAACGGTAAAACCTATCATGAATTTGACTTGATGGAGAAAGTGCATGAAATTTCCAGTAAAGTTGGTCCAGTAACATTTTTCGTAAATATTACGGTTACCGGTTGAATCGGTGGAAAACGTTACAAACGCTCTTGTGAAACGTTCTGTATATTAATTAAGAATATCCTGCGAGATCTATTGTCCTTCGAACTACTAGTACTTTCCGATTCGTTTTCAAATGTAAATTTCTCTTATTTTAAATGTATTGCACAAACTTGAGTCACGAATGTTTTAATAAGATCAAAATTTAGAGTAAAATTCTGATGGAACGATTCTGAAATATTACTCAGCATTAGTCTTTTATCTTTTTATATTCTTCTTCTTTTCTGCTAGGATTATTGCCACTATGTTCAATATAATGATCTTCCTTCCCTAGCTTCGTCAATTCTACTTTCGTTGACGCGTTTCGGAAAACCTCCATCTTCAAAAACTATATCTATACCGGTCACCAATATTATGGCCCGTCTTATTTATAATTTTCTATCTCTGCTTCGTACCACTCCTCTATTCAACACGTGTACATTAAACCTGACGTGCTCGCTTCTGATTGGCTCTTCAAAATCATACGTTTTCGCTCACTCTGATTGACTCCTTTCAAACTTTCTCTTCAACGGTCGTCCATCCTGTTAATTTTTGAAAATTTTTATATTTCTAAACGTAATATCTGCTTGCGACGATATCTGTTCACTTATTATGTTTTCTCCCTTTAATTTAGATTTAAAAATTTCCAAGTTCTTTAAAATGTTCATACGTCTTCCTTTTTTCTGCCATATGTAGTACTTTCATGGAGTTTTCTATTTCTCGAGGTATGTGTCCCTCTTTTATTAAATGTGACGCATAATTTGAATCATTGTTGCCGTATTTGAATGACCTTACGTGTTCTTTATACTTAGTTCTAAATTTTCGTCCCGTTTGTCCTATGCAGACTGCCTCGCATCCACACTGTAATTTTTTATACCCCATTCTTACCATATTTGTCCTTTTCTTCTGTATTCTTTGTCAGTTTGTTCCTTATCGTATTATTTGTAGCCATTGCTATATCTATATCATATTTTCAAAAACGCGTCAACAAAAGTAGAATTGACGAAGCTAGGGAAGGCAGATCATTATACTCGACATATTCTTTTTTGTTGATAACTCCCTAAACACACAAAGCCGCCTCGATGGCCTAGTTGATAGCGTACTGGGCTTTCACCCCGAGGACCCGGATTCGATTCCCGGCCAGGGCTTTGCATTTTCATACGCTATAAATCATCCCATCTTGGGCATTAACCCAAGTGTGCACAATAGTCGGACGTTAAACAAAAAAAAAACCGAAATACAAAAGTTTAACAATTTAAAGTACTTCTTAAGAGTAGGAAAACTAAAAACGCGTTTAATATTATCGAAATCGGAAGCTGAATAAAGCAGAAGACACACAGACCCCTCTGGCGATATCTGAATACAGCTTCAAAGCAAAAGTAATTATTTGCAGTCTCATTTCCCGGTCAGTGACCATCATTTGGGCTACAGTACTTTTTCCTCTTCGGCGACCGAAATCCCGATATCAGAACTCGAGCTTCATTTGCGATGCGATCTTATATCTTATTTGAAGTGAATTCCCTCCCTTATACCTCGCAGTAATAACCCTTTTCTTTACTCCGCAGGGATGCAGACTGTCTGCACCTATTGAGGGGATTTAGACGTTCCTCGCGGTATCCGAGTCTAACACACACACACACACACACACACACACACACACACACACACACACACAAATATACACACACACGAACACAAACACACAAACACACACACACACACTTACAACACAACATTTACGATTTTAACACTTTACACTCACACTTACATTTAGGGAGGCGATAATAGCCTCAATTTGCTTTTCGCCTTAAAATAACAAAAAACCCATTTCTTTAACAGATTCAACCTTTAATTTAAATCAAGTGTGTGTGTGTGTGTGTGTGTGTGTGTGTGTGTGTGTGTGTGTGTGTGTGTGTGTGTGTGTGTGTGTGTGTGTGTGTGTGTGTGTGTGTGTGTGTGTGTGTGTGTGTGTGTGTGTGTGTGTGTGTATGTGTGTGTGTGTGTGTGTGTGTATGTATGTATGTGAGTGTGTGTGTGTTGTGTGTGTGTGAGGGGGTGTTTCTGTGTGTGTTTGTGTGTGTCTGTGTGTAGTGAGTGTGTCTGTATGTGGTGTGTGTATGTGTATGTGTGTGTGTTGTGTTTGTGTGGGTAGGTGGGTGTGTCTGTGTGTATGTGTGTGTATGTGTGTGTGTGTGTGTGTGTGTGTGTGTGTGTGTGTGTGTGTGTGTGTGTGTGTGTGTGTGTGTGTGTGTGTGTGTGTGTGTGTGTGAGAGATAGAGTGAGTGTGTGTGTGTGTGTGTGTGTGTGTGTGTGTGTGTGTGTGTGTGTGTGTGTGTGTGTGTAAGAGAGAGAGAGAGAGAGAGAGTGAGTGAGTGTGTGTGTGAGAGAGAGAGAGAGTGTGTGTGTGTGTCGACTGAAAATTGTGGTTATTGTGGAGAAAATAGAATATCAAAAATTTCATGACTTCTAAAAAAAACAGTTTAGTTAGTTTACTTTCGTTGCACAAATTAATAAATATGAACCTTTCAAAACGTATTCTAATAATCACAATCGTGATTCGTGATTTCGATCTTACTTTGGTGGCCGCTCAATTAACTCGTTTTCCTATAGAAATTTCCCAAAGACGAAAGTAATTATTCATGTCCGTATGGTTTTTTACTCTGGAATACAAATGGATCATTTCAAACTTAGTGCACTGAATTGCTGTCATTTATAAAATGATTTTGAAGAAAATTTGTCTAATTTTGAAAAATGTGCCAATTTTCCGGCTTTTTGCCGATAGTTTGGGTGGGTGTGTGGGTGTTTGGGTGAGTGGGTGGGTGTGTATGACTGTGGGGGGTTATGTGTGTGTGTGTGTGTGTGTGGGAAGGGGGTATGAGTGTGTGTGTGTGTGTGTGTGTGTGTTGTGTATGTGTGTGTGTGTGTGTGTGTGTGTGTGCGCGCTAGCGCGTGCGTGCGTGTGTGTGTGTGTGTGTGTGTTGTCTATTGTTCTTAGAACTACTTGTTAAGTAATAATATGCATATCAGGAAAGCTATGCTAGGTAGTTTTACTTTACTGTAACCTTAGCTGAACAAGCCTCAGCGCTGGGCTTGGGCTCTATTGTTAACAGGTTAATTTTTTTTTAAGACGAAAAGCACATTGAGGCTCTTATCGCCTCCCTTAATGTAAGTGTGAGAGTAAAGTGTTAAAGTCGCAAGTGTAGTGTTGCAAGTGTAAGTGTGTGTTAGACTAGGGTACCGCGAGGGACGTCTAAATCTCTCTCAATACGTGCAGCTAATGCATCCTTCTGCGGGGTTGACTCTTTAATTTCAAAATCCAATATCGGGCCTATGTTTCTATGTTTACAATAAACAGGTTAATTGTTGAAATGGTTAAACTCTTGACAGTTCATTTCGCCGAGGGAACAGCCTCGAAGTTCGCCCATAAATATCTAGTTACAGGTTACCTATTTCGTTGCCAAAAAAAATGTATTTTTCCAATATGTAATTACTTCTGTTATGATCCTTTTGTTTAATGATCTAATTGTTCAAAATTTTAGTAATAAAAACATATATCATAAACTTATGAACAGATTTTGTCTTCAGATTATATAATTTTTATTTCAATGAATTTTATAATCATCAAACCTTCCTGTACAACATTTGTGCTGCATAATTTGGGTTCGAGAAAGTTCAATTTCTCAACTTTATTATTTAAAATATATATATATATATATATATATATATATATATATATATATATATATATATATCTAATACAGTATATTTTTTTAGAAATAATTTAATACTAGAGAGTTTTTTTTATAAAGTCCGACTATTGTGCACACTTGGGCTAGTGCAGACGATGGGATGATTTATAGCGTATGAAAATGCCAAGCCCTGGCCGGGAATCGAACCCGGGCCCTCGGGATGAAAGCCCAGTACGCTTTCAACTAGGCCACCGAGGAGGCTAAAAAATACTAGAGAGTTTATATAATGTTATCCATAGGTATTGGATTAAAAGGTTTTAGCAGAACAATTAAAATGTCTACAAAAATTATCTGAAAAGAATCTCGACACTCCTACTGTAATAATGATATTTAACAAGTGCAGATTTTTGTATAATTAACACGATTGCTGCGAACTTTAGTAAACTTTGAAAACTAATTTTATAAAAGAACAATAACTGCAAAATTTTATACAAGCACTTTCGTCTTTATTAAAGCGGTCAGTGGCACACAATTGAAGCAATTGTCATTTAAGAGTCGTTTCCTTTGTTTAAGAGGATAATCCTAAAGTTCCAGACTAAACTTTTGCACAATTCATACTTTTAAAATAAGTGTAATAATTCTTTGTTCAGCGAAACGTTTTATCATAGCTTAAAAATTTATAATATAAAGATTTGTTCGTGTATGAAACAATGATCAGAAATGACTCGTCCCGATAAAACAGTTTTTTTTTAAATCCAGAGCCTATCTTATTTCTATGCAGTACAATAAAACTTTACAATAAATTTGTACAGTCTATGATTAAACTTTGCCCTGTTATACGTGTTCAAACCGACGGAAGCAAATACTGTGAACAGCCGCCTCGGTGGCCTAATTGTAGCGTACTGGGCTTTCACCCCGAGAACCCGGCCAGGGCTTGGCATTTTCATACGCTATAAATCATCCCATCGTCTGCACTAGCCCAAGTGTGCACAATAGTCGGACGTTAAACACCAAAAAAAAGATACAGTTAACAGCTGATGGGTTTAGGGATCCCATCGTACATGCTGTTCACACTACCCTCGTTTATCTACTCAAGATACACACAAACATTCTTTACGCTACATAACCTAGCTAATTTTGATGTGTAAAGTGACCCGTGGTGATCGAGTGAATGGTATATTAAACTGAGCTCTAGGCAACCTCCCAGTGTACATTAGCCTTACCCATGCATGCGGGCTCAGGGCGGCGGTTCCCGCAGGGGGTGCAGACTAGCTGTACCTATTGAGAGGATGTAGACGTCCCTCGCGGTACCCGAGTCTAACAGACACTTACAGTTACTATTTTAACACGCACTTATAACACTACACTTACGACTTTAACACTTTACAATCACACTTACATTTATGGAGGCGAAAAGTATTAGACTTTCAACCCGGAGGACCCGGGTTCGATTCCCGGACAGGGCTTGGCATTTTCATACGCTATAAATCATCCCATCGTCTGCATTAGCCCAAGTGTGCACAATAGTCGGACGTTAAACACCAAACAAAAAAAAATAGCCTCAATGTACTTTTCGCCTTAAAAAAAACTTAAGTGTGGGCGAACATTTTCCTTAACTATTCATTAGAACGACATAAGTAAAATGTAAATAGAATTAATGGAACTTACGGCACAGCTAAATAGCTTCCGTAATAAAAGTCAAGAGTAAGGGAGAAAATCGAAAGAGATAGCAGGGCAAGTATTTGCAAACACTTCAATTACAAATTGAGAAGTCATCAATTAAAAGTTGGGGAGTTATCCATCTTGCATTCTCTTCAAATCCTAGACTTTATGAAAATACTATAACTGAAGCAGTTGCTGTAACTGAGCACCTTAGGAATACAGAAATGGAGCACAATGGAGCACAATGGATCATCAAGGTCGCAATGGAGTAGCAACCCTAGAAAGCCTTCACACAAAGATTCATTCATTCATACTTTGAAACTTTGAATCACACAAAATATACGTTAAATTATTAATAATTAGGATTATGTCTATTTTCTTCAGTCTAGTGGCTATTTTTATTTACCTCTTAAAGCCTACTGCTTAAAGGAAATAGGAGCTCAATTATTGATAGGCTTATTGCCAAACATAAAAACAAAAATAAAAAAATCGAATCTGTCACACCAACGTACATCTCGACGGAATATGGACCAACTTTACGTTACACCCTAAACAAAGAACTATTCATAGAAATATATCTTTTTATATTCTTCTTCTTTTCTGCTAGGATTATTGTCACTATGTTCAGTATAATGATCTGCCTTCCCTAGCTTCGTCAATTCTACTTTCGTTGACGCGTTTCAGAGAACCTCCACCTTCAAAAATTATATCTATACTCACTGAGTATAAATATACTCTATACTATATACTATATACTATATACTATATACTGAGTATAGATATAGTTTTTGAAGATGGAAGTTCTCCGAAACGCGTCAACGAAAGTAGAATTGACGAAGCTAGGGAAGACAGGTCATTATACTGAACATAGTGAAATATAACATATATTATTTATTTGTAATAATTTACATATATTATTTTATAAATTTAAAAGTTTGTTTCAGAACAACTAATAAGTTGTTACAAAGAAAACCTGTTACAAATACGGGTGAGACAACTTTGACAAAACTGGAATTAAATATTAAATTAATTTTTTTTATTAGTGTTAAAGTTGTACGTGTGTCTGTTAGACACGGGTACCGCGAGGGACGTCTAAATCCTCTCAATAGGTGCAGCCAGTCCGCACCCCCCTACGGGGTATTCAGACATCTCGCTCTTTTAAAAAAATATTTAGAAAAGACATACCCGGAAGTACATTATCTACACACTCGCAACCAGCGTTAAGAACTGCATAATTAAGTATTTTGGATTTTAAAAATCCGTTTAAATCAAGAAATTTAATTTGACGTCTGTCAGGGTTCGCGTTTCGTATTTTCGAAGTAATTTGGAAGTCTTAATATAAATAGATTTTAGTGCTAATTATAACGGTGAATTCAGAATTTCAAAAATGGATTGATGAAAAAATACTTTTAGAAATTTGTTCTTATACGTTAATGAGTAATTATTATTGTCACTGGTGTTTAGTTTAATTTTCCTTTTATTTAGGCGTTCTATAACGTTTAAACAATATTTTCGCTTTTGGTTTTCCAAAACTTTCTACTCAGCCTCTTGTGCACTCACTCCCCGTTTTATTCAATCTGTCGTGACTTTCCGTTTTCTTGTATTCAGAATGTAAGCCAGGACCTATCTACTTTGAATATCGTGTCTATTCCGCAGTATCTCACCCCTTAACTCGAGCCGAGCTATCAACTTTTGTTTCAGCCAATAACATTGCCGCTCGTAAAACTTTACCGGATACGTAACGAAAGCATTTGCAGCCGTTTTTATTCTTACAGCGTTTATGCGCTCTTCTTTTGCATGTAAAAATGAAATACAATACGCAGAAACTGTTCGGGCTAAGCGAGATAGTGTTTTTTTTAAGCCTCCGTTATAAGTTGTGACAGACATTGGCTTGACATTGAACAATTCAACTGGATTCTAACCGCCATTTGTTCCATTTTTTATTTTAAATGGAATTTTAAATTTTTTAATTCAATTTACGCTACTTTTATCTGTGTTTTTTTTTTAACGTCCGACTATTGTGCACACTTGGGCTAATGCAGACGATGGGATGATTTATAGCGTATGAAAATGCCTAGCCCTGGCCGGGAATCGAACCTGGGTCCTCGGGTTTTCTTATCTTTGTTTAAATAGTGGAAATAGATTGTTAAAATCGTGTAACAAATTTGTCTTAAAGAATTGAAATGTTCGCAGCTTTGTTGGAAAACAAATTTGTCCGAGCCGTTACTAAAATCAATTTTATTGCCAAGTTTGAGTAAAATCTACAATATTAAACTTTCAAATAATTGCGGCGGGCAGTTCTCGCTGACATGATGTAAGCGAATTTACAAAATTCTTACCAAAAATTCTTTAATTCTTTTATCTTAACCTCCTTTTGAAATTATGATTTTACCATCATAATCAGCATTAAAATATTCACTAGCACTTCGAAATTTAAATTTGCCTTGAAAAAGACGAAAATGATAACAGTCAATTTAAATAACTTAATTTCAACGGACTTTCAAAACTAAACGCCGATTTATGCTGTTGTAAGGCTAGTGAAATCAGATGTTTAACTATAATTCAAGATAAAAAAGTAAAGAAATTTTTAATGATTTGAAGTGGTCTCCATTTTGAAACTGTTAAACGAATTTTGCTGGTTAACGAAACTGTTGAAGCTACTAACAAAATCGATTTTTTTTACCAATGTTTGAATCTAATCGGAAACAATTGCGAGCATTTGTGTGCTAGTAGAGCGAGCGCTAACATACACACACACACACACACACACACACAGCACACACACACACACACACACACACACACACACACACACACACACACACACACACACACACATATATATATATATATATATATATATACACACACACACACACACACACACACACACACACACACACACACACACACACATATATATATATATATATATATATATATATACCACACACACACACACACACACACACACACACACACACACACACACACACACACACACACACACACACACACACACACACACACACACACACACACACACACACACACACACACACACACACACACACACACACACACACACACACACACACACACACACACACACACACACACACACACACACACACACACAACACACACACACACACACACACACACACACACACACACACACACACACACACACACACACACATGTATATAAAGATTCAGTATTTTAATTTCCCAGCTTTGGGTATCACCATGACGGCCGCTAAAAATTAAGCCCAAAACTTGTAAAAGCCTGAACTTTGAAGTGCTGACGGTAAAAGTTTCTCTGCACCATATATTTATTTCACCTCGCAACTAACAAATTCAAAAAGTTCGTCTAAAAGTTACTAAAAGCAAAGTAAAAAGTAAACGAAGTCAAAATAACGTCCACTAAGGAACTTGTTCAAAGTATGGGAAAATTGAAGAAGAAAAAGCTACCGGGACGTTTTACTTGAAGATATTGCCACTGATATAAATATTAAATAATTAATTTTTTGTTCAACTCTTTTTAATTAAAACTTATGCTGTTTTTAAAACTAATATTTTCAAACAAAATTAATTGTTTTATTACATTTCCTTAAGACACTTTTAGTGTTTAATTATTTAAATGAGTAATTGATTTTTGTTATTACTATTACAAGGAATATTTAACACACACACACACACACACACACACACACACACACACACACACACACATATATATATATATATATATATATATATATATATGTAATATATGTATACAAGGAATATGTAATTAATACATATATTAATTACCATTACACGGTGATGTTCTTCCATCAAGCAGTCAACATTATTGATCGAAATATGTCAGAACAAAAACAAGTAATTATTTATAAAATGTAATCGTTGATATCTGAAAATTTTAAACTTTCCTTGAAAATACACCTGAAAAGGAACATTTATTGTCGCTATCAAAAACTGATAAAGTAATGATTTTTAGAAATCGATTTATTTTATTGATTTATTAGCTATTTTATATTTCTTCGCAAATGACTACCGTGTGAAAATAAGAAACGTGTTTTTAATAGCAAAAACGATTAATTTCATGTGTGTTGTTAATTAATACATGTGTGTTATTAATAATGAAAGAAATATAATTTTTTTTAAAGAATTTCATAACGTACGTCTACCAGACAGTTCCGTGTTTAATGAAATGTATGTTATTAGCATTGAAAAGGATATATACATTTTTAAAAAAAGAACTTCGTAACCTAACTCTACTAGGCTGTTCCGTGTTTAATGAAATGTATGTTATTAGCATTGAAAAGGATATATACATTTTTAAAAAAAGAACTTCGTAACCTAACTCTACTAGGCTGTTCCGTGTTTAATGAAATGTATGTTATTAGCATTGAAAAGGATATATACATTTTTAAAAAAAGAACTTCGTAACCTAACTCTACTAGGCCGTTCCGTGTTTAATGAAATGTGTGTTATTAGCATTGAAAAGGATATATACATTTTTAAAAAAAGAACTTCGTAACCTAACTCTACTAGGCTGTTCCGTGTTTAATGAAATGTATGTTATTAGCATTGAAAAGGATATATACATTTTTAAAAAAAGAACTTCGTAACCTAACTCTACTAGGCCGTTCCGTGTTTAATGAAATGTATGTTATTAGCATTGAAAAGGATATATACATTTTTAAAAAAAGAACTTCGTAACCTAACTCTACTAGGCTGTTCCGTGTTTAATGAAATGTATGTTATTAGCATTGAAAAGGATATATACATTTTTAAAAAAAGAACTTCGTAACCTAACTCTAGTAGGCTGTTCCGTGTTTAATGAAATGTATGTTATTAGCATTGAAAAGGATAAATACATTTTTAAAAAAAGAACTTCGTAACCTAACTCTACTAGGCTGTTCCGTGTTTAATGAAATGTATGTTATTAGCATTGAAAGGATATATACATTTTTAAAAAAGAACTTCGTAACCTAACTCTACTAGGCCGTTCCGTGTTTAATGAAATGTGTGTTATTAGCATTGAAAAGGATATATACATTTTTAAAAAAAGAACTTCGTAACCTAACTCTACTAGGCCGTTCCGTGTTTAATGAAATGTATGTTATTAGCATTGAAAAGGATATATACATTTTTAAAAAAAGAACTTCGTAACCTAACTCTACTAGGCTGTTCCGTGTTTAATGAAATGTATGTTATTAGCATTGAAAAGGATATATACATTTTTAAAAAAAGAACTTCGTAACCTAACTCTACTAGGCCGTTCCGTGTTTAATGAAATGTATGTTATTAGCATTGAAAAGGATATATACATTTTTAAAAAAGAACTTCGTAACCTAACTCTACTAGGCTGTTCCGTGTTTAATGAAATGTATGTTATTAGCATTGAAAAGGATATATACATTTTTAAAAAAAGAACTTCGTAACCTAACTCTACTAGGCCGTTCCGTGTTTAATGAAATGTATGTTATTAGCATTGAAAAGGATATATACATTTTTAAAAAAGAACTTCGTAACCTAACTCTACTAGGCCGTTCCGTGTTTAATGAAATGTATGTTATTAGCATTGAAAAGGATATATACATTTTTAAAAAAGAACTTCGTAACCTAACTCTACTAGGCTGTTCCGTGTTTAATGAAATGTATGTTATTAGCATTGAAAAGGATATATACATTTTAAAAAAGAACTTCGTAACCTAACTCTACTAGGCCGTTCCGTGTTTAATGAAATGTATGTTATTAGCATTGAAAAGGATATATACATTTTTAAAAAGAACTTCGTAACCTAACTCTACTAGGCCGTTCCGTGTTTAATGAAATGTATGTTATTAGCATTGAAAAGGATATATACATTTTTAAAAAAGAACTTCGTAACCTAACTCTACTAGGCCGTTCCGTGTTTAATGAAATGTATGTTATTAGCATTGAAAAGGATATATACATTTTTAAAAAAGAACTTCGTAACCTAACTCTACTAGGCTGTTCCGTGTTTAATGAAATGTATGTTATTAGCATTGAAAAGGATATATACATTTTTAAAAAAAGAACTTCGTAACCTAACTCTACTAGGCCGTTCCGTGTTTAATGAAATGTATGTTATTAGCATTGAAAAGGATATATACATTTTTAAATAGAACTTCGTAACCTAACTCTACTAGGCCGTTCCGTGTTTAATGAAATGTATGTTATTAGCATTGAAAAGGATATATACATTTTTAAAAAAAGAACTTCGTAACCTAACTCTACTAGGCCGTTCCGTGTTTAATGAAATGTATGTTATTAGCATTGAAAAGGATATATACATTTTTTAAAAAAGAACTTCGTAACCTAACTCTAGTAGGCTGTTCCGTGTTTAATGAAATGTATGTTATTAGCATTGAAAAGGATAAATACATTTTTAAAAAAAGAACTTCGTAACCTAACTCTACTAGGCTGTTCCGTGTTTAATGAAATGTATGTTATTAGCATTGAAAAGGATATATACATTTTTAAAAAAGAACTTCGTAACCTAACTCTACTAGGCTGTTCCGTGTTTAATGAAATGTGTATTATTAGCATTGAAAAGGATATATACATATATATTAAAAAAAATAATTAGGATTATTACCTATTCTTCCCGTCTGTGGTCTATCCACTCACCTCGTAAATGCTACCGCGGTTTCGAAACTCTATCGTTTCATCTTCAGGCCGTGATATAAAATGTTAAATCCCTCTTTCAAGGTCGTCACAAAGTCAAACAAAACATTAAAACACACATCACAAACACTGAGCAAAATTACACGTTTAAAATATTCACCATGAAATTCGGCTTGGCCAAGCTACACACGCAGTCAGGAATGTAACGACGTACGAGTCGCTGTTGTAGCCTACAGTTAACACGTATCACAAAACTGAATACTAAATAATTCAGTTGCACTGGGTAAGTAGTACAATGGCATTTAAATAATTATTATTCACACCTACCAATGTATAATAACGTATAAAACGTCACTGTTACACAGTTAACACTTGTCATAAAACTAAATACTAAATAAAGTTTGACTGGGTAAGTAGTATAATGGCGTTTAAATAATTATTATTCACACCTACCAATATATAATAACGTATAAAACGTCACTGTTGTACAGTTAACACTTGTCATAAAACTAAATAATAAATAAATTTGGACTGGGTAAGTAGTATAATGGCGTTTAAAATAATTTAAACATATATTATTCACACCTACCAATATATAATAACGTATAAAACGTCACTGTTGTACAGTTAACACTTGTCATAAAACTAAATACTAAATAAAGTTGGACTTGGTAAGTAGTATAATGGCGTTTAAAATAATTTAAAACATCATATTATTCACTTGTCACCTACTAAATATAAATAAATATATATATATATATATATATATATATATATATATATATATATATATATTAACGTATAAAACGTCACTGTTACACAGTTAACACTTGTCATAAAACTAAATACTAAATAAAGTTGGACTGGGTAAGTAGTATAATGGCGTTTAAAATAATTTAAATATTTATTATTCACACCTACCAATATATAATAAACGTATAAAACGTCACTGTTACACAATTAACACTTGACACAAAACTAAATAATTAAGTTGGACTGGGTATGTAATATAATGGCGCGAACATACAAGTTTTCACTTAAAAAATACATTTTAAAACAAAAAAATATATATAAGAGCGTGATGCGTGACGGCAAACTGAATTTTTTTGTGCAAAACATACATCCATACCCCACCATAAGAAGTAGTTACTACAATAAGAGCGTGATGCGTGATGCTTGATGGCAAACTGAATTTTTTCCCGTGCAAAACATACATCCTTACCCCGCCATAAAAAGTATTCACTTCAATAAGAGCATGATGCGTGATGTGTGATGCGTGACGGCAAACTGAATTTTTTCTCGTGCAAAACATACATCCATACCCCGCCATAAGAAATAGTCACTTCAATAAGAGCGTGATGCGTGATACGTGATTCGTGACGGCAAATTGAATTTTTTCCCGTGCAAAACATACATCCATATCCCGCCATAAGAAGTAGTCACTTCAATGAGAGCGTGATGCGTGATGCGTGATGCGTGACGGCAAATTGAATTTTTTCCCGTGCAAAACATACATCCATACCCCGCCATAAGAAGTAGTCACTTCAATAAGAGCATGATGCGTGATGCGTGATGCGTGATGCGTGACGGCAAACTGATTTTTCCCCGTGCAAAACATACATCCATACCCCTCCATAAGAAGTATTCACTTCAATTAAAGTCTACAAAGTTTGTCTTGTTTTGTATTTCGAAAAGATTTCGAACATGTGCTTTGATTGTTATAAAAAACTAATATGGTATCTATAATGTTAGATATACAAAAATAGATATAATCTAAAAAAAACTAATATAATCTATAATATGGTATGTTCGCAATGTTTTTATGTTCTTGTTTTAATTTGAATACAGTGTCGTTAGCTATTCATCAACATTCAATGTTAATATCTTCCTTTTATTTATTCAATAAATACTTCTTTCAGAAAAGAAGTTTTGTTTTGTAAATTTACATTTCTACATTTTCCCAACGACTCTCGATCTCTTTTTCTTTCCCTGTTTACAATGTTTTGTTCTCGACCTCAAGAGACATTCCACAGTTCCTTACTACCTAGTCTAAAGTGTTGTTACTCCCCTTTCTCCTTATCTATGATCATAACTCAAGCCCCTTGTATGTATGAACCGAAGGGATTCCAACTCGTAAAACTTTACGAGCGTGCCTTATCCATTTCTTCGCAGAATATTTTATTATTATTTCATCAGATTTTTTCCTTATAAAAGAGTTAAAACATTGAATAAACAGCTTACAAACTAACAAATTTAACGTTCATTGAATAAAAAGGATTATTTAAATAAGCTGTGATTTTGTGGGTTTTTTTTATTAATTCATTTTCTTATATTTTTGAATTGAATACTTCTTATGGCGGGGTATGTACGTATGTTTTGCACAGGAAAAAATTCAGTTTGCCGTCACGCATCAAGCTCTTATATATATTTTTGTTTTAAAATGTATTTTTGAAGTGAAAACTTGTATGTTCGCGCCACTACATTACTTATCCAGTTCAACTTAATTATTTAGTTTTGTGTCGTGTTAACTGTGTAACAGTGACGTTTTATACGTTTATTATATATTGGCAGGTGTGAATAATAATTATATAAATGCCATTGTACTACTTACCCAGTGCAACTGAATTATTTAGTATTCAGTTTTGTGATGTGTGTTAACTGTAGGCTACAACAGTAACGTTTTAATAATATTTTATACTTCTTAATATAATATTTTAAATTTGAAAGTTTATGTGTGTGTTTTTGTTTGTTATTCAATCACACATTAACTATTGGTCCGATTGAGGTGAAATTTAAAACATGGTTTAGGTACCTGAGATGGACATGGATGTATTCCTGTTTTAAAAATCTAAATCCCTGTTCTGTTATTATTTATAATAAAATTATTGTTTATAAGCTTACATTTGCAATGATTTTAATTGAAACAATCTTATAATTCCAAACAACCTGCCTTTCCAAATTAAAATATTGCAGTTTTCATTGAAGTTGGCATTTACAATGACAATTAATAAGTCACAGGGTCAGATATTAAGAGTAGCAGGAATACATTTGGGACTCCGTGCTTCTTCCATGGTCAGTGTCGAGTAGCAAAAATCTATGTCTTGGCAAAAACCATAAAATCATATAATATTGTATTTAGAAATATATTACATTGAAATTAACGTACTCATGATTTTGAAAATCGACTATAAATTTTATTTTGTGGTGTAAAATATACAGCCATAACTCGTGATAAGTAGTCACTTCTGTCGGCAGTCATGCCACTGCCACCTTTTTTTTTATTTTTTACATTAATTTTTTACCTATTGTTATTGAACTTTTAAAATATAATTGTACAAACTAGGTTTTTTCGTGTTTCAATTAGCATTTGAAATTATTTTAATATTCGTTGATTTATTGGGTTTAATGTTGTACAGTAATATTAATGGTTATATTTACTCGCACCTGCCACCGCGGTGTTCTAGTGGATAGAGTACTAGGCTTTCACCCCGAGGACCCCAATTCCCGGCGAGGGCTTGGCATTCTCATACGCTATAAATCATCCCATCGTCTGCATTAGCCCAAGTGTGCACAATAGTCGGACGTTAAACACACAAAAAAAACTTTACTCGCACCTATATTCATCTACTTACGCACAAAATTGTTGTTCAGAAAATACCGTAAAATCGGTTTCCCAAATTTAGTTACTAAATAATTATAACTTAGGCTAGTGTTACAAATCACTGTGAGAAATTAAAGACATCCAACAGAGTGTAAGGAATGAGCATGATTGCATGATTTAGTTCCTTTTGCGTCCCGCAGGGGGGTGCAGACTAGCTGCACCTATTGAGATGATTTAGACGTCCCTCGAGGTACCCGAGTCTAACTCACACACTTACAACACTACACTTACGACTTTAACACTTTACACTCACACTTACATTTAGGGAGGCTATAATAGCCTCAATGTGCTTTTCGTCTAAAAAAAAATTCATTTTGCATTCTAATTTTAAAAATTTTGCCAACTCACTTTTGCCGTAAAGTACTCCAAGCTGACCAATGTCTGTAGGATATCAAGGATTCGAAATGACAAACACTCCACAGTTAGGACAATTTAATTAATTTATATATCAAAAGGATCTACAAGTTACGGCAATTAATTATTTTGAGTCAATTCTTTTTATATTCTTCTTCTTTTCTGCTAGGATTATTGTCACTGTGTTCAGTATAATGATCTGCCTTCCTACTACTACTACTCACTATATACTTGAGTATAGATATAGGTTTTGAAGATGGAGATTCTCCGAAACGCGTCAACAAAAGTAGAATTGACGAAGCTAGGGAAGGCAGATCATTATACTCAACATAGTAATTTGAGTTAAATTTAATACTGAAAACAAAACCTGTAAATATATTAAATACAGTCTAAATTATTCTAAATAAAAACAGCCCTAAACACTTAAAGCAACGATGGGCTTTTACGGTTATTTAAACACTTAAAGGAAAGACGAGCTTTTACGATTATTTAAACACTTAAAGGAACGATGAGCTTTTACGATTATTTAAACACTTAAAGGAACGATGAGCTTTTACGATTATTTAAACACTTAAAGGAACGATGAGCTTTTACGGTTATTTAAACACTTAAAGGAACGATGAGCTTTTACGATTATTTAAACACTTAAAGGAACGATGAGCTTTTACGATTATTTAAACACTTAAAGGAACGATGAGCTTTTACGATTATTTAAACACTTAAAGGAACGATGAGCTTTTACGGTTATTTAAACACTTAAAGGAACGATGAGCTTTTACGATTATTTAAATACTTAAAGGAACGATGAGCTTTTACGGTTATTTAAACACTTAAAGGAACGATGAGCTTTTACGATTATTTAAACACTTAAAGCAACAATGGATTGTACGGTTATTTAAACACTGATCCTTAAGCAAATACCTTAACTTATTTGGCCCTCTCGATCCTTTTCATAAACAAACGGTAACAACAAAACACAGTTACACATGAAACTCAATGCACCACAAGTTAATAAAGCCTTAGCCGCCTTAGTGGCCTAGTGGATAGCGTTGCTTTCCTTTCATAAAGCCACTACGAATTCAAGCTCCACTTTTTGCAATAATGTTCTGTGTGATTTCAGTAACACCAAAACGTTCTGAACGGATAAACATCTAGTTCTTATAAGTTATTTACTTTTTTAGTAGATATTTATTTATAACATTAAATTAAAACTTTATTGTTTCTATTATCTACAGGACAGTTTTTTATTTAAAATATTTTCGTTCAATTTTCTTTGCTTGCTACCCTGCCACTCCCCAAAAACCTCTCTCTTACCATCTTCAAGTTCTCTCACCTCTTCATCTTACTGGTCCCTCACTGGTCTAAAAAATTTGTTAATGATTCGGACTGATCACGCCCGTATATTTAATTCTATTTTCAATACTCATATTTTGTGCTTAGTTCAACATCCTGTATACTGCTTACATATCCGGTTTTACATTACTTTCGATCTGTATGCCTAATGCATCTTGCACTCCTTACAAGCGGTCAATGTTTCGTTTTTTCGATTTACTCGAAACCCGTAAATTATTTTTATTTCAAAGTGACTAAATTCACTAAACCTAAATCTTATATATGACCAAAATTTAATGAAAATATAATAAACCGATTTTGAGAAATTATACTACATTTTAAATTCTTTTCAATACCTCTCGAAGCCAACTTTTTCGGACATACAGACCAATCTATTTTGTTCCTGTAAATTTATAGAAAGTGTGATCAGAAACCTTCATATCTTAAAAAAATGGATTTTAAATTGGTTTTTTTTACCAAAAAATAGAATTTAATTTAAAAAAATAATCTCGGAATATGAAAAAACCAGACCTATACACAGGATTTTAAGAAAACCAGTAAATTGGTTTAGTCTTCAGCAATATGCACACAAACACACACACACACGCGCGCGCACACACACACAATGGTAATATCTAAGCCACATTTTCTTCGAGGAATTTGATAACGTACGAGAATAAATTTATCGAAATAAAAAAAAAAATTTCACTATGTAACACAGACTTTTTGCAAATTTTAACGCTGATTTTGAATGTGAAATCACTTTTTCAAAAACGTTTATCACATAAAAACCATAGTTTTTTAGTGATTTAAAATTACCGCTATTTTTATACGACCTAAAATATTACGTATGGTAATGAACTTCAAGCTATCGCTGATTTGAGTGCTAAGTTTGCAGGGGGTGCAGACTAGCTGCACCTATTGAGAGGATTTAGACTTCCCTCGCGGTACCCGAGTCTAACACACACCTATTATTACAACATTAAACTTACGACTTTAACACTTTACACTCACACTTACGTTTAGGGAGGCGATAATAGACTCAGTGTGCTTTTCGCCTTAAAATTAAAAAAAAATTGTGTCCCAAGTTTGAATAAAACTGAAATAATTAACGTTAATGTAAATTACACAGAAAATACTAATACGAACCCTAAAAGGAAGTCAGATTTTCGCCTAAAATGAAGTCAGATTTTCGCCTAAAAGGAAGTCAGATTTTCGTCTAAAGGAAGTCAGATTTTCGCCTAAAAGGAAGTCAGATTTTCGCCTAAAAAGAAGTCAGATTTTCGCCTAAAATAAAGTTCGATTTTCGCCTAAAAGGAAGTCAGATTTTCGCCTAAAAATAAGTCAGATATTCGCCTAAAAGGAAGCCAAATTTTCACCTAAAAGGAAGTCAGATTTTCGCCTAAAAGGAAGCCAGATTTTCGCCTAAAAGGAAGTCAGATTTTCGCCTAAAAGGAAGTCAGATTTTCGCCTAAAAGGAAGTCAGATTTTTGCCTAAAAGGAAGTCAGATTTTCGCCTAAAAGGAAGTCAGATTTTCGCCTAAAAGGAAGTCAGATTTTCGCTTAAAAGGAAGTCAGATTTTCGCTTAAAAGGAAGTCAGATTTTCGCCTAAAAGGAAGTCGGGTTGTTTTTCGTAATTTCAATAGATTTTGAAAATTCGGAACTGATAATTAAAGTGTCGAGCGAAAAATTGTGGTTTTAATATTTTAATGGCCGCCATTTTTTAATCGTTGAAATTACTTTGAACGGATCTACAGTTGCTCATTTTAAGATAGTAGGTGTGGGTTTGACTTATGAATACCACCAAAATAGTTCATCTACCAATGAATTTTTGCAAATAACCAGGATATAAAAAAAGACATAGTAAGCATATTTTCCAATAAACAATTACAAAGAAATTGAGTTAAAGAAGCTGCGACGTCGATAACGTTTTGTTGAATTCAGTACTAATGCAATTACAAATACCTATTACCGAAGGGCTTAAGTCTAACGAGGCAAAACTCAATTACCCGCAACTCCACCGCCTGTTATAAAAATTGTAATGGTAATTGCAAGTTATAATCCTATTTATACATCATTTCGCTTTCAACTTTCTAACGTTGTTACTTTAATCTCTTTCTTTAACGTTATTCTTTCAAAATACCGTTATCAACTATTGCAATACTTTTAGTAAAAGACCTTGGAATCCTGATTTCAAGATTACTTTTTGAGGTAAATGGTGCGTCAAGCTTAATGAGACCAAACCTTTACATGTAAATTTTACAAATAGACGTTCGTCATCTTCAACGTCTTCACGGCCTTCTTGGAAACACTTATACCACTCGTGAACTCTTGCTTTACTCATAGTAGACTCACCATAGGCCTTTGTTAACATTTCACACACTTTGTTACACTTTATTCTATTTTTTACGCAAAATTGGATACAAATTCTTTGATCCATTTCTTTTAACAAACGAAAATCGCCGAGCTCATAAAAACACGTTTAACCTTAGTGGCTGTCACAGACAAAGTCAACAATGAAAACAGCTGATAGTTTTATCATACTTCAAGGGACATATATACCAACATAATAAAAAAAATGTTTGACAATCGGACTCTCCAAGCCCGCGAAATTTAAAAATTCTCGTTACTTTCTGAACACACAACGTACAGCTTTGGGGCTGCACCAAAAAATTTAATTATTCAGATTTTTCAAAATATGGTACTAGTAATAATACCATTTACATAGATTTGTAGATTGAACCACTAGAAGTAGAAAATAGGTAGAGTTCAGACTCCATCAGCATCAAAATGTTGACGTACTTCAAACCAACGCAGGGCTAGTGATACTGGAGCCTTTTGAGTTCGTTTAGGGTTCACAGTGTTGCACTCTAGGTGTGGTGCTGTAACTTTATAAACTCTTATAATTACTTATTTGGATAATAAATTTGGTTAGTAAATAAAGCTAGTTGTAGTGTAATAATAGCAAACAAATTGTAAAACTTTTAGATTTTTTTTTCTAAATTTGGTCTTTCGCTTTTTTTCTAAATCTTTGAAAACTCGCTTCCAGGATGTTTTATTAAATTAAGTGAAAATAAAACAGTAAGGTAAAGTATTTGCAAATGTAAATGTAAAATTCTGAAGAGGAAAATGTTCAGAACTCTTAAATAAATATCTAGGTTAGATTAGAGGAAGGAATTTTAAAGCCACCAGGCATTGCGATGGAAGGAACAATTGTGCAACTAAACCTCGTAAGTACTACTTCAGCAGACTAGTACCCTTAATGGGTACCAGTAATCCAATAACTACCACATCCTGCTGGTGGTATCTAGAATCCTGGAAACCAAAAATAATACCCTCTCAGTCATTAATTATTGTCCTGCAGTTTCCACCTCCTTACTGCACAACCTACAAACTGTTTCTCCGTGGTACCTACCAATCGTGTTCGTATACACCTTATACCATAGTGTTTAGTAATGAGGCCCATGATTTTCCTGAGTTGTGCTCTGTTCAAGACGTCTGCCACCCCTCTAAGTCCTCCAGGAGGAAACTTACCCAAGAGGCACTTACTATGGGAATACCCATGAAGGTTATCTCATTTTGCCTGGTGTTGCTATTGATAGCAGACCCGACCAAAGATAAAGAGATCCCTAAAGCCGGCTCGGATACAATACACTCAGATGTAGATCCCAGGCGTGCCTCCTCATTACCCTTAATGCTCTTAGCCCAGTATCTAGTGAAGATTAACTGTTTCCCACGAACAAAGAAATGAGGTTCTTCCGACACTCCCAGACCAGTTTGAACGAAATTGTAGGAACCACCGTGCTTTCATTGCTGCCTGACTATAGGTATAAATACGCATACGAACCTTCTCGTTTCAAATCTCCCAAACACAGTCATTAATGGGCATTACTTTATCCTGGAATACTGTTGGATACTGTCCCAGGGTAACAATTTTCTTTGCCCTTTGTCTCAAGCACTATAGCACCAGTTCCTGTTATTGCCTTGAAGCCACCTGTACACCATACTAGATTCCAGATTTTCCCAACACACGAGTTTCCTTCCCAAATGTCATCCTGACATCAAAGGATCTAGAAACCGTGGGTTGTTTGACCATCTGATCCCCATCATAGAATCGAGTCGCTGGTTTTTGTATGTGATTTTAGCATGTCCCAAAGTTGAGGATAGCCATACTCTACTGTCATGCTTTGCGTGCTTCCCCGTGGCATTTAAATCAATGAGGGAAAACCCTAGAACAATCTCCATAGCCGCCGTTGTAGTGTTCATAGAGCCGTTTATGTACAGCAGGCCAGCTTCTGAATTTTAGTCAGAGACTCTCTGGCCCCTTCTACTTAGCCTTAGTCCACAGCACCATAGCACACCATGGGTCTAATGATAGTATATATGTACTTCATCAATCCCCATGTTTTACCAAACATTCTTCTAACTGCCAAATAAATACCTATGTTTAGGCTAATTTTTTTATAGTGTTTTTTATTTATCTGAACTTAATGTACCGAGTAATACAGTATTTTAAATTGTTGGAAACAAAAAGAAAATATTAAGGGGTTGTACCACGGATTGGGCAAGGGTGTTCCTAGTTAAACACATGAAACTTTAATATCAAACTATTACAACACATGTACATAATTTGTTTAATATAAGCGCCAAAAAGAATATAACATTACTGCAAAATATCAGCGTACTTCATCACTAGTTAATGTCTGCCACATTCACGCTCAGCTGTTACGTAGTCTCACATTTACTTCACGTTTAGTTCTATTATTGTTAAGTTGCGTGTACATTATCAACTCTGTGCTCTGTCACCGTGTATGTTTGTGCATTAAACTGATTATCACTTCTGTCAAAGTTAGTTCTGTTGTAATACATTAAATGAAACACATCCTCTCCTTTAAACAAATGGTATACAACATCGCATTCACTTTTAATTGTATTATTTAAAACCGGTTTAAATGCGCATCGCAAACACGGATTAAACTTCACGATTTTGATATAAAACGTTAACTGGGCCGAATAATCCAAATAACTTTAG
>CM040187.1:49441280-49521280 GCA_022606455.1 Callitettix versicolor
CGATTCAACAAATGGATAATGGATATACCAATACATAGGTAACATCCAGGATTGGTGCAACAGGGATCATTGGGAAGTGGATTTCTATCTCACACAGATTCTCACTGAGCACGGTTGCTTCCAGGCTTACTTGTTCCGTTTCAGGCTGGAAACACTCGGCTTGTTCCCTCTGTCTTCCAGCAGTGGAGGAAGATGTGGAGCATGTGTTTTTCCGTTGTCTGAGATTAGACGAGGAAAGAATGTAACTGCAAACATATCTGCGAGGCATCATTAAACCGGAAGGTCTGGTTGCGACAATAATGGCTTCAGAGGCAAACTGAAGGGCCATTGCGGGATTCGCTGCAGTGGTCTTGAAGAGGTTGAGGGCTGAGGATCGAGAAAGGAGAGCCAACGCTGTAGAAGAGTAGGCGTTCAGCCAGTCCACCTTCCTACGAAGTAATACCTGGCGGCGGTTCCGTGGGGAGGTTTACAGAAGAGGAATGATTTGGTAGTTTTTTTAGTGCGTAGCAATATAATTTAATTTGAGTTTGACCCCCCAGGTAGTCTATAAAAGACTTTTTCTACCTTTATTAGCATCGCAGACACACACACACACACACACACACACACACACACACACACACACACACACACACACACACACACACACACACACACACACACACACACACACACACATATATATATATATATATATATATATATATATATATATATATAAATTTGTATATATATTAAAAATTAAGTATGCTAGTTGGTGTCTGCTAAAATAGCTCACTTTTTAGTGAAAAATAGCCACAAAAAATTTTTGAGATATCAAACTGCACATGTTCGGAAAAAAATAATACATAGTTTAACGTATTTTGTATTCACGTCACAGAATGCACTCTACATAAAATAGTTTACGGAAAATATATTCGCTTTTAAAGTAAGTGGTTACCATTATCTGACGATGAATGGAGAGCGATAAAACCAGGAACATGCCAGTCTCTTTGTTTTACGTCCCTGGAGTTTCTTTGTTTTTTCCATCTCATTGGTATTCATTGCGCAGCTCCTAGTTGCTGATACATGTACATGTTGTTTGATCTGTCTCGAGTGACGTGAGATTCCTCTGAAACAAAAAATAGCAAAATAGAAGACCCCCTTGGCTGATTGAGTATAAATATTCATAACTTTTGTCTTTTAGGTTTTTTGAAAATCGTAAATAGCTTTAAAACCTGCATAAATTAACTTTTTGAATTTTCAAAATCGGTTTAAATTAAGAATATAAATTTGATGACGGTGGTGTCCGTTTTCTTGTTTTAAATTTAATTTAAAAGTTTAAAATGATAACGTGAGTAGATTTCAAAGCATATTACGAAGGTGAAAACATAATTTAAGAAATAGATACTTTTGCAAATTCGCTTCCATCACACTAGCAAGACAGCTGCGGGCCGTGATTATTACACCCTTCGAGTCGAGGATATGTTTACCGATGGGAATTTGGTTTTTACTAACCAAAGTTCTAAAATTGTTAAGGTGAATGATTTGTATACACGTGCTCATGATCGACTTCCAAACAACTTTCAAAATTTCGTCTGTCTCTCTGTCTGTATTTCACGAAATGTTTAAGCACGATACCAAAAGAAGGATCAATGGTTAAATTAAAATGTTTAACACTGACCAAAACTACTTCCCATAGAACTGTATGATTTTTTAGAATTGTCGATCAAACATTAGTGGGGATAGAGACAAATTATATGGGATGAAAATTTTCAAAGAATGGCTTAAGTCGAATGTAGTATCGCACTTAAAGAAAATGATGCGCCGAATCTGAATATGCCACAGAGTGAAACAACTTTGGGTTTTTAACCTTTAACGGGAAAAGTACATTTTTTGTAATATGAATAGGTTATGAAATAAATAGTAAATTAGTAAATTCGAATACGTTATGAAATTTACACGCTTTTGAAGGGCTAATAAAAGTACTTCTATAAAAAGTGAAATGTAAAATTTCACCGCATTTCATAAAATGTCTCGTTTTAATGACTTTTGTTGGAGAATCGCTCAAGCAAAAGAACTATTTTAAATGATTAACTTACTTAAAACTGTCAAACTAAATACGAGGTGTGTTCAGAAAGTAACGAGAATTTTAATTTTTTTTAACAAAATATTTATTTATTCTTCTACATTGATGTTGTCGCCTTTACAATATTCCCCATTGGAGATTATACACTTGTGCCAGCGCTTCTTCTGGCGAATATGGAGACTGGGGCATCGTTACAGTACTGTTTTTTGCCAGAATTTCACGAACAAGCAATGAAGTGTGAGCTGGTGCATTATCGTGGTGCAAAAGCCATGAATTGTTTTTCCACAGATCCGGGCATTTTTTTTTCGGATTACTTCACGCAAACGGCGTTCAACTTGTAGGTAGTACTCCTTATTGACCGTTTCACCTGGTGGCAGGAATTCTTGATGCACTATGCCATTAATATCGAAGTGAGCATAACCTTCACGTTCGACCGCACTTGTCGAGCCTTTTTCGGTCTTGGCGAGCCAGAATGCCTCCACTGGGATAATTGAGCCTTAGTTTCGACGTCATATACGTAAACCCATGTTTTGTCACCTGTTATAATACGTTTCAGTAATTCTACATCGTCGTTGACTTCATTTAGTGACTCCTGAGCAACTTCCATTCGCCGCTGTTTTTGTTCAAAATTCAACAATTTTGGAACGAATTTTGCTACCACGCGTTTCATACACAAAACACTGAAAACAATGTCATGATATGTTAACATCATCGGCGACCTCTCTAATTGTAATTAGGCGATTGTTCATAACCATTTCTTTCACTTTTTTCATGTTTTTATCGGTTGTTGATGTCCTGGGGCGTCCAGGGCGTTCGTCATCTTCAACGTCATCACGGCCTTCTTGGAAACGCTTATACCACTCGTAAACTCTTGCTTTACTCATAGCAGACTCACCATAGGTCTTTGTTAACATTTCACACACCTTGTTACACTTTATTCCATTTTTTTACGCAAAATTTGATACAAATTCTTTGATCCATTTCTTTTAACAAACGAAAATCGCCGAGCTCATAAAAACACGTCTAATCTTAATGGCTGTCACAGACAAAGTCAACAATGAAAACAGCTGAAAGTTATATCATACTTCAATGGCATGTATACCAACATAAAAAAAAATCTTGACAATCGGACTCTCCAATTAAAAATTCTCGTTACTTTCTGAACACACCTCGTATAACTAAGAATAATAGGTCGATCACGTGAGTGACGGTACGAGAGTTGGACTTCTGTCTCACGTATTTTGAACAGAACAAGAAGAAAGGAAAAGAATTATTTGAACAAAGTCAGAAGTTACAAACAAATAATTGACTACGCCCAACATAAAAGTTATGAATATCCCGCACGCTTTATTTGCATGAATCGAGTGAGGTTTTCATAAAGTACCAGTGTACTTTCATAACTCAAACAAGAACTATTGAAATATTTATCAAGTTTTAAAGATAAATTCACTTCTATAATGTCATCAAGTAACACAAAACTGTTTGAAGTCTCAGAATCAACATTGATTCCATTGTTATATATTTACTAAATATTATGTGTGCTACTTGATTGGAATGCACCGTATAATTTCTTCAAGTATCATCAACAAATTAAACAGACTATTAGAGCTAGTGTGTAGTAATTAATCCCGCAACAGTAATTAGTACAATTAATTAGAAAGGGCTTCGCGGCAGCTTCGTGACGTGACTCAGAAGCGAGCTGCAACACCTTTCACAATAAACCATTAAACAGATAAACCTACCCCTCTCAGTAAAACTAACCCTAATATTATTATTTTATAGCCTACTAATTAGCTGTTGCTAGATAATGTGTGTGTGTGTGTGTGTGCATTGTTAGTAGTCGATTTTAATTATTTTTGTTTTAAGTAAAAGATGTTTATTTTTGGGAAAATAAATAATTTACCAAGACTTCAACAAAACAGACCTGCATAACGAATTTCATTAAAATCTATCAATCACTTTAAAACCAGACGTATGTCTAACTTCGTGTTTATTCAATTGGCATATTGTAAAAATAATCGATTTGGGAAATAGAATGAACCAAAGTTGGTTAACCAGCAGAATTCGTTCAATACTTTTAAAATAGTAGCACGCCTCGGTGGTGTAGTGCACGTTCCTTTAGGACTTCTGTTTAATCGCTGTATATATATATATATATATATATATATATATATATATATATATGTATATGTATATATATTCAGCCGCCTCGGTGGCCTAGTTGATAGCGTAATGGGCTTTCACCACGAGGACCCGGGTTCGATTCCCAGCCAGGGCTTGGCATTTTCATACGCTATAAATCATCCCACCGTCTGCATTAGCCCAAGTGTGCACAATAGTCGGACGTTAAACACCAAAAAAAAAAAAAATTTAATAGTGGCCATTCCAAATTTTTGAAAACTTGATAACGTCTTTTGAACATCTGATTCAGTAATCAGCGTTAAAAACTGCGTAAATTAGCATTTTGGAATTTCGAAATCCGTTGAATTAAGAAATTTAGTCTAACAGCGGTCAGGGTTCATTTTCGTATTTTTAATGTAATTTAGAACCTTGAAACCTTTAAAACCTAATACATACGGATTATAAAGATGATTATTATGGTGAAATTGTTTTTTTTTATATTTTCAAAATTTTCTAAAATTACGAATTATAAGACTTCCAAAAATTATTTAAAATCTTACGATCAAACTTTTTACCAGGGGGTTTTCTTGCTCTTGGTTTAATGACGCAGCAACCCTTACGAACTGTTTGGGTACCTTTGGAGTGTATTTGAGCGGAACATAATCAAAATGGTTTGATAATACTATTTTTAACAGATCAAAAAACGTATTAAAAAAAATTAAAACATATTGTCGAGATATGAGCTTTTTATTTGCTGAATTCGGTTGAAATAAATTAGTTTTAAAACCAATGGCGGTTAGAGTTTTTTCACTTTATTTCTGATCCATATTTTTTTTAATTCCAGATATGTTACAACGATGACTTATGGCGCTTAAAATATAATCAAGTGATTATGATGGATTTATTTTTAATGAACATGAAAAGCAGTGTTTTCAGTTCTTCCGGTAGCTCCCGAATTATCGGAGCTACCCAGTTAACTTTCTTGCATCCTAATATTATGGAACATTTTTCAGCGAAATATCAGGAAAATTGCTAAATTCGATTTCGAGAAAATTAAATGTTTACAAGTTTTTTTTACAATATAAGGACAAATTTCGTCAAAATCATCTATTTTAGTTTAGTCTGCTTAAACTCAGTGAGCACACGCGCGCAAATACACACGCGGACGCGCACACAAAGACAGTGCGAAAAAATCATTTTTTTATTTATAGGACATGGTAACGTCCATCAAAATGTCAAAATGACTATCAACAAACTTTTTTATATTTCGTTAAGTAATATAGAAAAGTTACTGCAACCCAAACGAAACATAAAGGACTATTTTCATATATATATATATATATATATATATATATATATATATATATTATTATTATTATTATTATTATTATTATCTGCGTATAGACCCTGTTGGATCACGCAAAGCACTCCGACTCATGTCTTGCTCCTTCTAATCCTCCCCACCTCCCTCATCCTGTCCCCATGGATCCTTTTCCGCTCCTCCGTCCATTTTACCCCTGCTCTCTTTGGGATTTCATTCTCTGGGACTTTCCAACCGAGCATCTTTCTCCTGTATGCGTTCCTGTCTTCAACGTCTGTTGAGTCTATTTCTGCATTATATATATATATATATATATATATATATATATATATATATATATATATATATATATTATTATTATTATTATTATTATTATTATTATTATTATTACTATCTGCGTATAGACCCTGTTGGATCACGCAAAGCACTCCGACTCATGTCTTGTTCCTTCTAATCCTCCACAGCTCCCTCATCCTGTCCCCATGGATCCTCTTCCGCTCCTCCGTCCATTTTACCCCTGCTCTCTTTGGGATTTCATTCTCTGGGACCTTCCAACCGAGCATCTTTCTCCTGTATGCGTTCCTGTCTTCAAGGTCTGTTGAGTCTATTTCTGTCATATATATATATATATATATATATATATATATATATATATATACATATCTTATTATTATTATTATTATTATCTGCATAGACCCTGTTGGATCACGCAAAGCACTCCGACTCATGTCTTGCTCCTTCTAATTTCCACACCTCCCTCATCCTGTCCCCATGGATCCTCTTCCGCTCCTCCGTCCATTTTACCCCTGCTCTCTTTGGGATTTCATTCTCTGGGACCTTCCAACTGAGCATCTTTTTTCCTGTATGTGATATATATATATAACATATGATATATTATAATAATAATAATATAAATATGTAATATATATATAAAACATATGATATAATATTATAATAATAATAATATAAATATGTAATTATATATATATATATATATATATATATATATATATATATATATATATATATATATATATAGTGCGCGACATATCCGTAAACAATGTTATATAATCATCGAAACCATTTTTTAAATAATTGAATTGAATTTGACAAAGCGTGTGTGATTGTTTTGACTATTTTTTTTATCAATGTTCGTAGCTGTGCATAAAAGTAGACAACTTGTTTAAGTAGCTAAAACATTATTATATTCTGACATTAAAACTCCACACTTTGTTCTCTAAAGTCTGCAGTAACCAAAAGCTAGAGGCACTGTATTGATCCCACATGAACATATGACCTATCTTATCGGCCTAGGGCCAGGCTTGTTAGCTACTGTACGCTACCACTCATCATTAATTAATTGCAATCGATTGCTACTTAGTTTTCACTTTAGCTAATCGACTGATATTACATCACAGTTACATCCTTACAAACTGTTTTAGCGTGGTTCAAACAAATAATGTCAGTTTACAAGCTGAATATATGTTTTATTATTTCCGTAAAAATCTGGTCCTGCAGATATCGGTAAAAACACAAAAAATCGTTGTAGTTTTTCAGCAAAACAGATCCAGACGTCAGGGTTAATTTTCCCATTTTCAACTAAATGTCGAACAATTTCTTACATTTCAAAATTTACAACACTGACTTCATTTCACTCTCAGGTTTGAACATAATTTTAGAAAAACATAATGAAACTATTTTAAAAAATAAGGTTTATTTTAAGGGTTTTTTATAAACGACACCGAGAGCACATTTATATTCAAATGACAACCTTTCACAAAGTTTTATGATGATCGTTCCGATTGGTTTTGTACACAAAGTAAGGACCTCTATTACATGGGTCCTGCATTATGGGAGGGGCTACGTATACGAGGTGTATAATCATAATATACATTAAAGATCACTCATCACCATGTTAGGACCAACAACCGTGTCAGGTTATGGAGCATTTTTTAAGAGAAATATAAAGATTTTTTTCACGCATCACCATGTTAGGCCTAACAACCGTGTCAGTTAAGGTTTGGAGTACTCTTTAAAAAAAATAAAGGTTTTTTTCACACATCACCATGATAGGCCCAACAACCATGTCAGTTAGGATATGCAGCATTCTTTAAAAAAATATAAAGGTTTTTTACGCACAACCGTGTCAGGCTTAACAACCGTGTCAGTTAGGTTATGGAGTATTCTTTTTTAAAAATTGGGTTTCTTATCACCTAAAACCTGTGCTAGACGTATTTTTTATTGTTTCACCGATCTACAACACATTACCGATTTTCGCGCGGTAGCAATTTTGAGGTTATGTTGGTCACTTTTTTTCTATTTTTATCGTAATTCTCGTGGTTTCCGCGCTTTTATAGCTTGGGTTCTTGCTTTTGAGCACGTAATAAAGCGTTTTAGTAACAAAAATATCGAAAAATCCAGATCATGCTACACTGAATATTTACCATTTTTTCATATAATGTAATTACACAAATATATATACTACCTTACAATTAAAGTATCCTAATAAATTTGTACATGTTATATATTCTGCACTCTGCGTCGAAAACATTGAAAAGTCTTAAACGAGAAACACCAGATTGTGATTATTTGATCTAATGTAACTTAAATTAACAAAACTACAAACAATAAAGCAAACCAGACTTTCACAAAGGGAAAATACTTACAATTATAGTAATTTTTAACGTATCGTAATCTGCACTCTTTTTTACATTTCATATTGAAAATTCAACACAAAATAACAAATTAGAGTCAGTTTTGAAAAAATGTCAACTAAAATAATTGAAAATGTAACATCAAGAGCAATAATTTTGCAATAAATAAAACACAGTTTAATATTCTTAAAATGGGATTAGATCTATGTTCATCTCAGGTGCCCAAATCTCAGGCCCAGTAAACAGTAATTAAACCTAAATACAGTTAACACGTGTCACAAAACTAAATACTACATAATTATGTTGGGCTGGTTAAGTACTATAATGACGTTTTTTTTTAAACGGGAATAGGCATATTTTTATCTCAGATACTTAAACCATATTCGTACCACGTTTCATCTCAATTGGTCCAGTGGTTAAAGCGTGATTGAATAACAAACACATAAACACAAACTTTCAGAAATATAATATGATTAAGATAGCACTGATTTAAAAAACCAAAAACCTCTTGCTGTACATTGTTGTATTTAATTCGGTTCTTTTCCCACTAACTGCAAAAGGTCGCACAGGCGCAGTGTTTGTGGTTTTTATAGCAGTTCAACAGTAGCTGACAACAAAAAATATAAAGGGAAATAACGGGATACATTAACAAACGATGTCTATATACTTGGTTGCATCGTCTCACATTGACACACGCACGCGCTTGAGCGGAAGTACAGACATATTAAACCACTTTTCGGCCTCAATAAGACCCGAAAATTTTAATTGTATCATTTTAAATTTTCAAATTTTTTGGAAATATAAAAACGAATCTCAAGGCTCGGGTTTAATTTTCGTATTTTCAATGGGGTGTAAAAGTTTATTATGTTAATTTATCCAGTTGTGATACAAACTTGGTACAAAAATTAATTTCTGTAAAAGCTTGGAGTTCGTTTTTCATCAGAATCGGTTTAGCCGTTTCAAAATGGCGGCCGTGTATCAAATCTTAAAGAATTCCCAACTTTTTTTACTGTACACTGAAATTCTACGTGTGTATGAATATATTTGCGCACGGATGCGTTTTAAGACGCGTATGTGATCGTTTTTTCATTGGAAAAATGAGATTGGAGCGGCCATCATGGTAAGACCCAAATCCGGGACCTTGAAATGAGCACCTATCCTGACCACTAGATCACTTCTTTTAAGAGTCTTTAGAATTTATAAATATGATCTGATTTTACTAACATAATTATCGTTAAAAATTGTATATACTCTATTAGAATTTTTAATTTTTTAAATCCGTTGAAATTAAGAAATTTTTGACGGCGGTCAGTGTTTATTTTGGTATTTTTAATGTAATTTTAAATTTTATAAATTGCTTATATGTGCAGATTTTATTGCTGATTATGATAGTGAAGTCAGCATTTAAAAATGGGTAAGAAAAAGAAAAATACTTTTGAAAATTCGCTTCTATTACGATAACAGGACAGTTGATTGCCGCGGTTATTCGGTAAAAAGCCAGATTTTTTTATTTTTTCTTCTCGAAGGTCGAGATGGCTAAAACGCCGGTCAATCTGCAGCGTCTCTGAACTTTCGCACCTCAAGGTTGTAGGCTCGATACTGCAGTTACTGTTGTAAGCCTTAACGTTGGCGTCAAAACCATCCCTCTCCCTCATTAGTCAAACTGCCACATAGTATCATCATTAATAAAAAAAAGAAACTTGCAAAAAGTTTTATTTTATCTAGCATAAAGCTATTGTATATGTTGTGATTTATATTTTATTTTTCCTTACATAAAGCCATTGTATATGCTGTGATTTATATTTTATTTTTTCTTACATAAAGCCATTGTACATGTTGTGATTTATATTTTATTTTTCCTTACATAAAGCAATTGTATACGTTGTGATTTATATTTTATTTTTCCTTACATAAAGCTATTGTATAAGTAGTGATTTATATTTTATTTTTCCTTACATAAAGCCATTGTATATGCTGTGATTTATATTTTATTTTTTCTTACATAACTCTATTGTATATGTTGTGATTTATATTTTATTTTTCCTTACATAAAGCCATTGTATATGCTGTGATTTATATTTTATTTTTTCTTACATAAAGCCATTGTACATGTTGTGATTTATATTTTATTTTTCCTTACATAAAGCTATTGTATATGTTGTGATTTATATTTTATTTTTTCTTACATAAATCTATTTTATATGTTGTGATTTATATTTTATTTTTCCTTACATAAAGCTATTGTATATGCTGTGATTTATATTTTATTTTTCCTTACATAAAGCTATTGTATATGTTGTGATTTATATTTTATTTTTCCTTACATAAAGCTATTGTGTAAGTTGTGATTTATATTTAATTTTTCCTTACATAAAGCTATTGTATATGTTGTGATTTATATTTTATTTTTTCTTACATAACTCTATTGTATATGTTGTGATTTATATTTTATTTTTCCTTACATAAAGCCATTGTATATGCTGTGATTTATATTTTATTTTTTCTTACATAAAGCCATTGTACATGTTGTGATTTATATTTTATTTTTCCTTACATAAAGCTATTGTATATGTTGTGATTTATAATTTATTTTTCCTTACATAAAGCTATTGTATATGTTGTGATTTATATTTTATTTTTCCTTACATAAAGCTATTGTATATGTTGTGATTTATATTTTATTTTTCCTTACATAAAGCTATTGTATAAGTTGTGATTTATATTTAATTTTTCCTTACATAAAGCTATTGTATATGTTGTGATTTATATATAATTTTTCCTTACATAAAGCTATTGTATAAGTTGTGATTTATATTTTATTTTTCCTTACATAAAGCCATTGTATATGTTGTGATTTATATTTTATTTTTTCTTACATAAAGCCATTGTACATGTTGTGATTTATATTTTATTTTTCCTTACATAAAGCTATTGTATATGTTGTGATTTATATTTTATTTTTCCTTACATAAAGCTATTGTATATGTTGTGATTTATATTTTATTTTTCCTTACATAAAGCTATTGTATAAGTTGTGATTTATATTTTATTTTTTCTTACATAAATCTATTGTATATGTTGTGATTTATATTTTATTTTTCCTTACATAAAGCTATTGTATATGTTGTGATTTATATTTTATTTTTCCTTACATAAAGCTATTGTATAAGTTGTGATTTATATTTAATTTTTCCTTACATAAAGCTATTGTATATGTTGTGATTTATATTTTATTTTTTCTTACATAAATCTATTGTATATGTTGTGATTTATATTTTATTTTTCCTTACATAAAGCCATTGTATATGCTGTGATTTATATTTTATTTTTTCTTACATAAAGCCATTGTACATGTTGTGATTTATATTTTATTTTTCCTTACATAAAGCTATTGTATATGTTGTGATTTATATTTTATTTTTTCTTACATAAATCTATTGTATATGTTGTGATTTATATTTTATTTTTCCTTACATAAAGCCATTGTATATGCTGTGATTTATATTTTATTTTTTCTTACATAAAGCCATTGTACATGTTGTGATTTATATTTTATTTTTCCTTACATAAAGCTATTGTATATGTTGTGATTTATAATTTATTTTTCCTTACATAAAGCTATTGTATATGTTGTGATTTATATTTTATTTTTCCTTACATAAAGCTATTGTATATGTTGTGATTTATATTTTATTTTTTCTTACATAAATCTATTGTATATGTTGTGATTTATATTTTATTTTTCCTTACATAAAGCCATTGTATATGCTGTGATTTATATTTTATTTTTTCTTACATAAAGCCATTGTACATGTTGTGATTTATATTTTATTTTTCCTTACATAAAGCTATTGTATATGTTGTGATTTATATTTTATTTTTTCTTACATAAATCTATTGTATATGTTGTGATTTATATTTTATTTTTCCTTACATAAAGCCATTGTATATGCTGTGATTTATATTTTATTTTTCTTACATAAAGCCATTGTACATGTTGTGATTTATATTTTATTTTTCCTTACATAAAGCTATTGTATATGTTGTGATTTATAATTTATTTTTCCTTACATAAAGCTATTGTATATGTTGTGATTTATATTTTATTTTTCCTTACATAAAGCTATTGTATATGTTGTGATTTATATTTTATTTTTCCTTACATAAAGCTATTGTATAAGTTGTGATTTATATTTAATTTTTCCTTACATAAAGCTATTGTATATGTTGTGATTTATATATAATTTTTCCTTACATAAAGCCATTGTATATGCTGTGATTTATATTTTATTTTTTCTTACGTAACTCTATTGTATAAGTTGTGATTTATATTTTATTTTTCCTTACATAAAGCCATTGTATATGCTGTGATTTATATTTTATTTTTTCTTACATAAAGCCATTGTACATGTTGTGATTTATATTTTATTTTTCCTTACATAAAGCTATTGTATATGTTGTGATTTATATTTTATTTTTCCTTACATAAAGCTATTGTATAAGTTGTGATTTATATTTAATTTTTCCTTACATAAGACTATTGTATATGTTGTAATTTATATTTTATTTTTTCTTACATGAAGCTATTGTATATGTTGTGATTTAATTATTATGTTTCCTTAAATTTAAATGTTTTGTTTTCATTATAATGTTGAACAGATTTTAATATTTTCAAGTATCCGTTTTTGAGTAATTTTTCAACACCCACATACGCCTTGGAAAATTTTTTTTATAAGTCTGATTTTTTTTTATTTATAATTAGTGGAAATTATTCTTGCTCCTTATGTCCTTCCTGGTATATATTATATATATATATATATATAATGTTGGGTGAGTCTCATATATATATATATATATATATATATATATATATATATATATAATGTTGGGTGAGTCTCATATATATATATATATATATATATATATATATATATAGTTGTCTGTTTTGTTATTTTAAGGCGAAAAGCTCATTGAAGCTATTATCGCCTCCCTAAATGTAAGTGTGAGTATAAAAAGTTAAAGTCGTAAGTGTGTTGTTGTAAGTGTAAGTGTGTTAGACTCTGTTACCGCGAGGGACGTCTAAATCCTCTCAATAGGTGCAGCTAGTCCGCACCCCCCTGCGGGTTATATATATATATATATATATATATATATATATATATATATAATTATATAATTATATATAATTTCTATCCTTTTTTAGTGTATATTATTATTTTATTTGCACCAGATACTTTTTAAATTTAATACAGTACATAAATTGTGAAAATGTCTAATTTTAAAAAATGTTTTCATAATGTTTCAGATTTACGATATTAAACGCAGTACTTGTGACGAAGCCTTCCGACCTGTTAGAACTTGTCAATTCGGAATCCAGAGTCATGTTGCTCTACTCGACCAAGGAAGAAGCGATACATATACTGACAGCCGCGCGGGACTATAAGATCACGGGGGAGAACTACGTGTGGGTGGTGACGCAGAGTGTCATTGAGAACTTGCAGACGTCAGTGGGTATGTTCCCGGTGGGAATGTTGGGTGAGTCAGCTGACTAATTTAATTAGCTGTTGTATATGTCGTAGATATATTAAAGTAACGTTCTTGTGTTCAAAGAACAGAAGACCTCGCAGTCTGGCCACCATGACTGCGCTCGTAACATTTTCCGCCAATTTAACCGGTAGCAATAGTATTTAGGAAAACTTTTTACTGTAAATTTTAGGAAAAAAATGTTACTGTTCCAATATTATTGGAAAGTTTATGCTCTTTCTCCATGAAGCGATCACAATTGTGATAGGTATTGCCATCCAGCCAATAGTACAGGTTACATCAGAGGCCGCCATTTTGAAACTGAATTTAATGGGGAAAACTCTTACAGATATTCTTTTTATATTCTTCTTCTTTTCTGTTAGGATTATTGTCACTATGTTGAATATAATGATCTGCCTTCCCTAGCTTCGTCAATTCTACTTTTGTTGACACGTTTCGGAGAACCTGTATCTTCAAAAACTATATCTATACTGATCACCAATATTACGATCAGTCCTATTTATAATTTTCTATTTCCACCTCGTACCCCTCCTCTATACAACACGTGTACATTTAACCTGACGTCCTGTCAGGGATCTTAAGTGAATTCTTTATCCAAGATTTAGAGGAAAAAAGAATAGCGAAAATAATAAAGAAGTTTGAATGTGTGGAATATGTAAGATATGTGGATGATTCACTAGTAATAGCTAAAGATCCAAAAGGCGATAATGGTCAGCTCATATTAATCGTACACACAAAAATTTAAAATTTACAATAGAAGAAGAGAAGAAAGGTAGTTTAAATTTTTTAGATTTAAGAATACAAAGGAAAGCACAAACAATTGCATTTAGAATATATAGAATATATAGAAAAGATACATATACAGATAATATAATTAACGCAAAGTCAAACCACCCATTAGAACATAAACTAGCGGCGTTTAGACACATGTTCAATAGATTATTAAATGTACCGCTAAAGAGGAAAGAATATAAAGAAGAATTGAATACAATTTTCCAAATAGCAGTGAACAATGATTATGATTTTAAAATTATAAGAAATCTGTTACGAAGAATTAAAAGAAAGAGAGAGGAAGAAAACAGCGATAAAAGAGAGGATAAAAAAACATATACGGGGAAAGAGGCATATAAATTTAAGAATGTTTTTAAAAAATATGATATAGATATAGCAATGACTACAAATAATACAATAAGGAACAAACTGACAAAGAATATAGAAGAAAAGGACAAATATAGTAATAATGGGGTATACAGAATACAGTGTGGATGCGAGGCAGTCTACATAGGACAAACGGGACGAAAATATAGAACTAGGTTTAAAGAACATTTAAGATCATTCAAAAATGATTCAAATTATGCGTCACATTTAATAAAAGAGGGACACATACCTCAAGAAATAGAAAACTCCATGAAAGTACTAAATATGACAGAAAAAGGAAGACGTATGAACATTTTAGAGAACTTGGAAATTTTTAAATCTAAGTTGTAGGGAGAAAACATAATAAATGAACAGATATCGTCGCAAGCAGATATTACGTTACGTTTAAAAGTTTAAAATTTTTCAAAAAATTAACAGGAGGGACGACCGTTGAAGAGAAAGTTTGAAAGGAGCCAATCAGAAGCGAGCGAAAACGTTTGATTTTGAAGAGCCAATCAGAAGCGAGCACGTCAGGTTTAATGTACACGTGTTGAATAGAATAGGGATACGAGGTGGAGATAGAAAATTATAAATAGGACGGGTCGTAATATTGGTGACCAGTATAGATATAGTTTTTGAAGATAGAGGTTCTCCGAAACGCGTCAACAAAAGTAGAATTGACGAAGCTATGGAAGGCAGATCATTATACTCAACATAGTCTTACAGATATATCGCTCGGGCTTTATACAAGGTACCTTCGTACCAAATTTCAAAATAATCCATATAAGCTCCACACGCACGCGGGCGCACGCGCACAGAGAGAGAGGGGTAGAGAGAGAGATTACTAGAAATTAATGAACGAAAATAATGAATAAATACTTTTAGTTTGCCCCTATTTCGGGAACAATTTAAATTTTTCAAAAATTTACATTTCAAATCTCGTTTTTGGAGAAGAAAACTTAATGAAGAGCAAAAATCGTATTTTCATAAAACAATCATAAATATTTTGTTATAATATTTGCCCGGAAAACCGGACATACAGTATAATTTTTAAAGTTTAGAGTTAGGAAATGCGAAACAGTAAAAAAAGCAAAAATACTCCACGGTGTTTGATTATTAAAAAATTCCCTTCTTAAATTTAATAGCATTAATTTATATAAAACGCTATACACTGATTTCAGTTTTAACATGTATCATGTTTTAAGGCTGGTTGTGATGTTAGATTCTGCGGATCGCGAGAAACATGTTTATACTGATATATAACAGTATATTTTTTGAGTCTCATATTAAATTAATTATAAACAAGGATCACCGTATTCCCGCCTGGGATACAACCGGGGACGTGTGAGGCGAACGTGATAACCACTACACTACGACAACTACGAAGAAATTTGACCGATTTATAAATATGAAATAAATCTTTAATTTAATTTTGGTAGTTATATTAAAGTTGTTTTATATATCAGCTGATTTCATTGAACATCTGATGTGCAAGTTTCAGGTATATTGTTAAAAACCAGCTGTGTTAAATTTGTCTTGTTTTCAAACAAATTATCGTAATTAAAATAAAAAGAAGAGAATACATGATCACGATTTTTTTTTTTTTGTTCAATAACAGAAATTTTTTTGAAATTAAAATTTAGCGAAATCTAATGTATAAATTTTGATAATTTTTAAAAAGATTCCCGTCAACTTACACGCATTGGGAAAGTAATGCCAAGTGTACAGACATTAAAAGAGTTCTAATGACATCAAAGCGCTTCGTGACGGCAAAACTCGTCATGCACTTGACGTTCAACTAAATTTACACTGGCAGAACGATTTCGTCGACGTGTTTTGTTTGAATATAACGCTGTCGCCAACTATTCACTGCCAATGCAATGAGTAGTCGAGAAGCGAATTAAAATTTCAAGTGTGGAATGTGCTAGCTCCAGCACGGCGGAGGGGCTGAGGGTGATGTAATTGGAACGTTTCAAGACATTGCTTTACAAATAACACTATATTTAATTACACTTTAATTTACACGTCAACAATATCCGGTGATAAAATAATTGTTTACGCTATGTTACGCCAATATTTCTTGTTTTCATTTTAACTTTCACGGGTCTAATTTTTGTTACGTCGTTTACAGTTCGATTTTTGTGAAACGAGGTTTTTTTAATCTCATTATTGTAACATAGCCACCGGACCACATATTCAAATGATTAGTATTCTTCCCGTCAGTGGTCTATCCACTCACCACATAAAGGCTACCGCGGTTTCGAAACTCTATCGTTTCATCTTCAGGCCGTTATACAAAATGTTAAATCCATCTGTCGAGGTCGTCACAAACTCAAACAAAACATTAAAACACACATCACAAACACTGAGCACAATTACACGTTTAAAATATTCATCATGAAATTCGGCTTGGCCAAGCTACACACGCGACTCGTACGTCGTTACATTCCGGACTGCGGAGTCTCCATCATTAGTAGCGCGCCCGTCGTTGTTATCAGTTACGGTGCGTCTGTTGGTTTCTGTTACTCAAATCACTTATCCTTAGAGCCATGTTCATTAAATTTGATTTAAACGAAAGTTTTTCATTGAGGATGTACTGGGGGTCTGATTTTTTGCTTTTGTAAATCTCTAACTCTACAAACGCGTCCATATAACTACTTTTATAAACATATACTGTTCGATTGTGATGGTTTCCAAAATGTGCGTGTTATGTGTGGTCTGAGCAACTGTTTGCAGACGATGTTGGGAGATAGTGCCTCGGCCGTTGACCGGGTTCTAGACTTCCTTCATCGTCTGAATGTTTTAAATAAAATTTAATATATATATTTGTTATTTCTTGTGATATTTTATTTATTTATTTTATCTAATAACTTTATTTCTGTTATGTTTATATATGCTTTTACAAATTGTTATTAAATTTTGTTCATTATTAATTGTTATTTAGCTCTTAAGTGTAATATAGCTATACCTGTTATTTAAATTTTTAATTTATTTTTACTGTTATAGTTTGTTCTTGTTGTTTTTGTTGTTGTTTTCTTCTTACTTAAGTAAAAAATTTTGTATATTTTTTTTATGCTTTCATTTTGCGTGACGGCGATGATAACCTGAACGGTTTTTCGCAGCAAAAAAAAAAAACTACTTTTATGACACAAATGTAATATTTTCATGTTGGTATGGATGTCTTCGAATTTATGGTTTTTGTCCGTAAGATGTTCTGCGAAAGCCGAGTTTGTCGATAATGCACTTCTGGGTATTTTTTCTGTTTCCTCTTGATCTTTCTTTTATTTTCCGTTTTTCACACTGAATTCATAGTTACGATTCTTTTTAAATTGCCGAAATTTGAACAAACGAATCGCTTCAACGTCCACGAAACATGTTTGATGAACGTTTGATTTTTGGATTTTATCGATAATTGTAGAACAGGCATTTTCGAAGAGTTCGCGAGAAATAACTTCCTCAGTTCAAATTCTCTTTTTACTTTTCCCCGCGTGAAGTTATAAAGAAAATATTGTGACTGATGAAAAATCGAACTTTATCGTGACTAGCCTGAATGTTTTTAAGTCCCCTGAGTCCGAAAATATGTTTTCAATATCTGTTCATCTCTGACTGTCTATCTGCATCTGTGTCTGTCTATAAGCATCCGTACCTGTGCACTTGGCTTTATAAAGACAAAAATATTAGACAAGTTTTTATGAAATTTAAAATGCAGATATAATTGACTACGTATCTTTAATTTTATCGAAAAATATTAATGAAACCCTTTTCATAAAAATCTGTGACAATGGGATTTTCTCAAAATCGATTTTTAAAAACATTTTGCATAAATGTAGTCGAAGAAAATACAAATATATTGGCCAATGTTTTCAATTAATCGGGTTAATAAGCTATAGAAAAAACTGGAAACTACTTATTTTTTCAAGTCTATTATGAAATTTTATTACTATTTTCTTCAAATATAAAGACTTATTACATTGTTATTATTCCCGGCGAAGCAGCTTTTTGTTATCCATCATAACTTCTGATAATACTCTCACACCTATTCAAGACACACACACACACACACACACACACACACACACACACACACACACACACACACACACACAAACATTGCTCTACATTGCTTGGCTAACTTTAAAGTGTAAATCGACCAGTGCTGAATGATACCGGCCTAATAGTGTATCAAACTGAGCCATGGAATATTTGGCTACCCTCCCAGTATACTTACCCTTACTCATGTATGCGGGCTGTACGGACTTCATTGCCCTAGTTACTCATGTCATGAGTGAGAATCTAAAATAGATGAAAGAGATCTCCCCGCACTCTGTTGTTTTTGATTTCCATGATTTGTTTTGTGGAAGTAACTGTGTGGAGAAATTTTGTATTTTATTTTTATGTTTTGGCACCATTTATTTAAATTAAATGGTTTACCTAAAAATGCAATCAAGTTTTTAAAAAATGGTTTTACAATCAAATATCCAATTTTTTGCTTAAACATGTGAACACAATTTTTGGTATATTTTTGCTAAACTGGGTTACGAGTGTTCATGTACGACCAAAGTTTGAATAAAGTTTTTGTAACCGATCTTGAAAATGTACGCGTTTTTTAGGCTCTTATGTTGGTAACATCAAATAGTTATAGCGGATTAAGAGGATCTAGAATACATGAGTAGGAAATTAATAGAAGAATATTATATACAGGGACTTGAGGTAAACCTAAACAAAAGAGAGTAGATGCGATTTGTATGGCAGAGCAGGAATCATGTTGGAACACGACAAACAAATCAAAACGTATTTGGGAATGGCGATTATTAGCGATTGAATCTTGGACACAGCGATAAAAGAACAATCTTGGAAAGAAGAGCAATAAGGATACTGAACAGCATCACATGAGATCAACAAATACCAAAAATAAATGAGCATAGAATGTGATACAATTGTAAGAAGTATTATCTCATATGGAAGCGAAGTATGGCCACTGAAACAAAAAAAGAAAAGTTTCTTGAAGTTACAGAAATGTACTTATGGTGAAGAGCCTCAGGTCAGTCGAAACAGGAAAAACATTAAAAAATATGAGAATCCGTATAATGGATGCGAAGCACACCATTGTAGAAAATATGAAGACAAGACAAGACAACGTCGTTGGTTGGTCAGGTCCAAAGGATGGACGAAAATCGATGGGCCAAACAGATTTTAAAATGGAAACCACATGGTTGCAAAAAAAAGGAAGACCGGAACATAGTTGGAGAGAAGAAAGAAGAGAGAGGGGATTGGATCAGGATTTGTGGAATGACAGGGAAAAGTGGAAACGTCGGAGAAAGTTTCAAGCCAAAAAGAAGATGTCAACGTTTTCGGAAAATAACAAAACGTGCTATAGTTTGCTTTATACTTTTGCAACATTTTTTGTAAAATAATTCTGTTATTTTAAAAAAAAGAAATGTTTATTGAATCTTTATTTTAATTTATATTTCAATTAGTTATTTTATTTTTTAAAAACTTGTCTTTTATTTTAAAACATGAAAGAAGCCAAATGTAACAGAAATTGTATTGTACTCTTCGGGGATCTAGTCATCAGCCTGTAAACTGGAATCACTGGAAGAGGTTTAGCTGCAGTGTTTTATGTGCGGTCCCTAGGGACGTCCTTAGGCACTGACAATGCGTTTAGCTCGGTAAATACAGGCGCAATAAACTTCTGTAAGTGTCATTTGTTTTGAGTTAAACAATTATTCAACATCCAGGAAAATTAGGACACACATTGTTTCAGAAAATTGTTTTTTATTTAGCGACATATGTTTCGACAGACCTAGTTTTCTATGAAACTATATAAGTGTTCTAATTTTCCTGGATATCATGGAGTTTTACCAAGAACCGGCTTTGTGTTCATTAAATAATTATTCTGTAATCACGACACGCAGTTGTCCCGTTGGCGTGATGATAGCGTGTTAACAAACATTAACGATAACAAATATTTGGAAAGGCGAAACCAAAGTTGGCACGAAAATGTATTTTAGTAGTTGCTTGCTTTAAAACTGTATTATATTGGTATTATAATATAATACAGTACAAAAAGCCGCCTCGATGGCCTAGTTGATAGCGTACTAGGCTTTCACCCCGAGGACCCGGGTTCGATTCCCGGCCAGGGCTTGGAATTTTCATACGTTTGCATAAATCATCCTATCTTTTGCATTAGCCCAAGTGTGCACAATAGTCGGACGTTAAAAAAAAAAAAACTACACAGTTTTTTATAGTATAGTTTTTATTAATTTAAAGCATTTATATAAGTGAATAATCAAAAATGCTGATTTTTAATGTTGTTTATTGTACTACAGATAAAAACAAACGTTAGTTTTCCATTACAGAAAAATACTTAACGTTAAACAATAAAATACAGCTTAAAGAAAATCGCATGTTCGAACAAATTATAATGTTATAACAGTTACTTTTCACTGTTACTGTCATTGTAATGTAGTAGCAAATATTCCACTTCACTGTCACGATGGCAATGCATAGCCTTATGTGCAGAATAATTCTACACTCTCCCCCAACACCACCCTATGGTATGTGACAGGTCCATCAGTAGCCTTGACAACCCTTATTAAAAGTTACTACCCCAGCAGAAACAAATCTAACTTCGTTTCTGTTAGGAATATATATTTTTCCGTCACCTCGTTGCGAAGTGAACAGTTTATAAATTGCAAACCGAAATGAGTTGAAATGAAAAATACCTTCAGAATACTGAACAGTAATACGGCATACAAAAATGTGTCAGCTGTTTTATTGTGAAGCTTGAATGAAGTGGGGAGTTGTAGCGGAATGCTTACATACACAGTATTCGGCTAATAGGTTATATGCGTAAGGTTTCTTTTACACAATTCACAGCCCCCTTCACGTGGACGGCTCAACGGTGTGGAGGGACTTGCCACCCAGCTTCGGGGAAAAAATGGTTGGTCCTCCACTTAAGTGAACATACAGCTCCCCCTTAATGTTGGTCCTCACCCTTGTTTGACCGCCCAGAGCAACTCGACTTTATGCTTTCCTCATAATTTGTTTCTTAATATACAAACCAATTAACGTATAAATATTAAACACTTTAATAAATGAAACTATAAAAAATATTAAAAATTCATACATTGTAGTGTAGCAGATGTCACTGTTAGGACTCACTGAATTATACCGGGTGGCCAGAAAATGTGGAGCGGACTCACTGAATTATACCGGGTGGGCAGCAAATGTCGAGAGGACTCACTGAATTATACCGGGTGGCCAGCAAATGCGGAGCAGACTCACTGAATTATAACGGGTGGCCAGCAAATGTGGAACGGACTCACTGAATTATACCGGGTGGCCAGCAAATGCGGAGCGGACTCACTGAATTATACCGGGTGGCCAGCAAATGCGGAGCAGACTCACTGAATTATAACGGGTGGCCAGCAAATGTGGAATGGACTCACTGCATTATACCGTGTGGCCAGTAAATGCGGAGCAGACTCACTGAATTATACCGGGTGGCCAGCAAATGTCGAGAGGACTCACTGAATTATACCGGGTGGCCAGCAAATGCGGAGCGGACTCACTGAATTATACCGGGTGGCCAGCAAATGCGGAGCGGACTCACTGAATTATACCGGGTGGCCAGCAAATGCGGAGCAGACTCACTGAATTATAACGGGTGGCCAGCAAATGCGGAGCAGACTCACTGAATTATAACGGGTGGCCAGCAAATGTGGAACGGACTCACTGAATTATACCGTGTGGCCAGCAAATGCGGAACGGACTCACTGCATTATACCGTGTGGCCAGTAAATGCGGAGCAGACTCACTGAATTATACCGGGTGGGCAGCAAATGCGGAGCGGACTCACTGAATTATAACGGGTGGCCAGCAAATGTGGAACGGACTCACTGAATTATACCGGGTGGCCAGCAAATGCAGAGCGGATTCACTGAATTATACCGTGTGGCCAGCAAATGCGGAACGGATTCACTGAATTATACCGTGTGGCCAGCAAATGCGGGCGGACTCACTGAATTATACCGTGTGGCCAGCAAATGTGAACGGATTACGTATTTAAAACCGAAGCTACTGTTTTTAATTGAAGTGCGATCACTGAAAGCGGAGTGCAGCGGCGTCGTTGGGCACCTCTTCGAATAGCTTCGTCTCTGTTTATGTTCGGTGTTGAAGCTGTCTCCGCTTCCCGCACCACGTGACCACGCCTCCAAATTTATTACCTCTCGTTACCTAGGTTACCGTATTTAAACATAGTAATTTCCTACAGTCCGTTACAGTAGGCCCAAATATTTAGATTCACAAGATACAAGCACGATCTTTAAACTGACTGAATTCCGTTTCCGGTTGCCGTTCATCTTCATTCTGTTCCCCTCCGCCCGGCCTTAGGCTTAGAAACCAATTCTGCAAATATTAGAGTAAAATCGTGCGTCCAAAACAGGAACCGATAAATATCGGAATGAAGTTTGAAACTACACACAGTACGTAAGGAGGGGAGGGAATTTATTGGAAAAAATAAAGGGACGGAAAATACTTTTGGTAAATTATTGTTTATTGTGATATATAAAGTCGTTTGGCTACCGTAGGGCGGGCATTTGTAGCATCTGTTACTGCAAAATTACTTTTCATTTTATCGCAAAACGTGGAAAAATCAAAACAAAGCGGTTTTCAATTCGTGCGGTCTTCGAATTATTTTTCATTTCAACGCTGTACGAAATATTAAATAACTTCGCACGCAGCTATATCTCTGACGTGATGGAAGCAATATTTCAACGATATTTTTTAGCTTTTTCGTAAACTACGTCAGTATCAAATCTGCATAAATTACAGTTTTAAATTTTTAAGATTACATTCATACTACAGAAATGAACCCTAACCGTTGATTACGAATTTTTCTTATTTAAAACGACTGCCATTTTGAAACTGTTGAACGGATTTTGATGGATCCAAACTTTGTTTTTGGTGGTATTTATCCAAACTATTTTTAAAATTGATTTTCACGGCAAATTTGAAAGGCAATTTTCAAAAAAAATTGCAAAGGTGAGAATGCTAAAACACACACACACACACACACACACACACACACACACACACACACACACACACACACACACACACACACACACACACACACACACACACACACACACACACACACACACACATACAAAAGTATAGATCTCCGAATTTCTTAACAATATTAAAATAATAGATATTATATTTTTAAACGATTATAGTAATTTCTCTTCTTTATACTGCAAAGTACAAATCCGACTGTGTCCTCATTATCATCAACAAACAACACTTTGAAACAACAAAAGACAATCATTTTAATCGTCGTCATTAATCGGAGTCAGAATGCAACCACAGATGTTCGTTGTCCAACAAACCAAATGACAACACACACGAGATAAGTACAGTAACAGCTGTTTAAGAAATGTAAGACAACTTCATTATGCAGAGAGATAAAGAGAAAGTGATTACTTTGGATGAATCATTAACGAATTTAAAGGTACAAAAGATAATTTTATTAATTGCGTATTCAAAGTAAACACTGATATATGGTATTTGACAAAATCAGGGTTGCCAACTGTCCCGGACCTGAATCAGTTTGTCCCTTATCCCTCTGCAAAAGATTATCGAAGGAACAGCTGTGAAGCGAAACCAGCTGTATAGGTGAACAACAAAATATTTACGTGAGCAACAAAAAAGTTATAATAAAAAAAAATACAATATATAATGTTTGAAACAATAATAATAAACAAATTAACTAAAACTTCAGAAAACAGTTCACTTACTTCTTAAGAAAATGCAGGAAACACTAATTTTATTTGTTTTTTTTTCACGAGTTATCATAACACATGTACATGATAAACAACTTAAACAAAATCTACCATTCTGTTCTATAATTTTCACCATTGCCGATCTTTTAAAGTTTTTCATTGAAAGCTTCCAAAATGAAATTTTTAATGGAGTTAACAACTCATATATTATTATTTAATTTTGAAAAAATATGTTTTGTGCCAATTTTTGAACAAAATCGTTCTGTTTTTTATTTTTTTATTTTATGTATTTTTTTTAAATCAACATTTTTTTTATGTAATATATATATAGCCGTCTCGGTGGCCTAGTGGATAGCGTACCTTTCACCCCGAGGACCCGGATTCGATTCCCGGCGAGGGCTTGGCAGTTTCATACGCTATAAATCATCCCATTAGCCCAAGTGTGCACAACAGTCGGACATTAAACTCAAAAAAAAAAATATATATATATATATATATATATATATATATATATATATATATATATATATATATATATTTTTTATAGTATATATATATATATAGGACACATCAGTAGACTCCCAACAACGAGACTTGCCAACAGAAACCTTAAGTATATACAAGGTGTCAAATCAACAACGTCGTGGATCGCACAAGTCAGAATAGACGCAGGAATAGACTCAACAGATGTTGAAGATAGATACGCATACAGGAGAAAGATGCTCGGTTGGAAGGTCCCAGAGAATGAAATTCCAAAGAGAGCAGGGGTAAAATGGACGGAGGAACGGAAGAGGATCCATGGGGACAGGATGAGGGAGGTGTGGAGGATTAGAAGGAACAAGACATGAGTCAGATTGCTTTGCGTGATCCAACAGGGTCTATGCGCAGATAATAATAATAATATATATATATATATATATATATATATATATATATATATATATATATCTTTAGCTACTTTATTAATTATAAAAGTCAGCCGAAAAAATTAAAATCGGTGTGTAGTTATTTTTTGTACTACTAATAATATTTTCACAAAGAGAAAATGAGGGCATGAGACGTATTTTGTCATTTATGTAGAGTAAATTGCTTCTTTTGCACAAAAATTAACCAATTGATATTTTTTACATGATTGCATTATTTGCTCTCTTTCTCTCTCTCTCTCTCTCTCTCTCTCTCTCTCTCTCTCTCTCTCTCTCTCTCTCTCTCTCTCTCTCTCTCTCTCTCTCTCTCTCTCTCTCTCTTTAATGTTTATTTTATTATTTTGTATAATTGCTTACCTCAATTTAGGTTACGTTTTCTTGTATTTTTATTTTTTATGTTATACGTTGTATGTGGAATTAATTACGTTTTTTCTTAACGTCCACATTTTACGCCACTGAGGACATGGGACAAGGGTAAAGCAACAAGAGTAACTGCTGCTTGAACTAAGAACCTTGAGGTGGCAGTTCTGAGAAACAAGAGACCTTGAGGTGACAGTACTTTAGCCATATCAACCACAGAGCCCTAAATGTAGGATTAAGTGGCAGAGAGAACATTACTCCTAACTTCGCCCCTTCAAAATAAAGACCGTACAATCAATCGCACTCTCTTTTGCTCTTTTTTAGAGTGATAAACAAAATCTTTTGCTAAAACCTAAATATGTTGATTTTTTTTAAGAACCACAATATTTTTAAAACTTTCCATTGTTTTTAGAAACTAATTATTTTATTTATTTTTCATTGAACGTATTTTCTTTAAACAATTACGGACTATTTAGATTAAATTCGGGTAAAACCTAAACCTAAAAAGGTAAACCTAGAACCTAAAATTCATTTTATCTCAAATATGATTCGCTGCCTTTATTTGAGTATTCATACATGAACAAAATTTGTGCAAAACCGGTTTGATCGATTTTCGAATTTTTCCCTTGCCAATGTTATAGTTAACAAAAATTTTATGAAATCTGTTTATATTTCATATTTTAGTACTAGTAAAAGTACTTTCTTCAAGCAGAAACAAAGACTTAATAAAACTTGTTAGAACACGTAAAACTAAATTTTAAATTACAAAATTATTTTTATCACTCATGGTATGCGTTTATAACAAATAAAATATTCGGATTCAACACAACATTTTCGATACATTTCACTCTAAATTTCTTATTCAGATTCAAGCCAAAAATTCTAAAATTCATTGTAAGAACTCAAAAACCATAACTTCTACAATTCCAATGGCATATTCCTGATACAGCGTAAAATTCTCTTTAAAATTAATATCCCACTCAAAATAGAAGGTACTGAACCCCTCTGAAAATTGTCACCCCTATAATTTTCCTCCAGCCCATATGTTTGAGAAAAATTCTGACAAATAGGTTTTTAATCTAAAACAGTTTTGGTTTAGTGTTACAAATTTTAAGTCAATTAATTGATCTTTCTCTCGTCACCGTGTTTACACATTTCGTGACACACATACAGACAAAGAGAGAGATCGAAGTTATTTGAAAGTCGATTCTGAGCATGTTTTAAAAAAATCATTTTAAGACATTTTTAACCATTTTAGAATTTTGTCTAGTAAAAACAGCATAGGCTACTCACTCTACGTCCTTTATTAATAATAATATCGGTTAAAACGTGCAGAGACGTTGTCCGATGCCTAGATTCCACTCTTTTCGGTCTTCCTATTGTCCGATTTGTAAATTCCGGTTACTCATAGCTTTACGGATTTTTTCTTTCTTTGGTCTTCCTCTTGCCGTTTTTAAGATTGGCACCCATTCCATTGCTTGTTTCGGCAGTCGCGCTTGGCTCATCCGTTAGACACGACCATACCAAATTAACAGACTCCTCTCAACATCCTTTATAATCGATCCTCTATTACCATCTGTTGACGAATTACCTCATTTCTTATTTTTTGGACTCTCGATATCCTAGCAGATCTTCTCAACGCATACATTTCTACAGCCTCTATCCTTTTCTTGGTTTTCTTTTCATTAATTCTCCACGTCTCCGCTCCATATATTAAAAAACTCTTAATAATCGCATTATATATAATTGAGCTTTTGTGATCTTGTTATATTCTTACTCTATAATACGCCGTTCAAGCATCCTATTATTTTCCTTGTTTCTGTTATTCTCGATCTTATTTCGTTTTCATCCGTACCGCTTTTGTCGAACTTTACGCCCAAATATCTATTTCCGAGGCTATTTCTAGACGTTTTAGCAGTAATATCATTTTTATAAGTGTTGGATCGCTAGTCCAACGCCTCAACCCCCAACCTGGAGGACCAGGGTATCTCTCTTTGTCTGACTCCTCACTGTTGACCTGTCCGGCAAGGGTGGCCTTACCAGTAGTTACGCTACCGCCAGAATAGCTCACAAGATCATTGGAGTACACAAGCCCCTTCACCTGGCAAAAAATGCCTTCGTCAACGTGGGTATCCTTCGAAGGGGACGTCAATTATTGCAAAAAGTCAAATGATTCTACTTAAATTTCTGGTCAAAATTTTATTTGGCGATACAACAAACAAAATTCAACCCTATACTCAAAGCTCAAATCGTTTAAAATTATTTTGATAAAATCTTTTGTCCAAAAATAATTATTTTTTAAATATATAATGACCACTGCTCATTACTACACCATAATTCAAAGGTTGAGAACAATACATTTATTTAATTATGAAAAACGTTTAAATTATTTCGTCAGAAATGAGCAAAAGAAGCATGCAAATTAAACTAAATAAAAAATAGAGAGTGTTTTTAACAATAAATAAGTTGTGTTTAGAAAGTAACAAGAATTTTAATTTTTTGAACAAAATATTTATTTATTCTTCTACATTGATGTTGTCGCCTTCAAAATAGTCCCCATTGGAGATTATGCACTTGTGCCAGCGCTTCTTCCAATCCTCGAAACATTTCTCAAACTCGATCTTTCAGATAGCCTTTAGTTCTTTCATCGATGCGCTTTTAATGTCATCTACGGCTGTAAAACGACGGCCCTTTAAGGTTCTCTTTATTTTTGTAAATAGGAAAAAGTCACACGGAGCCATATATGGCAAATATGGAGACTGGGACATCGTTACAGTACTGTTTTTGGCCAAAAATTCAGAAACAAGCGATGAAGTGTGAGCTGGTGCATTATCGTGGTGCAAAAGTCATGAATTGTTTTTCCACAGATCCGGGCGTTTTTTTCGGATTGCTCCACGCAAACGGCGTTCAACTTGTAGGTAGTACTCCTTATTGACCGTTTCATCTGGTGGCAGGAATTCATGATGCACTATGCCATTAATATCGAAGAACACAGTGAGCATAACCTTCACGTTCGACCGCACTTGTCAAGCCTTTTTCGGTCTTGGCGAGAAAGAAATCCTCCACTGGGATGATTGAGCTTTAATTTCGACGTCATATCCGTAAACCCATTTTTCGTCACCTGTTATAATACGTTTCAGTAATTCTGTATCGTCGTTGACTTTAGTGACTCCTAAGTAATTTCCATTCGGCGCTGTTTTTGTTCAAAATTCAACAATTTAGGAACGAATTTTGCTGCCAAGCGTTTCATACACAAAACATTGGAAACAATGTCATGACATGATCCAATCGATATGCCAACATCATCAGCGACTTCCCTAATTGTGATTCGGCGATTGTTCATAACCATTTCTTTCACTTTTTCCACGTTTTCATCGGTTGTTGATGTGCTGGAGCGTCCAGGGCGTTCGTCATCTTCAACGTCTTCACGGCCTTCTTGAAAACACTTACACCACTCGTAAACTCTTGCTTTACTCATAGCAGACTCACCATAGGCCTTTGTTAACATTTCACACACTTTGTTACACTTTATTCCATTTTTACGCAAAATTTGATAGAAATTCTTTGATCCATTTCTTTTAACAAACGAAAATCGCCGAGTCCATAAAAACACGTCTAACCTTAGTGGCTGTCACAGACATAGTCAACAATGAAAACAACTGAAAGTTTTATCATACTTTAAGGGCATGTATACCAACATAATAAAAAAAATGTTTGACAATCGGACTCTCCAGGCCTGCGAAATTTAAAAATTCTCGTTACTTTGTGAATACACCTCGTATTGTTTGAGAAAAGTACATTCAAGAGCAAGAACTTATTCACGGACGAGGTAGTTTACAGAGATATGTGTAAATTACAGAGATATGATATGGCTTGCCTGTACATGTCATTTACATAAGTCGTAATTTACCACTAATAAGATAACGCTTGGTTGGAGAAGCTGGGTCAACCGTCCTTGTGACTTTGTTATGCAAATCGTTTGAAAATATGTTGGAATATTATACCACATAATTTTATTCATCGCGCACAATGTAATATCATAAAACTTGTATTTAAGAAATGCAACCTATAAAGTAGTACTTTACCGATTTCCGAGTTAAAACATTTATTTAGCGTATTAGCATACAGTCTGCACGTAGCAGCAGTGAAAAACTTCGAATTTAAAAAACGAATGAGCAACAATATAACGTAGTAACTTAAAAATAAATAATTATGTAACCTAACAACCTATAAAACAACATAATAATGTACAGCCTACAACCTGGAACTTAACAACGTACAACCTACAAGGTAACTGTGTACAACCTACAACATAACAACTTAAAATCTGGAACGTAACAACACAACCTGCAAGGTATCAGTGCACATACAATGTGACAGCATTCAACCTGAAATAAGTTACAACCTACAAAGTAAAAATGTACAAACTATAATGTAACAGAGTACAACCTAAAATTTAACAACTTACAACAACCTACAAAGTAACAGTGAAAAAACTAGACCATAACAGATTACAACCTAAATCGTAACAACATACAACCTTCAAAGTAACAGTGTACAAACTACAACGTAAGAGATACAACCTAATACGTAAGAATGTACAACTTATAAGGTAACAGTGTACAACATACAGTGTGATAGCCTACAACCTAAAACGTAACAATGAACAACCTTCAAAGTAACAGTCTACAATCTACAACGTAAGAGAGTACGACCTAATACGTAAGAATGTACAACTTACAAGATAACAGTGTACAACCTACACTGTGATAGCCTACAACCTAAAACGTAACAACGTACAACCTTCAAAGTAACAGTGAACAAATTAGAACATAATAGCCTACAAGCTAAAATTTAACGACCTACAACCTACAAAGTAACAGTGAAAAAATTAGAACATAACAGCCTTCAAGCTAAAACTTAACACCCTACAACCTACAAAGTAACAGTGAACAAATTACAACATAACAGCCTACAAGCTAAAACTTAACAACCTACAACCTACAAAGTAACAGTGGACAAATTAGAACATAACAGCCTACATGCTAAAACTTAACAACCTACAACCTTCAAAGTAACAGTGAATAAATTAGAACATAACAGCCTACAACATAAAACTTAACAACCTACAACCTACAAAGTAACAGTGAACAAATTAGAACATAACAGCCTTCAAGCTAAAACTTAACAACCTACAACCTACAAAGTAACAGTGAAAAAACTAGAACATAACAGCCTACAACCTAAAACTTAACAACGTACAACCTTCAAAGTATCAGTGAACAAACTAGAATTAACAGCTTACAACCTAAAACATAACAACCTATAACCTACAAAGTAACAGTGAACAAACTATACCATAACAGCATACAATCTAAAACTTAACAACCTACAACCTACAAAGTAACAGTGAACAAACTAGACCATAACAGCCTACAACCTAAAACTTAAGAATGTGCAACCTTCAAAGTAACAGTGTTTACAAAATAGTAATTTTAACGTAACAGCATAGAACCTACAACGTAATAGCTTACAATCTGTAATGGAGCAACGTGTCATTGTATAACCGTATAACCTGTAACACAACAACATACATTTTAACAGTGTTTTCAACATAGTAACTTTAACGTAAGAGAATACAACCTACAACTTAATAGCTTACAATTTGTAACGGAACAACGTGTCATTGTACAACCTATAAAGCAACAACCTACAGTGTAACAGTGTTTACAACGTAGTTAAGTTTAACGTAACAGCATACAACTTACAACGTTATAACAGTGTTTACAACATAGTAATTTGTAATGGACAATTGTCATTTGTACAACCTATAAAGCAACAACCTACAGTATAACAGTGTTTACAACATAGTAACTTTAACGTAACAGCATACAACTTACAACGTAATAGCTTACAATTTGTAATGGAGATTGTCATTGTACAACCTATAAAGCAACAACCTACAGTATAACAGTGTTTACAACATAGTAACTTTAACGTAACAGCATACAACTTACAACGTAATAGCTTACAATTTGTAATGGAACTTGTCAGATTGTCATTGTTTACAACCTAGTTAAAAGTAACAGCATACAACAACCTACAGTGTAACAGTGTTTACAACATAGTAACTTTAACGTAACAGCATACAACTTACAACGTAATAGCTTACAATTTGTAATGGAACTTTTCATTGTACAACCTATAACGCAACAACGTACAGTGTAACAATGTTTACAACATATTAAGATTAAAAGTAGCAACTTACAACGTAATAGCTTAAAATTTGTAATGGAGCAACGTGTCATTATACAACCTATAAAGCAACAACGTACAGTGTAACAGTGGTTACAAAATACTAACTTTAACTTAACAACATACAACTTACGACGTGCTGTACAATTTACAGTATAAATATTACAATCAACGTAAAATCCGTAAAGTTAATACAGCCAATAATGTAACTTCATGTAACTTGTAAGTTTACAGTGGTTACATTAAACATAACCTCTTGATATTTTCATTAATTCCCTGAATTCAAACTCTTATTTTTAACTTGAAAGTACACATCGCTGGAGACTACAGAACAAAGTTTTACTTGTAGGCCTGTTTTATCTATTTCTCCTGTTCATTTTTTTATTTTCAAAACATTAGTTTGTAGCAATTTTTTAATCATTTTTTTAGATTAAAAAAATTTGATTCTATGAAATCAGGTAAACGATTTTACACACTTAAACAAAATGAACAGTTGATTATTTCCACATCTTCCAAAACCGCTTTTTGTGAAATAATTAACTGTGATAAAATTTATGTGCATTTTTCCACCAATTTTAAATAACAATAGCGAATTCTATCTTGTAAATGCAATCTATAGAAAAGGCATTGATTCAATATCGAAAAAAACTTGTTAATTAAACCAACTGGCAAATTGAATTTGTTAGAAAATAATTCACTTATTGTGAAAAGTAACTGTTATTTTTTACTAGCTTAGTTAACGAACGTCACAACAATAGCAATTAAAATGAAACAAACCTTTTCATTTAATATAAAATAGTTGTGATTTTATTTTATTGATTCGGTTAATCAGTCACTATCAAAATAAGTCAAATACGAGGTGTGTTCAGAAAGTAACGAGAATTTTAATTTTTTGAACAAAATATTTATTTATTCTTCTACATTGATGTTGTCGCCTTCAAAATAGCTCCCATTGGAGATTATGCACTTGTGCCAGCGCTTCTTCCAATTCTCGAAACACTTCTCAAACTCGATCTTTGAGATAGCCTTTAGTTCGTTCAGTGATGCGCTTTTAATGTCATCTACGGCTGTAAAACGACTGCCCTTTAAGGTTTTCTTTATTTTAGGAAATAGGAAAAAGTCACACGGAGCCATGTCTGGTGAATATGGAGGCTGGGGCATCGTTACAGTACTGTTTTTGGCCAAAAATTTACGAACAAGCAATGAAGCGTGAGCTGGTGCATTATCGTGGTGCAAAAGCCATGAATTGTTTTTCCACAGATCCGGGCGTTTTTTTTCGGATTGCTTCACGCAAACGGCGTTCAACTTGTAGGTAGTACTCCTTACTGACCGTTTCACTTGGTGGCAGAAATTCATGATGCACTATGCCATTAATATCGAAGAAAACAGTGAGCATAACCTTCATCGATTGTTGAAAACGTGCTGGGGAGTCCAGGGCGTTCGTCATCTTCAACGTCTTCATGACCTTCTTGGAAACGCTTATACCACTCGTAAACTCTTGCTTTACTCATAGCAGACTCACCATAGGCCTTTGTTAACATTGCACACACTTTGTTACACTTTATTCCATTTTTTATGCAAAATTTGATACAAATTCTTTGATCCATTTCTTTTAACAAACGAAAATCGCCGAGCTCATAAAAACACGTCTAACCTTAGTGGCTGTCACAGACAAAGTCAACAATAAAAACAGCTGAAAGTTTTATCATAATTCAAGGGCATGTATACCAACATAATAAAAAAAGTTTGACAACCGGACTCTCCAAGCCCGCGAAATTTTAAAATTCTCGTTATTTTCTGAACACACCTCGTATACTCGTGTCATAAAACAGTTTATTAATTCTGTGAAACTGTTTTTTCCATTCTCCACCTCTGTAATTGTCTGTTCTGCTATCTACATTTAGAACAAAGACATTTATACGGCTAATCTAATATTGATTGTATTACAGATGTTGAGTATTTTATCTTGTTTATATTGGCTACACTGCACGCAATACCGTAAACCGAATGCAATAAATTTAACACATTTTAACTGCTAGCAATAAGGCAGACTGAACAAATGTATTGCAAAAAATAAATGGAAAAATTGTATTGGGTTAAAGTCATTTTTATATTCTTTGGTTGATTTAGGGCGTTAATAATCCTTTATTTTGCAATCAGAGCACGTCGCGTTCCCTTCTAAAATCAAAAAGTCACGAATCGTATAAACGATATACGCGGCACGTGGCTGTCTCGCTGACATGATGGAAGCGAATTTTTTTTTTTTCGTACCATCGTTTTTGAATTCTGGTTTCACTATAATAAACTCGCTCTAAATCTACGTGTATTGGGATTTTAATGTTTCAAATTACAATGAAATTACGAAAACCCCTGACCGCCATCAAAGCATTTTTTTAAAATTCCAATGGATTTTTTAAAACTAAAAATTTTATTTAAGCAGTTTTAACGCTCTGATTACGATAGTGTAATCATATTTTAAAAAGAGTTTAAACATTATGAATTTTTAATATAATTTAAAATAGCCATTTTGAAACTGTTGAAAACATTCAACAATAAACTTCTGACAATAACGACAATCGAGGTGTTTCGCTGATAGAATTCCTAAAAATATTTTTCATTGTCTTACACTTTTTTAAATTAAAATTTCACCATTGTAATCAACAATAAAATATGCATTTATTAATATTTTTAACTTTTTACACTGCATGTACGAAAATTGCATTACATGCTTTACAAATACATTTCATAATTTCAACGGCTTTGTAATTTCAAAATCTAAATTATTCAGTTTCAATACTGATTACGATGGTGGACTTTTTAAAAAAAATCGAAACAAACACACACACACACACACACACACACACACACACACACACACACACACACACACACACACACACACACACACATTAACATATATATATATATATATATATATATATATATATATATATATTATATAATTTATATATAATATTTTTATGTGTAATAATTTTTCATAGGAAATTTACACAAATCTTGACGTTCTTCAAATTGTATTTATTATTATCTTTCTTAAGATAAAAAAAGGTAATATGTCTATTAATTTATTACCAAATAAGCTTGTGTCAAAAACGATGTGCTTTTTAAATAACTCGCCTATTGTATTTCCCATCTGACTGTACTCTCCATACTTTGACAATACTGCATGGCGGCAGAAAAATGACATCCTTGACACAAACAAAGTTGGATTTATTTCAACGGATTCGAACATTTAATAGGGGTGTGTAGGGGTGGCTGATGCAACTGTCAAACATAGCCTGTTGTTACAAATTATCTGGCACGCAGGGGTGAGATGTTGGCTTCAAGTTTTTATGTTGGCTATTAATAGGATAATATGTCCTGGATTGTAAACGCTGCACGATACGTTGGCAGCTACAAATTTGTTCTAACAATAATGATAATCGAGGCACGAAGCTGTCTCGCTTACATGATAGAAGCGAAATTATAAAAGTATTTCTCTTTTCTCTTAAATTCGGGTTTCACCATTAAAAATCGTCACCCTTCATAACCATCATTGAAATCTGAATATATTATTATTTAAAATTTTCCAATTAAATTGAAAATACAAAAGTGAACCCTTACCTCCGTTAAAACATTGATTAACTTCATCTCTCATTGTAAAAAATCTCATTGTAAAAATTCAAAATGCTAATTTATGCAAATTTCAACGCTGATTACGATGATGAAATCAGATTTTCAAAGCGTTTAAGACAAAATAGTTATGAATTTTTAAAGATTTTTAATGACTTATTTTGAAACTTTCAAAGGAATTTTGTTGCCAAACAACCTTGTCCAAGCTATTACAACAAATGATTTGTGTGCCCAGTTTAAATTAAATAGGACAACCCCCACACACACACACACACACTTATATATATATAAGAGATGTATGTCGACGCACACAAAAATCAGACACTACAACACAGTCATAAAACCGGGGTATTATATGCAAGCGAGACGCTAGCACTCCACACAAAAGCTACCATGGAGGGTATTTTGAAGGTAGAACGCAAAATCTTGAGGAAGATCCTTGGCCCGAGATTAACAGAAGACGGATACAGGTAGCACTCCCGGAAGACCACAGAGAAGATATCGAACCTGGCAGCAGATATCAGAAGAAGGAGGCTTCGGTTCTATGGACACATCCGTAGACTCCCAACAACGAGACTTGCCAACAGAATCCATATGTATATACAAGGTGTCAAATCAACAACGTCGTGGGTCGCACAAGTCAGAATAGACCTACATGACGCAGAAATAGACTCAACAGACGTTGAATACAGGCACGCATACAGGAGAAAGATGCTCCGTTGAAAGGTCCCAGAGAATGAAATCCCAAAGAGAGCAGGGGTAAAATGGACGGAGGAGCGGAAGAGGATCCATGGGGACAGGATGAGGGATGTGTGGAGGATTATAAGGAACAGGACATGAGTCGGAGAGCTTTGCGTGATCCAACAGGGTATATAAGCAAATAATAATAATAATAATAATAATAATAATATATATATATATATATATATGTATGTATGTGTGTGTGTGTGTGTGTGTGTGTGTGTGTGTGTATAAGTCAACGATTTTTCAAAAAGTGATCTAGATGTCAGGGTTGAGGCTCGTTTTACGGTACCAGGTATGATGACTGCTCATGATTCCAATAAAAATTTACTAATAAACATAAATTGTGTCCCTCTACATATGTGAGGTGATAAATTTCCAAATGGATCTATAATAAAAAATCTGTATTAAAATTTTTGAAATGGCAAAGAGTGTTTGAATAAGTAGACGGTAATCATATATTTAACTCCAAATAATTTGGGTTTCGAAAGGACAATAGTATTTCCGATGCTATTATGAATTAGTCTTGTTCAGTACAAGTTATGGATCAAGGCATTGAATATAAACGCATTAGAAGTATATCCGCCATTACAAAAAGCACACTCGATAACAGCTGTTAAAGTCCAAGTAATTGGACTGTCTGCCGTTACGAGCGCTGCAAAGCTGCAAGAACAAGGGGCTGGAGATGTTTGAGAAAATAGGCAGTACTTTTACCTGTTTAACTGTAGTTGAACACTTTACCGCAAGATGCTTCAAGCAGCGAGCGCTCAAATTTCTCTCATAAGGGTTATCATTCTAGTACTTTATTCAATTAGCATTACCCGTCGTGGCTTGGTCCATGACATTTCTTTGATAGTGTAATAACCACCTAACTCTCAGGTCTCAGGATCTTACCATTTTTGGTGACTCCATGAGCTGGAATGAAAATTCACTAAAAATAACTCCACACCTGAAGGTTGTCCGTACATTCCTACATGCACATCGAGTGTAGGCGATAGTAACGGATTAAATATTTGCAATGTTGTAAAAAAAACCGTTGCGGTTATTGAATTGCGTGCGAAATAATTCATTTCTGACAACAAAAGCAAGCAACAGATTGCGGGACGTGTTACAATATTTATCCTGAAACACAAAACACAAATTGCAACCCAGTGTGTTCATTATCCATTTTGCATTATTTTATATTGCCTAAAAAGTATAAAAGTCAGAGATGAAGTGCAATGGCTGATGTCAATGCAATAATTATTTGAAATTTACATTTGAATAATGAGCCGTTGGAGCGCCATCATAGTAAACCCAGACCCGAAACCGTCAAATTAGCACTAATTCTGACCTCTAGATAACTTTTTGATGTGTGTGTGTGTGTGTGTGTGTGTGTGGGAGAGAGAGAGAGAGAGAGAGAGAGCACGTTAATGCCGCAGTTTTGATTCAAACTTTTTTTTATTCAAGCATTTTTGGCTTTTTTTATTTTAAGGTAAAAGCACATTGCAGGTGTGTTATCGCCTTCCTAAATGTGTGTGTGTGTGTAAAGTATTGTGTGACATATGTAAATCATCGCAATAGTCGTAATCTGTAGTGTTGTGTGTGTAAGTGTGTTAGACTCGGTACCGCGAAGGACGTCTAAATCTTCTCAATAGGTGCAGCTAGTCAAGGGACGTCTAAACTGCACCCCTTGCGTGTGTGTGTGTGTGTGTGTTAGACTCGGGTACCTGAGGACGTCTAAATACTCTCAATAGGTCAAACTGCGGGGTTTATTCAAACTTGACACAAAAAATCAATTATCTCATAACAGCTTGGATAAGTTTGTTAACCAGCGAAATTCCTTCAAATGTTTCAAAATGGCGGCAGTTATTTACAAAAAATGCATAACATTTTCGTCTTAAATTTTCACCACCGTCATCAGCGTTAAAAACTAAATAAAATTTTCAATTTTCAAAAGTCCGTTGAAATTAAGAAGTTTAATTTCATGGCGGTTATGGATCACGTATTTTCAATATAATTTCTCAATTCAAAATGCTGATATATGCAGATTTTAATGATTTAAATGGTTAAATGGGAAAGTGTTAAGACAAAGAAAAATATTTTTGGAATTTCGTTTCTATCAAGTCAGCGAGAATGCGATTATTCAAAATAATTTAAGCAATATTATTGTTAAATATTCCGTTGCTTTATGAGTAAAAGTAAACAGTGCACAAACTTTTCAAAACTGTCTAAAATTCAATTAAATCATTTAAAAGAAGACTGACTGAATGCAGTAGCTCATAAAACAAAATCTGAATTTCTCACAAAACTAATCGTTAACTCCCTCAAAATATTTCCTTCCGAAAGTAATCGTCAAATGAGCTAAATAGAACATTATTTACTCTGTACGTCTCAAAATGTAACGATTTCTCAAAATCTCTGGATAGATTTTTCACGATAAATAAGTTGTACTTCTTACAGAGAGAAAGTAAAAATTCTTTACAGCTTGGAAGGCTTTATTTAAAGGGTGTTCAGTTCTATTCATTACACGGTATTTGAAAGTCAACACAAATGGGACCTGTCGTACCCTCTCAGCCACTTTGTCTTCACAGTCTCCTAAGCCTTTTGTCCAAACATTTAACTTGTTTAGCCTTCAATCTTTGCTTCAGTTCTTATTTGATTAAACTTATTTGTTCGTGGAACTTGTTGTAATAATCACATCGGTTTTGTACTTTATCACTTAAAGAAGTATATTATTACTACAATCACGGCACGCAACTGTCTTACTAACGTGATTGAAGTGAATTTCCAAAATATTTTCTATCTTCCTTTTTTTTGAAATTCTGTTTTTTTTTTAAGGCGAAAAGCACATTAAGGCCTAAACACAACTACTAATGAAAAAAAAGGACGATAAAACTTAACATTACTTACAAACCAGATAACATTTATAACAAGAATAAATAATTTAAAAACAAACAACATAAAGCTGGACTGTAAAGTGGTCCTAATTAAACAGAAAGATAATAAATATTATGAAACATAATAAAATTACCTAAAACTAGTTAACAAGAATATAAACTATAAAAAATATATAAATATCTAAGGATAAAAATAAAATTAAATATATTGATATATATGCAAGCGCCTCAGGAAGGCCAAAACGCCATCAATGATTGACGAATCGTCCCCTAAGATCGCCTGCATACAGTTTCCTAATCCATTATGTTTCTCAAATAATCGCAGTCTACTAGCAAGTGTTTGACTGTGACGGTTTCTCCACAGAGTTGGCATGTAGGTGGCTCCCCGCGTCCCATTTGAAATTCTAAATAGGCCTACACCGTTATAATCGCTATTAAAGTCTGCACCTATCTGCATTTTAACTTTTAAATTGTCTTCTCTTTCTTCGTTTCACTCAACTTTGGGGTACTAGTGTATAATCAATCACATTTTAATGTTCTGTGCCTTCCTCGTAGCCCAGTATTGCTTCATTCGTTGTGATCTTGCTTTTCTTTCTTTGTCAGAGATTTGGATCGTTCGCTTGGATTTGACTTTGCCTTGGAACCGTTGCTTCTCGTCCTTGGTTATTGTTTTGGCTGTTCTGATCTTGAGCATAGTGTCAGTGATTTGTAGTTCTCTTTTAAATTATATTGGAAACATTTTTTTTTTTTTTTTTTTTTAAGCGAAAAGCACATTGAGGCTATTATCGCCTCCCTAAATGTAAGTGTGAGTGTAAAGTGTTAAAGTCGTAAGTGCAGTGTTGTAAGTGTAAGTGTGTGTTAGACTCGGGTACCAAAACAATTTAAGAAAAAAATATATTAATTTTAAAGATTTGAAATAACCGCCTTTTTGAAAATGTAGAAGGAATTTTACAAGCAGAAGGAACTTATCCGAGAACGAACATTTACCAAAATCTATTTTTACCAAATTTAAATCAAATCTGATTAAAATTGCGAAACACACAAAATTGTTAAAAGACACACAAGCGACCACGCGCGCGCGCGCGCGCGCACACACACACACACACACACACACACACACACACATAATTTCTAAAAAACGGTTCTTTTAATTTTGCTGAAAATTCGTTCAAATATAAAGTCAGAAAAATCAATTTTCGCAGATTAACAAGGGAATTTTTTTCCCTTTTCGCTGCATAAAGGGAAATTTCAGCGCATTTTAAAATAAGTAAATCACTAGAGAATAGCGGGAATGGTGTTCACTTTATATAATTATTTTTCTTAGGTTAAAAACAAAAATCCGATATTGAAAATTCGTCTGTTGCCATTAAAGGTATAAATCAGAAGGTCTTATTTGCTGCTCTCTTTCTTCAGCCAATAAGGAGCCACGTCGCGTCCACCCTCCTGTTCCAATCCGATATTTAATGTGTCCGGCTTGTGGGATTGGATTTGGCAGTTTAGCCAACATCTGCAGGCTAAAAACCCTCTAACCGACTATTGCATTACTTTTGAATTGTTATTTTTTGTTGAATTGTAATTTTTGAAAATCCCTTCAGGTATTTTGAATTGTTCTTCACTTTACAATCAATACGTCTTGTTAGTTTGTATAAAACACAAATAGCACAAACGCCCGTTTTATGTCTCTTTCTGTTTGTAATAAAATACCCCGCAGGGGGTGTAGACTAGCTGCACCTATTGAGAGGATTTAGACGTCCCTCGCGGTACCCGAGTCTAAGACACACTTACACTTATAACACTACACTAACGACTTTAACACTTTACACTCACACTTACATTTAGGAAGGCGATAATAGCCTCAATGTGCTTCTCGCCTTAAAATAAATAATAATAATAATAATAATAAATGTAATAAAATAATTGCATCTAAATGGTAAGTAGAGAAATTTTGAAAACTTAAGTTACAGTATCATTAATTGTCAGAAACTTAGGTTACAGTATCATTAAGTGTCAAGAAATGAAGCTACAATTTCAATAAGTGTCAGAACTTTAGGCTATAATATGACTAAGTGTCAAAAACGTAGGATACATTATTACTATTAAGTATCAGAAACGTAGGCTAAAGTACTATTAAGTGTCAGAAACTTACGTTCTACAGTATCATTAAGTGTTAGAAACTTAGGTTACAGTATCATTAAGTGTCAAGAAATGAAGCTACAATATCGATAAATGTCAGAACTTTAGGCTATATTATGACTAAGTGTCAAAAACTTAGGATACATTATTACTATTAAGTGTCAGAAACGTAGGCTAAAGTACCATTAAGTGTCAGAAACTTAGGCTACAGTACCATTAAGTATCAGAAACTTAGGTTACAGTATCATTAAGTGTCAGAAACTTAGGCTACAGTATCAAAAAGTCTCAGAAACTTATGCTACATTACCATTAAGTATCAGAAACTTAGGTTACAGTATCATTAAGTGTCAGAAACTTAGGTTACAGTATCATTAAGTGTCAGAAACTTAAGCTACAGTATCATTGTGTCAGAAACGTAGGCTACAGTATCATTGTGTCAGAAACGTAGGCTACAGTACCATTAAGTGTCGGAAACTTAGGTTACAGTACCATTAAATGTCAGAAACGTAGACTAAAGTACCAATAAGTGTCAGAAACTTAGGCTAGAGTATCATTAAATGTCAGAAACTTAAGCTAAATTATCATTAAGTGTCAGAAACTTAGGCTACAGTATCATAAGTGTCAGAAACTCAGATTACAGTACAATTAAGTGTCCGAAACTTAGGATACAGTATCATTAAGTGTAGAGTACAAATTTTAGAAAAATACTAGAGTTGCAAACATAGTATTTATTTCCTTTGGGAAAACGAGCTATTGGAGCTGTCATCATGCTAAGATCCATATTCAGAACCTTGAAATGATCACCGATTCCGATAATTAGATCACTTTTTGAGATGTCGTTAAAAGTATATATACATTTGGAACAAAAAATTCGTTCACCAGTAAAAAATGGCGGCCATTTTGAATTTTCAAAAATGCATAAATCTGAAGTCTTTAATTTTTTTTCAAAATCCGATGACATCACCGTAATAAGCGTTAAAAACTGTATAAATTTATCATTTTGAATTTTTAAAATTCGTTGATATTAAGAAATATTTTGACAGCGGTCAAGGTTCATTTTCGTATTTTCAATGTAATCGAAAGTTTAAAACGCTATTATATGCAGATTTTAATGCTGATTATGATGGTGAACAGCATTTCAAAAAGGATACGATAAATGAAAATGCTTTTTGGGATTCGCTTTTATCACTTCAGCGAGACAGCAGCGTGCCTGATTATTTTTCTTTCCCACTATAGGAAGTATAATGAGCTCTCAGTGTTTTTGAAAATTGTGAAGTGTTGATGGCTATATCCGTTTTCTACTTGACTTTCTCTGTTTTGCATAAATCTCTGTTCGTCTTTCTGTAGCCTCATTATTTTTTCAAGTTTTTTGTGTCAAAGAACTCTCGAAAATTCTTATCTGTTTGTATAAATGTTTTCTTAAATATACTGTATAATTACAACCCAACAAAAAAAACGTGCCGCTAATTCCCGCAAAAAAATTCTGTTCGAAAACATTCAAAACAACGGGAAATCACTACTGCCACCATTATTTGAATTTACTTAATATACTTGGTTTTCTAATTTGTGATTAGGATTAAGGGTGTAATAACCGTTAGTTGATGTGTATACCGTGTAAATAACGCCCTCCTTTTAGGCGCCGCGTACACACATCCTCTGAGCTAGGGTCACAGTTTATATTAAAACGTGTTCCGGCTTCATCTCGCCAAGAATACGTAAGTTATTAGAAGGGGAGAACACGACACTGTTAACGTTTTTATTAGTTCCTTTTTATTATCTCTTTTAATAAAAAGCTTACTTGTAATTGTATTCTCATATTATTGTGCGCAGAAAGTATTGTGACTGAACAAAAAATTCTATTTTGATGTTTTCATTAAAATCTTTTCCTTTTGAAACTCCCTACATCAATATTTCTTACTTGAATGATTGAGATTTAAGTGTGAGCGGAATAAAGATGAACGACATCCGGAAACGTAGTCAATTTAAAGAACTCTTTGTATTATGTTCAGTATAATGATCTGCCTTCCCTAGCTTCTTCAATTCTACTTTCGTTGATGCGTTTCGGAAAATCTCCATCTTCAAAAACTATATCTATACTGATCACCAATATTATGGCCCGTCCTATTTATAATTTTCTATCTCCACCTCATACCCCTCCTCTGTTCAACACGTGTACATTAAACCTGACGTGCTCGCTTCTGATTGGCTCTTCCAATAATAAATAGGACGGGCTATAATATTGGTGACCAGTATAGATATAGTTTCTTGAAGATGGAGGTTCTCCGAAACGCGTCAACGAAAGTAGAATTGACGAAGCTAGAGAAGGCAGATCATTATACTGAACATAGTGACAATAATCCTAGCAGAAAAGAAGAAGAATATAAAAAAACTCTTTGTATCTTTTAAATCTAAATATTTATACCTACTGTAACGCATACTATGTTTAAAAACCGTAAACTAGGCAACGAGAAATAATAAGTGTGGTCAGCGTGGTGATGGAAGCGGAAGTAGCTTCAAAACCGAACCTAGACAGAGTAGAAGTTACGCGGACCGCTTGATTCCGCTATACACCGTTACGCTTTCAGTGGCTGCTCGTGCATTAAAAACGATGGGTTAGGTTTTGAATGAGCAGTCCGCTCCGCTTTCAGGAGTGTTTCCAACAATTGTATGAATAGTGGAAGAAGTGTATACACGCAGGAGGAGAGTATTTTGAAGGAAATAATCTTAAAATATTGCACGTACTTTCAATAAAGTTTTACTGACCAATTTCAAGAACTTTTAACCGTACCTCTTACAATCAATAGAATCATATTTCCTTCAATAAATTCTTTCGAACATTTCTTACTGCAATCCTGTACTGAACAGCTGTTCCGAATCCTGCACTTTCTAATATCTCCAAAAAAATACCAAGGATTATCCAAGGTAACAAAGCGTTTCGCTCTATTATCCAGGACAATAATGTTCTGACGCTGTTGCATTAAGTGCTGATTAAGGCGAACTTTTAGTTAGTCTTCAACAAGTTAGAGTCATTATTTAACTTCACGCTAACAGCTGACAACTATTACAACAGCCGAGCTACAATTTAACTACGTCACTTCCTTTATCTTTGCAATTATTATTTACTTTATTCAGCCAATCGTAGTACGGTAAATGTGTAATTTTATTTCCCCGTCTTATTGCTTCGCCTATAAAATTAACTTTGGTACGTTACGTCACCGACAACATGTTCTAATAATTGCAACTGCACAATAAACTCTAAAGCGAGGGTTTTATAGTTTAAGGCTTTTAGTGTCTACACTGTCAGGCTAAGTCAGGAAATTGTAAATGGAAAATTTTAACGGAGTACTTCGGAGTAACAAATGAGAACGTGGTGGTTTTTGTAGTGCATTTACATTGCGAAATGAGCTATTGGAGTAGCCGTGATAAGACCCATAATCGCAACCTTGAAATGAGCACCGACTCTGACTTTTAGATCACCAATTCAGAGACGATTAACTTTTATTTATATACGAATCTGTTGGTACTTCAGCGTTCGCAATTTCGAACATTAAGACAGTCAGGTCTCGTTTGTCAATGTAAGTTGAAAATTTAAGTTGCTAAACAACGCAAAAGTCAACGGTGAAATTATATTTTAAAAATATAAAACAATATTTTTGGAAATTTGCTTCCACATGCACAGCTGCGTTACGCATTTTTATTTTTAAAATGTGATTGAAATGTTTGTCATCATATTAAGGGAAACGCAGTGTTTTTTATAGTACTTTTTATCTTTTTGAATCAGAGACTCCAGCCAGGCTCCGGAGAGTTTGGCTGGGGTGCATTCATATTGGAGGCACGTTTGGACAAGTAAAACGATGGTGCAAACTTGCCTGAACAATGATGCAGTCACACCATAAGCTTCCTTAAGTGCAAGTGATCGCTTCTCACAAGTTCCACACACTCTTCTACAAATTCTGTTTCTACGGGTATACTTGCATGAACAACGATGCAGTCACACTACAAGCTTCCTTAAGTGCAAGTGATCGCTTCTCACAAGTTCCACACACTCTTCTACAAATTCTGTTTCTACGGGTATACTTGCCTGAACAATGATGCAGTCACACTAAAAGCTTTCTTAAATGCAAGTGATCGCTCCTCACAAGTTTCCCACGCTCTTATACAAATTCTGTTTCTAAGGGTAAACTTATCTAAAATGTGATGCAGTCACACTAGAAGCTTCCTTAAGTGCAAGTGATCGCTCCTCACAAGTTCCACACACTCTTCTACAAATTCTGTTTCTACGGGTATACTTGCCTGAACAATGATGCAGTCATACTAAAAGCTTTCTTAAATGCAAGTGATCGCTCCTCACAAGTTTCCCACGCTCTTATACAAATTCTGTTTCTAAGGGTAAACTTATCTAAAATGTGATGCAGTCACACTAGAAGCTTCCTTAAGTGCAAGTGATCGCTCCTCACAAGTTCCACACGCTCTTCTACAAATTCTGTTTCTACGGGTATACTTGCCTGAACAATGATGCAGTCACACTAAAAGCTTTCTTAAATGCAAGTGATCGCTCCTCACAAGTTTCCCACGCTCTTATACAAATTCTGTTTCTAAGGGTAAACTTATCTAAAATGTGATGCAGTCACACTAGAAGCTTCCTTAAGTGCAAGTGATCGCGCCTCACAAGTTCCACACGCTCTTCTACAAATTCTGTTTCTACGGGTATACTTGCCTGAACAATGATGCAGTCACACTAGAAGCTTCCTTAAGTGCAAGTGATCGCTTCTCACAAGTTCCACACACTCTTCTACAAATTCTGTTTCTACGGGTATACTTGCCTGAACAATGATGCAGTCACACTAAAAGCTTTCTTAAATGCAAGTGATCGCTCCTCACAAGTTTCCCACGCTCTTATACAAATTCTGTTTCTAAGGGTAAACTTATCTAAAATGTGATGCAGTCACACTAGAAGCTTCCTTAAGTGCAAGTGATCGCTCCTCACAAGTTCCACACGCTCTTCTACAAATTCTGTTCCTAGGGAAACTTGCCTGAACAATGATGCAGTCACAATAGTAGCTTCCTTAACTGCAAGTGATCGCTTCTCACAAGTACCACACGCTCTTGTACAAATTCTGTTTCTACGGGTAAACTTGCCTGAACAGTCATGCAGTCACACTGAAAGCTTCCTTAAGTGCAAGTGACCGCTTCTCACAAATTCCAGACGCTTTTCTACTAATTTTGTTCGTACAGGCAAGCTTGCCTGAACAGTGATATAGTCAAATTAGAGGCTTCCTTATGTTTAAGTGATTGCTCCACGTAAGTTCCAGACGCTCTTCTACAATTTTTCTTTTCTACGGTAAAGCTTGCATAAGCGTTCGCTTCCATTTTACTTGGCCAAGAGTGTCTCCAATGATTGTCAGGTGCCTAAGCATGGACAAATTTTCTGTGCCTCTCTTCTTATAATTGTGTTGCCTTTATATACTGTAAAATAAATTTCAATGTGTGGGTTATAAAATAAATAATTTTTTGAAATTTTAAAATACAATTTAAAATAAAACAAAAATAAATGTATTTCAATCGTAACAACAAAATAGTGGGATACGCAGACTCGAAAAAAGCCACTCTTTCACCGCCTTTACTGCTTCCACAATGGTAACTCGCTAATAAAAAAAAAATATTTGTGTGCTAATTTTATTAATATATTTGTGTGCTAAAGAGTATTAGTAGAAACGTTTTTTTAACAAAAACCGATGTGTTTGTTTCGAAAACAAAAATAGGAAGCAAATTTAATCCTGAAATTTTTAAAATACTGATTGGCGCTCCATCGATCCACACACAAATAAAACTCCCCCTTCGTATTGGTCTGTCTTCAAGAATTACATATTTAACTAGTATAAAGTAGTTTTTTAAAAAAATAAAGCTAAGAATTGACTGCGTTTTATACGTGTCAAGCGAACAAATGTAATAAACTGTGCGGGAGGTGGAAATACTTGTAGAAACATGTTTCGTTGAGAACATATCAAACTGTGATTTACGACTGGCTTTAAAACTTGAACAGCTGAGAACACAAGACGCCGAGGTAATCAAGTAAGTCTTGGCACTTCTGCGCACATGGTGATCATTCAGTTATACGGAAGAAATTTAAACTTTTTTTATTAGATATTCGATGGCGGATCCATTAGGGTGGCCTCTCAGCCACAAAACAAGAAATCAGGAGACAAATAATGCACAGTAGTTTGCAAAACGTGTTTTTTTATTACATTCGAAATGTTTAAAAAAAAGAATTATTCTAAAGTATTGTTTCATCATCAATTACGTGTACAATGAGTCATTATACTCAAAAATGTTCCAAGTACCTAAAAATCAATACTGTATCACTCCAAAAGTCATTCGAATATATCTATTTCTTTCTTTACAAATAAAACTGACAATAGTTTTTTAATTAACAGAGAACAGCACTCTGTAATGACTCCAGTAAAGGATAATTTGCTTATGGATTTAATGAATCTTGCCCATACTTAAGGTACTAATCATTTTCCATCTGCAACCCCGTCGGGAGAAGCACTGAATCAATCATCCCTTCCACTTCTTCGCAGACCTTCCTGTCGTTATCCACTTATATAAGCCCAGCCGAAGACAACGGTTAATGAAGAGCTTGCTATAAGTACGTAGACTCTGAATATCAGGCGAACTTCAGTTTTACCATTGCCTTACCCATGCATGCGGGGTCCTGTATGGATAGACTTTGTGAATAGAAAAAAACCGAGATGTATCTCAGCCAGGAAAGTTTACTGAAATAAGTTCCTTTAAGGGGAACTTAAAGTACGAAAGCATAGTGTACAAAAATAGCTTGTGTGTGTGTGTGTGTGTGTGTGTGTGTGTGTGTGTGTGTGTGTGTGTGAGAGAGAGAGAGAGAGAGAGAGAGAGAGAGAGAGAGACTGTGTGTGTGTGTTTGTGTGTAGGGGGAGGGTGGGGTGAGACTGTGTGTGTGTGTGAGTGAGTGAGAGAGTGAGAAAGAGAGAGACTGTGTGTTTGTGTGAGTGTGTGTGTGTGTGAGAGAGAGAGAGCGAGAGACTGTGTGTGAATGTGTGACTGTGTGTGTGTGTGTGTGTGTGTGTGTGTGTGTGTGTGTGTGTGTGTGTGTGTGTGTGAGAGAGAGAGAGAGAGATTGTGTGTGTGTGACTGTGTGTACGCGCGCGCGCGTGTGTGTGTGAGAGAGAGAGTGTGTGTGTGCGCGTGAGTGAGTGTGTGCCTGCGTGAATGTGTGTGTGTGTGTGCGTGTAACCAAACTAAAAACTATTTTTGTAAGTTATATCCATCGATAGGTTACAATTGACTTGTTTTGAAATCGTAGCTTACCGATTTAATGAATGCAATGAAAATAAAATCGATGAAAAAATGAAATTCGTTATAATTAAAAGACGTTATAACCAATATAATAGTAGAAATAACATTCACTATTATAGTCGCTAGTTTTGACACAGCCTTCTTGAAGGATACATTAAAATATTCCAGAAACCAATGTTTCGTTGAACTTTGAGGTTTTAATTTTTTTTTTTAACTTTTAACCATACGGATTTCAAAAAGCGGGTAATTTTTAGTTTTTCTTATTCTTTTACATTGTTTGTATAAAAATTTATAGTCCGAAACAGTGTACACTTCCAATATACGTCGCGTGGTTTTTTTTTTTAAGTTTAAATATTTGCTTTCCTTATAATTGAGTTTTAACAAAGTTATAACCAATCAATAATGTCAGGTGAAATTAATTAATCAAAACGCTTGCGTATCCAATCCAAGTTAATACGTTTAAGAAATGTACTTTGTAATAGTTGTTTGCTTTAAATACAAGTAACATATTAAAGTTTTAACCTAGAGTCATACAATAGTTTCTCAATTTAAAGTAACCAATAAAGTTTGTTTTTATATTAACCAATAAAGCTTGTAATAACATTTAAATTAATAAATATTTTTATTTTGCGCTCTGTAGAAATAGTATATTAAAAAAAACATTGTATTAAATCATTTTACTCCAGTTCTTAAATAAAATTTATTTTATACAGATTTGCTTTTTGAATATAGGAAGTACGTAGGAAATATGGTGAACAAAAAATTGATCCGGAGATATTGATGGATATAAAATCTGTTTTCAAATTGTATGAGTTACTTCTATTTGAATTTCTATGTGTCTACTGTGTTCAGTATAATTATCTGCCTTACCTAGCTTCGTCAATTCTACTTTCGTTGTCGCATTTCGGAGAACCTCCATCTTCAAAAACTATATCTATATTGGTCACCAATATTATGGCCCGTCCTATTTATAATTTTCTATCTCCGCCTCGTACCCCTCCTCTATTCAACACGTGTACATTAAACCTGACGTGCTCGCTTCTGATTGGCTCTTCAAAATCATACGTTTTCGCTCGCTTCTGATTGGCTCCTTTCAAACTTTCCTTTCAACGGTCGTCCCTCCTATATGTGTCTACATTGCTAATGAATAAATTAAATGACTGATTTCTATTAATTTTGAATTAACGACTTTCTATGATTCTGAACTGTGACCTTTTGCGCTCTCTTTCTATGTTTTTGAGATGCTCAGTTACAGTGCCTTCTACAGTTCTGGTCTTTTTATAAATTCTGGGGTTTGGAGAGGATTCAAGGTGGGTAACTCCCCCATCAAATTGGTGACTTCCCAATTAATTACTGAGGTACTTGCAGATGCTTGCGCAGCTATTTTCCCCTTATTCTTAACCTTCATCACGGAGGTTGTGCCCCGTTTGGCCAGTTATTATTTATGCTGCCTTCTATTCATTCTTATTTATGAGAACATGAGTACCTAGAAAAAATATGTCCGCCCACACAGAGCCATGTACTCGTATGCATGGTTAAAGCTAAGATAAACTGGGAGGTCTCCAAGGGCTCCGTTTGATACACCATTAAAACGGTCTCTTTCACTCCATCCGCACGGATCGCGCTCGCTTGTGTGTGTGTGTGTGTGTTTCATGAGGTAGATAAGTGAGAGTAGTATGAGCTTAAGGTACGGTGGGATTGCTAAAAACCCATCAGCTGCTCACTTCAACTGCCTCAACCGACTTCTATTAAATTTGGAGAGTATGTGTATATTTTTTTTACAATTCGGGATGTTTAAAAAATGACCGTTTTTAAGCTTTTTTTAGTGAAGCCCCTAAACAATAACAAAATAAATTGGGCAAAAATATTGCACAAACTTTCTCGTTTCAAATTCATTATAAGTACAATGTAATTCGGAAGTTACAAAAAAAAGGATCTGCCTAATTTCTCACAAATCGGTTCATCAGGTTTTGATCACACATGAAGCGTCATATGATACTTATAATAAATGAGAGCCGCCTCGGTGGCCTAGTTGATAGCATACTGGGCTTTCACCCCGAGGACCCGGGTTCGATTCCCGATGAGGGCTTGGCATTTTTTCATACGCTATAAATCAACCCATCGTTTGCATTAGCCCAAGTGTGCACAATAGTCGGACGTTAAAAAAAAAAAATAATATAATAAATGAGTCACTGTAATAAATGTGAAATTAAATAAACTGACAGTTCGAAAAAATCAACGCTGGTCAGGATATGTATGTTGTTTTTCGATCCACTTCCTTATCGTGAAGTTGTTTATTTCAAATTTCTTACACTGACAAATCTCCTGAAATGACCAAAATTTGAGAAAAATCAGAAAAAGCGATTTTCACAAACCCTAACCATATTTTTCGGAAACATATTATGTTTAGGTACTTATGGATTACATTTGAACGAAATTCGTTTTTAAAGAAAATCGTAGACGGTTTGGGCAAATTTTAACTTTTGACAGATTTTTACAAAAAAAATGGGTTTTTAAAAATATGCAGAAAAATAAAAATTAGTACCAAGATATGAACCTAGAATTACGTGACTAAAAAATTTCGTAGAAATTTTATCAATTTGTTTAGCCTCCAGGGCAAACACACACACACACACACGCGCGCGCGCACGCTTTTATACCACCAAATTTTATTTATACTTCGTTTAGTGAAGAATTAAAACTTTTAATCTAAGTACAGTATTTTGTTTTTCTATAAGGAAAATATCGACATTTTTGGGCAAATTTAATTTCTTATCGGATGATGTACAGTTCAAAGCTGTACAGGTATTTTAAAATTGCACAGTTGTCAATAATAGTTACCGTTATGATTTATTTTATTTTAAAATTTGTAAACGTCCACCATTTTAAAATGGGTCAATGTATGAATTTGGCTATTTTGTTCCAGTTACGCTTTTATCGGGTAGAGAAGCATGCGCAGTTTGAACTTTATAGATTGAACCGTTATAGAGATATAAAATATTTTGTTCGAATAACAAAATGGCGGTTAGTGGAAAAATCAAGCGTTCTTGAACATATATTTATACGGATTTTGTGTTAGTTTTGATTTGGAGAATTATTTTTCTTAATTTCTGGAACGTTTATTTGGAAACACCCTGTACACTTAGATAATTCACTTTGTTTCAGGCGTTCATTTCGACACGAGCAGTGACCGACTGTTGAACGAGATTACCACCGCTATCAAAGTTTACGCTTATGGCGTGGAAGACTACGTCAACGATCCGAGGAACGCAAACCACTCGCTCAACACGCAGCTGTCTTGTGAGGGAGCTGGGGATGCAAGATGGAAAACTGGGGACAGATTTTACAGGTCTTTTACTTCGCACTAATAAATAATAACGATAACGATAACTTTTATAATGATAACGATAATATATTGGTAATTAAAGGTAATGGAAATACATGTTAATGGCAATAGTATTGATAATTAATAATAAAATAATAAAATTAGTGGTTTATTTGATGAGAATTATACAAGAATAATTTCTAACCACGTAAAATTAAAATAATAAAAAACTACAATCACAAATAAAATAAGCTAAATTGTCTTAAGAATACAGCACATTTTTCATAGACGGAAGACTGTCCGAGATGTTGCCGACTTTTTTAATATAAAATTTAACAAAAAGAATAATACTCAAAATAAAATTATTAAATTCTTCAATTAACTGGAGGCCGGCTTGTAGTATTTGCTTAGCAGAATTTATGATAAATAAATAATAAATAATAAATCTTTAATTATTTTCTAGCTACACAGGAGAAGGGGTGTGGGCCATAACTAATTTTGTATCTAATTTTTAATGTACCAGTTGTTGGGCGCCACGTTGTCTTTAATTTTAATATAATTTATACACCACTGTTTTAGGCCAAGACAACGAGAATGCCTGTACGTGGTCACGTGGTTCAGGGTGACCAAAGAAATCAAAGTGGTCGCTTTTCAAAATTTATAATTTTTTGTTTTTTTTTTGTTTTGTCTTGCCACATTAATATTTTAAAGAAAAAAACAAATAGTGTCAGAAAAATAATTAATTAATTCTGTTTTCATACCACAGAGGAAAAAACAAAAAGGCAAGAACATTTATAATGATAAATCAATTTTACATCAAATTTAAATAAAGCAAACAAAACCAAAACTAAACTTACATCTGGACCAACCTTATCCAGTCTATCAATTTGTAATACAACAATACCTTGTGAGTGTTATTTAACCATAAAACAAAAAAACAAAACTAACTACTTAACTGAAATATATTCTTCTGTTTGATAATAGAACCACTAAAAGTAACAAATGAGTGACGTCCCTATAAATAAAGTAATAAACGAGGGCCCTTTACAAGAATGGATTATTGGGTATAAAGATAATTTATATAGACAGACTTCAACGTATTAATCAGGTTGATTTTAGCGCTAATTAGTATTTCGTGGGTCCCCCCCCCCAGGTTAGCCGATATTTTTTCTCAAAAACTACGTTACTTGATCGATGTTCGCACTGTCAATTTTTAAAATTCTCACGTTAATGTCACTCCACCAAACAAAGTAGGTCTTTTCCGAATGAAATTTATAAGAAAATTCGCGTATTTACGTGAGCGTCCTAAACCCAAACCTGAATGTCCACAATTTCACTTTGCATGCGATGCAGCCTCGCGCGAACTGGCCTTAGCCGCAGTCCAGACCTGACTCGTCGGTCGTCTCAATCGTTCCTTCCGAACAGCTGTTTATTTAGGGCATCATCTTACTGATATTGTGCAATTTAACTTCTATTTACCTTAGAACAATTGAGGATCTGAGATGTCTCATCATCTCAAGGTATCGCTTCTGAATAGTTTTTTTTTTTTTTAATTATAAATTCGTCAATAACATCAATTGAAGAAGAAATGTTTTTGTTATCACGACGAAGTGACAGGACTGGATGCAGTGATTACTTAGGGCTCATCGCAACCCTCCAGTTGGCACTTTGGCACTGACAATGTTCGTGGATATGCAAATAACCGAATATATTCCCCAGCCTCTTTGTACTCCGCCGGGTGTAGTTATTATGGTAATGGCAAATTACTTCTGCAGATCCTGGTTAGATATTACAAATTTGGCTGAGTTATTGTTTTGCATGTGGAATTAACGGTTTTGTTCACAAAGTTCTAGACAAAACGTGGCCTAAGTTTTTATTAATACATAAATACTACGTTGTTTTTCCTAAGCTCTCACAGAAGTTGTAATAGAACCATGTAAGGACAGTAAAAATAATTATTTAGAAAATAAAAAACACGACTGCTAAAACACAAAATAAAAAAAATATACGCAAAAATTATATGTTTCATAATTAAAAGAAATTAAAATCTGAAATACAATTGATTTAAAAAGATGAAAACGAGGTATTAGAATAAATGTTGAAGAATATTTTTCGAGTATTTAGTTTATAAATTAAGAATTTACATATTAAGTCCATACAATAAATGCAGTCGGGGGCTGCATCTCAATATATTTGCAACTAAACAGCCCACACGTACAAAATATTCACTATTCTATCTTGGCTAACTCTAAAGTAACCAAGTGGTGATATCGGTCTAATGGTGTATCAAACGGAGCCCTGGGAGAGCAAGCAATCTTCCAGTGTACTGTAGCCTAACCCTTGCATACAGGGCGGACCTTATTTTCTGAGCCACCTGTGGATGTTCCCATAAGTAAGAATATAAAATGTAATGAACGGGATTTTACCGAACAACAAAATGGTTGCCAAGATGAAGCGGAATCTCCATATTTAGGTTCAAGAGAAAGTAAAATTGAAAGGGAATTAGTGGAGCACCTTAGTAAGGAACTGGGAAATCACCAGTTAAAAGTGGGGGGAGGAACTATCCATCTTGAATCCTCTCCAAATCCTAGACGTTAGGACTGGAGAAGTGTTGTAACAAGCATCTAAGGAATAAAGAAAGGAAGCCCAATACATACACAAAGGTCGCAGTGCAATAATAACCTTGAAATGTCATCCAATCAAAAAGTACTAGTCGCCATTTTTTTACACAATAAAATATTACACTGAATCTTAAATATTGTTTTAAATAAATGATTGAATGTATTATTTTATTAAGGTATTAACTTATTTGGACAAGATTCTTTATGTTATATTAAATTATGTGATATAAATTTACGTGTAAAAAAACCGAAATGCATTTCCTACTTCAGCTACTCAGTTACTACTGTAGTCAAGTTGCTACCAAAACAACCCTTGAACAAAATTCTTACTACAAAATACAATCCTTCCACACACATACGAGGTGTGTTCAGAAAATAACGAGAATTTTAATTTTTTGAACAAAATATTTATTTACTCTTCTACATTGATGTTGTCGCCTTCAAAATAGTCCCCATTGGAGATTATGCACTTGTACCAGCTCTTCTTCCAATCCTCGAAACACTTCTCAAACTCGATCTTTGAGATAGCCTTTAGTTCTTTCAGCGATGCGCTTTTAATGTCATCTACTTTTGTAAAACGACGGCCCTTTAAGGTTCTCTTTATTTTTGGAAATAGGAAAAAGTCATACGGAGCCATATCTGGTGAATATGGAGGCTGGGGCATCGTTACAGGACCGTTTTTGGCCAAATTTTCACGAACAAGCAATGAAGTGTGAGCTGGTGCATTATCGTGGTGCAAAAGCCATGAATTGTTTTTGCACAGATACGGGCGTTTTTTTCGGATTGCTTCACGCAAACGGCGTTGAACTTGTAGGTAGTACTCCTTATTGACCGTTTCACCTGGTGGCAGGAATTCATGATGCACTATGCCATTAATATCGAAGGACACAGTGAGCATAACCTTCACGTTCGACCGCACTTTTCGGTCTTGGCGAGCCAGAATGCCTCCACTGGGATGATTGAGCCTTAGTTTCGACGTCATATCCGTAAACGCGTGTTTCGTCACCTGTTATAATACGTTTCAGTAATTCTGTATCATCGTTGCCTTCGTTTAGTGACTCCTGAGCAACTTCCATTCGCCGCTGTTTTTCTTCAAAATTCAACAATTTTGAAAAGAAATTTTGCTGCCACGCGTTTCATACACAAAACATTGGAAACAATGTCATGACATGATCCAATCGATATGCCAACATCATCAGCGATCTCTCTAATTGTGATTCGGCGATTGTTCATAACCATTTCTTTCACTTTTTCGACGTTTTCATCGATTGTTGATGTACTGAAGCGTCCAGGGCGTTCGTCATCTTCAGCGTTTTCACGGCCTTCTTGGAAACGCTTATACCACTCATAAACTCTTGCTTTACTCATAGCAGACTCATCATAGGCCTTTGTTAACATTTCACAAACTTTGTTACACTTTATTCCATTTTTTTACGCAAAATTTGATACAAATTCTTTGATCCATTTCTTTTAATAAACGAAAATCGCCGATCTCATAAAAACACGTTTAACCTTAGTGGCTGTCACAGACAAAGTCAACAATGGAAACAGCTGAAAGTTTTATCATACTTCAAGGGCACGTATGCCAACATAATAAAAAAAATGTTTGACAATCGGACTCTCCAAGCCCGCGAAATTAAAAAATTCTCGTTACTTTCTAAATACACCTCATACATTTTAATCTGCACTTCCATTATAAAATGCAGTAAGGTTACTGTTGCAACGAAGGAAATCTAAATTTCTCAAAATCGGTTGATCAGAATTTGCTCTGACCTGAACATACATGACGACTTTTAATTCAAGTCAGTGTAGCAATTTTTAAATGAAATAAATTTACGGTACACAAAAATGAAAAAATAACAAAGTGACGACGAAATGAATTCATTTTTGTTTTTTCGAATAAAATAAATTTAAATCGAATCCCGCTAATGCAATTGGTGTTAAAACTGCATATACTTAGCATTTGTAACTTTGACAAATTTCACAGCCTATGGTGATTTTCTAGTGGTAATACGTCAAACTACACAACGTTTTATTTAAAGCGCATATTATTATTTTTACACCATAAAACAGCTGATTTTAGACAACATATGTTTCATCGACATAATAGCTAAACTAAGGCCTACACGTTTTAACTACAATAATGTTTATTGCCATAAATCTGAGTTGATGTGATCTTATTTTCAGTTCATTTACAATGTAGCAAAACACTACTAATCATTTCTTTAATTCTATTTTTTTAATACTGATCACACTTAATTTTGATTTATAGTTTGACATGTTCGAAAAGTCAATTTATCACGTGACTTGTGACTAATGATGTACCATTGTTACAAAACTCCCAAGTCAGCTAAAAATACCGCTATCTTAGAATTCTGCCTCTTAAAACCAGATTGCAAATTTGAAATTTTATACTCAAAGTGTTACTCAGCAATGAAAATAAGTTTTATAATAGTTTGTTAATCATTTAAATATGATTATCATTAGCTCGATAATTATAATTTCTCTGATGACAACAATTACCCGATAATGATAATAAGGTAATTCTAAAGCATTAGAACTCGCACTGCTTTCTAATCTTTAGAAAAAAAAATGTGTGTGTGTGTGTGTGTGTGTGTGTGTGTGTGCGCCTGTGTGTATGTGTGCCTGTGTGTATGTGTGCCTGTGTGTGCGTGCGCGCGTGCGTGCATGTGTGTGCGTGTGCGGGCGTGTGTGTGTGTGTGTGTGTGTGTGTGTGCGCGCGTGCACGTGTGTGTGTGTGTGTTCATGCGTGCGTGCGTTCGTGTATGTGTGTGTGTGTGTGTGTGTGTGTGTGTGTGTGTGTGTGTGTGTGTGTCTGCCTGTGCGTGCGTGTGTGTGCGCGCGCGTGTGTGTATGTGTGTGCGCGTGCGCGTGCGTGCGTGTGTGTGCGTGTTCGTGCGTGTGTGTGTGTGCGTGTGTGCGAGTGTGTGTGTATGTGCGTGCGCGCGCGCGCGTGTGTGGTGTGTGCGTGTGTTGTGTGTGAGTGTTTGTGTGTGTGTGTGTGTGTGTGTGTGTGTGTGTGTGTGTGTGTGTGTGTGTGTGTGTGTGTGAACAGTACACTTAATAGTCCTACAATGTAATTTAATAGCTGTTATAATACGTAATTACCTGATTATTGTCATAATTGCTTGAAAACGATAATAATTTCCTTAATGAAAGATGAAACATGTTTTTTTCATTCTATATAAAATTACATTTTGTACTATTTAGCGCAACACTAGCGGTGCTTACCGACCCTAGCTAAAGGTCAAATATATTTCATAAAACGCTGGAAGAGATTATTTTGGCCGGACGTGGAAATAATTAAACGAGAGAAAGTACGTGTAGTGTTTTTAAACCATTTATTTGTCACGTTTAAAACGAAACGAAGATTAAGACGGCTTAGATTAATGTTTACGTTTGGAGAACGCGCGATACATAAAGGGATTAGTCATCGCGTTAGACTTAAGTATTTTTTTATTGGTTAAGAAAATAATAAAACAAGAAAAGAAACTGTAAGAAAAATATATTAACAAAACCAGTCACAAAGTGACAAACGTTAACGATATTAATGTAATCACTGCACGCAGCTGTGTCGCTTTGCCTGATGAAAGGGAATTTCCAGCAATAATTTTTATCATTATTTAATGTATTTGTTAGGCTGTAATGTTTTATGTGTGTCGCGTAGTGCTTCGTTTAAATTTTAATGTAATAACGACTTTCTCAGTCGAAACATCTGAAGATGGGATTGAAATTCCGAAACGCTTCATAAGTATTAAAGTCACGGACGGAGGAAAATAGATTTAACTTTTTAAAATATCAAAGACTTGGATACCTTACCGAACATTGAATTTTAAGAAAGCGCTGTCAGCTGCGGAACATTTAGCTAGACTAAATGTACGAGGTGTGTTGAGAAAGTATTTTTTGTTTTGTGTTTAACGTCCGACTATTGTGCACACTTGGGCTAATGCAGACGATGGGATGATATATAGCGTATGAAAATACCAAGCCCTGGCCAGGAATCGAACCCGGGTCCTCGGGGTGAAAGCCCAGTACGCCATCAACTAGGTCACCGAGGCGGCTGTTCGGAAAGTTCAGAAAGTAACGAGAATTTTAATATTTTAAACAAAATATTTATTTATTCTTCTACATTGATGTTGTCGCCTTCAAAATAGTCCCCATTGGGGATTATGCACTTGTGACAGCGCTTCTTCCAATCCTCGAAACACTTCTCAAACTCGATCCTTGAGATAGCCTTTAGTTCTTTCAGCGATGCTTTTAATGTCATCTACGGCTGTAAAACGACGGCCCTTTAAGGTTCTCTTTATTTTTGGAAATAGGAAAAAGCCACACGGAGCCATGTCTGGCGAATATGGAGGCTGAGGCATCGTTACAGTACTGTTTTTGGCCAAAAATTCACGAACAAGCAATGACGAGTGAGCTGGTGCATTATCGTGGTGCAAAAGCCATGAATTGGTTTTCCACAGATCCGGGCGTTTTTTTCGGATTGCTTCACGCAAACGGCGTTGAACTTGTAGATAGTACTCCTTATTGACCGTTTCAATAGATGCAGCTAGTCGGCACCCCCTGAGGGGTTTTATTTTATCATGTTTTTATTATTTCACTATGGGTTTTGTCCGGGTGGAATTTTGCAATCGATTTTAAACTAACTTCCCTACGAGCTAGAGCTTTGAAATTTTGTATACAGCTCTAAACTCGATGACAATACAATAATATTGGCTTATTTATAAATATTGAACTGTGCCAAGGTCACTATTACTGAAATCGTTTGGCTATTATTTTGGCATGATTAAATGTACAATAACGACATTCCGTCTGTTTTCTTGCTGTATGTAGTAATGCTGTCGTTTATTATAAGCCAGGATGACCGAGTAGTCCAAGGCGCCAGTTTTAAGCTCTGGTTCCAGGTTGGGAGCGTGGGTTCGAACCCAACACCAGACCAATTTTTTTTTATAGCGTATTGGCAAGTTTAATAGAAACGTAATTTGTTTTTGTTGCTAAGCCTATATTTTTTACAAAACTTATGTGTTTTAAAAAATATTTAAAGTTTCATTGACTTGTCAAGGATTTGGCAGTACGCTAATGTTCTAATTTTACCTTTGGAAATTCAGAGTTTACAGTAAATAAAAAAATATACGATAACGACATTCCGTTTTTTTTTTCGGTATTTTAAAAATAATTAAAAAGACTAAAAAGTAAAAAATAATTATATAAATAAAAAAAATCACGTTTATAAAATGAACTTAAACTTATAAAATAAATTCTTATAAATCCATGGGGCTCTTATAGGCTAATAGATAGTAGTAGTTATCTAATTTCATGCGACCCACGTTTTTTGTTTTTAATTGTACAAGTATTTTAATATCTATAAAAATTCACTGTCACAACTGTTTAAGACAATCTGTGTGTGATTATGAATCAGCACAGGTTTATAAATCTCGATAGATTGATGGATTTATAAGAATTTATTTTATACTTTTTAGTCCATTTTATAAACGTGATTTTTTAAAAAGTTTTTTTATTTATATAATTATTCTACCAGCTGTTATCTAACAGGAACCTATAACCCAACTTGAATATTTCTTCTTATTTGCAGGTACCTACGCAATGTAAGTGTGGAACGCGATCAAGGGAAAGGCGAACCTAACGTGGAATTCACAGCTGACGGCGTTTTGAAATCAGCTGAACTGAAGATAATGAACCTACGCCCCGGCGTTACCAAACAACTTGTCTGGGAAGAGGTTAGTTAATTTTTATACTAAAAAATAAATGGCGCTAACGACAAATGTTTTGCGATTCCTTGAAAAAAAACACCGAAATGGCACAATTTTTAGAATTAGTTTATCAAATTTTGTTCAAATTTTGGTTTTACACAAAATCACTAACTCAATTCAGTCTTGTAATTTCTCAAATAAATACGGTGAAAGAGTAAATACAATTAATCACGGCACGCAGCTGTCTCGCTGACATGATAGAAGCGAATTTCCAAATGTAATTGTCTTCATATATCAGGAATTACCATTCTGCATATTTTGAATTTGAAAATACGAAAATGAATTGTGTCCGATGTTAAAAAATTTATTAATTAAACGGATTTTTTCAAAATTCAAAATTTTAATATTCACGGTTTTAACGCTGATTACGATAGTAAAAGAACTTCAAGAAAAAATAGAACTAAAAATTAATTTTTTTTACAGATACGAAATGGCCACGCTTTTAAAACTGTTGAATGAATTTTGTTTGTTAACTAACTTAGGCCTATTCAAGCTAATTACCATTATTGATTTTTTATCATCCCAGTCCGGGTCTTGCTACGATACCTGCTCCTGACAATAGCTCATTTTTCCAATAGAAATTCGCTAACAACAGCGGTACGCTTCAGTATCACTGACGTGATAGAAGCAAATTTCCAAAAAGTAAAATTACACTGTCAAATGATATAAACGAATATTTTAATGTTTTATTGTACTAGAAATTAATAACCTTTAATCTCGCTTAATTTTAAACCATCTTGCCCGTTTTAATCATAGAAATCAGCGTTAAACCCTGCGTAAATCAGCATTTTAAATTTTCAATGGATTCCTGCAAATTTTAACTCTGATAGGTGAAATCGTATTTGGAAAAACTTTAAATTTTTTTAAAGTTCTGGAAAGGCCGCCATTTTGTTAACGTATTTTAACGACTGTTTTTTTACGATATAAAACCGCTAAATGAATTGCTTATTATTTTAATCAAAGAGATAACTTACGCACGAATCAACAAAAATGTATCACTTGAAAAAATTAAATACATAAAATAATTTTAAAAAAACAAAAATGCTACACAGACCATTAAAACACGTAAGGAAAATACAAATAACGATAAAGTATGCAATTAATTTGTATTTGTATGCGTCTCAAAAAACGTATTTGTAAATATCAGTTTGAATTTAGAGTTGCTTCCTCTTTACCGAGGTGTAAATAAAATCCAATAAAGTAGTTCGGCGTGATGGATTCTATTTGAGTCGGATCAATAAGGCCTAAAGCTTTGGGGTTTGAGGTGTTTTTTGTGTGAATCGAACCCAATACTTTCTTGACAATATATACAGAATACCCAAAACGTGTGCAGTGTATGTTGTTTCAACGAATACAGATTCGTGTTCATTGCTTTATTATCATTGTTGTCTGACAATTAATAAAGCTTTTTATACGTAACTACACAACACTTTCTGTCACTCAAACCGTTGCATGAACTTTCTCGAACAATGCAATGTGAGTACGAAAAAATAAAATACATTGGTTTGATAGATAAAAATGATATCTTTACACTACTCATATCCTAGCCATGCTCGAATGTATTTAATCTGTGAACGCGGATGAAAAATGAACAATAGTTATAACAACAATTTTACTATTTTATTAAACAATATATCACATAGGCTACAGTATAATAAGAATGTAAACATATTGCAACATACGAGATGTGTTCAGAAAGTAACGAGAATTTTTTAATTTGGCAGGCTTGGAGAGTCCGATTGTCAAACATTTTTTTATTATGTTGGTATACATGCCCTTGAAATATGATAAAACTTTCAGCTGTTTTCATTGTTGACTTTGTCTGTGACAGCCACTAAGGTTATACGTGTTTTTATGAGCTCGGCGATTTTCGTTTGTTAAAAGAAATGGATCAAAGAATTTGTATCAAATTTTGCGTAAAAAATGGAATAAAGTGTTGAAATGTTAACAAAAGCATATGGTGAGTCTGCTATGAGTAAAGCAAGAGTTCACGAGTGGTATAAGCGTTTCCAAGAAGGCCGTGAAGACGTTGAAGATGACGAACGCCCCAGCACATCAACAATCGATGAAAACGTGGAAAAGTGAAAGAAATGGTTATGAACAATCGCCGAATCACAACTAGAGAGATCGCTGATGATGTTGGCATATCGATTGGATCATGTCATGACATTGTTTCCAATGTTTTGTGTATGAAACGCGTGACAACAAAATTCGTTCCAAAATTGTTGAATTTTGAACAAAAACAGCGGCGAAAAACAGATGCTCAGGAGTCACTAAAAGGACGATGCAGAATAACTGAAACGTATTATAACAGGTGACGAAACATGGCTTTACGGATATGACGTCGAAACTAAGGCTCAATCATCCCAGTGGAGGTATTCTGGCTCGCCAAGACCGAAAAAGGCTCGACAAGTGCGGTCGAACGTGAAGGTTATGCTCACTGTGTTCTTCGATATTAATGGCATAGTGCATCATGAATTCCTGCCACCAGGTGAAACGGTCAATAAGGAGTACTACCTACAACGCCGTTTGCGTGAAGCAATCCGAAAAAAACGCCCGGATCTGTGGAAAAACAATTCATGACTTTTGCACCACGATAATGCACCAGCTCACATTTCATCGCTTGTTCGTGAATTTTTTGCCAAAACAGTACTGTAACGATGCCCCAGCCTCCATATTCACCAGACATGGCTCCGTGTGACTTTTTCATATTTCCAAAAATAAATAGAACCTTAAAGGGCCGTCGTTTTACAGCCGTAGATGACATTAAAAGCGCATCGCTGAAAGTACTAAAGGCTATATCAAAGATCGAGTTTGAAAGAACTCTCAAAGATCTCAAAGATCGAGTTTGAGAAGTGTTTCGAGGGTTAGAAGAAGCGCTGGCACAAGTGCATAATCTCCAATGGAGACTACTTTGAAGGCGACAACATCAATGTGGAAGAATAAATAAATATTTTGTTAAAAAAAATTTAAATTCTCGTTACTTTCTGAACACACCTCGTATGATTGTACAACACATGGTTTTAAATAATAGCAGCTGATTGTCTCTAAGTCACGTGATTTTAAATAATAGCACTGTTGATAATTTTTCGTTACTTTCTGAACACACCTCGTATGATTGTACAACACATGGTTTTAAATAATAGCTGCTGATTGTCTCTAAGTCACGTGATTTTAAATAATAGCACTGTTGATAATTTCTCGTTACTTTCTGAACACACCTCGTATGATTGTACAACACATGGTTTTAAATAATAGCAGCTGATTGTCTCTAAGTCACGTGATTTTAAATAATAGCACTGTTGATAATTTTTCGTTACTTTCTGAACACACCTCGTATGATTGTACAACACATGGTTTTAAATAATAGCTGCTGATTGTCTCTAAGTCACGTGATTTTAAATAATAGCACTGTTGATAATTTCTCGTTACTTTCTGAACACACCTCGTATGATTGTACAACACATGGTTTTAAATAATAGCAGCTGATTGTCTCTAAGTCACGTGATTTTAAATAATAGCACTGTTGATAATTTCTCGTTACTTTCTGAACACACCTCGTATGATTGTACAACACATGGTTTTAAATAATAGCAGCTGATTGTCTCTAAGTCACGTGATTTTAAATAATAGCACTGTTGATAATTTCATTCGTGTGTGTGTGTTTTTTTTTACTTTTTGAAATGTAATTTTATCATTGTAACCAACTATAATAGCTACATATATTAACATTTTTGAATTTCAATGTAATTTGAAAGTTTAAAATGCTAATTTATGCTGATTTGTTTCAAAAATATATTTTAGTAGTAGCTTGAGCAAATTCGTTTTAAAAAAATCAAAATCGTGGCCTTCTTAATTTTTTTTTAGATCATCACTTTTATGTTACACGATTTTGAAAATAATAAGGAGCATTAAAATCTGCGGTAATTAATATTTTAATTTTTAAATGTAGAAATAATATTTTCAAAAAATGTTAATACTATTTATCAGTTACATTAATATAATCAGTTATATTAATATAATCTCACAACATTAATCAGTTTTTTTTAGAAATACTCTGGATTTACAATACACTAAAATGTTCTCTCCCTTCGCATTTCAGATTGGCGTGTGGAAGTCGTGGCAAAAAGAAGGGTTGGACATCAAGGACATCGTATGGCCAGGCAACTCGCACACCCCTCCTCAGGGGGTGCCTGAAAAGTTTCATTTAAAGATAACGTTCCTAGAAGAACCGCCTTACATAAACATGGCTCCGCCTGACCCGATAACAGAGAAGTGCAGCATGAACCGGGGTGTGATCTGTCGGGTCACGAGTGATGCCGACATCGGAGAGTAAGTATATCAACACACAATTTTTTAAATATGGGTGGTGTAAAATACAAAGGGCGTGTTGTAGTCTGCGGGAGAAAGTAGTAGTCCTGGCGATCACCAGGTCGGCCGCAGGATCCATCCCATTTCCTCTCGAGCAAGTTGTGGTATCTGTGCTGTTGGTAGGCTGCTAGGTTGTTGTAGTGTAGTGGATGGTCTTCGTCGTGTTCTGTCAAGCAATCGTCCAGTGGTGAGAGAAGTTGTTCTCCTTATAACATTTTGTTTCTGTTTTAAAAACATTACAATATATGACTTGTACATGGCTTTATTGCATCTTGTCTAGGTGAGAAATTAAGATGTGGGTTGGGCTTGGATTTTATGGATGCATAGTTTGAAGAAGAGTGACTATGTGATTTTCACATGAGCCACTTCATTGGGATTCGTAGACTAGATTCTGTATTCTGTACAGCCTTTTTCTGTATCGTAGCGGGGGAGCGGGATCTGTCACAATGGCCGACAGATGCGCGTGTTTGGAGCCTTCTGCTCGCGATGCTAGGGAGAGTTTGAGGGAATATTCCTCGAGTGTGAGGACTTAAAGGCCGTGGCCTATGGTTTCGTTTCTGACGAACCACGGAGATTCAGTCAGTAAACGGAGAGAGCGGTTTTGGAAGGATTTCCCGTTTCCTTCGAGTGTTAGAGATGAGTGAGTACCAAGCCGGGGCTGCAAAAATTAGTATGGGTCTGGTGTAAATTTTATACGTGGTCAGCCTGATTTTTAGTGGTTGACAAAAAGCCCTATGGCTTTTGTTCGCAAAAACAGGAAAAACTTTACCGTGAGCCGCAGAAGCTTTGCCTATCAATTGCTTGACATCTGTTTTCGGCCTGTATTTATACTGTTAAAATGGGAGGAAGAACACACCAGTCAGAATACAGCTTTGTTCACGGGAGGCGCGATGTGATGCGCCGGCAGTAGTGCTTGGGCAGAAGTGAATTAGGCCCGAATAGACACCCGAGATACGCGGGTACTGTGAAACAGTCGGGAGTGAGTCTTGACTGACGGTAGTGAATTAGGTTTCGCAGGCTACGGCCCTTTTCAGGCCCGGGAGAGAAGTTCGGGGATTTTTAGCGTGGTTGTTTAGGGTGTTAGTAAGCGGAACTAGGTTGTGTAACTCGGTTCCTATGTTGTATAGACTATGTCAGGCGTAACCCACAAAATATCGAAAACGAGGTTTTGCTATTATATGTTTTGTTGAGTATCCGTTGCACCTACTGGCTAAACGACGTAACCCTGCAAAAATATTTATAAATAAATTAAATCAATTGCCAATTAGAAATCGCTAATTATTATAAAATGCTAATCATTATCGCCAATTAAGCTTATTATTGTGTTGATCGCCAATTATAAATTTAAAAAATCAATCGTACGATATGTGAATTTGTTTGATATCAATACGTCAATCGATATAAAAACTGTTGATTTCTTTATTTTAAGTTGAAGTACAAAAAATCTAGGGTTTATTGTTCAGTTTATGCTTCGGCTAGCTTTCAGTTCAATTCACATTTAACGTCATTACTTTCAGTTCCATCCACATTCAACGTTATTACTTTCAGTTCCATCCACATTCAACGTTATTACTTTCAGTTCCATTCACATTTAACGTTATTACTTTCAGTTCCATTCACACTTAACGTTATTACTTTCAGTTCCATCCACATTCAACGTTATTACTTTCAGTTCCATTCACACTTAACGTTATTACTTTCAGTTCCATCCACATTCAACGTTATTACTTTCAGTTCCATTCACACTTAACGTTATTACTTTCAGTTCCATTCACATTCAACGTTATTACTTTCAGTTCCATTCACACTTAACGTTATTACTTTCAGTTCCATCCACATTCAACGTTATTACTTTCAGTTCCATTCACATTTAACGTTATTACTTTCAGTTCCATTTACACTTAACGTTATTACTTTCAGTTCCATTCACATTTAACGTTATTACTTTCAGTTCCATTCACATTTAACGTTATTACTTTCAGTTCCATTCACATTTAACGTTATTACTTTCAGTTCCATTCACATTTAACGTTGTTCTATTCACATTTAACGTTATTACTTTCAGTTCCATTCACATTTAACGTCATTACTTTCAGTTCCATTTACATTTAACGTTGTTCCATTCACATTTAACGTTATTACTTTCAGTTCCATTCACATTTAACGTTGTTCTATTCACATTTAACGTTATTACTTTCAGTTCCATTCACATTTAACGTTGTTCTATTCACATTTAACGTTATTACTTTCAGTTCCATTCACATTTAACGTCATTACTTTCAGTTCCATTTACATTTAACGTTGTTCCATTCACATTTAACGTTATTACTTTCAGTTCCATTCACACTTAACGTTATTACTTTCAGTTCCATTCACATTTAACGTTATTACTTTCAGTTCCATTCACACTTAATGTTATTACTTTCAGTTCCATTCACACTTAACGTTATTACTTTCAGTTCCATTCACATTTAACGTTATTACTTTCAGTTCCATTCACACTTAATGTTATTACTTTCAGTTCCATTCACACTTAACGTTATTACTTTCAGTTCCATTCACATTTAAAGTTATTACTTTCAGTTCCATTCACATTTAACGTTATTACTTTCAGTTCCATTCACATTTAACGTTATTACTTTCAGTTCCATTCACATTTAACGTTATTACTTTCAGTTCCATTCACATTTAACGTTATTACTTTCAGTTCCATTCACACTTAATGTTATTACTTTCAGTTCCATTCACATTTAACGTTATTACTTTCACTTCCATTCACATTTAACGTTATTACTTTCACTTCCATTCACATTTAACGTTATTACTTTCACTTCCATTCACATTTAACGTTATTACTTTCACTTCCATTCACATTTAACGTTATTACTTTCACTTCCATTCACATTTAACGTTATTAAGAAAAAAAATTATTGTACAATTAATTCTGAAGTTATTACAAAAAAAATATATAACTCACCAAGTCTTAGATCTTACTATTATGTTAGATATATTATTTATTTTTAGATATATTATTTTGTTGTTTTGTGTAAACTGTATTTCGTTGCGCATTGAATAAAATATACGACCCCGCAAGGGGGTGCAGACTAGCTGCACCTATTGAGAGGATTTAGACATCCCTCGTGGTAACCGAATCTAACACACACTTACACTTACGACTTTAACTCTTTACTCACACTTACATTTAGGGAGGCGATAATAGCCTCAATGTGCTTTTCGCCTTAAAATAACAAAAAAATAAATAAATAAAATATACGGTAATACAGAACTACCCGTAGCAAACAAGGACTGCTGTGCAGGACAGGAACACAACACTTCCTGCATGGCCAACAACTTGTTAACAGGGAGGATTCATTTTGTCACTTTATCTGCACCCTTAGCGAATTCAGAACAGCTTACATTTCCATGTTCTGTGACACAATACGGATAATTGTTTTAAAAAATACTCGTAATTATTACATTCTCTGATTCTCGCGCAAACGCTTACCTTGCAGACGATCAGTAACACCCCCTAACAACTAATCGTTAGTTCGGAAAATTTCTAAACTCTACAGTATCTGAGTTAAAACATAGGAAATTATATAGATAAACATGGTTGCAAACAATATATCAGATTTATTTTGTGTTTTGCGTGGTCACTGCTTACGTCAACGTAATTAAAGTTAATGAAATGTTGCGAAAATATTACACGGACTTACTTGCATTAAATTGTTTACGCTAAAATAAATGAGGTTAGAAAATATACCGACAAAAAAATTGGTCTACCGCTCGAAATCAGTTAATTAGATTCAGTTAATAATATTAAATCAACGTACTGCGTTTAAAACTTTAATAAAATACAATGTAAAACAAAATTTGTTGGCCAAAAAGGTAAATCAACAAACATTTTTTGCTAAATTAAAATCTTTCTTGAGATATATATGAAATTTTTTTAAAAATACTAATATTTACACGTAAAATATCACCTAAATCGGGCACAACAGTCACACAAGTCTGCGCGCGCGCCAACACACACACACACACACACACACACACACACACACACACACACACACACCACACACATACACACACAACACACGCACACACGAGCGCACACTCACGCGCGCGCACACACACACACACAACACACACGCACGCGCGCACACACGTACACACAACACACACACGTACGCACAAGAGCGCACGCACGCGCACGAACACACACGCACGCGCGCACGCGCGCACACACGCGCGCGCGCACACATACACACACACACACACACAAACACACACACACACACACACACACACACACACACACACACACGCGCACACACACACACACACACACACACACACAACACACACACGAGCGCGCGCGCACACACGCGCGCACGCACGCACGCGCACACGCACGCACAATAGCGCACGCACAAGAGCGCACGCACAAGAGCGCACGCACAAGAGCGCACGCACAAGAGCGCACGCACACACAACACACACGCGCGCACACACACACACACACACACACACACACACACACACACACACACACACACACACACAGAAATACAGAGAAGGACAGGAGGGAGAATGAAGGGAGAGAGAGATCGAATATCACACGATGGGCGACATTAGCCAATATTGTAATTATAAACAAAACCAATTACGTTAAGTCTAATCTAGATCTGTGTAAGTTGTGTTTTAAAATAGGTAATTTGTTTCAATTAATTAAAACTGTTCAAACCTGATCAAATTAAATTAACACCCATTTATCGATGTATTTACTATCGAAATATGGCTGAGTTGTCATTAGAATATATGCATTATTAACACATCCGTAAAATATCTGGTGCATTTCCGCGTAAAGCTAAACTTAAAACAAAAAATATGTTTACCAGAAAATACCTTTCAAAATGGCGGCCATTAAAAATTATAAAAAACCTGTCTTTTTATTTTACGTTCAATTAAAAATCTGATTTCACCATTGTAATCATGGTTAAAACCTGCATTAATTAGCATTAATTTTCAAGTTCTATTTATAAGACGAGAAAGGAAATCACATTTTGTGATACTCTTTTTGGAAATTCGCTTCCATCACAGTGAGACAGGTGGAAGATGCTCACAGCACGATACAAAGCAGTTCGAGGGATAACAAAGTTTCATTCTGTCGTAATTGGATTCACTAATAACGAGATTATCCAGTCAGACTCGATACAGTGGACCAGATCTCAGGAATATATCAACGCAATGAACTATTGAGTGCTTTCCTGTGTTATGGTCGTTAAATATACATTCACACTGCGGAAACTCAATATACAATGGCACCTTGCCTTTTCTACTAACGGAAAGCAATTATTGTTTAACTTTAAAACTGTCTGCAAGCTTACATTGTAATATTGTAGGATATTTTTATTGGAATATGTTATGAACTAGTAGGCCCGTGCGAACTTCCGCAGGTAATGGTGAAAATAAACTAATAATATAGAACAATGTACAGCAAGAAGTATTTAGTTATTTTAAAACAATGTCATTCAATATACGAGGAGTGTTCAAAAAGTAAGGAGGATTTTTAAATTTCGCGGGCTTGGAGAGTCCGATTGTCAAACATTTTTTTTTATTATGTTGGTATACATGCCCTTAAAGTATGATTAAACTTTCAGCTGTTTCCATTTGTTGACTTTGTCAGTGATAGCCACTAAGGTTAAACGTGTTTTTATGAGCTCGTCGATTTTCATTTGTTAAAGGAAATGGATCAAAGAATTTATATCAAATTTTGCGTATAAAATGAAATAAAGTATAACAAAGTGTGTGACATGTTAACAAAGGCCTACGGTGAGTCTGCTATGATTAAAGCAAGAGTTTACGAGTGGTATAAATGTTTCCAAGAAGACTGTGAACACGTTGAAGATGACGAACGCCCTGGACGCCTCAGCACTTCAACAACCGATGAAAACGTGGAAAAAGTGACAGAAATGGTTATGAACAATCACAGAATCACAATTAGAGAGGTCGTTGATGATGTTTGCATATCGATTGGATCGTGTCATGGCAATGTTTCCAGTATTTTTTTTATGAAACGCTTGGCAGCAAAATTCGTTCCAAAAATTTTTGAATTTTGAACAAAAACAGCGGCGAATGGAATTAGCTCAGGAGTCACTAAATGAAGTCAACGACGATGCAGAATTACTAAAACGTATTATAACAAATGACGAAACATGGGTTTACGGATATGACGTTGAAACTAAGGCTCAATCATCTCAGTGGAGGCATTCTGGCTCGCCAAGATCGAAAAAGGCTCGACAAGTGCGGTCGAACGTGAAGTGCTCACTGTGTTCTTCGATATTAATGGCATAGTGCATCATGAATTCCTGCCACCAGGTGGAAAGGTCAATAAGGAGTACTACCTACAAGTTCAACGCCGTTTGCGTGAAACAATCCGAAAAAAAACGCCCGGATCTGTGGAAAAACAATTAATGACTTTTGCACCACGAAATGCACCAGCTCACACTTCATCGCTTGTTCGTGAATTTTTGGCCAAAAACAGTACTGTAACGATGCCCCAGCCTCCATATTCGCTAAACATGGCTCCGTGTGAATTTTTCCTATTTCCAAAAATAAAGAGAATCTTAAAGGGCCGTCGTTTTACAGCCGTAGATGACATTAAAAGCGCATCGATGAAAGAACTAAATAAAGGCTATCTGAAAGATTGAATTTGAGAAGTGTTTCGAGGATTGGAAGAAGCGCTGGCACAAGTGCATAATCTCCAATGGGGACTACTTTGAAGGCGACAACATCAATGTAGAAGAATAAATAAATATTTTGTTCAAAAAATTAAAATTCTCGTTACTTTCTGAACACACCTCGTATTCAGGTTATTTAATACAACAGGCCTTACTTTGTTCTACAGTTGTTTTTAAAATTATAACTTATAAAATGAATGACTGAATTCTAACATTGTATTTTATTAAATTATTTACAAATAAAACGTACCATAACCGGGTTTAACATTACATACCTAAATCAACTTGCAGTATTTACTGTTTACTAAAAGCAGAGTCTTTTTTTCCTTAGTTTACGCCTTCATTGGAACACTTCATCAGTCCATACACTTCCAAGTCCAATATCGCTATTGAGAGACTAGCGTTTCAGCCTCTTCCGTTCCCAAAATTTCTTCATCCTGTCCGACCTGGCTGCCCTTTGTTCATCAGTTATGGTATAGGTCTTTCGTTCAAATGTTGTTAGCTTGAATCGCAGATATTAGTCCTAAGAAACCGTTTCTCTGCTCTATCTTCAATTTGAGGCACCGTCAAATTTAACTCTTCTAAATCACTCTGGATCTCTTTGAACCAATTATTCTGCGTTTTAATATTCCAGAAATAGCTAAATAACTGTTTCACTAGTCAGGTTTCTGGAAGGTGTGCTATATGGCCGCAAAAAGCAATTCTCCTTTTCCGCATCGTGTCTATTATTGACTCACTTTCTCGATATATCACTTCATTCGGTAGTAATCTCAATTGGCCATTCACTTGGTGTTTCTTGTTAATGATTGTTCTGATGATCCTTCTATCTGCTTTCTGCAGTTTATCGATTGTTGATTTAATCTTCAACTTGAAGAGTATTTTATTAAATAACATTTACATATTAGAACTGGCCTAGATTGTCTTTCTAAACTGTTTCGGTCAATAATTATTTAATTGTTGGATACTGTAATAATTCAAACATTACTTCCGACAATGTTTTTTTTAGCAATCAGCTGTTTTGGTACATACGCAATTTGTCTGCATTGTGCTGCACTCTCACGGTGACACTTTATACTATTCCTGGAATTTTGTTTACAGACCTTTTATCGGTTTTAAGTCGGTTTTATTTTATTGTAGAACCTTAAAATGGGAAAGTATGAGACGTGAGATTGCCCTGACGTTGCATGTAGTTTCAATAACGCAAGAGCATTGTTATATTATTTTTAGGTACAAAAACGATCGTAATGTTTATCGTAATAACATATTAAAGATATGCTAAAGATATATTAAAGATACGCATACAACGATACGTATAACGTTTGGAGGATGAGCAGAAAATAACGTTATTCAGCTAAAAATAAAAATCATGTATCATGTTTTCTCTTCCTTTTTTATTTTAATTACTATATTTTTTTCGAAAACAAATTAACGCAGCTAGTTTTTACTAACATCATCTGAAACTTATTATAGTCTATAAGCTGTTCAATGAAATCATCAGCTGTTCTTTAAGAATTTTATATATAACAACTGGCATTTTAATATAAATACCGAAACTAAATTAACGATTCATTTTATATACTAAAATTGGTCAAATTTCTTCTTAGTTTCCGTAGTGTTGAGGTTATCGCTTGTGTCTCATATGCGCAAGGTCCCTGATTCGACCCCAGCGGAAACACTCTAAAGTTTTTAATTTTTATAATATAATTTATATGTATAACTTTATAATTAATGTAACATGAGACTTGTGACGTGCAAAATATACTGTTATATATATTTTTGGTACATACGCAATTTGTCTGCATTGTGCTGCACTCTCACGGTGACACGTTATACTATTCTAAGGATTTTCTTTACAGACCATTTATCGGTTTTAAGTCAGTTTTATTTTATTTTATAAGTCAGTATTATATCTAATTCATATTATATTTCTGAAAGTTTGTGTGTTTGTTTGTTTGTTTGTTTGTTTGTTTGTTTGTTTGTTTGTTTGTTTGTTTGTTTGTTTGTTTGTTTGTTTGTTTGTTTGTTTGTTATTCAATCACGCTTTAATCACTTGACCAATTGAGATGAAATTTGGTACGAATATGGTTTAAGTATCAGAGATACATATAGGCCTATTCCCGTTTTACAAAACGTCATTATACTACTTACCCAGCCCAAAATAATTATCAGTTTTTAGTTTTGTGTCATGTGTTAATTGTAGTTATTTACTGGACATGTGATTTAGTTACCTGAGATGAACATAGATTCAATCCTATTTTAATAATCTTAATCTGTGTTTTATTTATTGCAAAATTATTGTTTTTAATGTAACATTTTCATATTTTAGTTGAAATTTTTTTCAAAACTGACTTTAATTTGTTACTTTGTGTTGAATTTTCAATATTAAATGTAAAAAAAATCCCTACACATAGTGCCAATTGTAAGGTAGTATATATATATTTGTGTAATTACATTACATGAAATATAGTAAATATGCAGTGTAGCATAACCTATATTTTTCGATATTTTTGTTACTAAAATGCTTTTATTATGTGCCCAAGAGCAAGAATCCAAAATATGAAAGCACGAGAAGTACGATAAAATTTAAAATAAAAGTGACCAACATAACCTCAAAATTGGTACCAGGCGAAAATCAGTAACGTGTTGTAAATCGGTAAAACAATAAAAATACGACTAACACGGGTGATAAGAAACCAATTTTTTAAAAGAATTCTGCATAACCAAACTGACACGGTTGTTAGGCCTAACAAGGTGATGCATGAAAAAACCTTTATATTTTTTTAAAAAATAGCCTACTATATATCCTGACACGGTTGTTAGGCCTAAAACGGTGATGCGTGAAAAACCTTTACATTTTTTTTAAGAATACTACATATCCTAACTGACATGGTTGTTAGGCCTAACACGGTGATGCGTGAAAAAAACTTTATATTTTTTTAAAGACTTCTACATATCCCAACTGACACGGTTGTTGGGCCTATCATGGTGATGGTGAAAAAAACCTTTATTTTTTTTAGAATACTACATAACCTAATTGACACGGTTGTTAGGCCTAACACTGTGATGTGTTAAAAACCTTTATATTTTTTTAAAGAATACTACATATCCTAACTGACATGGTTGTTAGGCCTAACACGATGATGCGTGAAAAAACATGTATAATGTTTTAAAGAATACTACATAACATAACTTATACGGATGTTGAGCCTATCACGGTGATGTGTGAAAAACCTTTATATTTTTTTAAAGAATACTACATGTCCTAACTGATACGATTGTTAGGCCTATCATGGTGATGTATAAAAAAACCATTACTTTTTAAAGAATATTATATAACCTAATTGACACGGCTGTTAGGCCTAACACGGTGATGCGTGAAAAAAAACCTTTATATTTTTTTTAAAGAATACTACATATCCTAACTGACACGGTTGTTGGGCCTATCACGGTAATGTGTGAAAAAAACCTTTATTTTTTTAAAATAGTACTGAAAACCTTAACTGACACGGTTGTTAGGTCTACCATGGTAATGCGTGAAAAATACTTTATAGTTTTTTAAAAGAATACTCCATAAGCTAACTAACATGGTTGTTATGCCTAACACGGTGATCCATTAAAAAAACCTTTATTAATTTTTTTTAAATAGTACTTATAACCTAACTGACACGATTGTTGGGCCTAATAAGGTGATGCATGAAAAAAACCGTTATATTTTTTTAAAGAGTACTCCAAACCTTAACTGACACGTTTGTTAGGCCATGGTGATGCGTGAAAAATCTTTATTATTTTTTTTAAAGAATACTGCATAAGTTAACTAACATGGTTGTTAAGCCTATCGCGGTGATGCATTAAAAAACACCTTTATTTATTTTTTAAAAAATAGTATTCCAGAACCTAACTGACACGGTTGTTGGGCCTAATACGGTGATGCAGGAAAAAAGCCTTATTTTTTTTTAAAGAGTACTCCATAACTTAACTAACACGGTGGTGCGTTAAAAAAACCTTTATTTTAAAAAAGAAATACACCATAACCTAACTGACACGGTAGTTGGTCCTAACACGGTGATGCGTGATCTTTAATGTATATTACGATTGCGGGAAAAGCCGTGACGGTTAACAGGTAATCATATTATATTTCTGAAAGTTTGTTTTTGTTTATTTGTTTGTTATTCAATCACACTTTAACTACTGGACCAATTGAGATTAAATTTGGTATGAACACGGTTTAGGTACCTGAGATAAACACAATACTATTCCAGTTTAATTGAATAATAGTGATTTTTTAATAATACTGTATTTTATTAAAATATGACAGGACCCTGTTTTAGAGTATCGAGTAGAAAAAATGTATATTTCTTGGCCGAAAACCATAAATCGTATAATATTGTAAATAGAAATATATTAAAATGAAATGATCTATTCTGATTTTGAAAATCGACTATAAATTTTATAGCCTACATTATAATTGCAGGCAAAGCCGCAACGGGTAACAGCTAGTCTATATATAAATGAGGATTTGGGTGTGGGTGTGTTTTGTAGCATAAAGAAGAAGTGCCAGCACTTTAGATCCGATTTGTTCGAACATAACACAAGTAATAACGGATTTTCATATCCACAAGATTGGGTAAGTTAGTTGCTTATCAAAATCACTGAACCAGGATCAAGGTTCATTTTCGTTTTTTTAATGAATTCCTTAATTTATGCAGAATATATCGCTGTTTGCGATGGTAAATCCGTTAATAGAAATATTTCATTAAATATAATGTAATAACATTTAATAAAATTTCGTTTGTGTTTGAAAATTCACTTCCACTACATGAGCGAGACAGCTGCGTGCGCTGATAATGTTATTTATGAGTAAAATAAATAATGCGTATGAATTTATTTCACGTTTAACTGGTTTCAGTTTGGAGGTGGGACACAGGAATGGTACCTACTACCAGTGCTGTTCTGGCTTCTGCATCGATCTGCTGGAAAAGTTTGCGGAGGAACTGGGCTTTACGTATGAACTGGTGAGGGTTGAAGATGGTCGGTGGGGCACGTTGGAGGTTAGTGCTAATTACTTCATCTGTGATATTCTGCGTTAAACTTAACGTTTTCATTTTGATGCACATTAACTTTTGATGTCCGTTGTTTTGTCAATTTAAGTCAGTTGATTTTAACGTAATAGTTTTAAAACTATAATGTGTATTTAAAAAGTGACAAAACAATTTGAAATGAAAAATTGTGTGATTATATAAGACTAGCGTTACCCGTCGCGGCTTCGCCCACGAAACTTAAACTGTTCCAGTAATGTAATAATTTAGAAACAAAAAAATATATTAATAAAAGCGTGATCATCTAAACTCATGATTATTTTACAGTAAATATGAAAAATATTATAACCTGAATATGTTGTTTTATTGCTTCAAACGTGTTCCATTCGAATTTATTGATCAAGAATATTTTTGTCCAATACAAACATTTATACCTATTCTATATTTTTGTCCTTTTAGGGGATGAATTCGGGGGAAAATACTGAATTGCGTGTATCATAATTTGTGTTTTAAAATACTTTGTTTACTTTTAAGAAAATTTGATAAAAAATATTTTTCTCCAACGCAAACACTCTTTTTTCTCCCATGATAACTCTTTTTCAATTTTTATTCTTTTAGGGGATGAATTCAGAAAAATGTTGAAATATGTGTTTCATAGCATATTTCTAGAATATAAGATAAAAAAAATATTTTTTCAATACAAAATTGTACCCCTTTTTTATATTTTATACCTTCTTTCAATCTCTTTAGGGGATGCGTTTTGGGGAAAAGGTGAAAAATATATTTCATTACTTATACTTAAGAGTGACTATGTTACGTTTTAAGGTCAGATGAAAAACATATTTTTTCCAATAAAAATTGTTGTACCTCATGTTTACCTCTTTAGGAGTTGCATACTGGAAAATCGTTTTTCAGTGCACCCCTTTTTCAGTGCATCTCGACAATGTTGTAAGAAGGTACCCTGAAAATTTCAAGTCTCTAGCTATAGTAGTATTGGCTGTACGTTGATTATTAAATTTGGACTTGGTTAGTAGTTTAATGGTGTTAAAATCTAATTTTTACAAAATCCTTTATTAGTGCACCTTGACATTGTTGTAAGAATGTACCTTGAAAATTTCAAATCTCTAGCTATAATAGTATTGGCTGTACGTTGTTTATTAAATTTGGATTGGGTAAGTAGTTTAATGGAGTTAAAATCAATTTTTTGCCAAATCCTTTCTTAGTACGCGTTTACATATTAAAACGAAGATATCCTCAAAATTTCAAGTCTCTAGGTATTATAGTTTGGGCTGTACGTTGATCAGTCAGTCAGTCAGAACATTTTATATAAGAGATAATATAAGCCTTTTATACTCGTATAAGAGATAATAATTAATTCTAAAAGACAGAGATTGATTTAATATACTAATATAATCTGTAAACATTTTGTCGATAAACAGACAATAAACAACATAATTTGATGACTATTTAAATCCAAAAAACATTTATTACTAATGTGCCAAAAGCAAATTTTACAAGAATACAGAAATTGTAATGTTTTATGTTTCAAAGCTATTTTAAAAATCTAGCCTATATTAAGACTATCTCCTTAATGAGTTATTCATTTAGGCTAATACCCAGCGTTATTCCGTTAAGAGTTATCCATTTATGTTACTAGTATATAAAAACAAAAGTCCAGACATACAGTCTCTCCACTCCCCACAAGGCTAAAGAGCTGTCATTTAGCATAGATACTTTAGATATTTAAGAAAACTGAAGGTGTTTCATTTGATGTTTTGTTTTTGAGCTAAATTGGGGCGACTACCCTTTTACTATTGTAATAATACTTAATGTTACATGTTACTTACCCGACTATTGTAATAATACTTAATGTTTAAAAAAAATGTAAATAATTACATTTTAATACTGGTTTCTGTGGTAACGAATTTAAATAATTAAATTTTTAACGTCGGTTGCTACGATGACCGATTTAAATAATTAAATATTAATATATGATAACGGACTTTAATAATTAAATGTTATATTGGTTGCTATGATAACCGATTTAAATAATGAAATATTTAATTTTGGTTGCTATGGTAACCGATTTAAATAATGAAATGTTTAATTGGTTGCTATGATAAGCGATTTAAATAATGAAATATTTAATTTTGGTTGCTATGGTAACCGATTTAAATAATGAAATGTTTAATTGGTTGCTATGATAAGCGATTTAAATAATGAAATGTTTAATTGATTGCTATGATAACCGATTTAAATAATGAAATGTTTAATTGGTTGCTATGATAAGCGATTTAAATAATGAAATATTTAATGTTGGTTGCTATGATAACCGATTTAAGTAATGAAATATTTAATTAGTTGCTATGATAACCGATTTAAATAATGAATATTTAATTGGTTACTATGATAACCGATTTATGTAATGAAATAGTTAATTAGTTGCTATGATAACCGATTTAAGTAATGAAATATTTAATGTTGCCTCCTATGATACACTATTTAAATAATGAAATATTTAATTGGTTGCTATGATAACCGATTTAAATAATGAAATGTTTAATTGGTTGCTATGATAACCGATTTAAATAATGAAATATTTAATTGGTTGCTATGATAACCGATTTAAGTAATGACATATTTAATTAGTTGCTATGATACACGATTTAAATAATGAAATATTTATTTGGTTGCTATGATAACCGATTTAAATAATAAAATATTTAATGTTGATTGCTATGATGCGCGATTTAAAAAATAAAATCATTAATATTGGTAGCTTTGATAACAGAATTAAATCACAAAGACTGAGCCCGAGATCTAAGAGATATGCAGCGAATGGTTTGGCCCCACAACAAATAGGGGTTCGTCTAGATTTCATTACAGATTGATCATAATTTATTTTTAAACGAATTTTCAGAACGGAAAATGGAACGGACTGATCCAAGACTTGGTCAACCGTAAAACAGATATGGTGATGACGTCACTGATGATAAACTCAGAGAGAGAAGCGGTCGTAGACTTCACGGTGCCTTTCATGGAAACTGGGATCGCTATTGTCGTCGCCAAGAGAACAGGCATTATCTCACCGACCGCTTTCTTAGGTGACAAAATATTGTTTACTATCTGCTTACTAATTTACTAATATATTTTCATAAGAACGAGTAACCTATACACTTGAACAAAAAGTAGTAAATTATATGTTTATAATAAAATAACT
>CM040187.1:49526280-49623780 GCA_022606455.1 Callitettix versicolor
ACTGGGGCGTCCAGGGCGTTCGTCATCTTCAACGTCTTCACGGCCTTCTTGGAAACGCTTATACCACACGTAAACGTTTGCTTTACTCATAGCAGACTCACCATAGGCCTTTGTTAACATTTCACACACTTTGTTACACTTTATTCCATTTTTTACGCAAAATTTTATACAAATTCTTTGATCCATTTCTTTTAACAAACGAAAATCGCCGAGCTCATAAAAACACGTCTAACCTTAGTGGCTGTCACAGACAAAGTCAACAATGAAAATAGCTGAAAGTTTTGTCATACTTCAAGGGCATGTATACCAACATAATAAAAAAAATGTTTGACAATCGGACTCCCAAGCCCGCGATATTTAAAACTCGTTACTTTCTGAACACACCTCGTACAGAGCGCTCCACGACAGCGCTCGTAACATTTCCGCCAATTTAACCGGTAACTTTAATATTTACGAAAAATGTTACTGGAACAATTTTGTTGGACATTGTATGGTTTTTTTCTCCATGAAGCTGTCAAAATCATAATAGGTTTTGCCGTTCAGCCAGTCTTACAGGACATTCTCAACTTTGAATCAGAGCCAGCCATCTCGAAATGGATGTGAATGGGAAAAATCTTACGCATACGTCTTTCGAGCATCATACAAGGTACCTTCGTGCCAAATTTTAAAACAATCGGCCAATCTGTTTGTTTCAAATTGCGTACACTCGTCATCGTTAAATCAGAAGCCGCCATGTTGAAACAAAAGTAAGTAGGAAGAAGCTTACGCATAAGTTTTTTGGGCTTTACAAAATGCATCTTCGTATCAAATTTCAAAACAATCGATTCTTGTGTTTGGCAAAAACTGCGAACACTCGTTATTATAAATCAGTGGCCGCCATCTTGAAACGGAGATGGTTGGGAAAAATTACATTACATCATTTGGGCTTCAAACACGGTACCTTTGTACCAAATTTCAAAACAATCGGTCCATGCGTTTGGCAAAAACTGCGAAACGTCGCTTCGCTCGTTAAATTAAATTTGGATGACTTTCCACAAAACCTGATCAAAATCGTTAGAGTAATATTTTCGTCAAAAATTATTTCATTTTCGTTTTTTATTTTAAAAAATTGTTCAAGACAATGCATTTTGTTTCCAACACAGACTGACAAACATCCCAGTAAGAATAACTTTAAAATGTCTATAGACACATGGAAATTGGTAGAAATATTAAATCTTGAAATCAGTTTTCTTTGTCAAACTGGTAAAACGAAAAAGCAAAAACACCTTTTATTAATATCAAACGCAAGTATATGTCGTGGTTCACTGGTTGAATATAAAATAAATTATTCCTTAAAACCTAAATCAAGTAGGCCGATAATTAACGAAGTTCCAAATCTTCGTGTTTTTATATTAACAATAGTTTTGAATAGATGATGTATCTAATAAGGCAACATTTTCGTTGGACATTATTTTAAAATTATTTAATTGTTCAGAAGTTTGCACAAAGTTTTTTAATTACCGCTTCCAGCTGATGCTTCCTTTATTCTTTCTTGTGATAAATTGGCTTTGTTTCAGAAAGTAGCTCCCGTCTCCACAAACCACAGGTTCTCTTTGTTCAGGACTTACTGGCTGGTGTGGGCAGTCCTATTCCAGGCTGCGGTGCACGTCGACTCGCCTCGCGGTTTCACCTCGAGGTAACTAAAGTCATTTGTTTCGACAAAGTCAAGAATATAAAGGTTAAGCAGCGGATTTTCATTGCAGTCGTACTTGCACGCAAGTGGTACAACGTAACCAAGGCCGAATTCCCTAGCTCCACAATCGCCGTGGCACTGGGTTTTACAAGATAGTTAAACAAAATTCGTCCCTATTTTGATGTACAACTACTGTTTGACCTAGATCGCAATGGCACTGGGTTTTACAAGAAACGTTAAACCAAAGTTGTCCCTATTTTGATGCACTACTACTGTTTGACCTAGATCGTAGTGGCACTGGGTTTTACAAGAAAAGTTAAATCAAAGTTGTCCCTATTTTGATGTATTACTACTGTTTGACCCAGATCGCAGTGGTACTGGGTTTTACAAGAAAAGTTAAACGAAAATCGTTCCTATTTTGATTTAAAACTACTGTTTGACCTAGATCGTAGAGGCACTGGGTTTTACAAGAAAAGTTAAACCAAAATCGTTCCTATTTTGATGTACTACTACTTGTTGACCTAGATCGCAGTGGCACTGGGTTTTACAAGAAAAGTTAAACCAAAATCGTTCCTATTTTGATGTACTACTACTGTTTGACCTAGATCGCAGTGGCACTGGGTTTTACAAGAAAAGTTAAACCAAAATCGTTCCTATTTTGATGTACTACTACTTGTTGACCTAGATCGCAGTGGCACTGGGTTTTACAAGAAAAGTTAAACCAAAATCGTTCCTATTTTGATGTACTACTACTGTTTGACCTAGATCGCAGTGGCACTGGGTTTTACAAGAAAAGTTAATCCAAAGTAGTCCCTATTTTGATGTACTACTACTGTTTGACCTAGATCGCAGTGGCACTGTGTTTTACAAGAAAAGTTAAATCAAAGTAGTCCCTATTTTGATGTATTACTACTGTTTGACCTAGATCGCAGTGGCACTGGGTTTTACAAGAAAAGTTAAACCAAAATCGTTCCTATTTTGATGTACTACTACTGTTTGACCTAGATCGCAGTGGCACTGGGATTTACAAGAAAAGTTAAACCAAAGTTGTCCCTATTTTGATGTATTACTACTGTTTGACCCAGATCGCAGTGACACTGGGTTTTACAAGAAAAGTTAAACCAAAGTTGTCCCTATTTTGATGTACTACTACTGTTTGACCTAGATCGCAGTGGCACTGGGTTTTACAAGAAAGGTTAAACCAAAGTTGTCCCTATTTTGATGTACTACTACTATTTGACCTAGATCGCAGTGACACTGGGTTTTACAAGAAAAGTTAAACCAAAGTTTCCCTATTTTGATGTACTACTACTGTTTGACCTAGATCGCAGTGGCACTGGGTTTTACAAGAAAGGTTAAACCAAAGTTGTCCCTATTTTGATGTACTACTACTATTTGACCTAGATCGCAGTGACACTGGGTTTTACAAGAAAAGTTAAACCAAAGTTTCCCTATTTTGATGTACTACTACTGTTTGACCTAGATCGTAGTGGCACTGGGTTTTACAAGAAAAGTTAAACCAAAGTAGTCCCTATTTTGATGTATTACTACTGTTTGACCCAGATCGCAGTGGCACTGGGTTTTACAAGAAAAGTTAAACCAAAGTTGTCCGTATTTTGATGTACTACTACTGTTTGACCTAGATCGCAGAGGCACTGGGTTTTACAAGAAAAGTTAAACCAAAGCTGTCCCTATTTTGATGTACTACTACTGTTTGACCTAGATCGCAGTGGCACTGGGTTTTACAAGAAAAGTTAAACCAAAGTTGTCCCTATTTTGATGTATTACTACTGTTTGACCCAGATCGCAGTGACACTGGGTTTTACAAGAAAAGTTAAACCACAGTTGTCCCTATTTTGATGTACTACTACTGTTTGACCTAGATCGCAGTGGCACTGGGTTTTACAAGAAAAGTTAAATCAAAGTTGTCCCTATTTTGATGTACTACTACTGTTTGAAATAGATCGCAGTGGCACTTGGTTTTACAAGAAAAGTTAAACCAAAGTTGTCCCTATTTTGATGTATTACTACTGTTTGACCTAGATCGCAGTGGCACTGGGTTTTACAAGAAAAGTTAAACCAAAGTCATCCCTATTTTGATGTACTACTACTGTTTGACCTAGATCGCAGTGGCACTGGATTTTACAAGAAAAGTTAAACTAAAGTGGTTCCTATTTTGATGTACTACTACTGTTTGACCTAGATCGCAGAGGCACTAGATTTTACAAGAAAAGTTAAACCAAAGTTGTCCCTATTTTGATGATAACTACTACTGTTTAACCTAGATCGCAGATGCACTGGTTGAGGTTTTAAAATTATATGCAGATTTTATGCTTATTTTAATAGCCTAGTGGAAACAGAATACCAAAAAAGTGTACGGTAAATACAATAGTTCTGTAAGTTCGCTTCCATCACGACAGCTAGTTAGAAGCCTATTGCAGGCCTACATGTAAAGTAGATTTGTCCATCTTTTTACTAGAAGAATTTGACAGATAGAATTTGAATTTTTACTATAATAATCAATGACACGCCAATTATTATGTTGAGGAACCATTGCTGTAATATATAGGCATATATTGTGTTAAACTGACAAGATGTGTTTCTTTGACCGGAAATGTTTAGATTCATGACCAACGTTTGGGCTATGTTTGCTGTGGTCTTCCTCGCCATATATACTGCCAACTTGGCCGCCTTCATGATCACCAGAGAAGAGTTCCACGAGTTTTCTGGGATCGACGATCACAGGGTGAGTTTTTTTAGTAAATTCTATGGACTATGCTAACAATATTACAATTTACTTCATGGGCGATGTACGGGTGAAATATCTGAGGTGATATGACAAAATAAAAAAAATTTAAATTAGGTTGATCTTAAAACATTAAGTTGCTCTTACATTAGGTTGTTCTTACAACATTAGATTGCTCTTACATTAGGTTGTTCTTAAAACATTAGATTGCTCTTACATTAGGTTGCTCTTAAAACATTAGATTGCTCTTACATTAGGTTTCTCTTAAAACATTAGATTGCTCTTATATTAGGTTGCTCTTAAAACATTAGATTGCTCTTACATTTGATTGCTCTTAAAACATTAGATTGCTCTTAAAACATTAGATTGCTCTTACATTAGGTTCCTCTTAAAACATTAGATTGCTCTTACATTAGGTTGCTCTTATATTAGGTTGGTCTTAAAACATTAGATTGCTCTTACATTAGGTTGCTCTTAAAACATTAGATTGCTCTTACATTAGGTTGATCTTAAAACATTAGATTGCTCTTGCATTAGGTTGCTCTTAAAACATTAGATTGCTCTTACATTAGGTTGATCTTAAAACATTACTTTGCTCTTACATTACGTTGCTCTTAAAACATTAGATTGCTCTTACATTAGGTTGCTCTTAAAACATTAGATTGCTCTTACATTAGGTTGCTCTTAAAACATTAGATTGCTCTTACATTAGGTTGCTCTTAAAACATTAGATTGCTCTTTCATTAGGTTGCTCTTAAAACATTAGATTGCTCTTACATTATGTTGCTCTTAAAACATTAGATTGCTCTTACATTAGGTTGCTCTTAAAACATTAGATTCCTCTTACATTAGGTTGCTCTTAAAACATTAGATTGTTCTTACATTAGATTCCTCTTACATTAGGTTGCTCTTAAAACATTAGATTGTTCTTACATTACATTGCTCTTACATTAGATTGCTCTTACATTAGATTGCTCTTAAATTAGATTGCTCTTACATTAGGTTGTTCTTAAAATAATCTGTAAATTTTCACTGATCATAAAAAACGTTTATAAGTTTTTGATTAATTGTTCTTAAGTCTATTGACTGGTGGAATTTTGAATTTGGTATTAAAAAGTATCACTGAAAGAGTTTTCGAAGCTTATAATACGTTACCAGATATTTGGTGTTAGTATTACCTGTAAAGTGAATTAAGTTTAACCGTGAATAAAACGTTCAGTCTCAAGTTATTTAACTTGTTTCGCCAAAGTAATCGCTTAATTACTGCCTTCTTTATGCTGTTAAAACTTCTCTCTTCGAATGTCTAGACCAGAGTAATAAAAATTAACAATAGCTTCCTCATTGTTGAGTATCTTCTTTCTTCTCTTTCTGTTATTCCTCTACAAAGTATTGGTTCTTCTTTGATTTTCTTATAAGTTGGTCATTTATTGAGATCAATAAATTTTTATGTTTTTTTTGTTATTTTAAGGAGAAAAGCACATTGAGGCTATTATCGCCTCCCTAAATTTAAGTGTGAGTGTCAAGTGTTAAAGTCGAAAGTGTAGTGTTGCAAGTGTAAGAGTTAGACTCGGGTACCGCGAGGAACGTCTATATCCTCTCAATAGGTGAAACTAGTCTGCAAACCCATGCGGGGTTCCTAAATGTAAGTATGAGTGTAAAGTGTTAAATTCGTAAGTGTAGTATTGTAAGTATAAGTGTGTGTTAGATTCGGGTACCGCGAGGAACGTCTAAATCCTCTCAATAGGTGAAACTAGTCTGCACCCCCCTGCGGGGTCCCTAAATGTAAGTGTGAGTGTAAAGTGTTAAAGTCGTAAGTGTAGTATTGTTAGGGGTTCGGGGTTCTCTACTTTTCGGGTCCTTCAAACAATTTACTATCGGTGGTTCATCAAAAATATTACCTTTAATACTTTGAGATGTGTTACCTTACATTTACCTTGTTACAGTTACAACTATGGTTGGTGGCAACCCCAAGAATGAACACTACTGTCTTATTTTTTATTAAACGTTCCCCAAAATATATATTAATGTATTCAAACCAAAAGTAAAAGGGGAAGAAGTGTACACTAACTTTTGTCTGCTTACTTTTACCGCCGATTCGCCACTTCTCAGCACCGCCCGGATGGAATACTCTTCCGTAGATCGTGCCGACGCAAAGTCTTCGGGTCTTCATAGAAACGACCGTCACCCGGAATATACTGACGTTCCGGCCCCTCCGGAATCGACTGTCCCCGCCCTACTACTTCCCCGAGCTTTTATTTCAACTGCTGTTCTACATACCTTGTTGCTTATTGCAACAGGCAGTATGTCAGCAGTTTCGTAATTTTGCCTGTTTTTTTGTCAATAGTGTTCATTCTTTGGCTGTGACCTCATTATAATATTTAAGACTAATAACTAAAAATTAATATTTTCCTAAATCCTAACAGCATTGTAAGTGTAAGTGTGTGTTAGATTCGGGTACCACGAGGTACGTCTAAATCCTCTCAATAGGTGCAGCTAGTCTGCGGGGAGGGGAACACGTCTATTCTAATCCCTATTAGTGTGCCCACGGGCCATTGATACGTCGTTTCTGCACACTTTAAACACATTCATTCTGTTTTCCAGCTGGCGAAACCGTTCAGCCACAAGCCAATGTTTAAGTTTGGCACTATCCCCTTCAGTCACACTGACTCCACGCTGAACAAATACTTCAAGGACATGCACGCTTACATGAGAAGCTACAATAAGTCCACTGTACTGGAAGGCGTGGGAGCCGTCAACAGCGGGTGAGTGTAGAGAAAGTATTGTGATAGTACAAAGATTATCGAGCTCTCTGAAATCATTTTCTTAAGCTTTTTTTGCCCAAGATCCGGCTGCGACTATTTTGGAAATATTTTAATGGTTTGATTACTCCGAGACAATACATAAGTTTTGTTCAACTTGTGGTTATACATGAAGTCATACAAGCGGACGTATGATTTTTTTTTTTTTTTGTGTTTAACGTCCGACTATTGTGCACACTTGGGCTAATGCAGACGATGGGATGATTCATAGCGTATGAAAATGCCAAGCCCTCGCCGGGAATCGAACCCGGGTCCTCGGGGTGAAAGTCTAGTACGCTATCCACTAGGCCACCGAGGCGGCCAATCGTATGATTCAAGTAAATGAACTAAATTTTAAATTAAAAATAAAGCCTATTTAATTTTAGGAGGAAATCGGAAAAACCGAAAAATAACCCTATTCGCTTAAGGTTTTCCCACTAGTGGGGCGTTGGTTAGTACTGTTTTTGACATTTAATTATTAACCGTAAATTATAGTTATTTAAATTTGGTAAACTAAATTAAACCTGAATTTTAAGATAATCTAAATCAGATTGATCCTGTACAAATTTTGGCACCATATTCCGAAATCAGTTTGGTTTTTATTCTTATTTTTGCTTTAATATCCTATATAAGGAATTACTTTCTCACTGTACGAAGTATACAAACACTATTGTGTATTGATCATGAAAGAAATATTTTTTAGGTGTTTCTGAATTTACCCTATTTGAAGTCCGCTGAATTGAAAAAAAGTAATTTTGACTTTAATTTTTCCCGCTTTTCTATATCCAGTTATTGAAACGCAATTTTTTAGAGGCTGGATTCTCTCAAAATCGGATATATTGATTTTGATTAAATTATGTTCAAAAGGACCAAAATAAAATGTAAATGTCGTTTTATCTTTTAAAAATATCCTATTTGATGGTTAATGAAGAAAGTGAAAAATACGAATATTTCTCAAAATTGTTTACTAAATCTTGCTAAAATTTTTATCATATATGAAGATTTGTAACTCAAATTTATGTAATAAAGTGGAAATAACGATTTGAGAAAGTCAAAAAGAGAACCTGACCAGCCTCAGGTTTGTTTTACTTTTGATTTCTTTCTCTCTCTCTCTCTCTCTCTCTCTCTCTCTCTCTCTCTCTCTCTCTCTCTCTCTCTCTCTCTCTCTCTCTCTCTCTCTCTCTCTCTCTCTCTCTCTCTCTCTCTCTCTCTCTCTCTCTCTCTCTCTCTAGGGCTATATATATATATATATATATATATATATATATATATAGAGAGAGAGAGAGAGAGAGAGAGAGAGAGAGAAGAGAGAGAGATATATATATATATATATATATATATATATATATATATATATATATATATTCAGTTAATAGTTAAGAAACAATTATATTACCAATTACGTAAATAAAAGTTATGTAAATAATAAGTTACGTAAAAAATTATGTAAATAAAAGTAATGTTCTTTTATTCAAATTTGTTAAATTGACTTGAGTTATGAATCTTCTTATATGACCATATTATTATCAGGAATGATGATATAGACCGATTTTGGAGGGGTTTATCGGTAGGTTTCGAAGTGGAAATATTGAATTTGGGAAAGTTTGTGTAACGTTTTGACATTTTTGCAGTTTTAAACATTTGTTGCTGTTTATTGTCTCACTCTAAAATTAGTCTGAAACGATTCTAATTAGTTTAATGGTTTCTCTCTTTACTTAGTCTGAAACGGTTTTAATTAGTTCAATGGTTTCACTCTTTAATTAGTCTGAAACGGTTTTAATTAGTTCAATGGTTTCACTCTTTAATTAGTCTGAAACGGTTCTAATTAGTTCAATGGTTTCACTATTCAATTAGTCTGAAACGGTTCTAATTAGTTCAATAGTTTCACTCTTCAATTAGTCTGAAACGGTTTTAATTAGTTCAATGGTTTCACTTTTTACTTAGTCTGAAACGGTTTTAATTAGTTTAATGGTTTCACTCTTCAAGTAGTCTGAAAGGGTTTTTATCAGTTCAATGGTTTCATTCTTTAATTAGTCTGAAACGGTTTTAATTAGTTTAGTGGTTTCACTCTGTAATTAGTCTGAAACGGTTTTAATTAGTTTAATGATTTCACTCTTTAATTAGTCTGAAACGGTTTTAATTAGTTCAATGGTGTCACTATTTAATTAATCTGAAGCGGTTCTAGTTAGTTCAATGGTTTCACTTTTTACTTAGTCTGAAACGGTTTTAATTAGTTCAATGGTTTCACCCTTTAATTAGTGTAAAACGGTTTTAATTAGTTTAATGGTTTCACTCTTTAATTAGTCTGTAACGGTTTTAATTAGTTTAATGGTTTCACTCTTTAATTAGTCTGAAACGCTTTTAATTAGTTAATGGTTTCACTCTTTAATTAGTCTGTAACGGTTTTAATTAGTTTAATGGTTTCACTCTTTAATTAGTCTGAAACGGTTTTAATTAGTTCAATGGTGTCACTATTTAATTAATCTGAAGCGGTTCTAGTTAGTTCAATGGTTTCACTTTTACTTAATCTGAAACGGTTTTAATTAGTTCAATGGTTTCACCCTTTAATTAGTGTAAAACGGTTTTAATTAGTTTAATGGTTTCACTCTTTAATTAGTCTGAAACGCTTTTAATTAGTTAATGGTTTCACTCTTTAACTAGTCTGAAACGGTTTTAATTAGTTTAATGGTTTCACTCTTTAATTAGTTCCGATGGTTTTTACTGTTTTACTTGGTTTTCTGTAGCGAGTTGGATGCGTTTATTTACGACGGCACTGTCCTCGATTACCTCGTCGCGCAGGACGAAGACTGCAGGTTACTAACAGTGGGCTCCTGGTACGCTAAAACAGGCTACGGCATCGCATTTACAAGGAACTCGAAATACGTCCAAATGTTCAACAAACGTTTACTCGACTTCAGAGAAAATGGTAACAAAATTTCAAATACTTTTTATATTGTATAAACTTAAAGCTACTTAGGTTCCAAATTTGTATAACATAAAATAAGAATAACACATATTAAAAACACTGACCAATAAGCACAAATGCTTTTCATTTAAACATTAAAATGTTGATGAGTACATTCAGGCATGTTACTAGAAATGGTTTTGTCAGAATTATTAATCATTTTTCTGTTTATTTAAGAAAGAGAAAGATTTATAATCACTTTCCGTCTAGAAATAACTATCATCTCCCAATAATTAAACGGTATTATAAAATTAATTAATATATATTTTACATATATAATCCTATTTTATTACATTCTGTAAGATGTAAACACACGTTAACTTTGCAGGTGATTTAGAACGTCTTAGAAGATACTGGATGACCGGGTCCTGCAAACCCGGCAAGCAGGAAAGAAAGTCCAGTGATCCCTTAGCCTTAGAACAATTTTTGTCAGCTTTCCTGCTCCTCATGTCTGGAATCCTTCTGGCTGCAGCTTTGCTCTTCTTAGAGCACATTTACTTCAAGTACGCACGAAAACACTTAGCAAAAACAGACCGTGGCGGTTGCTGCGCTCTTATCAGTTTGGTAAGTTGTAACAAAATTACCGCAAGCACACGCCTTCCACTGCTTCTTCTCCTCCTCCTCCTCATCCTCCATTTTCTTTTCCTCCTTCTTCTCCTTATCTTTTCCTCCTTCTCCTCCTACTTCTTGTCCTCCTTATACTCTTCCTTCTCCTTTTTCTTTTCTTCCTTCGTCTCCTCTTCTTTTCTCCTTTTCTTCTTCTGCTCCTTCTCCTTCTCCTTCTTCTCCTCCTTATTATTATTATTATTTCTCTTTTTCTACTCCTTCTTCTTATTATTCTTCTTCTTTCTCTTTTTCTTTACCTTTTCTTTTCCCCCTTCTTCTGCTTCTTCTCCTCCTCCTTCTTCTTCTCCTTCTTCTCCTCCTTATTATTATTATTATTGTTTCTCATTTTCTTCATCTCTTCTTTTCCTTTTTCTTCTGCTCCTTCTCCTTCTCATTATTATTATTATTATTTCCATTTTCTCCTCGTTCTTTTTATTATTATTCTTCTTTCTTTTTTTCTTCCTCTTCTTTTTCTGCTTCTTCTGATTATTCTCCGCCTCTATATTCGCCTATTTCTTAGAATTACTCTGATTTCTCTTTTTCTCCTCCTCCTCCTCCTTCTTCTTCTTCTTCTTTTTCTTCTTTACCTTCTTCTCCTACTCCTCCTCTAACACAAAACTTATAGATCGCTATATCCCCAAAATATTTAGTTCGAGAACTATTGAAAAAACTGATTTGTCTGACATACCCACGCTTTACCACTATTGGTTAAGCAAAATTTAGGTACAGTAGAAGTTAGTTCATACGAAAACGAACACGAGGTTCCGCAGAAAGAGAGACATCACAGTTTTTGAACAGTTTATCTACGACGCATCACGACCACAAACGTTTTTATTATATAACTTGAGGATTACTAAGGTCGCCATCAGATAACGGAGCAAGTTTTTTTTAATATAATTAAAGGGCTAAGTTGATTCGATCTAATAATTGTTGAAGGGTTTGTTGTTATCGTCGTTTTTTTTATTAATTAATTATATAGAACCGAGAGTTCTTTTGAAGTGCTTACAATGAACACCAAGAGTTCATCGAATTAAGTGGTACTGCGGTACAATATTGCTTGTGTAAATTTAAATAAAATTTTATAAATTCAATAATTTCATTCAGTAAGAACAGTGAATAAGTGGACGTCGTCATAAAGTGTAACAATTTATCGTCGAATCGTGGCTCACTTAAACTTGGCTCAAGGCTTCCGGACATCTGGACCAACATCTATATCATTCATCATCTTCATCATCAAAAACTATCTATAGCAACTGTGGTAATTTACGTTGTAACTTTGAGCTGCCTCGGTGGCCTAGTGGTTAGCGAGCGTACTAGGCTTTCACCCCGAGGACCCGGGTTCGAATCCCGGCAGGGGCTTGGCAATTTTCATACGCTATAAACCATCCCATCGTCTGCATTAGCCCAAGTGTGCACAATAGTCGGACGTTAAAAAAAAAAAAAAAAAAAATACGTTGTAACTTTTTTTGTAAGAAATTATACTGAAAACAAATAATAACTTGCTTAGTTCTCATTTAATGTATCAAAGAACAACCATGAGAATAATTATAAATTAATTATTTCCGCATTGTAAACTGTCAATTTAAATTGAACAAATTTTTAATTAAAAGAATTGGTTGCAGTGTATTGGTTACTTTGTTAATTAAAATTTGTCATTAAAGATTAACGATTTCTGCAATAATCAATCAATTAATATTTATAATATTAATTAATCTATTATTTATGACAAATATGAAATACTTTAAGGTTTAATTAACCAAGTATTCAATACACTAGAAACAATTCCTTTAATTAAAAATTGGTTCAATTTAATATTTTATATTTTGACGTCCAACAAGGTGTATTAAATATATATATATATATATATATATACATAATAATTTTATATATATATATATATAAAATTATTATATATATATAGGCCCTAATAATTTTATATAGTTTTTTATAATTAATTTTAAAATTTAAATACGATGTATGTGTGCATGTGTTTTGTGTGTGTGTGTGTGTGTGTGTGTGTGTGCAAATGTTGTGTGTGTGTGTGCAAGTGTTGTGTGTGTGTGTGAGTGTGAGTGTGTGTGTGTGTGTGTGTGTGTGTGTGTGTGTGTGTGTGTGTGTGTGTGTGTGTGTGTGTGTATGTGGGTGGGTGTTGTGTGTGTGTTGTGTGTATGTGTGTGTGTGTGTGTGTGTGTGTGTTGTGTGTGTGTGTGTGTGTGTGTGTGTGTGTGTGTGTGTGTGTGTGTGTGTGTGTGTGTCTGTGTGTGTGTGTGTGTGTGTGTGTGTGTGTGTGTGTGTGTGTGTGTGTGTGTGTGTGTGCATGTGTTGTGTGTGTGTGTGTGTTGTGTGTGTGTATGTGTGCATGTGTTGTGTGTGTGTATGTGTGCATGTGTTGTGTGTGTGCACGCGCGCGCGCGCGTGTGATGTTAAGTATTATAATTATCCGAGGAAAGCGGAGTCATATATATATATATATATATATTTATATATATTCCTTTGTACATAATAGGCTAAACAGACAAAAAATTAATTCTTCCAGTAAACATTTTCAGTGTGGAAAGTTTAAACAATGTCTATGTACTGTTGTATTTCAGAGTATGGGTAAATCGTTAACATTCCGTGGGGCAGTGTTCGAAGCACAAGATATTCTACGGAACCACAGATGTCGCGATCCAATCTGTGACACGCATCTGTGGAAGGTGCGGCACGAGCTGGACATGGCCAGAATACGAATACGTCAGCTGGAAAAGGAAATGGAATCCCACGGGATCAAACCGAGCCGCAGGTAATTTCGTTTTTCTTAATTTTTCCTTCACAACACAAACATCTGTCAATCCACACACAGCTTGATCTTGATAGAGCAATCTTGTTTACTAAACATAGAAATACACTTGGCACATATTTTATTTAAATGCTGCAATGTTTTTGTCTACCACACTTCTTCACCTAATTTATTAGCATTAGTTGCGTAATTTACCTTGTTTTGTTTTCACAAAAATTTACCATAGTGACCGCGCACTCGTCATGTCCAAAAGTCGGTTATTGAATTTCTGGATTCCTCTTTACCCTTAACCCGTATCAAACCAAATTCTCTTACAATTTGTCAAGCAATATATGACGGACTTATTTTCGTTCATTTTTTAAAAAAACAAGTCCAAATCGTTACACAAGCTTTTTAACTTCTATTACTTGAAAAATCGCCCCGGAACAGTCAGACTACTGACTCGACGGCGGTCAGGATTTATGTTTGTTTCAATTTACTCCCAAAGTTTCGTTTATTTCAAAACTGCTGCAAGGACTTGCGCTGCCGATTTTCTTTACTTTTTTCCGAACCGGATTTTCTTTTATTTACAGCGTCCGATATTTTTTTAATTTCAAATTTTCTACAAATTGCTTGAGTTCTGAAGCCTAATATTTAACCAGAATTTAATAACCCCATGAAGATAATAAAGATGATACGCGTGCGTTGTGTGCATATGTGGTGTGTGTGTGTGTGTGTGTGTGTGTGTGTGTGTGTGTGTGTGTGTGTGTGTGTGTCTGTGTGTGTGTGTGTGTGTGTGTGTGTGTGTGTGTGTGTGTGTGTCTGTGTGTGTGTGTGTGTGTGTGTGTGTGTGTGTGTGTGTGTGTGTGTGAATGAGTGTTGTGTGTGTGTTTTATGTGTGCGCGCGCGTGCGTGTGTGCGTGCGTATGTTGTGCATATGGGGTGTGTGCATATGTGGGGTGTGTGTGTGTGTGTGTGTGTGTGTGTGTGTGCGTGCGTTGTGTGCATATGTGGTGTTCGTGTGTGTGTGCGCGCGCGCGTGCGTTCGTGAGTTGTGTGCATATGTGGTGTGTGTATGTGTGTGTGTGTGTGTGTGTGTGTGTGTGTGTGTGTGAGTGTTGTATGTGTGTGTGTTTTATGTGTGTGTGTGTGTGTGCGCACGAGCGTGCGTGTGTGTGTGTGCGTGCGTGCATTCGTGCGTTGTGTGCATATGTGGTGTGTGTGTGTGTGTGCGCGTGTGTGTGTGAGAGAGAGTGAGTGTTGTGTGTGTGTGTGTGTTTTATGTCTACGTGTTTGTGTGTGCGCGCGTGCGTGCGTTATGTGCATATGTAGTGTGTGTGTGTAGTGAGTGTTGTGTGTGTGTGTGTGTGTTTTATGTGTGTGTGTGTGTGTGTGTGTGTGTGCGTGCGCGTGTGTATGCATACTGGTAAGATGCATAATAATTTGTTTTTCATTTTTTTTAGAAAATTCAACTTTGAACAGTACTTTAATCAAAAAATAGGGTTAAAACTTTTTTTGAAAAATTAAAAAAAAAATGTACCGCGACATACGAGACAAACAAATTTGTCTTGCATGGCAAATTTGATTAAAATCGGTTTATTGGTATAGTTTCTACAACGACACGCACGCACGCGCATGAAATGAGCCCGATTTTGATTTTGAGCGATCGTTGGAAATGTTATTACTGTCAAATTGAAAAGTAAATTCTCTCAATTCAAATTCATTTTTCAGTTATGTTTATAATTCTTAATATCTTCATATACAATGTTTGTTTCTTGTGTGAAATCCGCGTTGTCACTGCAAAAGAATAAAGTTTATGTTTCGGAAATAAATTAAGATACGATTGGGTCACTGTGTTAAATTGTTTGCAAATACAAGGTATTTACCTTATTTAAGATTTTTTTTTAAATAATACTGACACGTTCTGTAACACAACTTAGTCTTTACAAAAATGTGTAGCATTAAATACTATATAAATTTTGAAATTAACGTGTGCTTATGAATAAAAAGTACTGTTTTTGTTTCGACATTGTACTGTACAATTGTAATTATCACGTTGGGCAAAAGTCACGTGTACATTACAGTGTTACATTTTCTAATTTTCCTAGGAGCACGAGCTGTGAAAAGATGTTTTGAAATGCTGCTTCTTTATATAGTAAAATCAGGTTTTAGCTTTGTCTGGCCCTTTGGCTGCTGGCGTGCCCAGTAGCATGTTCTAACTGCTACTATTTTATCTGAATAGTACATATGTAACTACATATTTAAATATTTACTACTTATAATTTTAAAATCTGAAAAAATCATTCTTCTTGTAGATATCGTGTAAGATTTATTGTATAGTTATTTTTTTAATTCAATTAATTTTAATTTCAAAAGATTTCTCTGGTTGAAGAAATAAATTTTAAAACATTAAGTTTGTACTACAATAAACCACTTTATCTTACTGAATTTGACTGGTAGAGTTATATTCTCTGTTAAATCAGGAGCATTTTTATATAACATTTAACTGAATTATGTCATCACCAACAACAAACACAAACTTAAACCACTGCCAGCAATTTTTGACATCTAGTAAACAAAACTCGAAGGTTGTGACAGGTCTTATAATTTCATTTCTATGAGAAGAATGTCAAACCGGCAGAAAAGTGAACTAAAATTAGCAGTTAACTGAAAAATGTAGATTTAGACGCCATCTACTGGATTTACATTGAACTATTACCGACAAAATTATTAGCAACGACAGATGTTAGTGTCGCATTTACGCGATAGATCGTAGCCAAAGTAGTATATTTTTTTAAAAACCGTCAGTGCTATATTTTACAATTAATATTTCTTTTCGAAACATCTTTTCATATTTCTTTTATACTAAACTTTATTACATTTTGTTATCTTTAAATCTGATTTTGGTTAAATTTAATGACTTTACCTAATTTTTTTGCAAATACTGGAGCTTTTTAAATAGTTTATAAATGTCGTACAATTCAACGTTTTACAATATAATATTCAACGTTTTAATTAAATTTAGTTGAAAATATCTGAATTTTTCAAGATCTCGGCTTGAACTTTTTTTATAAGTTCTACAATTATTTCTTCAAAAAATCTAATCAGTATCTAATGTTTACAAATTTAATCAAAGTTACCTTCATTCGGTTCAACTTATGTTTGCATCACAGGAAATAAAATACCATATGAAACATTTTTAAACATCTTGCTCTGTTTTAAACAAATATTTTAAGTAATTATTTTGTATTTTGTAAAAATAATTTTTTTTTTTAAACAAATGCTCTGAAGTAATATCTTGATACTGTGAAGTATCTTTAAGAACCGAATAATTAGATCGAAAGTCCTCTAAAGAAAATGATAAATAGTCTAAAATATTTAGGCCTAAGTGGACATTGGTTTTTACCCGTAATTAATGCTACATCTCGTTCTAACTCAAATTCATTCACGACAAGTATTGCTTATATTTCGCCAAAATCTCACTGGTATCTTCACAGTTAGCTGTTATTTAAGTGAAAAATATATAATAGAAATCCATTCGTTGATACAAACATGTAAAATGTATCCGCCCTTTAAAAGTGTTATATGTCAGGATCGGTGCTCATTTCAAGGTCTGGGACTGACCATGAGGGCAGCTCCATTTTACAATTGAAGGTTTTCCTAACGCATACTGTACGACACCTTAATTACAAGCGAGAGAAAAATTGTTTCACAGACTACGGCAACGTCTATAATGGTTTTAAGAACAAAATATATTTCAAATTTTAGTTTAACTGATGACAAAAACTGCCGGTGCTAAGGAAAATCGTTTTGACATTTTGATTCACCCGTCGTGACTGTTACTTACAGCGCATGCGCGATGTCGTTAATCTATATTAATATAAAGAAATATATGTCTGTGTGTGTGTGTGTGTGTGCGCGCGCTCGCGACTGTATGTGTGTTGTGTGTGCGTGTGTGCCTGCGTGTGTTGTGTGTATGTGTGTGCGTGCGTGCGTGCGTGCGTGCGCGCGCGTCTGAGTGTGTTTGAATATATATATGTATGTGTGTGTGTGTGTGTGTGTGTGTGTGTGTGTGTGTGTGTGTGTGTGTGTGTATGAGCGTGCGTGTGTGTGTTATATGCATGTGTTTTGTGTGTGTGTGTGTGTGTGTGTCAGTGTGTGTGAGTGTGTGTGTTATATGCATGTGTTGGGTGTGTGTGTGTTTTATCTGAGTGTGTGTGTGTTGCGTGTGTGCGCGCGTGCGTGTGTTGTGTGTGTGAGCGTGCGTGTATGTGTTATATGCATATGTTGTGTGTGTATGTGTGTGTGTGCGTGCGTGCGTGTGTGTGTTTATGCATGTGTTTTTGTGTGTGTGTGTGTGTGTTTGTTATATGCATGTGTTGTGTGTGTGTGTGTGTGTGTGTGTGTGTGTGTGTGTGTGTTATATGCATGTCTTGTGTGTGTGTGTGTGTGTTATATGCATGTGTTGTGTGTGTGTGTCTGTGTTGTCTGTGTGTGTGTGTGTGTGTGTGTGTATGTGTGTGTGCGCGCGCGTGCGTATGGTGTGTGTGTGTGTGCGCGCGCGCGCGTGCGTATGGTGTGTGTGTGTTATATGCATGTGTGTGTGCATGTGTGTGCGCGGGCGTGTGTGTGTGTGTGTTATATGCATGTGTTGTGTGTGTGTGTGTTGTGTGTGTGTGTGTGTGTGTGTGTGTGTGTGTGTGTGCGCGCATGCGTGTATGTGTTTGCGCGCGCCCAAATGTGTAGCTAAATCTGTAGTACGCAGTAATCTTAATTTTTTAAACGTTGATGAACAGAAGAAAATCAGTAATTCGATTACTAATCGATTACTAATTAGTAAAATTACTAATTTACATTTTTTTTTAATTAAATATTTAGCTGAAAATTACACCCGCTTACACAGAACTCCACCAAATGCTGAGTGGAGTTGCGCCTGAGCTGAGCGCAGAGGAGTAAAGATGAACGGTAACCGAAAGCGGAGTTCAATCAGTTTAAAAAATACGTCTGTATCTTTTGAATGTAAATATTTATACCTACCGTAACGGATTCTTAGGAGCTACTATGTTTAAAGCCGTAACCTAAGTAACGAGGAATAATACATTTGGAGGCGTGGTTAGCGTAGTATAGAAAGCGGAGTCAACCTAAACAGAACCTTAGCTAAGCGGAGCAGAACTCCGCTCACTTCCGTTACATTCCAGGGGCAGCAGGCCGCGTAGTCCTTCCGCATATGGTTGCCACCATGTTGAATTTCAGGGGCAACGACGTAGGGCTCTGCTAATAGAAAAAATGTATAAAAACATAGAGTTATGTACGAGGTGTGTTCAGAAAGTAACTAGAATTTTAATTTCTTGAAAAAAATATTCATTTATTCTTCTACATTGATGTTGTCGCCTTCAAAATAGTCCCCATTGGAGATTATGCACTTGTGCCAGCGCTTCTTCCAATCCTCGAAACACTTATCAAACTCGATCCTTGAGATAGCCTTTAGTTCTTTCAGTGATGCGCTTTTAATGTCATCTACTGCTGTAAAACGACGGCCCTTTAAGGTTCTCTTTATTTTTGGAAATAGGAAAAAGTCACACGGAGCCATGTCTGGCGAATACGGAGACTGGGGCATCGTTACAGTACTGTTTTTTGCCAAAAATTCACGAACTAGCAATGAAGTGTGAGCTGGTGTATTATCGTGGTGCAAAAGCCATGAATTGTTTTTCCACAGATCCGGGCGTTTTTTTTCGAATTGCTTCACACAAACGGCGTTGAACGTGTAGGTAGTACTCCTTCTACACAAAACATTGGAAATAATGTCATGACACGATCCAATCGATATGCCAACATCATCATCGACCTCTCTAATTGTGATTCGGCGATTGTTCATAACCATTTCTTTCACGTTTTCATAAATAAATTTTTCCACGTTTTCATCGGTTGTTGATGTGCTGGGGTGTCCAGGGCGTTCGTCATCTTCAACATCCTCACGGCCTTCTTTTAAACGCTTATACCACTCGTAAACTCTTGCTTTACTCATATCAAATTCACCACAGGCCTTTGTTAACATTTCACATACTTTATTCCATTTTTTACGCAAAATTTGATAAACATTCTATGTTGAAAGTGTTATAAACAGTTGAAAGTGTATCATACTTCAAGGGCATGTATACCAACATAATAAAAAAAAATGTTTGACAATCGGACTCTCCAAGCCCGCGAAATTTAAAAATTCTCGTTACTTTCTGAACACGCCTCGTACATAGTAGTCCATGATGTAGTTCTGTTGAATACAAGACACTTTCTATTGATTTTAAATCTAAATTTTTGCTCATAAATTGTCAGTTTAATAACAATATGTTTTACTGTTTAGAAATACTACTGATTCTGTGTTTTTTTAATAAAATATTTATTATCCTGAAAGCTACTTCTTGGTAAAAGTTCTTTTCTTTCTTAAAATCTTTCGACATGTTTTTCAAAAATATTTTAATTGCTTACAACTTTAATTTGTCAGCACACTAACCATTTTGTGCCAAATTCTTCTTCTATAAAGGCAACGACGTTCTTTATAAATTCTTCAAGAGTACTACGTTTTCATTTGTCGCTTTTTAGAGTGAACAAAATTCCTTTTGTGTTATTTCAAAATACATAACATGATGCTTTGAGAGTACGAGAATAAAAAATTAAAACTTGTTAAACAGTTATTAAATTAGCTTGTCAACACTTAAAACGATCCATAGAGCGAAGTAAACGCTGTGAAAATACCAGATGAGATTTAAGAACTGCTTAAAACAAAAATATTAATTTACACAATGTTTAATATTTCACAGTAAAAAGAACTACTTTCTTATATCTGCATGCGCATGGTTTACTTGCATCCTATTTTTCTACATATTTTTTTCTATTTCATTTCCAAACAAAATAAAAATAATAGTTTTTTTTTATTATTAAAAAATAATAGCTGCAGAAAAATAATAGTTTTGCAAGTAATTAAACTTAAAAATATAGTTGATTTTATAGAACAATGTTTTCTTTATTTGTAATTTCACTACAATGTGTTCTAAGTGTACATTTGTCGTTCTTGTACAACTCAACTCGTAAAACTTTTATACAACGCCTTCAGATTTTTTGTTAGGCTAACAGCCTATCACAAGTGTAACGCGGGACGAAACTCGAAAAACGGCGCTATTGTATTGGCTATTTCCCATTTTATTTAAATATTCATTTTGAATTAAATACTTAACAAAAATTAATAGCAAAATACAAACTACGTAATTTCTTCTTGTGTTCATACAAACAAAGCTTAAACACACTTTTAACTAGTATGCTCAATATTCCATAACATGTGCTTATTAATAAAATAAACTTTTGTTTTATTTGAAATACTTTTATGATTGATTTCGAAATTGCACCTAAAATCATATGTTGTAAGGCATCATAAGATGCCACATAACTATACTAGGTGTGTTCAGAGAGCAACAAAAATTTTAATTTTTTGAACAAAATATTTATTTATTCTTCTACATTGATGTTGTCGTCTTCAAAATAGTCCCCACTGGAGATTATGCACTTGTGCCAGCGTTTCTTCCAATCCTCTCTTTCTCAAACTCGATCTTTGAGATAGCCTTTAGTTCTTTCAGCGATGCGCTTTTAATGTCATCTACGGCTGTAAAACGACGGCCCTTTAACGTTATCTTTATTTTTGGAAATAGAAAAAAGTCAGACGGATCCATGTCTGGCGAATATGGAGGCTGGGGCATCGTTACAGTACTGTTTTTGGTCAAAAATTCACGAACAAGCGATAAAGTGTGAGCTGGTGTATTATCGTGGTGCAAAAACCATGAATTGTTTTTCACAGATCCGGGCGTTTTTTCGGATTACTTCACACAAACGGCGTTGAACTTTAAGGTAGGTTTGACCGTTTCACCTGGTGGCAGGAATTCATGATGCACTATGCCATTAATACAGAACAGCACAGTGAGCATAACCTTCACGTTCTACCACACTTGGCGAGCCAGAATGCCTCCACTGGGATGATTGAGCCTTAGTTTCGATGCCATATCCGTAAACCCATGTTTCATCACCTGTTATAATACGTTTCAGTAATTCTGCGTCGTCGTTGACTTCATTTAGTGATTCTTGAGCAACTTCCATTCGCGCTGTTTTTGTTCAAAATTCAACAATTTTGGAACGAATTTTGCTGCCACGCGTTTTGCCAACATCATCAACGACCTCTCTAATTGTGATTCGACGATTGTTCATAACCATTTCTGTCACTTTTTCCACGTTTTCATAGGTTGTTGATGTGCTGGGGTGTCCAGGGCGTTCGTCATCTTCAACTTATTCACGACCTTCTTAGGAACGCTTACACCACACGTAAACTCTTGCTTTACTCATAGCAGACTCACCATAGGGTTTTGTTAACATTTCACACACTTTGTTACACTTTATTCAAATTTTACGCAAAATTTGATACAAATTCTTTGATCCATTTCTTTTAACAAACGAAAATCGCCGAGCTCATAAAAACACGTCTAACCTTAGTGGCTGTCACAGACAAAGTCAACAATGAAAACAGCTGAAAGTTATATCATACTTCAAGGGCATGTATACCAACATAATAAAAAAAATGTTTGACAAGCGGACTCTCCAAGCCCGCGAAATTTAAAAATTCTCGTTACTTTCTGAACACACCTCTTACAGTGACATATTTTTTACGAATCAATTTATTTATTTATTTTTGTATAATTTTCTTATAAATTGTTACTCCAACGTAAGTCCACAATCACTTCAAATAAACTAAACCCTTTTATTGCTTAATAGTTTCAAAAAAACCTTGTGTATTACTTCTTACATTAATCTAACAATTAAAAATGTTATATCATGACTGTAATAATTTCTGAAAATAAAATTTTAACAAAAGAAATCAACATTATCAGGTACAATATTTATATGTGAATAAATTTTTAATTTTAAAAAATACACAGCTAAGCATAAATACACTTAAAATACTACGTTCAGTATAATGATCTGCCTTCCCTAGCTTCGTCAATTCTACTTTAGTCAGTTCTCTCTATACTCCATATAGAGTGTACAGATATAGTTTTTGAAGATGGAGGTTCTCCGAAACGCGTCAACGAAAGTAGAATTGACGAAGCTAGGGAAGGCAGATCATTATACTCAACATAGTGACAATAATCCTAGCAGAAAAGAATACTTAAAATATTTTACAGTACAGTTTGTTATTTTCTAAGTACTTCGTTTCTTTTTTTATAAAAAAGGAATAATAAATTAAATAGTATACAAGCTGCCGTTATCCATTAAAGTCGTTGTTTCAGTTGTTCTTGTACAAAATTATAAGTAATATTTTACACCAGCTACGATACCATAATCAAAGCGTTCTAATTGCAACATTAGATGTTTTGTTTGCCTACAAATATCGGGTAGGCAATGTCGATGGATATATGCAGATTCAAACATCAAATTCAACAGACACTTGAGGACAAGTTTAACAATGCTTCAAACGTTTTTGTTTTGCTCCTACTTTCCTCCCAGCCAGCGCGCACGCGAATTCTATGTTTATCGATACTAAATGCAACAACTTCATAATCGAACCGAATTATAACTTATCTAGTCAAAATATAATTTAAAAAAATGTAATACACTTTAAATTAAACGTTTAAGATTTTCGAATTTGTTTACACTGTTTTTCACTTAATATCCTTTCGAGTTCAAAACTGTTACTTTGCCTTTACTGACAGAAAATACAGAGATGATTTTTTTCAAATTATTTTATTTATATTTTTTTGCATCAAACACATACACTTTTCTGTTTTGCAATCTTTCACGAAACTATGGCTTAAAAATAATGCAGGCCCTGGTTATATCTTCAGAATTGCCATTAGTTATACTTTGTGTATACTTTGTATACTTTGTGTATACTTTGTACAGCCATAAACTTTATAGTTTTAAGTTTAATTGTGTCAGTTACATAGTTTTACACTATTGTTTTAACTACAGTAAAATCTTTCCACTATGGAACTATTTATAACAGACAAAGTTTTATAACGTCAACATATGTTACTCCCTTTCCAATATTATAGTAAAAATATATATGTAACTTTCTCTATTGAGGCTGACAAAATGCCAAGAATCTCTCTATAGCGGCTACACACTTCCTACTCTACTACCCTGTTTCTCAGTACGCCGACAAGTCGTTCGAGTGTTAGAAGCAGTGTGTACTAAGTAAACACTGTGTAGTAGAGGTGGGCGTTTCTGCTATTTTTACAAAACGTCAACAAACTGTTTGTTGAGGAAAAAAGCTGATTTTTAAAACAGTTGGATAAAAACAGGTTTAGAAAACTGAAACTCAAAGTTGTATTAGCAGCTAAAACAAAGCACATACGTTCAGTTTTCTAAGACTACTTTTTCATTCCCATTGCCACCAAGTCCTTAAATTGTTTTTGGGTATAAAACATTTAGAAAGGATAATAATAATCCTTATAAGTGTAGTAATAATTAAATTACATTCTAAAAACGTAATAATTATGTAAACCATTTTACGTACAAAATGCGATGAATTTCTAATAGAAGCATTCTTTTTTTTACTTAAAAATTAAATAGTCCTTCGCATATTTACCAAAATGCAAACGATTTAGAATATTTTTAGTTGATTAAAAAATATTGATGATTGATGAATAAAATATTGATATTGATAAAAAATATTGATATTGATGATAAATATAAAAAATATGTTTAAATATAATTAGGCTCTATAACAAAACTGCAGATCACTGACACTACACTCATGGACTGAACAGCCAAAACAATAACCAAGGACAAGAAGCAACGGTTCCAAGGCAAAGTCAAATCCAAGCGAACGATCCAAATCTCTGACGAAGAAAGAAAAGCAAGATCACAACGTATGAAGCAATACTGGGCTACGAGGAAGGCACAGAACATTAAATAGTGATTGATTTAGTGTACCCCAAAGTTGGGTGAAACAAATAAAGAGAAAATTAGGCTCTGTATTTACAAAATGTGAGAGGCTGTTACTACAACTAGCAACAAAATAGAGATAAACGTTGACATTGACCAAACAGTTCTTACTTCACTACAAGCAACAAGCAACTTTGAAATAAAGGGAAAAAGCATAAAAGCAGTTAGCAGGAAAGCAGTTAGCAGGAAAGCAGTTAGCAGGAAAACAGTTTTAGCGTTTGCGGTAACGTTAGAATAGAACGTGGGTGTGATAGTGGGGAAAGTCCGGTCCTTGTTTAACAAATCATAAAGCAGTCCAAATCCAACTGCTTGTTTCCGTTTGAAAAAACAGTTTGTCGTTTATAGAAAAACAGTTTTTTTAACAGTTTGTCGTTTATAGAAAAGCAGTTTTTTTAACAGTTTGTCGTTTATAGAAAAGCAGTTTTTTTAACAGTTTGTCGTTTATAGAAAAGCAGTTTTTTTAACAGTTTGTCGTTTATAGAAAAGCAGTTTTTTTTAACAGTTTGTCGTTTATAGAAAAGCAGTTTTTTTTAACAGTTTGTCGTTTATAGAAAAGCAGTTTTTTTTAACAGTTTGTCGTTTATAGAAAAGCAGTTTTTTTTAACAGTTTGTCGTTTATAGAAAAGCAGTTTTTAACAGTTTGTCGTTTATAGAAAGCAGTTTTTTAACAGTTTGTCGTTTATAGAAAAAGCAGTTTTTAACAGTTTGTCGTTTATAGAAAAGCAGTTTTTTTAACAGTTTGTCGTTTATAGAAAAGCAGTTTTTTTAACAGTTTGTCGTTTATAGAAAAGCAGTTTTTTTAACAGTTTGTCGTTTATAGAAAAGCAGTTTTTTTAACAGTTTGTCGTTTATAGAAAAGCAGTTTTTAACAGTTTGTCGTTTATAGAAAAGCAGTTTTTTAACAGTTTGTCGTTTATAAAAGCAGTTTTTAACAGTTTGTCGTTTATAGAAAAGCAGTTTTTTAACAGTTTGTCGTTTATAGAAAAGCAGTTTTTAACAGTTTGTCGTTTATAGAAAAGCAGTTTTTTTTAAAGCAGTTTTTTAACAGTTTGTCGTTTATAGAAAAGCAGTTTTTTTAACAGTTTGTCGTTTATAGAAAAGCAGTTTTTAACAGTTTGTCGTTTATAGAAAAGCAGTTTTTTAACAGTTTGTCGTTTATAGAAAAGCAGTTTTTAACAGTTTGTCGTTTATAGAAAAGCAGTTTTTTAACAGTTTGTCGTTTATAGAAAAGCAGTTTTTAACAGTTTGTCGTTTATAGAAAAGCAGTTTTTAACAGTTTGTCGTTTATAGAAAAGCAGTTTTTAACAGTTTGATTCCACAATCACTTAAATTAAATTAAACTGAAATTGCTTAATAGTTTTTAAAAAAACCCTGTGTATTACTTCTTACATTAATCTAACAATTAAAAATGTTACATCATTACTGTAACGATTTCTGAAAATAAAATTTTAACAAAAGAAATCAACATAATCAGGTACAATATTTATATGTGAATAAATTTTTAATTTTAAAAAATACACAGCTAAGCATAAATACACTTAAAATACTACGTTCAGTATAATGATCTGCCATCCCTAGCTTCGTCAATTCTACGAGGGTTGATCAAATACAAAACGAGACTGACTTTCTAAAAACTTTTCCGTTGGACATTGAACTCTTAAGGGTGGGGTTTCAGGTAACCTGGGAGGTTTGGGACGGGCGTAGACGGGCAACATTTCCGTTCGGGCCCTTCAGTATAAAACTATACAATGAGTGAGAGTGAAGTGCACGTTTCCGTGGAGCAGAGAATTATTATTAAGTTTTTGGCCAAGGAGGGGGTCAATCCGACTGAAATCTTTCGTAGATTGACGGCTCAATACGGGGACAGGACCCTGTCAAGAGCTCACGTTTTTGCTTGGCACAAGGAATTCGCCGAAGGACGGGAAGCAGTAGAAAACCTCAGCCATGATCGTCGCCCGACCACTTCCGTCACGGACGAAAATATTGATGCTGTTCGGAAGCTCCTGGACGAAGACAGACGTATATCGCTGCTATTTATTGCAGATGAACTCCAGTTGAGCTATGGTAGCGTTCAAAAAATCGTTACATCAAACCTGGAACTCAGCAAAGTATCTGCAAGGTGGGTTCCACGAATTTTGACCGACGTTCACAAACGGAATCTGCCAGCAACTACTGACCCAATTTGAACGAGATGGTGAGGCATTATTAAACCGGATTGTGACCTGTGACGAAACATGGGTTCACCATTACACTCCCGAATCGAAACAGGCAAGTATGAAGTGGCGGAAGAGGGGAGAGAGGGCGCCTCTGAAGGCCAAATCACGATCGTCGGCCGGGAAGGTAATGGCCACTGTATTTTTCGACAATCAAGGCGCCTTTCACGTCGATTTCCTCCATCAACGACTCACAATAAATGCACAATATTATTGCGATGTTTTAGAGGCCGCAAAACAGTCTTTTCGTAGGAAAAGGAAATCTAAACCGGCGAGAAACGTCATTCTTCTTCACGATAATGCCCGACCACATTCGGCGAATGCTACGAGGCTTAAACTCGATCAAATTGGCTGGGAACCAATGGAACATCCCCCATACAGTCCAGACTTATCACAATGCGACTATCACCTGTTTGGGCCACTCAAAGAGGCGCTTGGAGGCCAGCATTTCGAAGACGATTCTGCGGTGGAGACCTTCGTGCTCCAATGGCTCAATGAACGCCCGAGAACTTTTTACGAAGATGGAATTAAAAAACTTCCAATCCGGTGGGAAAAATGTGTTACTCATGCGGGAGACTATGTAGAAAAATAAGTTGTATCAAGAATAATTTGTAAGTAAGCAATAATTTTTTTAAAAAATCAGTCTCGTTTATATTTGATCAACCCTCGTACTTTAGTCAGTTCTCTCTATACTCCATATAGAGTGTACAGATATAGTTTTTGAAGATGGAGGTTCTCCGAAACGCATCAACGAAAGTAGAATTGACGAAGCTAGGGAAGGCAGATCATTATACTGAACACAGTGACAATAATCCTAGCAGAAAAGAATACTTAAAATATTTTAAAGTATAGTTTGTGATTTTCTAATTACTTCATTTATTTTTTTATAAAAAAGGAATAATAAATTAAATAGTATACAAGCTGCCGTTATCCATTAAAGTCGTTGTTTCAGTTGTTCTTGTACAAAATTATAAGTAATATTTTACAACAGCTACGATACCATAATCAAAGCGTTCTAATTGCAACATTAGATGTTTTGTTTGCCTACAAATATCGAGTAGGCAGTGTCGATGGATATATGCAGGTTTCAAACATCAAATTCAACAGACACTTGAGGACAAGTTTAACAATGCTTCAAACGTTTTTGTTTTGCTCCTACTTTCCTCCCAGCCAGCGCGCACTCGAATTCTATGTTTATCGATACTAAATGCAACAACTTCATAATCGAACCGAATTATAACTTATCTAGTCAAAATATAATTTAAAAAAATGTAATACACTTTAAATTAAACGTTTAAGATTTTCGAATTTGTTTACACTGTTTTTCACTTAATATCCTTTCGAGTTCAAAACTGTTACTTTGCCTTTACTGACAGAAAATACAGAGATGATTTTTTTCAAATTATTTTATTTATATTTTTTTGCATCAAACACATACACTTTTCTGTTTTGCAATCTTTCACGAAACTATGGCTTAAAAATAATGCAGGCCCTGATTATATCTTCAGAATTGCCATTAGTTATACTTTGTGTATACTTTGTATACTTTGTGTATACTTTGTACAGCCATAAACTTTATAGTTTTAAGTTTAATTGTGTCAGTTACATAGTTTTACACTATTGTTTTAACTACAGTAAAATCTTTCCACTATGGAACTATTTATAACGGACAAAGTTTTATAACGTCAACATATGTTACTCCCTTTCCAATATTATAGTAAAAATATATATGTAACTTTCTCTATTGAGGCTGACAAAATTCCAAGAATCTCTCTATAGCGGCTACACACTTCCTACTCTACTACCCTGTTTCTCGGTACGCCGACACGTCTTTCGAGTGTTAAAAGCAGTGTGTACTAAGTAAACACTGTGTAGTAGAGGTGGGCGTTTCTGCTATTTTTACAAAACGTCAACAAACTGTTTGTTGAGGAAAAAAGCTGCTTTTTAAAACAGTTGGATAAAAACAGGTTTAGAAAACTGAAACTCAAAGTTGTATTAGCAGCTAAAACATAAAGCACGTACGTTCAGTTTTCTAAGACTACTTTTTCATTCCCATTACCACCATGTCCTTAACTTGTTTTTGGGTATAAAGCATTTAGAAAAGATAAAAATAATCCTTATAAGTGTAGTAATAATTAAATTACATTCTAAAAACGTAATAATTATGTAAGCCATTTTATGTGCAAAACGCGATGAATTTCTAATAGAAGCATTCTTTTTTTTACTTAAAAATTAAATAGTCCTTCGCATATTTACCAAAATGCAAACGATTTAGAATATTTTTAGTTGATTAAAAAATATTGATGATTGATGAATAAAATATTGATATTGATAAAAAATATTGATATTGATGATAAATATAAAAAATATGTTTAAATATAATTAGGCTCTATAACAAAACTGCAGATCACTGACACTACACTCATGGACAGAACAGCCAAAACAATAACCAAGGACAAGAAGCAACGGTTCCAAGGCAAAGTCAAATCCAAGCGAACGATCCAAATCTCTGACGAAGAAAGAAAAGCAAGATCACAACGTATGAAGCAATACTGGGCTACGAGGAAGGCACAGAACATTAAATAGTGATTGATTTAGTGTACCCCAAAGTTGGGTGAAACAAATAAAGAGAAAATTAGGCTCTGTATTTACAAAATATGAGAGGCTGTTACTACAACTAGCAACAAAATAGAGATAAACGTTGACATTGACCAAACAGTTCTTACTTCACTACAAGCAACAAGCAACTTTGAAATAAAGGGAAAAGGCATAAAAGCAGTTAGCAGGAAAGCAGTTAGCAGGAAAACAGTTTTAGCGTTTGCGGTAACGTTAGAATAGAACGTGGGTGTGATAGTGGGGAAAGGCCGGTCCTTGTTTAACAAATCATAAAGCAGTCCAAATCCAACTGCTTGTTTCCGTTTGAAAAAACAGTTTGTCGTTTATAGAAAAGCAGTTTTTTAAAAGTTTGGTGTTTTCTGCCCCACCACTAGTGTGTAGTGCAACTGAATCGAGTGTTTTATGACGCGCATTTTACAAATAATGCAGTATTTTGTTTATACTTTTGCAATAACGTTTATTGGAGTATAAACCGCACATTGTATCATTAGGTTAGAATTTTGCGTGAGTTAGAGAAAGGTGTGAAGCAAGTAGATGTTTGCAGAAATTTTAATTTGGCTAATTCTTCTGCTGGCACGGTATTGTAAAATAGAAATAAAATAAAGACTGCCTATAATAAAGGGAATAGTTTCAAGAAAATTCGAAAGGCATAATTTGAAAAAAATTGGTGAACCGGTTGTGCAGTAGTTTTGGCAAAACATTGCCATATTCTCACTTTCAACGAAAATTAACATTCCCTACTATGCCGCTATAGAGAGATTTTACCGTATAACTTTTTTTAATTAATTTTAGTGCAATTACTATTTTAGCTATTCAATACAATTTTTAAATATTTTTTATGAAAAGTTATTAAAAAAAAAAAAAAATATATATATATATATATATATATATATATATATATATATATATATATATATATATATATATATATATATATATATATATATATATATATATATATATATATATATATATATATATATATATATATATATATATATATATATATATATATATATATATATATATATATATATATATATATATATATATATATATATATATATATATATATATATGTATGTATATATATATATATATATATATATATATATATATATATATATATATATATATATATATATATATATATATATATATATATATATATATATATATATATATATATATATATATATATATATATATATATATATATATATATATATATATATATATATATAAACACTTCTTTTGAGTTATTTTCTACGCATGAGCACACGGCAAAACCATGGATAAAGTCTCCATATGTTGTCGTATAGCCTACTTTTGACTAACTTGTAAAGTTTTTAAGCATGTTATTCGTAGCACTATGAATGTAGTATTGTTTTACTGAAAAGGCGTGGCAACAAATCATCAGAAAGCCGGGCATCTTGTTGCTGGACATCGTGCGTACGACGTGAAGACGTATCCAAACCACCATCACCATCGTAAGTCACGGCAATGTCTGCCTTACTTTTGTTGTTGTACTCTGGTTACATGTTTTTCGCAATTTTGTGATTTTTCTGTACAATTTTCATGTGCTTTTTAATGATATTTGTGATTTTTGCGCTGTTTATGTGTGTAGATACGTTTTTTTTGCCTTTGACTTTTGCTAAGAAAACCGAAATTCAAGACCCTGTGCGGAAATCGAATGAGGTTTATGAAATGAAAATAGTTTAACCGCTGATTATTTTTACGGTGGATTAAAACTGTGTTTTCATTACGTAAACGTCCAAATCATTCAGTTTTAATTTTAAACTGAACTTTGAATTTAATTTGTTTGTTCTAAATTGAATCACTGTTTATTATTCAAATATAATTCTGATCATAGTCAAAAATGTTTGTGTATGTTCGTCAATAGCTTTTATATATTTTATCTGTATGCAGCATGTTCTTATTCACCTTTCTGGTTTTAAAAGTCGCATTTCGTGCTTAAAATGTTTGTTTTAAAAACCAATATTTGAAGTTGAATTTTAAATTATTTATCGACGGTTAATATTACCTTTTCTTTTACTGTTTTTCTATTTCAAAGTTTATTATTTTTAAAATCCAAAAGTTAAATCATAATTTCAACTTAAAATTTACCTTTAAAACATTATTTTTTCTGTTTGAATAGTACATTTTATTTTAATCCGTAACACGATTTCCTGTCACAAAACAATATGGCGGAGTAACTAAAAAAAATGTTTTACATAACCTAAAATAAATTTTGAAATGCAATATTAAATAAATCAACATTTTTTATAGTTATTATTTAGCAACAAGTTTACAATGTATTAAAACATTTATAATTTATAAATAGTTCTTAATATTTATATATTAAAAAAACTCAAAAATATATAATTGTGCAAAAATAAAATTTAACTTTTGTTTATGTATTCACTGAAAACATTGTATTTCTTTGCTTATTTTCTTCACTGTATAAAAAAAGTTACAAATTTCCTTTTCATAAAGACGCCACATAACTGTACGAGGTGTGTTCAGAATGTAACGAGAATTTTAATTTTTTGAACAAAATATTTATTTATTCTTCTACATTGATGGTGTCGCCTTCAAAATAGTCCCCATTGGAGATTATGCACTTGTGCCAGTGCTTCTACCAATCCTCTCTTTCTCAAACTCGACCTTTGAGATAGCCTTTAGTTCTTTCAGCGATGCGCTTTTAATGTCATCTACGGCTGTAAAACGACGGCACTTTAAGGTTCTCTTTATTTATGGAATTAGGAAAAAGTCACATGGAGCCATGTCTGGCGAATATGAAGGCTGGGGCATCGTTACAGTACTGTTTTGGGCCAAAAATTCACGAACAAGCGATGAAGTGTGAGCTGGTGCATTATCGTGGTGCAAAATCCATGAATTGTTTTTCCACAGATCCGGGCGTTTTTTTCGGATTGCTTCACGCAAACGGCGTTGAACTTGTAGGTAGAACTACTTATTGACCGTTTCACCTGGTGGCAGGAATTCATGATGCACTATGCCATTAATATCGAAGAACACAGTAAGCATAACTTTCACGTTCGACCGCACTTGTCGAGCCTTTTTCGGTCTTGGCCAGCCAGAATGCATCCACTGGGATGATTGAGCCTTAGTTTCAACGTCATATCCGTAAACCCATGTTTCGTCACCTGTTATAATACGTTTCAGTAATTCTGCATCGTCGTTGACTTCATTTAGTGACTCCTGAGCAACTTCCATTAGCCGCTGTTTTTATTCAAAATTCAACAATTTTGGGAACGAATTTTGCTGCCACGCGTTTCATACACAAAACACTGGAAAAAATGTAATGACATGATCCAATCGATATGCCAACATCATCAGCGACCTCTCTAATTGTGATTCGGCGATTGTTCATAACCATTTCTTTCACTTTTTCCACGTTTTCATCGGTTGTTGATGTGCTGGGACGTCCAGGGCGTTCGTCATCTTATACCATTCGCAAACTCTTGCTTTACTCATAGCAGACTCACTATAGGCCTTTGTTAACATTTCACACACTTTATTCCATTTTTTACGCAAAATTTGATACAAATTCTTTGATCCATTTCTTTTAACAAACGAAAATCGCCGAGCTCATAAAAACACGTCTAACCTTAGTGGCTGTCACAGAAGTCAACAATGAAAACAGCTGTATACCAACATACAATGGCTTCAAGGCCATGTATACCAACATAATAAAAAAAAATGTTTGACAATGGGACTCTCCAAGCCCGAGAAATTTACTCGTTACTTTCTGAACACACCTCGTATACAGTATTAGCATACTTATAATAACAAACTTGTTATATCCAACTTTTGTTATTGAGACACGTACTGTATTAGTTAAAACTTACATCAAAAGTCTGTGTTTGTTCGTAAATTACAGACAGCTGTAGCTCTCGTTCATAATAATAATGGCTTTATTTGAGGATAAGTTAGGATCATTAAGACCTCTCTTCCAGTGAAAACAATTTACATTGTACAACGATATTTTTTTATAATAAAGATGCATGTTTATGTGTTTTATTATCAGGTTGTATTGAAATCGAATTTAATTCTGATAAAAAATATAATATACAACTTAAGGAAATAGTTTTAATAAATGAGAATGTATGTTCTCTACTTAGTATGTTCTCTAACAATAGTTTAGAAAACTTTACAATATAAATAAATGACCCACTGTATTTTCTCTCAGATCATGATATTATTTAACATAAAACTTTTTAAAAACAAACACATTTATATTTTTGAAATAGAGTAGTAAATATATTAATAGAAGGGCTTGAAGGTATATTTCTTCAAAGTACCTTATATTTGTTGTAGCATTAAATTAGATGGACTGCCGATTACAACAACAGATTTGAAATTAAAAACATTCACTTAACGCCAGAAAGTCTACAACACAGAAGTTAGCGCACGACCTATAATTTGGTAACAAAATAACCTAAAAATTGTAATATTTAATCTTATTACTTCTTCATGTAAAACTCGGTGAATCATTTCAAACTCATAATTTTTTCAATAAGAGAATGATTATTGAAAAATATTATTGCGTTAAAATAAACAATTATTAGAACAAGAAAATATCAAAGTTTTTGTTCAACCATTTGAAATTTACAATCATAGCATGTCGTCAGGCAGATTCGAAACGTAACGGTGAACTACTATTCAGTGTGAAAACATCCATTCCCCTTGCGTGGTTCCAAAAGCATCGTGTGAAGCATGTTCCTTGGAAAACAAACTATCAAAACTTTTACTCCTGTGTAAAATATTTCCAATAATTATTATTGTATTGAAAACAAAACAATTCAGTGTTTAATGTTAGCTTGTACGTTGTGAAGACCTAGAATGTGAGTTGGCCAAAGTGAATTCCGTGAAATAGGTAGCCGAGATGTGAATCATGCATGCCAGAGGATATTGTAGCATAGAATAGAAATCTAATTAAATGTTAGAATTAAGGCGGAAACAGCTGATACGTTGTGTAACTCACGGAAGTGTGGTAAGTTACACGACTGTTTTATGACTTACCTAATCAGAGTAGTTGCACCTATTAAGAGGATTTAGACGTCCCTCGCGGTACCCGAGTCTAACACACACTTACACTTACAACACTACACTTACGACTTTAACACTTTACGCTCACACTTACATTTAGGGAGGCGATAGGAGCCTTAATGTGCTTTTCGCCTTAAAATAACAACAACAAAAAACCAATCATACATCACCATTCCGCAAAGATCTGTTTTTTTTTTCGAAACAGTTATACGAGGTGTGTTCAGAAAGTAACGAGAATTTTAATTTTTTGAACAAAATATTTATTTATTCTTCTACATTGATGTTGTCGCTTTCAAAATTGTTCCCATTGGAGATTATGCACTTGTGCCAGCGCTTCTTCCAATCCTCGAAACACTTCTCAAACTCGATCTTTGAGATAGCCTTTAGTTCTTTCAGCGATGCGCTTTTAATGTCATCTACGGCTGTAAAACGACGGCCCTTTAAGGTTCTATTTATTTTTGGAAATAGGAAAAAGTCACACGGAGCCATGTCTGGCGAATATGGAGGCTGGGGCATCTGTACTGTTTTTGGCCAAAAATTCACGAACAAGCAATGAAGTGTGTGAGCTGGTGCATTATCGTGGTGCAAAATCCATGAATTGTTTTCCACAGATCCGGGCGTTTTTTTCGGATTGCTTCACGCAAATGGCGTTATACTTGTAGGTAGTACTCCTTATTGACCGCTTCACCTGGTGGCAGAAATTCATGATGCACTATGCCATTAATATCAAAGAACACAGTGAGCATAACCTTCACGTTCGACCGCACTTGTCGAGCCTTTTTCGGTCTTGGCGAGCCATAATGCATCCACTGGGATGATTGAGCCTTAGTTTCGACGTCATATCCGTAAACCCATGTTTCGTCACCTGTTATAACACGTTTCAGTAATTCTGCATCGTCGTTAACTTCATTTAATGACTCCTGAGTAACTTCCATTCGTCGCTGTTTTTGTTCAAAATTCAACAATTTTGGAATGAGTTTTTCTGCCACCCGTTTCATACATAAAACATTGGAAACAATGTATGACACGATCCAATCGATATGCCAACATCGTCGGTGACCTCTCTAATTGTGATTCAGCGATTGTTCATAACTATTTCTTTCACTTTTTCCACGTTTTCATCGGTTGTTGATGTGCTGGGGCGTTCGTCATCTTCAACGTCTTCACGGCCTTCTTAGAAACGCTTATACCACTCGTAAACTCTTTGTTATAGGCCTTTGTTAACATTTCACACACTTTGTTACACTTTATTCCATTTTTTATGCAAAATTTGATACAAATTCTTTGATCCATTTCTTTTAACAAACGAAAATCGCCGAGCTCAAAAAAACACGTCTAACCTTAGTGGCTGTCACAGACAAAATCAACAATGAAAACAGCTGAAAATGTTGTCATTGTATACCAACATAATAAAACAAATGTTTGATAATCGGACTCTCCAAGCCCGCGAAATTTAAAAATTCTCGTTACTTTCTGAACATACCGCGTATGCGTTATGGTACGTTTAACGAAATACAGATAATTTTGTGCGCGGAAAACTCGTTAATGAATTGGTAACTCTTTTCAGTTGATTAATGAGTAACCAAGTACAAACAGCTACTACCCACTAAAAATACATCAGTTTCCAAACGTTCCTCGAAATGATCTTTCATTGTGATTACATTACATGCATATGCTGCTGATCTTGGGTTTAAATATATACCTTTTATATAAAATAATGCATTTTTAAATAATATCTAATCAACATTCACCATCGTATTCATCACAATTTCATCGTTTAGTGTTTGTAAACATTTGGAAATTATTCAAGTAACTTAAAAATTTTCATTTTTACTTATTTGTGGACTCTTGATATTTATTTTTCACCTTTTCACTACGCGCTTATAGATTGTATGCTATTTTTAAAAAATAGAATAAAAAGAAAAAATCTGGACTTATAGCATTCCTAATAATTAAACTAATAATTATATTACCTCTAAAAAAGTGATCTGGAGATCAAGGTCAACACTGATTGCAAGATCTCGTTTTAGGATCTTATTTCGGAAATTTATCATGAAATAATGGCTATCGTGTTACAACAAAATTGAGTGAAATTGTTTTAATCCTGTATACTTTTTGGAGATCTTGTAGCACGTGTGTGAAAAAATGGGTGAAGGAGCACCAATCACTAACGTGTCCGAAAAGAAAACTAGCTTCACTGTACTCACTTTTGAAAGTATCAAAGCTTAAATCTGATATCAAGAAGGCACAAGCGCTTGCAACACGAGTAGCATCTGTTTCCGCCTATTTAGATTGTTACTGCAATGTTTGTAACGTATGGAGCTTTTTTAGAAATTGAGTGTAAATTTATCGTTTAATACTGAATCAATGCCGAACCAATTTTTAATGGCTCCTACAATTAGACTTGCAGATTGTGTTCGAAGTGTGTACAAGATGGGTTATTACTTTTTCGTTTTTACAGAGCAATGTTTACGACCTGTTGGTTGTTGGCATTTCTAGAAACAAAATTCAATATTTTCTGATTTTCAATCAAATGGGGGAAAATATCTGCTTTTGTGTCAAGTCTGCAAGTGTAAATGTTTTTCGACAATTTTCTCTGGTATTGTGCGTTCTCTTTTATTGATATTGATCTTCTTCTACTTCCTCTACTTCTTCTACTTCCTCTACTTCCTCTACTTCCTTTACTTCCTCTACTTCCTTTACATCCTCTACTTCCTCTACGTCTTCTACGTCTCTACTTCCTCTACTTCCTCTACTTCCTCTACGTTTTCTACTTCCTCTACTTCCTCTACGTCTTCTACTTCTTCTACTTCTACTTCTTCTACTTCTCCTTCTCCTTCTCATCCTCCTTCTTTTCCTTCTCATCCTTCCTTCTTTTCCTTCTCCTCCTCCTCCTCCTTCTCCTCCTCCTCCTCCTCCTCCTCCTCCTCCTCCTCCTCCTCCTCCTCCTCCTCCTCCTCCTCCTCCTCCTCCTCCTCCTCCTCCTCCTCCTCCTCCTCCTCCTCCTCCTCCTCCTCCTCCTCCTCCTCCTCCTCCTCCTCCTCCTCCTCCTTCTTCTTCTTCTTCTTCTTCTTCTTCTTCTTCTTCTTCTTCTTCTTCTTGCCTAAGGTCCTTTTGTAGTGCAGCTTTCCGACTTTTGTTAATTTTTAGCGTTTGTTACCTTTGAATCTCTTTATATGCTGATATTTATCAGACTGAGAAAATAAGTGCGTGGAAACATGAAACGACTGTAAAACTGAAGGAATTACATTCTGTATCATCGTTGTGGAACATAACTTTGGTACAGAATGGGCTAAGTACAGAGATTTAAAGTAATTTCTGACGCAGCTGTCTTGCTGACATGATGGAGGTGGCGTATTTCTAATTTTGTACCAAGTTTAAATAAAATAGGGCACAAATTGTTAACTCTAGACTGCCAGTACACACAGCTGTCCTTAGGGTAGTACTAATGATGAAGCCTTCGTTATGTATAGGCTACTTACAAAAATTTTAGCGACCCTACAAAAAATTATTTAAAGGTCAGGTTCGGTACCCATTTCAAGATCCTGGGTCTGGGTCGTACCATAATTGCCACTCAAACAGCTCTTTTTTTCAATGTAAATCCCCTAAAAACCGATTTTTCTGGGCAATAATCTTGTCCGGAGCAAAATCAAATGTTTGCAGGTTTTGATTTTCCGCGTATTAAAATGCTTTTTTAGGTTATGTTATGTTTGGACTTTTTCTTCCATGCCGCGGTTATTAATGAATTTCTCTTCGGAAAATGAGGTAATGGAGCGCCATCATTGTCTACCCAGACTCTAAACAAAGGGCCGTAAAATTAACGCCGATTCTCATTTCTGCATCATTTTTTTAAGTGTCCGTTAAAATTGCATATAGCCTATTTATGTTTTAACACTCTACCTTTCCCACTTTCAAACGTAGTATGGAAATAGATCTGGTATTAGCTCAAACAAATTTTTTAACCAGCAATATCTGTTCAACAATTCAAAATACCGGTTATTTCAAATACTAAAAAACGCATAAAATTTTTGAAAATCCGATTTTATTAAAATAATTACCGTTAAAATCTGAGTAAGCTAAAAGAAGTTATTTGTTAGAAATTCGATTCCATCACGTCAGTAAGGAAGCTGTGAGGCCCGATTGTTTGACTCTAAAACAATACTAAAAGAGTTAGTGTGTTCTATAGTATTAATGATCAATAAGTTTCACATGTTCATAATAATATGTTATTGTAGTTATTCCACTAACAATTTCAGTAAGTACAAAATTCTGTTTTAGATTTATGAACACTCCAGACATGTTAAGAACAAGAGATATGACACGAAACCACATAACCTCCACAGAATTCTCCGGGAGATTCACAGGGAATGCACAGTTGTACAGGTATTACGTCAATGATTTGTACAAAACCCTAACGGCTGCAAATTTACTCTACAAATATAAAAAACAAAAAAGGTCTAATATGCGATGGAAAATTTGTTACGCTATGGTGAAGTTGGGGTGAAGGTAATGTTCACCCCAAAACTACAAAAAAACTGAATAAATGCAGAAGTCTCGTCGGTTAAAAGTAGTTAAATGAATTTATAGTTCAGATTTAAAACAGAATTGGCAGTAAACTTCATATGCCAATTTGTTGCAGCTGTGTTGACGACTGGTGCATGGATTTTTGCCCGATTTAGTAAATTATAACAAGTAATCAGCCATTTTTACACTTTATACAATGATATACACAATTACAACACACTTTATATAATATATAATGATATACACACTTTATGTACTCCCAGAAACATTATATGCCAGTGAAACTCTCTTCCAAATCAAAAACAATAACAAGACGGACCTGCTGCTTAAGACAGAGAGAAGGATCATCAGAACGTGTCTCAACAAAAGCTACCGGAAAGACGGGACCTGGAGAATAGCCACCAATGAAACAGTATATAAATATATCGACCCAGTTCTCAGTGTAATGAAAAAACGAAGAATTTCCCAATTCTTTCACATATTAAGAATGCCGGAGGACAGAACCCTGAGACAACTGGTAATGAGAAGCATCAACAGGAAAACACAGTGAATATACATCACACAAGTCGTCAGTGAAATAGGACTGAAAATAGATGATGCAACAGACAAATGTAAAATAACAGGCATTCTTAAGACTAATAAATTTAAAGTGAATAAACCGAAGAGACACAAGGAGGTAGAGATCACAGATGCCGTCAGAAAGCAATTATCTGATCGAATGAGGGATTATTGGAGGAAAAAATTACAGCCCAATGTTGGGAAGAACTGAAATGTAGACTAAAGTGGTCTCATGAGGCCAAAAAATAAATAAATAAATACACACTTTATACAATGACAACACTTTATACGTGTATAATTGTAAGTTTCATCATTTCCAATTTTAGTTAGCAATGCTCCACTGTATATCAGTCTCAAATTGTTATTAATTGGACAGTAAAAGTCAACACGTGCTTAAATGTAGTGAACCTTGAAGGCTTAAATTATTATTATTATTAATGGTCGCTATGTATATTTTTCATAGAGTCCATCTACAAAAATAATTAAACGAAATTTAAAATATTAATGACAGCCTAATAAAGATGAATTTGAAATATATAGTAGCCTATTTAAAAGTTACAGTAATATTAATTTATCGTATAAGTTGTGTAGGAAAATATCCTAATAGGCTGATTTTATCAACACTGCCAGGTGTACCAATATGCTCCTAATAAATGTTATAAACGTGTTGAACATAAAACTTCCTATTTGTTTCAGAACGGAAATAGCTGAAATGGAGACGGTGCTGTGATGTTAGTTGTAATAACAACGTTAATTGTTGATTAATTTTAATTTGTGCTAAAATTTCAGTTGATGCAGTCTTGATTTTACATTTGAAGTATTTGTTCTGGAAAACCTGCGTAGGCTATTCAAAAACGGAACAAACTTTAATTTTTGTGTGTACAGCAGTTAAATACAGTGTAAAAACACTCCACGAATGTATCACGTAAAATTCAAATATTTTAAAATAAAAACGAACAGGTCTTTACGGAAATGCCGGTTTGAGAACAACACACGGAAAATTGACAGTGAAAACTAACCTCACAAATTTGACTTTTATAGATTACGTTTCAATTTTTATCATTTTAGTAATAGGCCTATTAAAATTTATAAATCGACATTTACTGAATATCTTGTAACCAGTATTTAGCAGTTTTCTTTATTTCTTTAATAGCACTGACAAATTTTTATTTATTTATGAAGTGATATATAATTAAATTTGCAACACGTTTTTTTCAAACACTCCTGAAAGCCATCTCTTAAATAAATGTTATTTTTATTTTCTCCACTTACCCAGCTAGCATATTTGTTTATTTAGCTAAAATATAATAAATTTTTATTATATCTAGCTATAGCCAATAATTATAATAGCTTGTAGCCATAAAAAACATTCACAATAGGCCTACTCTCAACATTTTCAAAATAATATTAACACAAAAAATTTTCAGAACAAATACAGTAACTGTTGTTTTTCTTAATAAATTAACTGCTATTTTTAAATTAAGTAACTGTTCTTTATTACAGAATTATTGTATTTTCTTGTTTTTCAAATACGCTACGTGTTTTATTTCACTTACTCGGTGTAGAATCATTCATTATAATGTTTTAAATAATGTTCAAATTATTTTAGTGTTATATTGTTACATTTTTCAAATATATATAAATATAATTATGTCATTAGAAATCAACACAGTGATTTTAAGGTGTTAACTTTGCTGATAAAAGCATTTAACCCGTTGTTAAATATGTAAAGAAGATGTATTTAAAAAACAAACAAACAAAAACAAAAAATCTGAAGTAAAATATATTTGGTGGAATGAAAATTTTTACTTTTTCTTACCAAACCGTGACAATTATGTTTTTTTTATTAATGTTCTTAAAAACTTACTTTTTCTGTTAGGTAAAACAATGCCTGATACCTATTATTGTCTTACATATAAAAGGAAATGTATAAAGTAATTTTTGTAAATTTTTGTGTTAATGCAGTTTAACCTTGGTAATACAAAGGGTGTTTTACAGTATTATAAGGTTTTTGATAACTTAAAACTTTGTAAAAACTTATTATGTTATCATCCATTACATTTGCCAATTAAAAAAGGCAATTTTGTCATATGTCCACTGTGTAGAAAGGTTAATTTGCAAATAACAGGTTACTGTTATTTTGGTAATAGGTCACAGCTACACGTACATTGACTGAATACAATAAAAGTTGTTTTCAAAATCAATGTTCAATCCATAAATTTATAACACTTAACAAGCAAAGTCACTATGTTGAGTATAATGATCTGCCTTCCCTAGCTTCGTCAATTCTACTTTTGTTGACGCGTTTCGGAGAACCTCCATCTTCAAAACCTATATCTATACTGGTCACCAATATTATGGCCCCTCCTATTTATAATTTTCTATCTCCACCTCGTACCCCTCCTCTATTAAACACGTGTACATTAAACCTGACGTACTCGCTTCTGATTGGCTCTTCAAAATCATACGTTTTCGCTCGCTTCTGATTTGCTCCTTTCAGAAGCGAGCGAAAACGTATGATTTTGAAGAACCAATCAGAAGCGAGCACGTCAGGTCTATGTACACGTGTTGAATAGAGGAAGGGTACGAGGTGGAAATATAAAATTATAAATAGGACTGGCCATAATATTGGTGACCAGTACAGTTCTTGAAGATGGAAGTTCTCCGAAACGCGTCAACAAAAGTAGAATTGACGAAGCTAGGGAAGGCAGATCATTATACTCAACATAGTGACAATAATCCTAGCAGAAAAGAAGAATAATATAAAAAGAATATCAAGCAAAGTTCAATGTTACAACACATTATACTTCGGTATTTGCATAAAAAATTATGATTTAAGTTATCACACATTCAGAAATGTAAAGAAAAGAAAATTTCTTATTTTTACCAAAGTATTACTTAGTCCGGCAATGAAAAACAATAATATACCTAGTGTTTTTAAATTAAATAATAACATAATTTATTTATAAATGTTCAGTGTTGAAATATTTTCTTCTTTAATTTAAAAAAAAATCACATTTACTTTATAAAGCACTTCTACACATTTTCAGTTCCTTTTTTATAAATCATTTAAAGTGTCTTCAAAATTGCAAAGTTTTCGACATTCTTCAAAACTAAAATTATAAGTAATATTGTAATGCTAAAACGCTAAATCTCGGCATTCGCTTTAATGCCGGATAGCCGTCCACGTTCATAGGCTTCGTCCAGGGTTCAACTTTAGGTAAGGTTTTTGGCTCAGTTATAAATTGGGCTCATTGACAAAAATCAGTATTTCATGATTTTGCTCACCCGTGATGCTCAAAGTCATCATCGTCAAAAGGGACTTTGAGTTTTAAAATTGAATAGCTGCGCAAATTTATAGGAGCAAGGATTCGGGTGCTCAATATTCTCGAGCGTAAGGAAATTTTAGAATCTCAATATTCTCGAGCGTAAGGAAGGTTTAGGTGCTCAATATTCTCGAGCGTAAGGAAGGTTTAGGTGCTCAATATTCTCGAGCGTAAGGAAGGTTTAGAATCTCAATATTCTCGTGCGTAAGGAAGGTTTAGGAGCTCAATATTCTCGAGCGTAAGGAAAGTTTAGGTGCTCAATATTCTCGAGCGTAAGGAAGGTTTAGGTGCTCAATATTCTCGAGCGTAAGGAAGGTTTAGGAGCTCAATATTCTCGAGCGTAAGGAAGGTTTAGGAGCTCAATATTCTCGAGCGTAAGGAAGGTTTAGGAGCTCAATATTCTCGAGCGTAAGGAAGGTTTAGGAGCTCAATATTCTCGAGCGTAAGGAAGGTTTAGGAGCTCAATATTCTCGAGCGTAAGGAAGGTTTAGGAGCTCAATATTCTCGAGCGTAAGGAAGGTTTAGGAGCTCAATATTCTCGAGCGTAAGGAAGGTTTAGGAGCTCAATATTCTCGAGTGTAAGGAAGGTTTAGGAGCTCAATATTCTCGAGCATAAGGAAGGTTTAGGAGCTCAATATTCTCGAGCGTAAGGAAGGTTTAGGAGCTCAATATTCTCGAGCGTAAGGAAGTTTTAGGTGCTCAATATTCTCGAGCGTATGGAATGTTTAGGAGCTCAATATTCTCGAGCGTAAGGAAGTTTTAGGTGTCCAATATTCTCGAGCGTAAGGAAGTTTTAGGTGCCCAATATTCTCGAGCGTAAGGAAGTTTTAGGTGCCCAATTTCTACACTATTCTCGAGCTCTCGGAATCCTAAATACTCTAAGGATTCGGAATGCCCAATTTCTAAGATTTATAAATGCTTCTACGGTAATTCCTACCTCGGTATACGACACCTGTTTCCTGCCAGTATGCATTTTCTTTCGATGATTTGTCGTAAACTGCCCAAAGTTATCGAGTGGTCGACGAAAGGCTGACCCCTTTGCAGCCACAGCGGCCTCCTTTTATACTGTTGAGCGCCGCGCATGCGCAGAAACTCGTTCTTAGTAGTGATGGGCAAAAGCGCTATTTTTGTTTAGCAGCTAATTCTGTTAATGCTAATTAGAATTAGCAGTTAAAAATAACAGGTACAACTGCTAACTGCTAATTTTCTAGACTGCGAACAACGACCTTAGCAGGAAAACGCAGCTTAAATAGTATTGTCACATTACTTTATTCTTTATTCCTTATCTTGGCAGCTGAAATAAGCAAATACAGTGAGGATGCAGTTAGCACGTTTTGTCCTACCCTTCCTCCACTAGTAATTTGTCTATAGGATTTATGAATAAATCTCTGACGATAATGAGAAATACAATGAACATGCTAAGTTCAAAGATGCAATTAATTGTGTTCGGTTTGTCTTTCACGCACTGTCAAGTAATACGAAATATATTTTGTAGCACCCTTTTCTAAATCTATGACACAATAATAATTTAAATTAAAAAAAAATATATTAATTTTAATTTGATTAGGGTCATGTTTGATGTTTGTAATTAATTAAAATGCTATTTAAAAAATATTATTATATTTTAATACATGTAGGCTATCTATGTAGGCCTATCTTTTTTTTAGATTTCTCTTATTTATTCATGTGTCTGATAAATTAAAATGTTCTTGTTAGGTATTATTTCAAGTATTTTATTATAGATATATCATAATGGTTCTGATAATGTTTATTTTTGTTATAATCACATTATTTAAAATAATATTGTCATTTATTATATATTATATTATTGTAATTATAATTGTGTGAAAAATCGAAAAATAAGTATTTGAAGGACAAATAATTACTTGTTAATCTATAATTCTTATGTTTTAAAATATAATTTTAAGCTCAATATTTTTATAATGTTAAAAGTACAAATTCGACTTGTGTTAAATTTATTATTTATAAAAAAAACACACCCATTTAAATTTACAGTTAACAAAGAAAAATATGATACTACTATGCAATCTGAATCTCAGGACAGTAGCCAACAACAATTAATGGAAAGAAACACTGACAATATGTTTCCTGTTTAGCAGTTACATTAGCAGCTTCAACGTTTAACAGGTTCAACAGTTGGCAGTAGACGTTAGCAGTTAGCAGGTACGAAACAGTTGTTATGTCCCTGCTATTCAACAGTTAGATTAGCAGCTTCAACGTTTAACAGGATCAACAGTTGGCAGTAGACGTTAGCAGTTAGCACCGTAGCAGGTCGGAAGCAGTGTGCCCAACCCTGTTATTTAACAGTTTGTTTATTATCTGTTATTTTTAAGTGTGATTAGCAGTCTGCTAATGCTAAAACCATTTAGCAGTTAAAAAATAACAGATTGTTAAATAGCAACCCATCACTAGTTCTTAGTCGGGTCCCAGAGCTCGGAGCGAGCGGTGCTGCCCAGCTCGCAAACTGACCTTTGCACTGGTTACTGTCTTGCCTTAAGCTACAATCGCCAACTGACCTTTGTACGTTTTACGGCATGATCTCAGGCTACGTAGGACCAGCCGTGCGTTTTAGTAACCGGGTTAATTTTTAACCCGTTACAATATGCTTATTTATTTCACTATCTGTTTACAGTTGTATTTTTATAAAATACTTCTACGTAAAACTCTAAAAATTACTCAAGATCGATAATAAGATACATAACGTTATTGATTTACAAGTTCTGGAGGCACAGCATTACGTGGAAAGTTATTAACGCTATACACACAAAAATTACTTTATATTTTTTTTTCAGAAAAGACATTAAGAAAATTTATTTTCAATTTTTTACTGTTCATAAATGGAATTTGATTTTATGGGCATGAATCGCAACAAGATCTACATTTCACCTTATTTTACTTCAGATAATATGTATACAATTTTTGTCTTAATGAAATTTAAAAGAAAAACTAACATTTGTACCATATTACATAGTGTCCACTAGATTATATTAGACGAACATATGAACGAAATATAAATACACTTTAAATATATATTATAATATGAATATTGTTACTGTTCAAGTTAAAAAGAATGAAATAAAAGTTTGAACCGATGGAGTGTTTACAAACTTGAGCTTGTAACCCTTAGTTTTAGCAAAGATAGATTTAGTTGTGGCTTCAAGTGAGTATTCACATTGCTTTGTGCTCAAGGTTTTTAATGTGCCTGTTTATATTCATGTTCGTTTTTTAAAACTTCGATTTTAATACGTATTGTGGATGTCAAAAAGCATAATATATTTGTTACGGAAAATCTTGTTAAATGTTTTCTTCATTAATGTGTTGTTAAAATTTAGATATTTTTTTTAATAAATTACATTTTAAATTTCATGTACGATTCGTAATAGTTTTTTTGCAATTTAGATGTAAATGCCACATTGAAAATGTGATTTAAAAATTAACAGTACTTATAGAAAATAATTTTATCTGTGAAAAAAGTATCAAGATGCATGTAACCTGTATCCTAATAAATATTTAGTCGCACAACTGAAGATAACATTCCAAAATTTTGTTACAAGTTGTTTAAAGCTAACTGTTTTGTTGAAACTATAAGTTATATAAATTTTTTAAACTATAAATATGTATGCATATTATTATTTATTTATATTATGTGGAAGAAATGGAAAAAAGAAAGATTTTAGTTTTAAAAAATTGCTTTTATTTTGCACACTAACTTCTTTGAGTCTTTAAAAATCATGTACATGCAAATCCTTTTCAAAGTTTCAGACTCTAGTAAGAGTAGAATTTGGCGTGATGAAGGCTGCCAACTTCTTCTCAACTGGTCGATTACTCTCTCCAAGTCAGATCTCACATAAAGAAGTTATAAATAATACTACATAAATTTTTTTACATGGTAGCCACAGTTCAAAAATAAACTAGTTAAAAAATTTTATTTTGGTTAGAAAAAAATTTATAAAAAATATTGGTTAGAACGTCACACCAATCCATAAACGGAAAATCCATCCTATTGAAAAGACAGTTGAAAATAAATAAAACCATTTTAAAATATACCAATATTTTTGTCTTAATTTAAATAAGGTCATGCATTTTTTTCACAACTAAATAAGTTGGCTCAAGTAAAACTGACAACACGGATTTGTTAACTATCAGTCAGCCCCGAACAAGCTCACTGTGCAAAACTGATATATTAGTTCAAGTATCAGCAGTTCTTTAAAAAGTAAGTACATAAAAACCTGTTTATTCATTTCAGTTGTCAATAATTCTCTAACAAACTCACAACATAAAACTGTATATTGGTTTATACACACTCTCTCCCTGCTAAACTTGTATATTGGTTTACGTATAAACATTAGTTTTGGTTTCAGTTACCTTTTAACAAACATACTAAAGTCAAACACATTCATTCAAAGAGAGCGAATTCGTATTATTTTCTAGATCTTATAAATTAATTGTTCAATGTTTGCATTGAGACAAGGTTTTCTTTTTAATTCACATTATTCTTTCTTATTAAAATACACTATATAGATTCACAAAAGTTATTTGTTTTTACTATTTCTGGATTGTTATGATGTACTATCTCCCTTCAATGAATAATGCTCAAGTTCTGAGAGTGATTTTAGTAAATTGTAATTAATTAAATAACAAATGGTGACAGAATTACCAAGACACATCTGTTCAGCACAACACAAAATATATATATATGTATATATGTTCCTGTTAACATTTAAAGTAAGTTCATTTTAGTATTATAAATTAAAACATTTCATTATTTTATTCATATTACAATAAAGTACAATTCATTGTTCAAAAAAAAAATTTTTGTAATTTACTAAAATTACCGACTTTCAAATCAAACCACTTCACAGACAAATCCAATATGTTACACAACAAAAACTGCCCTTTTCAGTGAAACAACAGAAAATTTGTACTTTTCAATATTTCTAAAAAAAAAAAAATAATTAAGTTTTTATGTAATTTTTGTTAAGCGCAGGTAAACTGCAAACATGCACGATGGTGGTTATGAAATATTTTTAATATAAAGTCTCACGTAGTTAGAGCGTATATATTTGGAATATAAATTAAATTGTTCAATAATTATATTTATATAAATTAGGTTAAATTTTGTAAAACCATTGTGCTAGTCTGTTACTTAGATATTTAATTAAAGCTAATAATATTAAATTATTATTCCATATGTAATTCGTTCCACGTATGTGTTCGGTAGTTGCTGCATTCTATTAAATAAATGTTAAATATAAAATATTGTAAAAATCTAAATGTTAAAAATAAATAACATTAATAACACAAATTTGTGTTAATATTTTCGCATTATAGTGTTTATTGTTTGTTTTTTCATTCTATTTGGCAGAATGTAATGTTTCATTCTATTTTGTTTTACTTTACAGTGGTCACGTAGGTGTACATTGTGATTAAATTGAGAAAAAAGTTAAAAAACTCAGAGATTAGTGTTTATCTTGAATTTTTCTGTTTTGGTACTCTACGTTCATTCCTTCGTTTTTTACACTATTTCATCAATTGAGTTGCAAAGTCTATTGAGCTAAGTTTTTGGTATTAAGCCAGCTAAATTTCCCTTATTTGTTTTTAATACTGCCCCAAAACACACTTTTAAAGACTACATTTGAACAAAATTTAATTGAATTTGTTTATATTTTTTGAAAAAAATTATACTGAGTGTTTTTATCTTGTGGTGGAGCTACTTCAAAGCAACATAAAAAATAGAAATGTGTAGAGACCATCGATCACTGAGTAACCAAAGTTAAGCAAAATCATTCCAGGTGTTTGATCTTTAGGTGAAAAATATTACTTCAAAAACCACATTGTGAATTCTCTTTGGAAAATGAGCTATTCATTCACCCATTACAGTAAGCTCCAGACCCGAAACCATACAAGAAGCACCAGTAAAGACTTATAGAACAACTTTGTTAACAGTATATGGGTTCACTTTCATATTTTCTATAAAATTGGAAAATTTTAAAAAATAATTGTATGCAGATTTCAGATTTACTATTGACTAAAATGGTAATATTTCTAACGATATTGCCGCCTCGGTGGCCTAGTTGATAGTGTACTGGGCTTTCACCCCGAGGACCCAGGTTCGATTCCCGGCCAGGGCTTGGCATTTTCATTTGCTATAAATCATCCCATCGTCTGCATTAGCCCAAGTGTGCACAACAGTCGGACGTTAAAAAAAAAAAAATCTAACAATATTCTAATGATTTCTAGTCAAGTACATGATTAAAAAAAACTATGAATTTTATGATTTTGTCTGGACGCCATTTTTGAATTTCAACACCATGATTTGAATTGAGGCACCATTGATGAATGAATTTTATAGAATAAAAATAGCTTCAAATATTTTTGTCCCAAAATTGGTTTTCACAAATTTAAATAATTTTTCGGGGTTTGCAGTGTTACTCAATGTTTTTACTTTTGGGAATTCTATTTCTATCGCATCAGTTAAATACCAAAATTGTTTCTGTACAGATCTAAATTTTTATGTATGTAATCTCAAAACACACCAGAATTAGCTGAATCTTCATTCAAATCAAAATTTACGATTTAAACATGCTTTCATGTTTTCTAGTATATTCTTGACAGATAAAAATATTACCGATGAAGCAGTTAGCTTTAATGAAGGAGAAGGAAACTGGCGTTTGCAATTAAAGTGAAAAATTTATATGGTTATGGAAGCCAAACTATACCAGCTAAAATATAACTCAAATATATTGGAAATGTGAATGAACAACAACTAAAAATTGAATCAGACTATTAAAAAGAACCAACCTCAAACAGATATAAAATCTTTGGTTATGTCAAAGCTGGTTCATTTCTATACTACAACATCTTCTAATTGAACAAGTGATTAAACTGAACCATTTAGCATTTAGTTTGTTTATGTGTTAACCAGTATGGCCAAATGCATTGACTGATTGTTTTAAAATTCGATACAAAGGTACCGTATAAAGGCTGAATGATGTGTAAGATTTTTTTTCATTAACTGTTTCAAGATGGCGGGATTTGATTCAACGATGGCGAATGTATTTCCTGAAATACTGGCTGAATAGCTTTTCTTACCATAACTGTGACAAATTTACATTATAGATTGAAATATAAAGTTACATTCGGCCAAAACTTTAATTTCATAGTCTAGTGAAGATTTTATCTAACTGTATATAATTAATTCAATGTCTAAACAATACCGATAATGTAAATAATGAATTAATATTTGTCTAAAGATGTGATTCAAATTACTCAAATAGGATGTTGTAAGCAAGGAGGTTTAAGTGTATGTAATATAAAATAATGGTTAATATTTAATTTGAATGAACTAATTATTTTAAACTGACTCACTTAAATATCCTATTTTAGTAGAATCTTAAATAAAATAAATCACAAACATACTTTCAGTGTATTTTTTTCTGTAACCTGCAATCCTTCTTTCACACTATTGATAACTATTTAATAATTTGAAGTAGTTAACTTCTGGCCCAGTAACAGAACACAAAGCCTTGTTTTGAAATATATTTCAAAAGTTTATTATTTGGAACTGGTAATTACCGACACTGAAACATTTTTTTTAATGGGAGGTAGCAACCTACACATTTTGTTTTGGTATTTTTGACCCTCTACAACCTGGGTTATCAGTCAATCTGCACCTAAGCTCCCAAATCTATCTTCCAGCTGACATCAGCTAGTCAATCAGGTATGTCTGTTAAGACACAGTGATATCAATTCTGCTGAGTTATTTTCATCATTATGAAGTTCTATAAAAAGACTTAATATTTGTTCTCTGCTGTGAGCACTTAAAAAAACATTTTAACATAATAAAAGAGGACGAAGAATTACAGAGTAATGTACATTTCTAAATAATAAATGTTTACTCACTGAGACTCATTCTTTTCTTCATTCTTTCTTTTTTAAATTTGAAAATCAGTCCATAGTAAAATTTAACCTAAAATCGTTATTATTTTTATATATTGCATTGTTTTTAAATTAAATAACTTTTCAAAATACATTTGTATACAGTTTGTTATGCTGAAGTATGTTTTTGTTATAAATTTTAAAAAAATAGTCATCAATCATAAACTATTTCACTTTTTCTTACACCACTTCCTTGTTATTAATTTTTGTCTACTTAAACATTCCCTAAAAATAAAAATGATGACAGTAATATGAAAACATATATTCTTACCTGAAAAGTTCAAATTGCAGAAGAATTTTTAGAGAAAATAACAAAAAAACTTTGGTGGTTAGCTTCATTCACATTTATAGTTCCACAGGTGACACTGTGATAACATTATCCCACTTTAACACTCTCAGCTGTGTTATAAATTATAGCAAGCTACCAACTGTTGAAAAACTAAATAAATCTAAAATTTCATATATAATAGTGTGTATGCCATGGTGGAATATAATTATACCAATGAACTGTTAGAGCTATTAAGCATTATTTAAGCATGGTGGGAAACTATTTACCCAATAATTTATAAAGGGTTAAAATTAGAAAAGATATTTTGGGAAAAGATTACCACACTTTCAAAGAACTGAAATACATCTGACTTATGATTGGTTAAGTCTGAACAGTAAATACTTAACCGCCTATTCAATGCGAGTGCGAGGAGTTAGTTTAAAATCAATGCTCATGACAGATTTTCAAACTAATTCATTTTATTGTTTACTGTAACAATAATCTATTAAAACACATGTTTTAACTGAAAAAAATAATATTATAAAACATAACCAAGTATAAAACAAACCCATGCAATAAAGTGTTATAATCAACTTCCAATGGATCTTAAAAATTTAGAAGTTAGTGCTAAAGTTTTGCGAAATAAATTAAATGACAAAATCAAAGACGTAAATGTAATTGACTGAATGATATGCATATCAAATAATTTATTTATTATTTTTCCATATTCTTCTCTTTTTTTGCATATAACATAATTTATGAGGTTTGTCTCACTCCCGATTGTGTCCATGAATATAGGTATGTGCAGGACCAACCTGTGTATGGGCATTCTATGCCCCTGTAGGTCCTTCTTATGAAACTAAATGTTTGTATGAAAGAAAATTTGGTAATAAATAAATAAAAAGTAATATAGCAAAAATGGCAAATATTTTATATAAACGTCATGATTACATTTTTAAAGATTCAACAATTTTAGCTCCTATTTCTAAAACACAATCTACTTCTCAAATAACACAAAAATACCTACATTCTTCAAGATGAGGAGTTGTTGAAATTAGGTTTACTATAGATGTCAGAACTCAAAATTCATTAAATGTAAAACATAGACAGTCTGTTTCATTAACAAATTTTTCCTTCATTCAAAATATTTCAGATATGGTAAGATCTAATTTAAGTTATGTGATCAGGTTTTTTTTAATAATTAAGTATGATATATACTATTTTTACTACTATTAAGATTTTTACTACACAATAGTAATGCAGTAACTACTAGCAATCATTTATTTATATTTACACCTGATCTCATAGATTTCTTTGCCATTAAAGGGCTGTCCAGAAACTACCTAAAAGTCATGGATTGTATAATCTGTCTTCAGACCACACACCTGTGATCTTAATCCTAAGTCAGACTGTTATTCAGAAAGAAGCGCCTCACAGATTATGTACAACAAACTGGAATTTGTTTAGAACGAGGCTTGAGAGTCTTCTAGAGCTCCAAGTTCCACTACAAACTCCCGAACAGTTGGAAGACGAAGTAGACCAGTTTATCAGGAGTGTGCAGAGAGCAGCACAGGAGAATACACTTCAATGCGATATGGTTACACATAATAAAAATATCAACCTTCCAATGGACATACGTTTGATGATCACTGAAAACAGGAAAGCAAGGAAAATGTGGCATCAAATTCGTTGGCCTGAGGACTTATATTTTATAAAATGTCATTAAAATGGTGTACCATAATTTTATTACACAAATAATTACAGTAAATTTAAATTTGTTAATCGGTATTACGTCTTTCATTCCTAATAACTTTACTTACTGTGTTATTCTCAATTAATGATTTTGACTTTTGACAGTTATTGGAATGAAGTTTAGTGCTAAATTTATTTTATTTCCTAAAGAACAAATGCACTGCTTCCTATTAAATATGGTCTCCATTGTTACCTTTTCCCTACCAAACTATTTTAATGAAAAAACCATGCTTCCTTAATTTTATTATTAATTAATCATAGTGCTATAAGGAAAGCATAGGCCTACAAAAACCGTATGCTCAAAGTTAAGTGTGCATTATAATTGTGTATTATAAAAATTAAATAAAAATGTGTTACAATTTTTTTACAATGTACCAACACTTACACTAATTTTAGTTTGCTGAGGTCATTCTTAGTTCTCTTATTCTCACGTCTGCAATGCCTCCATGAATTTAAAATGAATTTGGTGGCCTCACCAAGGCAATTTTAATTTCTTTAGTGGCTTATAATTTGCATGATTTATTTCCTTATTTAATTGCTTGTCTTCTGAATTACTAAAAAAATAAAATATAGCATTATTACAAATGAATAAATCATTGAATGTTTTTGTCATGGTATCGTAAAGAGTGGTATCATTTAGCTCAGGTTATTCTAAAGTAAATAATAAAACATTAAATAATTAACCCTTTCAGTGTCAATGTCCAATTTTACTGGACGTCTGTTTTATATTCATCTAATCTCAGCATTCTCTAGCTCTGACAAAGATTTTTCCAATAATAAATTTTAAAAAAATATAAAGTATTAACAAAAAGATTTTTAACATAACCAAACATCAATAATAAAACAGTAACTAACAACTTATGAGACTTGTTACATGAAACAATATCAGATTGGTTTAAGGCAGTATGCTTGTTCAGTATAGAGTGTTAGGCATGAGTGGGTTCATGCCCCATATCGGCCATTGAGTTTTCTGTGTAACTCATTTAGAGTTTGCCTGTCTCTGGTAGAAGGAGAGGGAGGTTAACCTTAAAATAATAGTGGATACCTTGAGTGGAAGCTGACAGGGGCAAGTGAATTCTTTGTAAATTGTCCAGCTGACCAAACATTTGCAACTGTTTTCTTACTATATAACTTGTGTGTCCACTTGAAAATACAATTTTCACAAAATATGTTTATTTAGCTTAAAATGTATCCAATGTAAAGAATTATTAAAATTTTGCCCATATAAAAATAGTCCATGGCACTGAAAATTTTAATGAATGATTAAATCATTTATTCTAATGATGAAAAAATCATTTTTAATAAATATTATATGAATAAAATCAATATATGCATGTTATGGAATGGTTCCTAGCCTTTTAGTGAACCATTCCTTTATAACATCAATAGTATACATGTTTTTATTGGAACAATAAAACATTGCATGTGTAATCAACCTAATAACAAAATAACTATTAACATTTATTATCATAAAAGTTTAATATAACTCCTAATAGTCTTATGGTAGTATAAACAGAATTTGGTCACCTTCAGTAAATCTATCCACTTATAGTACAATTAATTGAAGGAGCTTACACATTTTAATTAATTAGTGGTTTTAATTATGGAATTAAAGTAGCCTATTTATTATGTTAATAAAATTAATGTTTAAATTAAATCTAAATAAATGATTGCAATAGATTGCTACTGCACTACTATTGATGTAGTAAAAATCTTAACCTCATTAACCTGTAATTTAACAACAACAAAAAAACTGATGCATACCTTAAATTAGGTTTTGGCATATCTGAAATATTTTGAATGAAGGAAAGATTTGTTAATGAAACACACTGTCTCTGTTTTACATTGAATGAATTTTGAGTTCTGACAGCTTTAGTAAACCTAATTTCAACAACTCCTCGTCTTGAAGAATGTGAGTATTTTTGTGTTATTTGAGAAGTAGATTGTGTTTTAGAAATAGGAGCTAAAATTGTTGAATCTTTAAAAATGTAATCATAACGTTTATACAAAATATTTGCCATTTTTGCTATGCGGTTATGTTCTATAATATTATTTTTTTCAGTTAAAACATATGTTTTAATAGAGTATTGTTACTAATCAATAAAATGAATTAGTTTGGAAATCAGTCTTGCGCATTAATTTTAAACTAACCGCTCGCACTCGCATTGAATGGCGGTTAAGTATTTACTGTTCAGACAGCCAATCATATGTCAGATGTATTCAGTTCATCAAAAGTGTGGTCTTCTTTTCCCAAAATATCTTTTCTAGTCTTAATCCTTTATAAATTATTGGGTAAATAGTGTCCCACCATGTCATCGCTTAAATAATGTTTAATAGTTCTAACAATTCATTGGGATAATTATATTCCACCATGGCATATACACTATTATATGTGAAACTTTAGATTTATTTAGTTTTTCAACAGTTGGCAGCATGCTATAATTTATAATACAGCTTATCCTACTGTGTTATTTTTATAAAATTTCATTTTATTTAAAAAAAAAAATTTTTTTTTGCACCAGTCGATGATTTTTAATTGTGAATTTATTTCATTTCATATTTAATACATTGACTTATGAATACTCATATACTGTATGTCAGTCGCTTAGAAAACAGCCTGCTAAGGACAACCGGAGGGACAGAGAGAGAAAAATGTGGGAGTGAGAGGTCGAGTTCCCATTCTCTCGCCATCCTTTTCCTTAACTATCGCTGAGTAGTAACAACAGTTAATACGCTCTGATTGGCAGACTCTATGTCACTCTGGAGGGTACTTGATGAAAATTCTCCTACATGCGCGAGAAATTCCTGCACATGTCGTTTACTAAGTGGCTGGACTATATAATGAGGGCAAATTTTGATCACAGATTAAGATTTGTACTAAACTATTGTTGAACAGATTTTGTTAATCTTTAACTATTTAATGTTTACATGTTTACTCTGTTCTCTGTTTTTTATTTAAATTTACATTATAAATTATATAGAAACTTTAGACATTATGTTTCTATATAGTTATGTAGTGTAAAGCTAAATCATCAAAATTATTTCATCCCTAAACAGAAAATAGATAAAAATTACTAGTGTTATAATTATTACGAAATTTAAATAGTTAAAATTATAATAGGACAGCGTTCAGAATGAGGTAATACAGAATTTTTATAGAAGTATTTTTCAAACTTTCACTTACGTTCATGTAGAGTACCGTTGTCAGTTTCAATCAAGTCATATCAGTTAAATATAACCTAACCTGCCTAAGAAAAATGGACACTTCTGTCAATTTTGAAATATGTGGCCCATCTTCAAGTAAAGCAACCTTTACTTGTACCTCTAGTGAGAGTGATAGTGAAGTTCATGAGTTTAAAGAAATGTTTTCCTTCGGTAATTTATTCATAGATGAAGGGACATCTGAAACTAAAGTCAAGATTAAGAAAAAAAGAAAGAAACATCGCAAACCAAAAACTTCAAAAGGGTAAGTTATATTAATAATTGCCTTAATCAGACATACAATTATATTGCAGGTTCTTAAGAATATCTGATATTCTTTCAAGCATCTAAATATCAAATACAAAATGTAATATAATCAGGTCAGGTTATCTGATTCTACAAAATGAACTTGATTCTAGGTCAGACTGATGGTAATTCTGAAGGATTACTTGGTCAAGTTTAATTTTTCCATATTTACATATATTATTCAAGTGGTAATTTAAAATATAAAATACATGGTAATTAATATCAGAAATCATTAATAATGATGCATATTTACATTAAAAATCTTCTGTATCAGGAGTTTAGCGTAGCTGGAGTGTCCGGTTGCTCTGGAATTTTTCCGTCATAAACCTTGTCGATAGCATGGGAAAAATGCAACCTTTCCTTGTAATCATTCAGAATTATTTAACATGCATTTAATTAAACACCCAACAACCAAATCTAGTCAGTTAATTTGTAACAGCTTAGTCAAAGAAAAAAAATTTTATTTTAATTTTGAATAACTTTCATTTTATTCATTTATCATTTTCGCTATTAAAAACATGTTTCCCATTTTTGTGCAGTAGTCATGTTTGTCAAAACCCAAAAAGCAACAAAACAACAGATAACTTGCTTATATAAGTTATGATTTCCAAATCAAGACAATGTACTGAGACACATATTTTTTACACTACACTTTCACTTTTTCTTATGTTTGTCTACGGTTTCAATATAATTCCAACATCAAAACTTTTGTTTTATTCATTTAGTGTCATTTGGCTTCTTCAATTCAGACATTCTTTTGAATGAGGTAAAACACCTTGTTCTTATAAAAACTGCTGCAAACGATCCAGATTTTCTGATAACATGCTGAAATTAATTAACGTATTACTACAAACTTCACAAAGAAACTGATTCATTTCAGAACAAGACAATATCACATTTAAGACTGATTGAAAGCTGTAAAGAGTGTGTGGACTTTCGACATCCTCATCACTTGGTAAGCTAATCTACAAGGTTCAAACGGTTAGTTATGTATCTTTTCATTTGTTCTCGTTCTAACTGAAATACAAAAAAAGTTGAAGTTGACCCAGTAATCATTCATAATTACCAAACTAATAGTGCTGTTAATAACAGTAAATCTTAAATTAATTGATTTGCTAGTTATTTTTTTCAAAACATTCATTAAAACTTAGTACTATAAAGAAAAACCCTGAAATCAGAAAATAAAAATTAATTCAATATAAAAAGTTAACGGTCCAGGAGTAGAACAAATAATAATATTCGTAGAATGTTTAGGATCACAGCTAAGTTTTAATGAGGTGCATGAAACATCTTTGTTATGTAAGACATGTTACAGCATCCTGTATCAGTTGCTGCACCTAACCTTTGACAGGAATTACACATAGTATACCTCTAAGGTGTTACTTAGTGTAATTGTTTAGGTAGCCTACTATTCACATGACACCAATAACGTTTCCCATGTTGAGGTACGAGTATTTGTGATGTTAAACCTCTTTTAATAAAGTAATGATTTTTTTAATGTCACATTTATCGAGATATGTTATTCATTATGACTTACTAAAAAAGATTAACATGTTTTAAAAGTAGTTAGGAAGTAAGAAGAAAAGGCGATAAACTTACTTTATTTCCATGTATACCCAGTTAGGTTAACAAAACTTCTATTCCAACATAGGACTAGTAGAGCATATGCATGAAAATACAAATGTAGTAGTTTGCAATTCATTTTTGCTTGCTAACAGCAGATTAGCATTTATAATCCATTTTTTTTTTTTTAACGTCCAACTATTGTGCACACTTGGGCTAATGCAGACGATGGGGTGATTTATAGCGTATGAAAATGCCAAGCTCTCGCCAGGAATCGAACCCAGGTCCTCAGGGTGAAAGCCTAGTACGCTATCAACTAGGCCACCGAGGCGGCTATTTATAATCTATCTATCTATATATATATATATATATACACACCATTCCTGGTTTTCTGATTCTTTTATATTTATGTAAATAATCGGAAAACCAGGAATGGTAAAAAACATACTTTAAAGTTGTTTTCTGACAAAGTGCTGTGATTGCTGACCACTTGTCAGGAACTAATTTAGACAGATTTTGCTCATTGTAAAATGGTGACCAGTTGCTTTAAATAAAACATGAAAATAGGTATTGTAATCATGATAAATTCAACCAGATGACTTATGAGATGATATTTTTGGTATCCACACACACACACACACACCACGTGCATTCCATGTTTTGAGTGTTTCAGAAATGTGATACTCTTCTTACATCTTTTGTTTCCTTATTTTTTTAGCCACCTCGGTGGCCTAGTGGATAGCGTACTAGGCTTTCACCCCAAGGACTCAGGTTCGATTCCCAGCGAGAGCTTGGCATTTTCATACACTATAAAACATCCCATCGTCTGCATTAGCCCAAGTGTGCACAATAGTCGGACGTTAAAAACACAAGAAAAAAATCCTAATTTTTTTATTTCAACTTTTTAAACATATTAATTTATTGATTGCATGCAAAAATTAAAGTCAGGTATCAATATGGAAAAAGTTGCTAGTGACAAGTGAATAATTACCATTTCTCGTGCCCTCAGCAGGTTGTCTTCGCATTATTGCCCTCAGATGGCAACTGTAATTGATAATTGAGTGGGCTCAAGCACTGTGCTAACACAATATCTAAACATCCCATACCATTTTGTGCTATTAAACATGGTATACTATAACTGTTAGCAGCCTTCGTAGATGTAGGGTGTAACACTGGGTATTCACTTTCTCACTTCAGTTGATCACAGTCGATGTGATTGTTATTTTGTTGCTATAAAGACTTGCCAGCCAGTTATTATGTAATATTACACAGCCACTTCATAGCCTTGTGTACAAACCGCTTAAAGATATCACCTTTGATTCTTCACAGTGTAATGTTGATCTTATAAGTAATAGGGTCTGCACCATATGGTACATATGGTAAACTGTATAGTTTACGTCTTCTGGAATGTTAACGACTTGCCCCACAATTTCATTTTGCCATGCATGCTGGAACTTCATATCTACAATTGTAACAATCGTTGGTATACAATCAGACCTAGGTTGGACAGATGAATAGGGTAAGGAAAGTATTAATATCCATTGCTCCTGCTCGTAGACAACATATGTCAACGCTTGTACACATTCAATTAAGCATTTGATGTAAAGAGATAAAATTTAGGTGTATCCTGTCCTGAAAATGGTCCTTGCAGAAATCAGTTTTTTGGGGAGGCTATAAATCTTTCTGGCACCATATCCAGTTATACATATCACACTTATAACTGAGTTTGTCAATGAAGATGGATTTAAAATTTGCTGCAGTCAGTTCCCTGTATCAGTGATTCTCAGGCACACATGTAAGCTGCTCTTTCTGTTTCCTACATTCGAAGCCGCCTCAGTGGCCTAGTTGATAGTGTACTGGGCTTTCACTCCCGAGGACCCGGGTTCGATTCCCGACCAGGGCTTGGCATTTTCATACGCTATAAATCATCCCATTGTCTGCATTAGCCCAAGTGTGCACAACAGTCGGACGTTAAACACAAAAAAAAAAAACAAAAATCCTACATTCGAGCTGATGGGTGAAGACTATACTGAACATTCTTGATGTACGATGCTGGTATTGTTAGCTACAGCAATTGTGATTGAAAAAAACCCTACTGATTTTGCCTAAGCTGCTTAAGCGTGTGATTGATGATTGAGGACTCCTGCACTTCCTATGGAGACAGACACAGGAAAGTGTTAAAAGTGTTCTGATGTTGTTAAAAGTGATGTGGCATCATTCTTTTTTATGTGAATTTCTTCTTGAACTACATATTGAACATTAGGACACCATTGCCATGAAAAATGCTTTTATAATCCAAATTACAGTACTCCTGATGAACGTTGGTTTCAGTTCAATACATTTCTGATCCAGAGTAAGCTCTAAAGTTCAATTATTTCCACTTGTATCAACAAATATACTGCAAAGTTATATCTTTGTGATCACTGCATATGAGGCTAAATTTTGCTGCAAGTATGATCAAAAATTGTGTGATCAAGTAATGACTTTATTTCTCTACCCAAAGATATCAATGTAAGGTAGGCTATGCAGGTATTTTGGTCACAATAATATAGCTTGTATATTAGTTTTAGCTTATAAATTTTATTATATGTAGTTTTAGCAAGGCAACCCTTTCCTGACCAAAGAAGGTGCTGTGAGTCAAAAATTGTACAAAACTAGTTAAAATGTTTTACCCTGATTTAGGCCTACCATTTTCAGAAGGATATTTCACTGCAACAACTGAATAATGTAGAAAGAAGATACAAAAAGCAGACTAGACGTAATTCTCTCCCACCTGACATACACAGGTTTAAATCTAGTTACTGTATTACCTTTGGTTTTTTCCACCTGTTGTCAATCTCCCAATAGTTTTAACAGGCAAAAAAAAACAAATATGGTGAAGGAAATGAAGTCAATGATAAAGATGTAGAGACAAGCCTATGAGTTACAAAAAATACATATTGTACATGCCAGTATTTTATTGTGACTTTCATACTTTACTTATTAAATTTAATTTAATTTTACTTTGTCATACTGTAGATTTTTCAATATAGTTTTCATTTTTATTTTACCAACTTTTTTTATACTTTTAGTTTATTTGTATAAAAATTTATAGTTATTGTTTAACAACATAAAATTCAGATTTCTTAATTATTAATTTTTTATTATTTTTCAGAAATGAAGGACGAAATTTGGATATTGTTAAAAATGAAGATCAAGATTTATTAAAAACATTTAGAGATGAAGATCTTATTGAAGAAGTGTTTCATGAAGTAACTCATTTTAACAATCTTCATACAATGCCCAAAATAAAATTCAACTTTTCAAGATTATTACCACAAACCAAAAATGAAAATTGTGTTGTAAACAAACCTGAATTCATTGCTGAAGAACAAGTAAGTACAAATTTCTGCACAAAAAAGGTCAACATTTCAACAGAAAAGAATGGAAAAAATCAAAAAATTAAAAAGGAAAAGAAAGGAAAACCTGTGAAAGCCCAAGACTCACAAATGACTGGTAGTTTATTAAATTTTATGATTAAAAACAAAAATTCAGTTTCTACAACAAAAAAGAAATTTGAGAAGAGGTAAGTGAAAAAAAATTAAGTAAACCATTATTGTTTCTAGTAAATTAATAATGTTTTATTAAAGCTTTTTAACTTTTTTTAACTTTTTTCCATGATTTTAACTGAAACCATCAGTGTTTTAGTTGAAAAAAATGAAGTACAAAAAACTAAAACAAAAAAGGAGGAAGGAGGTAAACAAAAGGATGCTCAAAGTACACAGATCAGTGGCATTTCATTAGGTAGTAGGCCTTCAACGAAAACTAATGCAAATGCTACGACAACAAAACAAACAAAAAGGTAAATTAAAAGTTTTTATTTCATTATTATTTTAAAATATCATCATGTACTTACCATGATTGTTAAAGATTGTGATTTTTTTTTCTTATTTACAGTGTTCGAATTGAACAAAATGAAAAAAATAAAAAACCTAAACAGGAAAAGACGAAAAAGCTAACTAAATCGCCAGACTTACACACCAACATTTCACCTGTACATGTTACAGTTAAAAATGATTCAATTGCTGCAGTAAAAGAGAAGAAAAAAAATGGGTAAGTTAAATAAATAAACTTATGCAAATGCTACAACAAAACAAACTAAAAGGTAAATTAAAAGTTTTTATTTCATTATTATTTTCAAATATCATCATGTATTTATCATGATTGTTAAAAATTGAATTTTTTTCTTCTGTACAGTGTTTCAATTGAACAAAATGAAGAAAATAAAAAACCTAAACAAGAAAAGACGAAAAAGCTAACTAAATCGCCAGGCTTACACACCAACATTTCACCTGTACATGTTACAGTTAATGATTCAATTGCTGCAGTAAAAGAAAAGAAAAAAAATGAGTAAGTTTAATAAATTTATAATTTTTTACCAATGCTATTCTGGAGTATTGCAAGTGACAAAATCGTGTTAAGGTATTTTCAAAGTGTTGTGCAAGGGTTTGTTCTTTCTCATAAATTAATATATAAAAAAAACTTTAAATATATAAAACACATTTATGACATACTCAGTATTTAGTAGGCCAGTTGCTTGTATATGTGGGACATGTTTTATAGTGTATTATAAATGCATGCTTATAATTTTTTGAATAAAAGATGGCTGAATAGTCAAAAAAGTCATCAAAATAGACAAGATTATTGGAGTTATTCAAGAAATCATTAAAAGTTAATTTCTAGTACAAAACCCAATTCATGTTTTTTTTTATTGTCTACTCAGTTTTTATATATAACAATTGTATTTATTAACCACCACCAATCTAAATGCCATTGAATTGACTAAATTTTTATACAACGAATAAAAATTGTATAACAACAATTACAAGGGTAAAGTGAGGTTAAACGTTCAAAAAAACTTGTTATGTTTTCTTATATAAAAGGCTTCTGTTTACCTGTAAAATAGGTATTTTTTTAAATAAGTGACTCCTGTATGTTTTATTTTTTTCAATGTTTTAATTCTCTGTAACAGTTTTTTGTCCAAGTCTAATCCTGAGTATGTATATTGCTGTTGTCACCATGTCAGTAATGAATCATGCCTCATGCCATTTGCTAAGTGTAATCTGTAATTCAATTTTTAAATGCAAGAAATTTTTGCTCTGCTAAAATTCACTGCAGGTTGTTGAAGATTATGGGGAGCTGTAATGAATGAATGATGGCAATCTGCGTAAGTGTAGAAGACTTGGTAATGAAGGTACAATTTCTCATGATTCATGATAAACGATCCAGACAGCCTACTGTCATGAATGAACGATTGACATAGAAGGTTGTTGAGGAAATTCATCAAAACAGGTGCTTCGATATTGACTTCCTTAATCAAAAAATTTTACGATCAGTAATTTATAAAATTGTTTCGGATATACTCCAACAGAAAAAAATTGTGTGAGATGGATGCCAAAAATGTTGACAGAGGAATATAAAAGAAAGCAAATGACATAGTCTTTTTCATTTTTGGAGAGATATGACAAGAATTGTGGCGAGTTTTTGAGTCACATTATCACTAATGATGATGAAATGTGAATTGATTACCACACTCCAGAAACTAAATGACAATCCAGTGAGTGGCTTCATTCAGATTCTCTGACAGTGCCATAAAAATTCAAACAAAAACCACCAACAAGGAAATCATGCCATAGTTTTATGGGACCAGAAAGGCGTTCTGCTGGTAGACTTCCTGCCAAGAGGAATGACAATAATTGCCGAAAAGTATTGTGAAACCTGATTAAAGCTTAAGTCCAGTATTCAAAACCATTGCCGTGGATTGTTTGACCAAAAGTGATTTGCAGCAAGGATGAAGATGAGACTGGTGAACTTACGATGGTAATTACTGTACCATCCACCATACAGCCCAGATTTAGCACCATTAGGCTCATTTTTTCTAAAACTGAAGGTATTTCTTGGAGGAAAGCACTTAGGGAATGACTTCTTCTTCTTCCAATGGCTCCTTTTGGTTAACACCATTTTGGATCTTGCCTCCCAATACAATCCAGGAAAGTCCCTTCGTCCCTGTTTGTCTCTATGCAGGCCCTTGCAGATCAGTAAGTGATCCTTGTCCATAACATACACATCTTTTGAACAAATCTTGCACTTGTCAGAGGTTATTAGTCTCATCCTATGGAGATGCTTGGCAAGACAATCGTGACCAGTTTCCAGGCAGAAATTTGCTACAGCTATTTTGCGTGGAAGCATCTTATTGTCCTTAAAAAGATTATTAGGATTATATACCTAGTCTTCTCGTCAGTGGTCTATCAACTCACCTCATAAAGGCTACCATGGTTTCGAAACTCTATAGTTTCATCTTCAGACCATGCAGTTAAATCTCTCTGTCGAGGTCGTCACAAAGTCAAACAAAACATTAAAACATAAATCACAAACACTAAGCACAATTACACATTTAAAATATTCATTATGAAATTCGGCTTGGCCAAGCTACACACATGACTCGTACGTCGTTATATTCCGGACTCAACGACGTATTATTATATGAGTCCGGAATATAACGACGTACGAGTCGCTTGTGTAGCTTGGCCAAGCCGAATTTCATGGTTAATATTTTAAATGTGTAATTGTGCTTAGTGTTTGTGCTTTATGTTTTAATGTTTTGTTTGACTTTGTGACGACCTCGACAGAGGGATTTAAAATTTTGTATGGCCTGAAGATGAAACTATAGAGTTTCGAAACCACGGTAGCCTTTATGAGGTGAGTTGATAGACCACTGATGGGAAGACTAGGTATATAATCCTAATCATTTAAATATGTGGTCCGGTGGCTATGTTACAATAATGAAATTAAAAAGATTAAACGGATCATAAGCTTTGTCTTGTAGGTTTTTCTTCATTTCACTAACAAATTTTTGCTGTGAGTCTGTTTTTAGTTTTCATATAACTGCTTGTAATGACAGGGAGCCTACTGGCTTTTGAATAATTTTTGTTCCTCTCTTCGCCAAATTATCCACAGCTTCATTTCCCATCAGTCCCACGTGTGCAGGGACCCACAGCATTGCGATATTGCCAACATTATTTCTTACAATCTTGTAATTCTGTCTGATATTTTGTATTACTTCGCTTACTTAGGGAATGATGAAGTGTTGAAACAGCTACTGAGTGGTTAAATAGACAGGTGGCAGAGTTCCTTGAAGATGAACTCTTCAATGAATACAAGAAGTATTCAAAAACTTGTGTCACGATTTAACAGGTGTTTAAATATTAATGAAGACTGTAGGAAAAGTAAAAAATGTTTATATTTTGATTTTCAGTAATGTTATGTTCATAAGTAATTTTTTCTTATATAAAAACTCTTATATGTTTCTCTTATGTATAAAGCAGTTCTTACTTAAAAAATTATCCTTGTGTATAATCCAACCACAAAGACCGATTAATTTGATTTCATACTTAACTGTTGGTTAAAGGAATTATTATAAATAAGAAACTTCAAATGCTTGACACATCTACTTTTGTAAAATAATTAAAATTTGTTTTAAAAAAATCTGGCTTTAAAGGGGGGGGCGCTTTTCTGCTCCCCCCCCCGTGACTATGCCCTTGAAAACCCTTTCTTTCTATTATTATTGTTTGTTTCTGTTATATATATGTTACATATAAAATTTACATGTTACATGTGTTTGTAGGAAAAAGAAAAAATCAAAAGTACTTGATTATTTTGAAGATTACTTAACAGAAGACGAAATTGCTCAAGGATTATCTGCAGGCTTAATGTTGGCAGTAAGTTGTAACACAAATTACTTTAATAAAAATAAATAATTATTAAAAAAATTAATTTTCTTATAAGTATAAAAAAAATTTAGCCCATAGTAATTCATTTTTTTAAGTAAAAAGGTATTCGTTTATTTTCAGGGACTTCTTCGAATCAACCAGCGCAATTACAGAGAAGCTTATATTTCTGCAAAAGTAAGTTTCTTGATTAATAATATTAGTATATGTAGTTTTACTATTATCGTAATATGGTAGTCATTGATTTATTATTTTTTATCCTTTTCTTTGAAAAAATTGCATTTGTATAACCAGTCAAAATACAAGATAAAAATATAGGTCTTCAGCATTTAATCAGAGATGGCCTTAGGAAAGGTTATCCATTCCGCCGCACAAAACGGCAAAATTCAGAAGCCCTTAGGTGCAAAATTATTTCCATTCTTTCTTCTTCTTTTCGTTTCACCCTCTTTGGGGTACGCTGAATCAATCATTTCTTGCGCGCTGTACTTTTCTTTGTTCCCAGTAGCTCTTCATTCTTTCCGATCTTCTTTTCCTCTCCTCTTCCGAAATGACAGGTTTAGGTCTTATTTTGGTTTTATCTTGGAATCTTATTCTTTCGTCCTTGGTACTTATCTTAGCAGTTTGGTCAAGCAGTGAATTTTCTGTAATTTTTAATTCTATTAGGTCTTTTTCAATTTCTTTAAACCAGTTCGGTTTTGTTTTACGATTATGGAAAAAATCAAACACCTGTTTCGTCAATCTATTGGAGTACATTCTAAGAAGATGGCCGTAAAAATTTATTCTCCTTTTTCTCATAGTATCTGACAGTTTTTCAATTTTCTTATAGAGAGCTTCATTTCTTATATATACTACCTTATTATCCTGAAATTTTGTTCCTATAATTTTTCTTAAGATTTTCCTTTCCGTTATTTCAAGCTTTTCTATCTGGCCTATGGGATTCATGGTTAATGTTTCTGCTGCGTATAGTAGTGCTTCCGGCTTGATCACTGTTTTATAATGTTTAATTTTGGACCCCATGAAAAATTCTTATTGTATGTTTCTTTTGTCAATTGGAAGGCCAATTCAAGTTTGTTTTTCCTGAATTCCATTGCCTTGCCCTCATCCGCATTCCAACTAATCCATTCACCAAGATATTTGAACTCTTTTACAATTTCTATTTTCTGTTCTTGGATTTTAAGGTATTTATTTGGATATTTGTTGTTTGTCATGATTTTGGTCTTTTCAAACGATATGTTTAGACCTATTTTAGCTGCTTGTTTCTTCAATTTAAGAATCTGCTCCCTTGCTTCCTCCATTGTTTCAGCAAACAAGGCCATATCATCTGCAAATGCAATACAGCTAATTCTGAGATTCTTCTTTTTGTAACCCAATCCCACTCCACTTTTTATATTTTTCTTCCATTCCCTGACTACTTTCTCAAGTTCACAATTAAACAATAAAGGGGAGAGCCCATCCCCCTGCCTGACTCCCGTTTTTACTTTAAATGAATTCGATAGTTCACCCATAAATTTAACTTTCGAAACTGTATTTGTTATAGTTGCTTTTATGATATTAGTTGTTTTCTTATCCAAACATATTTCCATTCTATTACTAGTAAAAAAGGTTACTTTTACCTCATGAAGGTAATACAAGGCACCTAAATTTATTGTTATATGTGTAAAGATTGCATGTAAATACTTTTATTATTCTCCTTTTTTTCATTCATTCATTTACTCTATACTAGTTGTTGCCCGTTATGGCTTTGCCTGCAATTATAATGTAGACAATAAAATTTATAGTTGATTTTCAAAATCAGAATTGGTTCATTTCATTTTAATATATTTCTACATACAATATTATACGATTTATGGTTTTCGGCCAAGACATAAATTTTTGCTACTTAATACTCTAAAACAGCGTCCTGTCATATTTTAATAAAATACAGTATTTTTAAAAAGTCACTATTATACAATTAAACTGGAATAGTATTGTATTTATCTCAGGTACCTAAACCGTGTTCATACCAAATTTAATCTCAATTGGTCCAGTAGTTAAAGTGTACTATTATACAATTAAACTGGAATAGTATTGTGTTTATCTCAGGTACCTAAACCATGTTCATACCAAATTTAATCTCAATTGGTCCAGTAGTTAAAGTGTGATTGAATAACAAACAAATAATCAAAAACAAACTTTCAGAAATATAATATGACTAGCTGTTACCCGTTGCGGCTTTGCCTGCAATTATAATATAGGCAATAAAATTTATAGTCGATTTTCAAAATCAGAATAGGTCATTTCATTTTAATATATGTTACATAAATTAAATGTAAATGTAAATATACTATTTACAATATTATACGATTTATGGTTTTCGGCCAAGAAATATACATTTTTGCTACTCGATACTCTAAAACATGGTCCTGTCATATTTTAATAAAATACAGTATTATTAAAAAGTCACTATTATTCAATTAAACTGGAATAGTATTGTGTTTATCTCAGGTACCTAAACCGTGTTCATATAAAATTTAATCTCAATTGGTCCAGTAGTTAAAGTGAGATTGAATAACAAACAAATAAACAAAAACAAACTTTCAGAAAAATAATATGATTACCTGTTACCCGTCACGGCTTTTCCCGCAATCGTAATATACATTAAAGATCACGCATGACCGTGTTAGGACCAACAACCGTGTCAGTTAGGTTATGGTGTATTTCTTTTTTAAAATAAAGATTTTTAACACACCACCGTGTTAGTTAAGTTATGGAGTACTCTTTAAAAAAATAAGGCTTTTTCCCTGCATTCTACTTTTGTAAAATAATTAAAATTTGTTTTAAAAATCTGGCTTTAAAGGGGGCGCTTTTCTGCTCCCCCCGTGACTATGCCCTTGAAAACCCTTTCTTTCTATTATTATTGTTTGTTTCTGTTATATATATGTTACATATAAAATTTACATGTTACATGTGTTTGTAGGAAAAAGAAAAAATCAAAAGTACTTGATTATTTTGAAGATTACTTAACAGAAGACTAAATTGCTCAAGGATTATCTGCAGGCTTAATGTTGGCAGTAAGTTGTAACACAAATTACTTTAATAAAATAAATAATTATTAAAAAAATTAATTTTCTTATAAGTATAAAAAAAATTTAGCCCATAGTAATTCATTTTTTTAAGTAAAAAGGTATTCGTTTATTTTCAGGGACTTCTTCGAATCAACCAGCGCAATTACAGAGAAGCTTATATTTCTGCAAAAGTAAGTTTCTTGATTAATAATATTAGTATATGTAGTTTTACTATTATCGTAATATGGTAGTCATTGATTTATTATTTTTTATCCTTTTCTTTGAAAAAATTGCATTTGTATAACCAGTCAAAATACAAGATAAAAATATAGGTCTTCAGCATTTAATCAGAGATGGCCTTAGGAAAGGTTATCCATTCCGCCGCACAAAACGGCAAAATTCAGAAGCCCTTAGGTGCAAAATTATTTCCATTCTTTCTTCTTCTTTCGTTTCACCCTCTTTGGGGTACGCTGAATCAATCATTTCTTGCGCTGTACTTTTCTTTGTTCCCAGTAGCTCTTCATTCTTTCCGATCTTCTTTTCCTCTCCTCTTCCGAAATGACAGGTTTAGGTCTTATTTTGGTTTTATCTTGGAATCTTATTCTTTCGTCCTTGGTACTTATCTTAGCAGTTTGGTCAAGCAGTGAATTTTCTGTAATTTTTAATTCTATTAGGTCTTTTTCAATTTCTTTAAACCAGTTCGGTTTTGTTTTACGATTATGGAAAAAATCAAACACCTGTTTCGTCAATCTATTGGAGTACATTCTAAGAAGATGGCCGTAAAAATTTATTCTCCTTTTTCTCATAGTATCTGACAGTTTTTCAATTTTCTTATAGAGAGCTTCATTTCTTATATATACTACCTTATTATCCTGAAATTTTGTTCCTATAATTTTTCTTAAGATTTTCCTTTCCGTTATTTCAAGCTTTTCTATCTGGCCTATGGGGATTCATGGTTAATGTTTCTGCTGCGTACAGTGCTTCCGGCTTGATCACTGTTTTATAATGTTTAATTTTGGACCCCCATGAAAAATTCTTATTGTATGTTTCTTTTGTCAATTGGAAGGCCAATTCAAGTTTGTTTTTCCTGAATTCCATTGCCTTGCCCTCATCCGCATTCCAACTAATCCATTCACCAAGATATTTGAACTCTTTTACAATTTCTATTTTCTGTTCTTGGATTTTAAGGTATTTATTTGGATATTTGTTGTTTGTCATGATTTTGGTCTTTTCAAACGATATGTTTAGACCTATTTTAGCTGCTTGTTTCTTCAATTTAAGAATCTGCTCCCTTGCTTCCTCCATTGTTTCAGCAAACAAGGCCATATCATCTGCAAATGCAATACAGCTAATTCTGAGATTCTTCTTTTTGTAACCCAATCCCACTCCACTTTTTATATTTTTCTTCCATTCCCTGACTACTTTCTCAAGTTCACAATTAAACAATAAAGGGGAGAGCCCATCCCCCTGCCTGACTCCCGTTTTTACTTTAAATGAATTCGATAGTTCACCCATAAATTTAACTTTTGAAACTGTATTTGTTATAGTTGCTTTTATGATATTAGTTGTTTTCTTATCCAAACATATTTCCATTCTATTACTAGTAAAAAAAGGTTACTTTTACCTGCGAAGGTAATACAAGGCACCTAAATTTATTGTTATATGTGTAAAGATTGCATGTAAATACTTTTATTATTCTCCTTTTTTTCATTCATTCATTTACTCTATACTAGCTGTTGCCCGTTGCGGCTTTGCCTGCAATTATAATGTAGACAATAAAATTTATAGTTGATTTTCAAAATCAGAATTGGTTCATTTCATTTTAATATATTTCTACATACAATATTATACGATTTATGGTTTTCGGCCAAGACATATAAATTTTTGCTACTCAATACTCTAAAACAGCGTCCTGTCATATTTTAATAAAATACAGTATTTTTAAAAAGTCACTATTATACAATTAAACTGGAATAGTATTGTATTTATCTCAGGTACCTAAACCGTGTTCATACCAAATTTAATCTCAATTGGTCCAGTAGTTAAAGTGTACTATTATACAATTAAACTGGAATAGTATTGTGTTTATCTCAGGTACCTAAACCATGTTCATACCAAATTTAATCTCAATTGGTCCAGTAGTTAAAGTGTGATTGAATAACAAACAAATAATCAAAAACAAACTTTCAGAAATATAATATGACTAGTTGTTACCCGTTGCGGCTTTGCCTGCAATTATAATATAGGCAATAAAATTTATAGTCGATTTTCAAAATCAGAATAGGTCATTTCATTTTAATATATGTTACATAAATTAAATGTAAATGTAAATATACTATTTACAATATTATACGATTTATGGTTTTCGCCAAGAAATATACATTTTGCTACTCGATACTCTAAAACATGGTCCTGTCATATTTTAATAAAATACAGTATTATTAAAAAGTCACTATTATTCAATTAAACTGGAATAGTATTGTGTTTATCTCAGGTACCTAAACCGTGTTCATATAAAATTTAATCTCAATTGGTCCAGTAGTTAAAGTGAGATTGAATAACAAACAAATAAACAAAAACAAACTTTCAGAAAAATAATATGATTACCTGTTACCCGTCACGGCTTTTCCGCAATCGTAATATACATTAAAGATCACGCATGACCGTGTTAGGACCAACAACCGTGTCAGTTAGGTTATGGTGTATTTCTTTTTTAAAATAAAGATTTTTAACACACCACCGTGTTAGTTAAGTTATGGAGTACTCTTTAAAAAAATAAGGCTTTTTCCTGCATCACCGTATTATGCCCAACAACCGTGCCAGTTAGGTTCTGAAGTACTCTTTTTTAAAAAATAAATAAAGGTTTTTAATACATCACCGCGTTAGGCCTAACAACCATGTTAGTTAACTTATGGAGTATTCTTTAAAAAAATATAAACATTTTTCACGCATCACCATGTTAGACTTAACAACCGTGTCAGTTAAGGTTTGGAGTACTCTTTAAAAATAACGGTTTTTTCACACATCGCCATGATAGGCCCAACAACCATGTCAGTTATGATATGTGGTATTCTTTAAAAAATATAAAGGTTTTTTCACGCATCACTGTGTTAGGCCTAACAACCGTGTTAGTTAAGTTATGGAGTACTCTTTAAAAAAATATAATGGTTTTTTCATGCGTCACCTTATTAGGCCCAACAACCGTGTCAATTAGGTTATAAGTACTATTAAAAAAAAAAAAAAATTAATAAAGGTTTTTTAATGGATCACCGTGTTAGGTATAACAACCATGTTAGTTAGCTTATGGAGTATTCTTTTAAAAAAATATAAAGTATTTTTCACGCATTACCATGTTAGACCTAACAACCGTGTCAGTTAAGGTTTTCAGTACTATTTAAAAAAAATAAAGTTTTTTTCACACATTACCGTGATAGGCCCAACAACCGTGTCAGTTAGGATATGTAGTATTCTTTAAAAAAATATAAAGGTTTTTCACACATCACCGTGATAGGCCCAACAACCGTGTCAGGATATATAGTAGGCTATTTTTAAAAAAATATAAAGGTTTTTTCACGCATCACCTTGTTAGGCCTAACAACCGTGACAGTTTGTTTATGCTGTATTATTTTAAAAAATTGGTTTCTTATCACCCAAAACCCGTGTTAGACGTATTTTTATTGTTTTACCGATTTACAACACGTTACTGATTTTCGCCGGGTAGCAATTTTGAGGTTATGTTGGTCACTTTTATTTTCGATTTTATCGTACTTCTCGTGCATTCATATTTTGTATTCTTGCTTTTTGGCACATAATACTATTTTAGTATTAAATAAGGCATAAAATGCTTATTTTAGTAACAAAAATATCGAAAAATAAGGATATGCTTCACTGCATGTTTACCATAATGTAATTACACAAATATATATATACTACCTTACAATTGGCACTCTGTGTAGGGATTTTTTTACATTTAATATTGAAAATTCAACACAAAGTAACAAATTAAAGTCAGTTTTGAAAAAAATTTCAACTAAAATATTGAAAATGTTACATTAAAAGCAATAATTTTGCAATAAATAAAATACAGATTAAGATTCTTAAAATAGGATTGAATCTATCTTTATCTCAGGTACCTAAATCACATGTCCAGTAAATAACTAAAGTTAACAGATGTTACAAAACTAAAAACTGATAATTATTTTGGGCTGGGTAAGTAGTATAATGACGTTTTGTAAAACGGGAATAGGCCTATATGTATCTCTGATACTTAAACCATATACGTACCAAATTTCACTTTAATTGGTCCAGTGGTTAAAGCGTGATTGAATAACAAACAAACAAACAAACACACAAACTTTCAGAAATATAATATGAATTAGATTAGATTAGCTGTTACCCGTCACGGCTTTACCGGCAATCATAATATACATTAAAGATCACGCATCACCGTGTTAGGACCAACAACTGTGTCAGTTAGGTTATATTGTTTTTTTAATAAGGTTTTTTTAACGCATCGCTGTGTTAAGCCAAACAACCATGTTAGTTAAGTTATGGAGTACTTTTTTTAAAAACTTACATTCATTCATTTACTCTATACTACAGTCAATATATAGACAAAAGTCACTAACTCACTAACTGATCACAAAAACGTCAAAACCTACAAAGTTAAAATTTTGTTTCATCGTTCTCTAAAGAGAACCACAAATAGTGTAGAATAACCATTAAATAGGGTATAAATAGTGCAATAAAACGTTTAAAAAAATCTTCTTTTAAGTAGTTTGAAAATGCTACTTTCTAGAACATGAAAATCTCGGTTTTCTGCACTATTTGTCCGATTTACACTGAAAAATATCTTTACACGTTTTGATGAAACTTTTTTCTTTGTATTATGGAGCTATGACATAGTTTAAAGCAATGTCAAACTAGCATGCATGTATTTGAAACAAAATTGCAGGCACTCAAAATGCCTCATATATTTGTTACATTAAAAGGCCTAATTTGTTCGTTTTTCACTGGGAAACGGCATCACACATTTCTGTGAAACAATTTTTCCTTATGTAAAACTGTATCAAGATTTCAAGCAATAACAAATTATCATACATCTATTTGTAATAAATTGGCAGGCACTCAAAATGCGTGATTTACTTGTCTGTTACGTTTGACCTCTTTTACTAGGAAACAGTTTCATGCATGTCAGGTGAAACTTTTTTTTAATTTTATGAACCTGAGACAATGTTTTCCGTCTTAAATTATCGTACACATATTTAAAACAAAATGGCGGGCACTCAAAGCGCTTGATTTATTTTAAAACAATGTATTTTCCCGAGCTTTTAACGTAGGGTCTAGTGCAATTTAAATTGAAACAAAATTCTCTGTCAGCTTTCAAATTAAAAAAACTAATTTCTATTGTATTTTGTTTTATTTTGATATGTTTTAGAAATTCTGCATAATAATGTATTATAATAATAATAATAATAATGTATAATGTATGCATAATAATAATGTATGTTATAATTTTACTATTATTGTTACTATGTACATTCCATATTGTATATTAAACTCATTAAAATACAGAATACAGTAGTTTATACTGTCAACCAGTTTTGATTACTAGTAATGTTCTTACATTGAATAAAACACCCCAAATATCTGATTCCATGATTACAGTATTGCTATACATAAGAGATTATTTCGTATACAATTTATCAAGGAAGCTTGGTCAATCTTTAGACGATTATTGTTGAATTTGAAATTTAACCTTACAAATTTCTCCAACGAAGTAATTGTCTAAGTTATTACACGATGTTGTAATATAGGAATGGAAGAACGACATTGAAATTTGAAATTCATCCAGGGCGGCAAATCTCCTAGGGTCAGGTCTGTGTGTAATACACTTCTGATTTTCCGTGTAGATATGATAATGTAACTTTATTTTATTTTACTTGGGTATCTTAGAACTGAAAAAATATTTGTTTAATACATTTGTTGTAATTGTGTTTGGTTTTTGTAGGATGACAAAGATATTCTTATTGAAGGAGTGAAAGACAGGAACAGAGCCATGGAAGGAGATGAAGTCGTAGTATTAATTAAGCCCCGTAAGGAGTGGAAGGTAAGGTAATGTTTAGAAATGTTTTCTTTAAGTTGCTAAAAGGGAAATTATTTAATCTGTATTATCAAATTACTGTGATAAATTGTATTTATAAAATTCGTGAACTAAGTTCAGAGTAATCATAGAAATAACAAATATTTTTAAAGACTAGTCATGAAACTGTACATATAAAACTTATATGTCAGTTTGTCATTAAATTATTATATATTGAACCTGGTATAAAATTCAGATATTGATTTGTATAAATCAAGTACTTTGAGTTTGTATTTTTTTTTTTTTTTTAACGTCCGACTATTGTGCACACTTGGGCTAATGCACACGATGGGATGATTTATAGCGTATGAAAATGTCAAGCCCTGGCCGGGAATCAAACTCGGGTCCTCGGTGTGAAAGCCCAGTACAATATCAACTAGGCCACCGAGGCGGCTTTGAGTTTGTATAAATAAAACAGATTGTAACATTTTGAATTTATTAATTCCTTAGTAGGAATTGTACTTCTGTGTTCTCTTTGTTTATTAACTAAGAACATCGATCCCAACTTTTGATTTAGTTCGACCATTTTGTGATACAAATATTTATGAACAGTCAATATAAAAATATGCCCTAATAATTACTCATTTCAAGTTACATTTCAGTAGTAAAAATAAAATGTTAGCATTTGTGTTAACAAAACAGATGTGTTTTAACTAGGAAAAAACCTATTTACAATAAAAAATTACAAATTTTAGTTATTTTATCTTGGAGTATTGTGTTTCAGGTTATTTTCTTTCAGTTATTTACCTTTCACATACAATAAAAAATCAAAATTAAATAAAATGCAAATGTGTACAATGTTCAGAATAGTTAAATCTAATTAGAGAATAATCTGAAATCTAATGATAGGAATTCTTTTTATATTCTTCATCTTTTCTGATAGGATTATTATCACTGTGTTCAGTATAATGATCTGCCTACCCTAGTTCGTCAATTCTACTTTTGTTGACGCATTTCGGAGAACCTCCATCTTCAAAAACTATATTTATACTGGTCACCAATTTTATGGCCCATCCTATTTATAATTTTCTATCTCCACCTCGTATCCCTTCTCTATTCAACACGTGTACATTAAACCTGACGTGCTCGCTTCTGATTGGCTTTTTTCAAACTTTCTCTTCAACGGTCGTCCCTCCCGTTAATTTTTGAAAGTTTTTAGATTTTTAAATGTAATATCTGCTTGCGACGATATCTGTTATTATGTTTTCTCCCTTTAATTTAGATTTTAAAATTTCCAAGTTCTCTGAAATGTTCATACGTCTTCCTTTTTCTGCCATATGTAGTACCTTCATTGAGTTTTCTATTTCTCGAGGTATGTGCCTATCTTTTATTATGTGACGCATAATTTGAATCATTTTTGCCATATTTGAATGACCTTACATGTTCTTTAAACCTAGTTCTAAATTTTCATCCCGTTTGTCCTATGTAGACTGCCTCGCATCCACACTGTATCCTGTATACCCCATTCGTATGAAAATGGGCTAAATTAACATATACGGGGAAAGAGGCATATAAATTTAAGAATTTTTTTAGAAAATATGATATAGATATAGCAATGGCTACAAATAATATGATAAGGAACAAACTAAATATAGAAGAAAAGGACAAATATAGTAAGAATGGGGTATACAGAATACAGTGTGGATGCGAGGCAGCCTAATTAGGACAAACAGGACGAAAATTTAGAATAAAAAACTGTCTAGATAAAAACTTACTCCTTATTTCTTGAGCTTAGTTTATAGTGTCAAATGACACCAATGCCATTACAGCAAGTATCTATCTCTTACTGTTCTTCGTTATACCATCAAGGTATATCAGTCCAAGCAGGGTGTAAGTGTGCACATCTAAGTAGTAGTGTGTCTCAGTACTCCATCTTTCATTTGGCAGAGTTTACAAATTGTGAGTCCTTCATGAGGAAGCAATGAAGTTGTGGCCAGATTCTGGTAGCTCTGGATACAGCCCCAAAATGCAGTTTCATGATGCATTTTAATCGACCGCAGACTGTCCTGTACTTTTTAATCTCCACGGATCTATCCACTCATTTCTTACCAGCCTGTGGGCTATTTCTTTAAAACTCTTTAGGAATCGTAAGAAATTTAATCTTTCACAGGTTAATATCTCTTAACTGAATAATAAAGTAGTTAATAGAAGAAAAAATATATTAAAATCACAAAAGTAAGTGGTGGCTTTGCATAAATACCGTGAGAAATTGATTTTTTTTTTTTTTTAGATTTTGAGTTGCCACCATTTTGAAATGGTTAGAAAAATTACCTGAGCTATTACCCAAATCAGTTTTTGTACCAAGTTTAAATTAAATCAGAGCAACATTATAAACACTAAGAGTGTTATAAAATTAGTAAATGTGATTTAGAGGTCAGGATCTGTGCTCAATTAATGATCCCAGGTATGGGTTGTAACGTAAAAACGTTGCCATTAAAGCCGAATAGCTGTCCGCATTCATAGGCTTTGTCCAGGGTTCAACTTTAGGTAAGGTTTTTGGCTCAGTTATAAATTGGGCTCATTGACAAAAATCAGTATTTCATGATTTTTCTCACCCATGTTTAAATTATCATCGCCATAAGCGACTTTTTGTTTTAACACTCAATAGCTGCACAAATTTATGGGAGCAAGGATTCAGGTGCTCAATATTCTCGAGTGTAAGGAAAGTCTAGGAGTTCAATATTCTCGAGCGTAAGGAAGGTTTAGGTGCTCAATATTCTCGAGCGTAAGGAAGTTTTAGGTTCTCAATATTCTCGAGCGTAAGGAAGTTTTAGGTTCTCAATATTCTCAAGCGTAAGGAAGTTTTAAGTTCTCAATATTCTCGAGCGTAAGGAAGTTTTAGGTGCTCAATATTCTCGAGCATAAGGAAGTTTTAGGTGCTCAATATTCTCGAGCGTAAGAAAGTTTTAGGTGCTCAATATTCTCGAGCATAAGGAAGTTTTAGGTGCTCAATATTCTTGAGCGTAAGGAAGATTTAGGTGCTCAATATTCTCGAGCGTAATTCCTACCTCGGTATACAACACCTGTTTCCTGCCAGTATGCGTTTTCGTTCGATGATTTTTCGTAGACTACCCAAAGTTATCGAGTGGTCGGTGAAACATTGTCCCAGTTATCAGGGGCGGTCGACGAAAGACTGCTCCAAGGTTATCGAGCAGTCGATGAAAGACTAACCCCTTTGCAGCCACAGCGGCCTCCTTTTATACTGTTGAGCGCCGCGCATGCAGAGACCCTTTCTTAGTCAGTCAGGTCCCAGAGCTCGGAGCGAGCAGTTCTTCCAAGCATAGCTAATGGGAGCCCTCGCAAACTGACCTTTGCACTGGTTACTGTCTTGCCTTAGGCTACAATCACCAACTGACCTTTGCACTGTACCCTTGCATCATCTCCCTCTGATGTTCGTAACAACATCGACCAGCCATGCGTTTTAGTAACAGGATTAATTTTTAATCCGTTACATTGTCTTTGTATAATGGCCACTGCAATAGCACATTTCCTATAGGTGAATAATTCTTTGAAAAGGGGATATCCTTAGGGTAAGGTTTTTAAAAAAATTATTATTATTATTTTAAAGCAAAAAGCACATTGAGGCTATTATTGCCTCCCTAAATGTAAGTGTGAATGTAAAAAGTGTTAAAGTCGTAAGTGTAAGTGTGTGTTAGACTTGGGTACCGCAAGGGACATCTAAATCCTCTCAATAGGTGCAGCTAGTTTACACCCCCCCCTGCGGGGTTTAGAAATAAAATCAATTTCAGGATAAATAGACAATGGTCATGTCATGGTGTTTGAGAATTCACATTGTATAATATGTGTGGACTTTAGATATATAGATTTAGTAATTAATAAAAAATTATCATAAATGTATATAATATGTTCTGCTTTAAATGACATCATCATCTTTGTAAATCAATTTGTTTAAACTATAAATTTCTTAATTTATTTTGTAATATTTATATTAAAATAGTGGTACAATTAAGAGTGTTTACAGTTTACATGTTTTGTTTCAGGGTGGTCCTAGTGGTCAAAAAACTGCCAAGGTAAAAAAAACATATGTTCATTTTTAAGTTTATAAACCATGAAACAATGAACCTGATTTTTACCAAGTAAGATATGCTGATTTTAAAGATATGACTTCACAGTTGGTTATCAGTTATAAGGAAGCCTGTATTCTGTTTTTGTTGGTATATTGTCCGGAAAGCTCCAGAAAAATACAGTTCTGTCGAGACAGAACCATCAGTTTCTGTTATCCGACAGGTTAATTCTGTTATCTGATATTTTTAAACATTCTTCAGTAGTAAATTGTTCGTAATAAATAATAAAAATATCCTTTTAGACAATACAAAACGCTGTAACCAGACACGACTTAAAGCATAGGCTTCGACAGCTAACATTAACTGATACCATAAGTAACCATTGATAATTTAAAAGTAAACAATTCTATCATCTAACACTTCAGTTAATTGAGGTAGAAACACTTCAGTTAATGTCAACAAATTTGGAAAGAGTGCATGAATATTTCTGTTGAAAGAAACACTCTACACCATTTACGATAATACTATTCAGCATTTAAGTTGATCACGTGAGTACTGTAAGTGGTGCACACATGCTGTCACATATTTTATATGAATACTCGTCAGAGGTTAAGTACAGGTAATTTATTTTATTAATGACTGGTGTATGTAAAATTTGTATAATGCAAATTAGACTTAAATATTAAAATTTAAGAGTTTTACTACATTTTTCAAAGTAATAATAATAAAACACTCTGCGTTATAAACAGAGTATAGTATATTATTTTCATCAATCGCCGATAGTATATTATTATTATCGGATTATGACCTATTCTTCCTGTCAATGGTCTATTCACTCACCTCGTAAAGGCTACCGCGGTTTCGAAACTATCGTTTCATTTTCAGGCCGTTATACAAAATGTTAAATCCCTCTGTCGAGGTCGTCACAAAGTCAAACAAAACACTAAAACACACATCACAAACACTGAGCACAATTACACGTTTAAAATATTCACCATGAAATTCGGCTTGGCCAAGCTACACACACATGTACGTCGTTACATTCCGGACTCTACTTTTATCGATCGCCGAAAGTACAGGTGATCTATTTCCGTTATCCGTCTGTTCTATCATCCATCACCCGAACAATTCCAATAATGACACTTAAGACGCTACTGTATTTAAACATAAGTGGTAAATTAACTACACAAAACTATCCGACACTATACAAGTTGCTGTAACACACCTCTTGAACATCAAAATTTCCTGCAAGTGATTGGTCACACAATCTGGAAAATCTATAATCAGGTACAGTGAAATCTGTCTTCCTTCAAAAGAAAAACATTTAAAATGTTCAACGTTATTTGTATTCTCTAATTTAAAATTATTATTCGCTATTAACAGGACAAAATGTTTTGTAATAAGAAACCAAAATTAGATCTTAAAACATTTTTCAAGTTGGATTTGACATGTCTTTGTACATGGACCAGAGGAAGAGTTATCTTTTAAAAACTCATGAACTACTTTTTTTTTTTTTTTAGTAACAATTTTTACAATACAAGTGCTTTGTAGCCAGGAATACAGGTGGAAATAGTACATCATTTCTGTTTGATAAATGAATCCAAATCAACCTATGTCAACTTTACAAATAGAAAAATCAACCCAATTCCACTTATAATTATTAACCATGTAGTAACTCCAGAAAATTCTGCTAAATACTTGGGGATGACACTGGATGCAAAGCTCCACTGGAAAGAACATGTCAAAAAGAAAAAGGTTGAATTAAACATGCAATTTAGGAAAATTAACTGGTTGATAGGGAGAAACTCAGATTTAGACCTACAAAATAAACTGCTTCTATACAAGCAAATACTGAAGCCGGTGTGGACCTATGGAATCCAGCTGTGGGGCTGCACAAAAATACAAATGTAAAAGTAATTCAAACTTTCCAGAATAAAGTCCCCTGAAGTATTGTAAGGGCTCCGTGGTTAGTTTCGCAATGACAGTCTTCATAGGGACCTTAGGATGAAAACTGTCTCAGAAGAAATCAAAAGATTTGCAGAGAAACACAAGCAAAGACTTATACATCACGATAACAAGGAAATAGCTTGCTTATTAGACAACTCTGGCGAGATCCGTCGCTTGAAAAGGACGAAGCCTTTGGAACTTTGCAGTGAGAGTGTATAACTAATCACACATGAACAGAGTGTGTGTTCATCAGGAGTCCATCAGTGGGTGTTACTTCAACAAACAGTGACATTACTATTAAATGTATATTGCTGGATAGGCTTTATTGCCTAGTTGTAATTATGTTAAATAAAAAAAAAAATTCTGTTTGAGGTTGTGTTTTTCTTTTGGTCTGAATGTACATATCTATAAAGTAATAGATACAAAATTATTATTATTATGGCACGTTTATAGTATACAATGAACAAAACGTATAACCGCAAAATAACAACATAAAACCTATGTTTTCCTGTAATTTTGTTTGTATATTAAGTTTATATATGAAAATATGTAGTATTTGGCTTTATACAGAAGAGATCATGCTTTAATTTGGTATTACTGGCATTTCTTTATGATAACCGATTACCAAAGCTGTAATGATCTAAACTAATGTGCAATCTTGCCTAGTATATAGTTATAGATTTTTTTAAACGACATTATAAGTTTATAAACTCTACAAAATGACATGTTAAAATATAGTAAAAAAAATTAAAACTGTATACATTAAATTAATATTTAATGAAATTAAATATTTAATTAGTATTATTATGAACGGTTAAAGACGCCAAGTTTGAGTTTGTTTTTAATCCTTTAGTTGCCCTGTAGTGAATTTAAATATTTAGCGTTAAATTGAAGAAATCAGTTTTTGCAGTTATGGTTTAAAATTATAAAGAAATAATGAATTACGGACACTGTATCATGTAGCAATAAAGTCAGTTTACAAAATTCTTATTTATAACTAAATTATTTTAAATTTGACTGTTTTAATATCAATCAGGTTGTGAAAATTACTCAGTACAACCATCAACGTACGTGTGTTGGACAACTGAACTTACCTGATGAAATTACTAATATAAATTTCTATATATTTTCTCCGAGGGATTCAAGGATTCCACGTTTAAGGATTTCAAAAGATGATATACCTGAGGAAGTCAAACTACAACGTGAAGTATGCAGAAATTATATTTGGCATGTAAGGATTGATGAATGGGTTGACATCAGTTTTGCAGATGGGTAAGTTTAGTGCAATTAGCGTATGTGAAAATATGTGTTCTTTGATTAGTGTGTTCCTCTTTATTTGCAAATTCACATTTGTAAGTTTATGTTTAAAAATTTGGTTTTTTTCCCGGTTTGGTTTACAAACGCTTTTACTAAATAAAAATTGAAATTAGCATGAATTTCAAATTAATATCTTTTTGTAAGTTTTTTAAGTCCATAATGTCAAATTGATATTGTACACAAAAAAAAAAGTAGCACTTTTTTACAACAATTTATCCCAGAAAATTAGTCCTTGACACTTTTGTCCCAGAAAATGTGTTAGACAATATTTGTACTAACATAATATTTGTGTCTTGTTCTTTTGGTCCCGTGATACATTCCACCAAGTAGCTAACATATTTCTATGATGAAAATGTTAATTAAATGATTAAATAATAAAAACAATAGAAACTTTTAACAAAATTTTAATACCTATTATATACGTAAGTAATATTGTGTGAAAGGTACTAAGATTCACTAAGAACTGTGTTTATAAGAACTAAAAGTTGTCCGTTCAGTGGATAATATGTAGCCAATTGTCACCTCAATAATTCGTAATGCAGGAGTAATTGACCGAGATGAATATTTATGATCAGAAATCCTTAACCCTAACGGTATTATATTGCCCTTATTTTGTTTGCACTGAGCATTAATAAATCTATAATACACCACTAATAAAACCAAAATACATTACCGAACTAATCGAATCACAATACAATTAATTTTTATTTTGTACTTCTTTGAAAACAGACTGTCATTATCAGTGTTAAAATCTGCATGAATAAGAATTTTGAAACAGTTGAACGGATTTTACTTGATAATGAACCTAATCAAGCTGTTACCAAAAACTGATTTTTTTTTGCAAAGTTCAAATCAGACCACAAAAAAATTGCAAATGCTGCAGTGCTATCACATACACACAAATATTCAATATACGAGGTGTGTTCAGAAAGTAACGAGAATTTTAATTTTTTGAACAAAATATTTATTTATTCTTCTACATTGATGTTGTCGCCTTCAAAATAGTCCTCATTGGAGATTATGCACTTGTGCCAGCGCTTCTTCCAATCCTCGAAACACTTCACAAACTCGATCCTTGAGATAGCCTTTAGTTCTTTCAGCGATGCGCTTTTAATGTCATCTACGGCTGTAAAACGATGGCCCTTTAAGGTTCTCTTTATTTTTGGAAATAGGAAAAAGTCACATGGAGCCATGTCTGGCAAATATGGAGGCTGGGGCATCGTTACAGTACCATTTTTGGCCAAAAATTCACAAACAAGCAATGAAGTGTGACCTGGTGCATATTATCGTGGTGCAAAAGCCATGAATTGTTTTTCCGGCTTTTTTTTCGGATTGCTTCATGCAAACAGTGTTGAACTTGTAGGTAGTACTCCTTATTGACCGTTTCACTTGGCGGCAGGAATTCATGATGCACTATGCCATTAATATCGAAGAACACACTTCACGTTAGACCACACTTGTCAAGCCTTTTTCGGTCTTGGCAAGCCAGAATGCCTCCACTGGGATGCAACTAGGATATGAACCTTAGTTTCAACGTCATATCCGTAAACCCATGTTTCGTCACCTGTTATAATACGTTTCAGTAATTCTGCATCATCGTTGACTTCATTTAGTGACTCCTGAGCAACTTCCATTCGCCGCTGTTTTTGTTCAAAATTCAACAATTTTAGGACGAATTTTGCTGCCACACATTTCATACACAAAACATTGGAAACAATGTCATGACATGATCCAATCGATATGCCAACATCATCAGCAACCTCTCTAATTGTGATTTGGCGATTGTTCATAAGAATTTCTTTCACTTTTTTCACGTTCATCGGTTGTTGATGTGCTTGGGCGTCCAGGGCGTTCATCATCTTCTACGTCTTCACGGCCTTCTTGGAAACACTTATACCACTCATAAACTCTTGCTTTACTCATAGCAGACTCACCATAGGCCTTTGTTAACATTTCACACACTTTGTTACACTTTATTCTATTTTTTACGCAAAATTTGATACAAATTCTTTGATCCATTTCTTTTAACAAATGAAAATCGCCGAGCTCATAAAAACATGTCTAACCTTAGTGGCTGTCACAGACAAAGTCAACAATGAAAACTGCTGAAAGTTTTATACTTAAAGGGCATGTATACCAACATAATTAAAAAAATGTTTGACATTCGAACACTCCAAGCCTGCGAAAATTTAATTTAAAAATTCTCATTACTTTCTGAACACATTTCATATATATATTTATTTATTTATGTATTTATTGAATGTTTGTGTGTATGTGTTAGCACTATAGCATTTGCAATTTTTTTGTGCAATGTTTAACAACCCCTCAAAAAATAATCTGAAAGTATGTTTCCTACTTCAGATATCTGGTCACTGGTGTATGAAATTTTCTATACATTCCAGTACATGCACCCATCAATTGAAATACAGTTAGTGCCATATTGGCTGTCCTCCCCACTACATGCAGAGCTTTAGGCTCCTAGCAAAAAAAAAAACATTCAAGAATTGATTATGAATCAGTTTAGCATTCAGTTAATGAAAAAAATCTTGTTGTTGGGCAATTAAATTTAATATTTTTTTCTGAGGGCACACTGGTGAATTTCCTGATACGACAGATGACCAGTCCATGCCTGGCTGTGATCTGGATTGGCTGCATTACTACTTCTCCCTATTATGGTTATGCCTAAAGTTGGTTGTGCTTTTTTTTGGTTGACTTAAATGACAGTTATCAGCTACAAAAGTTTTACAGAACTTTTAAAACTAGTTTCTTTTAAATTAGTTTTTTGCCTTTAAAAATGGTTATTCATACAGCTGTATTAACCATATAAAAATATTATCTGTTCAGGACCATTTTACAATTGCTTGGAATATCTGGTGATATAGAGTGTGAAACTGCGGCGCTGATGTTAGAATTGGGTTTAGATTTGAAACCAATCCCGAAGGAATTAGATGTTTATTACCCTCAAGTTCCTTTTTCAATTCCTGAAGAGGAGTTGAACACACGAACTGATCTCAGGTATTTTAAATATTATAGTAGTGTTAATTGTAACTGTCAAGTAACAAATAATATATATCATGTTTTAAAAAAAATTACTGTCAAAAATTTGTATAAACAATTTTGGGGAAATTTTATTTGTTCAATTTTTGACACCATTTAATAAATGAGCAAAAATAACAAAATCATGTCAATTTATTGCAGTAAAATATTTTAACTTCAAATTTGAGGATTTAATTCAAATATAGTTGATTTTCAAGTTATTTCTCATGTATTGTTATCTCCCAAAAGTGTGTTTAGTTCATATTTGAATAAAATTGGTAAAACCATTTATAATTTTCTTTTTATGTATAAATTTGGACAGACATTAAAAAAAAAAATGTTTACCCAAAACACCTGAAAAGTGCTCCATTACTACTATACGTTCCTTATTTTTTATTTACAGATTCTTCTTTTTATTCTTTTCTGAGAAGTGAAGTGTAAATTATGGTATTTAGATTGAAACAAAATTGAGGAAAGGTTCTTCATAGGTTTGGGAAACTTAAAGTTGAATATTAAATTTTCTCTCTTTATTTGTTTCACCCAACTTTGGGGTACACTAAATCAATCACTTTTTAATATTCTGTGCCTTCCTCGTAGCCCAGTATTGCTTCATTCGTTGGGATCTTACTTTTCTTTCTTCGTCAGAGATTTGGATCATTCGCTTGGATTTGACTTTGCCTTGGAACCGTTGCTTCTTGTTCTTCGTTATTTTTGTAAACTTCATCTCGTTTGAGGTTCCAAGACACTCCGACTCGTCTCTATGCAATGCTGCAGACTCCCCAGAATCCGAATGTCTGCTTGTGCACTGGTGTGCACCTGAGGTACTTACATCACACACTATTCCATGATTGATAATTTCTTGGGAATGACTTTTTACAACCAAGGTTGTGAGCCCTGGAGCTTATTCTCAGCCGCCCCTAACCTGGAGAACAGACGCTGACCAAAGGCCGCCCAATCTGGGAACAGATGCCTTTGGATTTGGAATTGTTAGTTGGTGATGAAACCACCAGGCTCTTCCGCTCTATCCACCGTTGGGAATCTGAGATTCCTCTTCCGCTGTCTGGACCGTTGACCAAGTTTCACCTTGTAACCCAAGGCAGGGGCCCTTACAGGGTGTTACCATCCGGAGCCAGATGGACCCCAGTTTTTTTAGCGAGGTGTTACTCCTCGCCCTCCTCCTTCTTGCCTTTGCGAGATGAAGGCCCGAGCTTGGGACCGGCAATGGCGGAATATTAAATTTTAATATACATAAAATTTAAATTTAAACTTCAGATACCTGGTCCAAAAAAATGCTAGGTATGAAATTTATAGTCAATAATTTTAGACCAGCACTGAGAGGTTTTGGGTCCCTGGGCAAACATTAATATGGGCCTTCTTCACTTATTTTAATCTATACAGTTTCATATTGGAATAAGTGATATGAAACTTATCATACACACACACTATCTAAAGATATTTCAGGACCTAACCCATCAGAGATGTTGATGTTTGACTTTATAAATTGTTATATATTTATTCTGATTAAACAAATGTAGGTTAGAGTGATGATTCCGAATATTTAAATAGGCTAACCTTTTTAAAATATAATGTGACCAGTTTAAAACAAGCATTGTAACAGCCTAGCTTGAATAGGGTTGAATTCAATAACTAATCATGAGCACTTAAAAATTGAAATTCTAAACCTAATTCACATAAAAACATTATAAACATCACTCTTTGAAAATACTGATTTAAATATAATCTAGCTTTCATAAAAAAATAAACTTAAATTGAGGTTAACAATTATAATATTTAGTAAAATTTTATTTATTAGGTTAGTGTTGAAATGTGTAGTAAAATGAACGTATGTAAATTTGAGTAGATTTTAAGCAATAAATAAAATTGTGTACATAAAAAATACTAGGAAATTACTGTTAATATTTTTAAAAAGTCAATCATGTTTGTGACAGTGTTGACACTTCAGTCAGCATTAATATTTTGGGACATCCCAGTGTATATCCAGCCCAACTAACTGAAAGTAACCTCGTTATGTTTGTTTTACGTACAGCAAGCATCAAACTATATGATGATTGAAATTTAATAATATGAGGTGTGGCTATTAAATAACGAGACTGACGTAAAAAATTTTATTTTCATGTTTTTGTGTTTAACGTCGACTATTGTGCACTCTTGGGCTAATGCAGACGATGGGATGATTTATAGCGTATGAAAATGCCAAGCCCTGGCCGGGAATCAAACACGGGTCCTCGGGGTGAAAGCCCAGTACGCTATCAACTAGGCCACTGAGGCGGCTACATCCCTTCTCTATCCCTAGAACGCTCCATTTTTTTCCATTGTTGGAAATAGTGCTGGAAGTCATCTTCTGTCAAATCTTCAGGACTCTTTCCGCTTTCACTTTTACAGCTTCCACGGACTCAAATTTCATCCTTTTTAATGCAGATTTAACCTTGGGGAACAGGTAGAAGAAGTCACATGGTGCAAGGTCTGGTGAGTAAGGTAGATGTTCTAACACTGGGGTACTGTACTTGGCCAGGAACCTCTTGACAGATAACGCGGAATGAGCTGGCGCATTGTCTTAGTAGAAAACCCGTGATTTGTCCTTCCACATTTCGGTTCATTTTTTCCTTACTCTTTCACGTAGTTTACCAGGTACCTCAAGGTAGTAATATTGATTAATTGTTTAACCTTCAGGAATCCAGTGATGGTACACAATCCCATGAATATCGAAAAATACAATCATCCTTGCTTTAAATTTTTACTTGCTAATTCTTGCTTTTTTGGCTCTCGGTGAAGTTGGGGTCTTCCAATGCATGGATTGGCACTTTGTTTCCGAATCATACATAAAAAACCACAATTCAGCACATGTTATTATCCTTTCCAATAAATTTGGGTCATTTTCAATGGCATCCAAAGCGTCAGTACAAACATTTTGCAAGCTGCTTGTTGTTCAAACGTGAGAATTTTTGTCATCATTTTGGCACACACTTTTTGCATGTTCAAATAGTTACATAAAATTTGCCGTACACATTCTTTATCAATGCCTGCAGTTTCACCAATTGCACGAATACTTAATCGACAGTCAGACTGAATCAAATTAGCAAATTTTTCGACATTGTCTTCCGTTTTTGACGTTAAAGGGCGACCTGGCCGCGAATAATCTTCACAGTCTTGTCGGCCATCTTGAAAACGCTTAAACCATTCAAAAACACGTGCCCGCATTAACATTCATTGCCATACACTTCTTTCAGTAAATTATAAATTTCAGTAGCGGTTTTTCCAAGTTTAAAGTGAAATTTAACATCAATTCATTGCTCTATTATAACACTAACCATTTTTTCCGGCAAAACAAAATAACAACACTAACGGAAATGAAGGTTATGACTAAACGGTGTTGGTTACACAAACAAGACTAACTGCATTCTGAAGAGAAAGCTTCACACTAAACAGCTGTCAGTTAGTGGCGGTTGGTGCATGCGCACTTGTTCCGCCGCAGCGTCAGTCTCGTTATTTAATAGCCACACTTCGTAATTTAGTTAGCAATGAAATTTCAGTGTAAACACTAAGTGTTCATTGTTCATATACTTGTTTGTTCATTGTTCAGTGTTTTAATTTATAAAACTTACTTTGTTATTGTTTGAATAAAATGTAAATATACTATTTTTTTGTTAAAAGTTAAAAATATTTAAATATATTTTTTTATAGGTCAATAGTCTATTTTCCCCCTTGTTTTTCCTATGGGCTTTGCAGTTAACCAAGAGTTTACAGTAGTAAAAAAAATTAACCTTCCACGTTGGACCCACAAGAGTCTGGACCCACCAAGAGTCTGGACCCACCAAGAGTCTGGACCCATGGGTATTTTCGGTTGTTGCCCCTCCCTCTGAGCGAACCTACAAACAGTAAAGGCATGCAAAATGCAAATGAAATAAAGCGTCTGTTCTAGAGGTAAAGGAAGGGGATGTTTCTAAACGATTAGCCAGTGGTTTATTTAAAATGTTAATTCTAGAAAATAATATTGTTAATGTCTTGCAAAAAACTTTATTTTCTTTGATGTATATAATCAAATAAGTGATGTACAAATATTACCGGTACATAGAAATCTGCCTAATTTCTCGAACAGTATTGATAGATTTATTTTTAGTTTGTTTTTTTCTATTTATTACCCAACTGTATATTTCTTTTATTTCAAGTTTGCTACACTGAACAGTTTGAATCAGTTTGCTACAGTTGTGAATTTTCATAAATGAACAAAATGGGATAAACTAATTTTTATAAACTGGTCCAATTTGTGTATCTTTCAACTCCAATTTTTTGGGAATATAACAATCCATACATTTGTCTATTACTGAGAAAAAAATTTGATCAAAATAGTTGAAGCAAATTTCGGGAGATTTAAATTTATAAAATTTTTTTTAATTATAAAATTGTCCCAAGATGTGAGAAAAACAGACCTGTATGCTTAATTAACTAATCCTGTAAAAATTAACGAATTAGTCTCCAGCAATGTTCTCAGATAATGACAGACAGATTAAATAAAAACTTTCTTTATTGATTCAAGGGATAGAAAATGCATAAGCATCAACAAATATTTCACTATCACGAACTTTTTTTACACTTATTACCGGGACAACAAAAACAAACTTGATCAGTTGAATTCAACAACAAGTGGAATAATTAATTGTAGTCTCACTTGGCTGTGACAGTTATCAGTTCGCACTGTTATGCTTTGGGTTTTGCTTTAAAGATTTTTAGTGCAGTCATATTGTGTTTATACAAAATTGCTTAAAAGTTATATCTCATTTTTATATTAATTGATTTTGTGTTTGTTTAGTTGTTAAAATTCAAAAAGTGATAACTTTTGATTTTCAGTTTTTTTGTTTGTATAGAAATGAATGTATATTTACAATCGATCCTGCCACTGCTAAAGACTTGGACGATGCAGTATCGTGTAAAGTATTACCCAATGGCAATTTTGAAGTGGGCGTACATATTTCAGATGTAACATATTTTCTTCAAGAGGGAACACCGTTGGACACTGTTGTGTCTAAGCGAGCCACTACTGTTTATTTAGTTCAGAGGGTATGAGTATTAGCATCATTTTATTTATTATTTGTTTCTACTTTTTTCATTAATATTGTGTCAACATGATTTTTCTGAGTAGCACTCGTATGATTTTATGTATTGTGTATTGTCACTGTACACTCACTGTATTTGTGTGTCTGATGCTGCTTGCATGGCAGGCAGTACTGTTAAGTAATGATCTCTACTGGCTATATTTAGTACTAGTTTGTAGTAACAAAAATACACAGAACTTGTAAATAGTTATTATCAACATTGCTAACAATCAGTCTACCTCAATACATTTTGATGGTTTGAAATAATTCCAAAAATTGTGTAGGCATATGCAAGTCAAATGTGTCAGCTGTTGGCCTTTTAGCTGGTCGGTTAATATTTGTACAAGTTAGTACTGTTGACTTCTTTACAATTTTATAGTTTTTACTAATTTCAAAGTGATTTTGATTTAGTGGTGTTGTAGACAAATTGGTCGGACAAATTGTTAATTTTTTTATTTATAAAATTTAAACAAAAACTTTTAAAAAATTAATAACATATAAACAGTAATTAAAAAGGTAATATTTATTCTTCAATATTTCTAACAAACATGAGCAAATAACGAGACAAAGAAAAAAATACAGCTTTTTTTCTTATAAAAAACTTGATAATAATAATCAATAAAACTTGATTATTGTTGTATATATATAACATGTATTATATATACAATACATGTTATTGTAAAATAAAATTACTTAACTTTTATGTTAAATTAATAAAAAATATATTTTCTGAACTTTTACGTAAAAATTTCAATAAGATTCGTTGAAAAATAACTGTAATAAATATTTGAATGAGATGTTGCACCTAAATAAATTTCCGTACAGTTAAAATCTCCCGTGTTGATGGGAAAACGTAGTGTTTTAATACCAAAGTAGAGTCTTGATTATATGAAATAATGATGGGGAGAACTATGAAATAATAATCAATGTGTGATTAACCAGTTTGCAGAAACAGAAGAAAATAATGCATTTGTCAAACTGGCAAACTTGAAATTCTGGTCTAACGGCAAAATTATTGTGAACGTCATGTGGTTTGTCATTTTTTCTTAAATCCCTGCAAATATGATAGAACACTGATATAGTTATCACAGTCTATCCAGCAATAGCCTAACAGTTAACACAATAGTGGTCTACTAGTAATCAGTACAAATTTTGGATAATGTAGATAGTTTATTGTCTGTAGCATAACTACTTTAAATTGTTTATGACCTATTCTTTCCGTCAGTGGTCTGTCAACTCACCTAGTAAAGGCTACCACGGTTTCGAAACTCTAGTTTCATCTTGAGGCCGTTATACAAAATGTTAAATCCCTCTGTTGAGGTCGTCACAAAGTCAAACAAAACATTAAAACATACATCACAAACACTGAGCACAATTACATGTTTAAAATATTCATCATGAAATTCGGCTTGGCCAAGCTACAAACGCAACTTGTATGTCGTTACATTCCGGACATTCGTAACAATGTACGAGTCGCGTGTGTAGCTTGGCCAAGCCGAATTTCATGATGAATATTTTAAACGTGTAATTGTGCTCAGTGTTTGTGATGTATGTTTTAATGTTTTGTTTGACTTTGACAGTGGGATTTAACATTTTGTATAAAGGCCTGAAGATGAAACTATAGAGTTTCGAAACCGCGGTAGCCTTTATGAGGTGAGTTGATAGACCACTGACGGAAAGAATAGGTCATAATCCTAATCATTTGAATATGTTGTCCGGTGGCTATGTTACAATAATGAAATTAAATTGTTTGTGTCCATAACTGAATTACCTATATCAATTCTCTCTACAAGGTAACTCAAATTTCTGCTGTGCTTCGCTGCGGGTGGGACAAGTACAACCATTCTAGTTAGCCATCTTCATTGCACTCATTGCTAAAACCCCGCCAGTTTTCACTGGATTAATGATATTAATTATGAAACAAGAAGTCATTTAATGGAGCGGGAGTACACCAGTTCATACAAAAAGCCAAGGAAGTGCTTGCATACTTTTTCTGGAAGAAACCATATCTATGGTTCTTTAAGTATGCTGCTAGTTGACTTTTTTGAACATTGTTCAACAGTGAACTCCAAAAAATATGGGAAACATTGCAAATGTTGCATAGAGCAATTCAGAACAAACATTGAGGAAGATTCAGCACAAAAGTCTTAATGTTTCATGCCTGCCGTCGTTTGGCCAGTTGGACTAATGACCTTTTACATGGCTTTGGGTATGAGACTTCCAGCCAACTGCCATACATCCCAGATCTCATTCCAAATGAGTAGAACTCATTTCCTTCACATGAAAACATGATCAGAAATGCAGCACTTTGATGACATGCAGACATTGCAAGTATAAATGAATGGTTTACGTCACAAGCGGAAAATTTTTATGACAATGGAAATTATAAACTTCTTCAGTGTTACAATAAATGGCGACTATGTAGAAGAATTTAGCTTCAAATTTATATAAAAAATGAAATTTCTTTTGAGGTTTTTGTATTCAAAGTATGAGTTACTTTGGATAGTAACTCATACTACAGTATGACACTGTATTTGTCGTTGCTTCAGCATGTTACAATTGAATTAAAAGGGGATCTGCAAGTATACAGTAAAAACAAATAGTGTATTGTTTAAAGCATTAAAAGGGTCTCTGCAAGTATGCAGTCAAAACAAAATTATTGATTTATAAGTGCAAATATTGTTAGGATTCAGTGTTTTCTTTCCTTCATAATAATGGGAGATGCCGGCGGAGGCAGCTGACGTGAGCAGCTGATGGGCTTAGCGACCCCACCATACCTCTAGCTCATTCTACTCTCACTCATTTACTCCACATACACACAACACACAACATCCACAAACAGACTCTCTCACACAAACACATACACACCGCAGGGAGGTGCAGACTAGCTGCACCTACTGAGAGGACCTAGACGAACCTCGCGGCACCCGAGTCTAGCAGACACTTACACTTACAGCACTACACTTACGATGTAAACACTTCACACTCACACGTACATTTAGGGATTTGCTGTGCTTGTTCCGTTACGTCTGGGAGTGGCGATTCTGCTTGGTTTCCTTTGGCGGGGCCAAGTATGTGGAACCTGATGTGTGCCTAGCACTGCCGAGGACCTCTGATGGGACAGGTTCTGGAACCGAGCAGCCTATAGGCGCAGCAAGCGCATGAATGTTGAGTTATGGGTGTCGGAGCCCATAGCTGGGTCTATTGAAACAAATGGTTGCATTCTATGAGTACATAGAGAGCGGCTGCCAGTGGTACTTGGGTTTGGGGAACCGTAACGATGTACCGGAACCCATTCCTAAAATATTCTGGAGTGCTGACAGACCATGTATTTCGGCTCCAGGATATCTGGAGAGTCCCCCATTTTTTTTTTTTTTTATTTCTTTTATTTTATTTTTTTTTTTTTTTTTTTTTTTTTTTTTTTTTTTTTTTTTTTTTTTTTTTTATTGGGGTTCTCGCTTTAGTTCGAGTATCCTGGGCTGCTGGTGGTCGTTTGGGTGCACCCTGTGCCAGTTGTTCGAAAGTCTTCATTCATGAATCGCTCGGCAAAACAAAGCATGGAACAAAAAAAACAAAAGCGCCAAAAATGTGTTAAAGAGGCCTCGTTAGACTACGTCGGACAGGTCTGAAGTAACAGTGGGAGTATTGACATGGAAGAAAAGGAGATGGGTGCTGCAGTTGTTCAGCTCCCTTCTCCTAGATTTTTAGTTTTTAGAAATTCTGAGGAAGGGTCCGACCTATCGAAAGTGTCTCCTTTCCTCATAAACAAGGCTATCGTTGGAAGAGTAGGTCCTGTAGCGTCTATTAGGAAGCTACAAAATGGTACGCTGTTAGTTCAGACTAGTAGCGACAAGCAGAGCTTGTCGCTCCTAAAGATGTCTTCCTTTTTGATCGGATCAAGGTTTCTGTGGAGCCCCACAGAACCTTGAATTTTGCTAAAGGAGTGGTAACGTGCAGAGATCTCCTCCACCTAGACCTTGAGGAGATAAAGTCTGAGTTGGCATCAGAGTCAGTTACGGATGTTTATCGCATTCTGCGTAATGAAAATGGAAAAAAAGTACCAACTGCTTCCCTCATTCTGACTTTTGGTAAACCCACAATCCCGGAATATATATTTGCCGGATATCAAAGGCTTTCTGTTCGAGCTTACGTTCCAAACCCGAGAAGATGCTTTAAGTGTCAGGGGTTTGGACATGTGAGTTCTACATGCAGAAAGCCGAAATATGTGGTAATTGTGGTTCGAATGGCCATGGTGGTGACAATTGCACGGATGACCCAAAGTGTTCCAATTGTGGTGGCGATCATCCGGCTCGTTCCTTCAGCTGCCCCAAGTATAAGGACGAAAGCAGTTTTGACTATCATGGCAAGGGATAAAGTTTCATTTTCAGAAGCAAAAAAATATTCAAAAGTTCCAGAATAATTGAGGGTAAGTCGTTTGCGTCGGTCGCGTCTAGTAGCAAGACCTCATGTAGAAATTGCGATGAACTGACTAAAACTGTTAAAGCACTGACTGAGCAAGTAGCTCAGCTGTTATCCGTAATTTCAGCTGTTACCACTCCTGCTTCCAGTACATCTGATCAATCTATGTCTATCTCTTCTAAAGAAAATCAGTCGAAAATCTCTAAAAATCAAGCTCCAAAGTCACTTGTGACTAAATCTTCAAAACCTACTCTTCCTGAAGCAGTTCCATCTGCTTCAAAAATGATAGTCGAACTAAGTCACAAGTGGTAAAACCGACAGTAAAGTCTGTTTCTCCTGGACTTGCTTACTTTTTAAAAAAATCAAATACATACCCACCAGTAGTTGGGTCTAAGGATGCGGATAAAAATTAGTTAAAAATACCTCTAAGCAAGTTAAAAAAACTAAAACTAAAACTGAAGCCGTATCAAAAGCGACTTCTGCCAAAACAAATGTATCTACAGAGTCCGACATGAATCACAGTAGTGATTCGATGTCGGTAGACTCTGATAAATCAAAAGTTGTACATGACAAAAGCGAACAGAACCGCTGCTATATTAATTTATTTTACTTCAATGTCTGCATTTCCAATTAATAACAATGTGGTACAGTGGAATATTAATGGAATAAGAAGCCATATGGAAGATCTCAAAGTTCTTGTCTGAGATTCATCGCCTTTAATACTTTGTCTCCAAGAGGCGCACTTGCATGAATCCCACACCTTCAATTTTAGGGGTTATTCTATTTTCAGAGCGGATTTCGTCACTGAGGAAAGAGCCAGAGGTGGTGTAGCCATATTGGTTCACAACTCTGTCCAGTCCATATCTGTCAATATAATAACTCCTTTACAAGCTGTTGCCGTTCAGATTACCGTTCCATTCAAAGTTACCGTCTGTTGCCTTTACTTGCCGCCTAGTTACAATTTCCAACATCATGAAGTATATGATTTAATATCTCAGTTGCCACAACCGATTTTATTGACAGGTGATTTTAACGCTCACCATACTTCATGGGGTTCCTTATCCTGTAACTCAAGGGGATTACGAATCGAAGGAATACGGTCAAACTTAGATTTGTGTCTTCTAAATGACGGTTCCCCGACTCATTTATCTGCATCTACTGGCGGATGGACAGTTGTCGATTTGTCATTTTGTAGTCAGTTTTGGCAACAAAGTTTGAATGGTCGGTGTTTCCAGATCTGTATGGCAGTGACCATAATCCCATTAATATTTCATTTTGTACTTTACCTCATGTGCTTGACGCCTGCGCGTTGGATCCTTAAAAGGCAAATTGGGAAGAATTTGCAAAAGATTTGTACCTCCAGACATTGATGTGAACTGCATTAACACAGTGGTTAAGAAACTCACCAGTACGATTTTAAATGTAGCCGAGGATGTTATCCTAAAACATCCGCAAACCCACCTCGTCCATCTGTTCCTTGGTGGAGCGAGGACTGTAAGGAGGCTTTGCGTCTCGCCGAAAAGCACTACGGAGATTTAACAAAAGCCCGACAGATGAAAATCTTGGCGGTACAAAATTCTTAGAGCTAAAGCTCGAAGAATTTTTAGACAAAATAGAAAGGAATCTTGGTACTTAATATATCGGAACAATATGCAGAACAACGCCAACATCTGTCGTCTGGAAGAAACTGCGCTCTATATCTGGCGTGTTCCATCCACGGAGTTGATGGGTCTTAAAGCGGCGAATGGAGAGTTAGTTTCTCAGTGTTCGATATTGTAAATTTATTAGGATCATCTTTTGCTAGCTATTCCTGTTCTACGGCGTATAACGCTGCCTTTTGTAAATATAAAAGCGCCAATGGAACCATTGCCGTTCACCATCGGTACTTGTGGCGACTCTCCACTTAATAGTCTGTTTACTCTGCATGAGCTGGAATGTGCACTGTCTTCAACGAAGGACACAGCTCCGGTCCTGACAACCTCGTATATTCCATGATCAAAAACCTTCCAACGTCAGGTAGGCTTGCCCTCCTCGAGATATACAATCGTATATTCGATGAACATACTTTCCTGACAGTTGGTTGGAAGCAATAGTAATTCCTATTCTTAAGCCAGGTAAAGATAAAACTGATGCAAGTAGCTATCGTCCGATTTCTCTTACTAGCGTTCTTTGCAAGCTGGTAAAAAAATGGTAAATCGTCGCCTTGTTTGGTATTTGAAACCAACAATTTACTTTGCAAAGACCAGTGCGGCTTTAGGCAAGGCGATGTTCTGTGGATCAATTAGTATCTTTGGAATCTGCAATACAAAATCGTTTCTCTTGCGTCAAACACTAGTAGCTGTTTTTTTCGACCTAGAAGGCATACGACATGGCTTGGAGAAGGGAATTTTGAACACATTAAAATCATGGGGTATACAGGGCAGGATTCTGCATTTTATCAAAAACTTCCTCAGTAATAGGTATTTTAGGGTGCGTCTTGGTAGTGCGCTATCAGATCGTTTCTACTTAGAGAATGGTGTTCCACAGGGGAGTGTACTTAGTGTTACTCTGTTTGCTATTGCAATCAATAGCATAACGTCTAACGTCACGGTCCCCTGTCAGATGTTCTCTCTTTGTAGACGATTTTGCTATTTACGTAAGCACCAGAAACATGGCAACAGCTGAAAGAACCCTTCAGCTGGTAATAAATAGGTTGCAGACCTGGACGAGAACTACTGGCTTTAAATTCTCCGCTGCTAAAACTCAGTGTATTGCTTTCAGTCGCCGTAGACAGATCCTGGCTCCGTCGTTATATCTTGATGGTATA